>CM053789.1:894742171-895942171 GCA_028749045.1 Cupressus sempervirens
CTAACTCACCAACTCAAAGAAAGGTCACTCACGAAATCAAAGATTACTAGTTCAAGAGGTCAAAACACAACAATCCAAGATGCAAACAAGCTTTCAACAATGATGTAAGTGATCTAATTTGATGTGGACCAATGAAGGAAGACAAAAAATGAAAGGATAACAAATCGAGAAAGGTTTCAACTCAAGAACTCAGTTTTCTTATTTTTATCATAAATCAAGCACACAAGACAACAATCAAGGTGTTGAAGAAAATGTCTACAAGAAATGGGTAAGGGAAAAAGAAACCTTGCGCATAAATAAGAATAGTGTCTTAGTATGAATCTAATCCCTAGAACCACTACTGTGTATGCTCTCAAAATATTTTTCAATCACACATAGTCCTAGAAAAGAAAATTGGGCTGCACTATGCTTCTTTGTAACGGTCAACTCTAAAACTCTTATAATCTCAAGTGGGAAAAATCCAATCTCAACGTACCAAGGTTTTGACACATTCTAAAAATTTAATCAATTAGAGATGTTGGGGAAATTTGATAGCGCAACCAAAGACTACACCTGTGGAGATTTCTTCCACAAGGATATTTATATAGTGAGTGTTGCTACCATGGTGAAAGTGGCTACTACTACTTTAGGTTCTATCCATGTGGTTTACCCAATAAAAGGAGTGTCTACTATGGTTAACCCTCTCTAATCAAGGAAGACTCACAAAATTGGACCACATGGAGACTTAGTTCAAATTCAAGGGTTCCAAGTTTCTGATGTGCCCAAAAGGGAACATAACATACTCCTCTAGCCTCTTCACCTCACCCAAACATAAAAACCAGATTCATTTACATGCTAATTTGAAATCACTTCATTGAGGTTTGGAAAGTCAACAACAATCACCGCCAATCTCAAGAGAAAAAGTACCAGAAAATGTCAAAGACAAACCAAGTGAGACAATGAAATAATATTGAATCCTTCCTTACCTACAAGGGGATATATCATCAAGAAGAGCTTCACATCTAAGATAAGTAAATGAAGCCCACTCTCTCAAGATTACCACAAATAGTGTTCCTAGGGTCTAATTACTATGCGAAACATGTATACAAGAAAGCAAATCTAGGTCCAATTTTAGATCACCAATTGAAATGTGAATTACAAAAGTATGTAGAACACTCAAGCCAAACATATGAGAGGTTCACTTTTAATTCCAAAGTCCAAATTTTATAGAGATGTATAAGAATACTTCATATCCAAAGCAACGTGCACGTATCACTCCACTGATCAAACGAATCAATCAAACAAGCAAACCAATACAAGATAGATATGTCTTATGAAAAACCTAGGGTTAGATCTCAAAATATGATTGTTAGGAGTAAGAATAACCAAAAAATAACCCAAATGAAAACTCAAATAGTGCATTGAACCATGTGAAATTTATATGCAAGTTAATCATTAAATGTCATTTTTTTAAATTTTGATTTTTGACCTAGTCAACAAGATTGGACCTATATGTCATGAATCTGCACCTAAAACCCTAAATATAAATAATAGACCCCTATTAAAAAATAGAGACCTTTCCAAAAATGTCAAAATTTTAGAAAAATAATACTATTTGTTCCCTAGGGACCCATTTTGTCAAAATAGACCATTTTTTGTAAATCGAGTGTTTGAGCCCGCATATGATCTCTAAACTCAAAATACAAAAAAAAAAAAATCCTATTTAGAATTTAGAGACCTTTCCAAAAATATACACTTTTCAAAAAAAATTGCTATTTTGAGTCCAAAAATGATTTTTCATGAAAAATAAAGAAAAATTTATTTAAAATATGAATTACCTCAAAAAAATTTGAAATTTTAATTGAAGATTCTCTAATATGTCACCCCCTGCAAAAAAAAATTTCAAACCAAATCACCAATTTTTTTTGGGAGATATGATCAAATATTTAAGATCTAGGGTTTTCCATCTCCAAACAAATCCACACAAGGGGGTTAGCTCCAAAAATAGCCAAAACCACCATGTAAATATGGGTTGCTCCATGATGGGCACAAAAAAGGTGTGCTAAAATGTTAACACACTTCTATGAATCATTATATCCAAGATTTCTCAAGAATGAGATCTCAAATGGAAATTCATAGCTCTCTATTCATGGAGTGCAAGGGTTTGTAATGGAGGCTCTTAGTTTGACCTAGTTTGTGTCCATGCAAGTACACCATAGAATGAGAGATTTAAAGAGGAAAAGGAAGAGTGGCAGTCTCCATGATCATCAAATATTCATGCAAATGAAGATGCAAGCTAATCTAAATGATAACAATGTAAAGAAATACAAGAAAGGAAATCTAATCTATGAAAGGAAATAATGATGCAAGATTAATCTATGAAAATAAATATGACTCTAAGCTAATATGAAAATGTAAGTATGAATCATGATGATGGAAGCCATGGACACATAAAAGAAGAAGACAAGAAGAGAGAAGTTGCAATAAAGCTCCAATTTCCAAACTCTAAGGCTCAAACCCTAATGCTCAAACTCCTTCTCCAAAATTGCTCTCCAAACCTAGAGCATAACAATACTATAGCAACTAACATCTCAAAATGAGAAGGAGAGGGCTCCTTATATAGTCAATTGTGCAGGTGGGAGGCTTCTCACAACCAATATGGGATAATAAGACTTGATCCATGTGAGACAAAATTCTAGAAATGAGAAAAGAGGAGTGTTTAACAAGAAAGTGGAAATAGGAAATTAAGGAATCCCATTTAGAAATGTGTGCATTTAAGTGTAGAGGAAAAAGAGTTATTTATTTAATTTTTTATCACAAAGAGATATTTAAGTGGGAATTTTATTTAATTAATTGAAACGGAGAAAGTTTTTTTTAATTAAATAGGATCTATTTTATTGAATTAAAAGAGAAGTTTTCCTTTAATTAAATAAGATTTAGAATAAGATGATCAAACCTTAGGAAATATTGAAGTAATTAAATTAATTATAATTTGATCGAGGAAAATGATTTGAATTGATCTAATAAAATATTGCAATTCATTGATTCAAGAAATTGATAAATTGAAGAATGGGGACCCATAGTCTAGGTGACCATTTTAGGGTGTATACATGAATAAGCTCATTGAATTATGTTGGTCTAATTTTTCACAATGCAAAAAATTTTGAAAAAATTAATGAAAAATCATTTGAGTCTTTGTATCTTGCAAATTAGGGTTTTGTTCCTTGTTTTTTTCAAATTCTTACGTTTCCCTAGTTCATATCATGGTCTTTGTGTCGTTTAAATTCTAGTAAATTCTCTAGGTGTGTTAGTAGAGCAATCATTGAAAAACCCTAAGTGTGAAAACCCTAATGCCTTACTTTTTTTCACCTTATTTTTGAAAGCCCTTGATTATAATATTTCGGAAAATGATTTTAAGGCATATTACTTTTATCCTAAGGATGGGCTTATGCAAGCATGACATCATTAAAAATATTTTTTGAACCTTTATTGGTTGTGCTTTGCTTGCAATTTGCTCAAATTATTTTGTTGAAAAATATTCTATGGGATGCAAATTTTGTGTGACCATTGATCTTGTTCAGATCAACAAGCATCACATTCCCACAATGTTGAGATACGAGGTTTTTAAATAATGTAGGTTTTTGCTCTGATGACACATAGCCCTTACTTTTTAAAAATCACAGTGAGCCGCAAAGTTTGTGATGAGTCATGAGTTGCCAAAACCTTTTGCAAACCTATCAATACTTTTTCGTGCTTATTTTGAATTCCTACAATGTCATTGGTTTAATTATTAAACAATGATATTCCTTTATTACCAAAATTCATCAACCATTGATTTCATAATCAAGGGCTAATGCATTCCCACAATGTTGAGATGTGAGGTTTTTAAATAATGCAGGGAAGCCCAAACATGACACGTAACACAATGTGATAGCATGGGCTCGCCATTTCTAAGGGTGACGTTAAGATGTTTTCCCTAGCAATGTCAGATGAGTTGGACTAAAGGGAAATATTTTATTCATCAATGCAGCTGACCTAGAATTTAAGAACACATGATTCTATGATAGTTGATCTATGTGAGATCAAAGGCCAGTGCATGCCTGCATTTTCAAGCTGCACGAAAGATAATTAAGGCGGGCAAGCAAGTTTTTGACACATAGCAAGGTGGGGTCAAGAATCTCTAGTGCATGTTGCAGTGTGCTAAGCTGTAAGGTGATCACTTTTATTAACTGCCAGTTTTTCAAATGGAGGAGTTTGTTTGCCAAATAGGATTGATATTTTATCAACCATAGATACTGCAAAGATCAAGGGCTGGCGCAAGCCCACATTATGAAACTACTCATCCGATAAGGAATGCGAGTATGTGCCTTTGCACCGTGTGTCACGGTGGGGCCAAAATTAGGTGAGAATATTGAATCATGCTTTAATTATGTTAGATGTGCCTAGCTAGAAGTACTTATGCTATGAGCGTGGAAATTGTAGAAATTAATGCAGTAGTCAGATTGTTCAAAGTATGAAGGTCGAGGCAAGTCATTTCATTAGTCCAAGTGGATGATGCAACCATAAGGCTCAAATTTTAACCTACCATTGATCCTAATTAGATCAATGGAAGGTGCATGCCCGCATTAGAAACTTGAAAGAGATTTAAGCAAAGTGGATATGCACCATGCAGACACATGTCCATGGTGATGGCACTATCCATATTTTAGAAGCCTTGTAGGATTTGATCAGTGTCACTATTGATCTTTCCAAGATTAATGACTGACGCACGCCCGCAAGAAGGAGATGCTCATCCCATAAGGAAAGTGGGGGTGCATCGACCTAACATGTGGAAAGGATGACATCAAGCACCACTTCCTTTGAATGTAATGTGGGACCCACTTGTGTGGAGATTGTTAGGAGGCACAGATTCACACAGAGTCTTCCTATTGGTTAGTACAGCTGATTGGGCCTTTTTCAATTACAAATTTTTGTGATCGTTGATCTTATCTTGATCAATGGATAGCACTTACCTGCAATTTTAAGATGCAAGAAATATAAGGAATGTGGGTAAGTGGTATTGTGACATGTGGCCATGTTCTTAAGGTCATAAAGCTTGTTAGCTTTTTGATTTAAAGTCGTCCAATTTTGTAAAATCAACAGATAAGATTTTAATCTTTCATACAACTTGAAGATAACAACTACTAGAAGTTAATATGGTTTAGGATTCGTTCATGTGATTTCAATGCTTGAATATAATTCATGACCTTGTTGTTACTAAACCACAGAATTACAAAGGGTTATCAAAGCACAACAAATTTATGGAGTTAGGGCACAAAATTTTGCAGAGAATACTAGTGAGTTGCAGCAAAGAATTTCACAGAGTAAAGTAGAATTTTGCGGTTTAGTGCTTTTAAAACTTCTAAGTAGTAAGAATTTGGTGAGATAGAAATTTTAAAATCTCAAAATGCCTCCACGTAAAGAGTTTACTAGATAGACTGATTATCTAAAGTGCTCTATGCATGATGACTTTTTGGAACAATTCCCTTTATCTGTACATGAAATAACTAAGGGGAGACCCTAGGGTAGCCATAGCAGAGGGTTTCTATGACAAAGATAACTAGGTACGAGATGCCTAGGTTTCCACAAGAGGTCTAGAGTTATTTAGAGAATGGTTTTTAGAGAAAAAACTAGACACTCCTATGAGCAATGTATGGGTGTTTGACATTGGTAAATTAACAGTCCCCACAATTTTCTTTGATAGTGATTTGTTGATGGATTTAGCCAAGAAATATGATCCAATTATAGGGTGGGTAAAGAACCATGCTGGAGTAAATCTTTTTAGGGTTTGCCTGAATTAATTAGTGAGGTTTTCAATCTCATCCCTAACCATGTTGTGCATGAAACTATTGATATGGATGACCTTCAAGCAAGGTATGATGCACAAAGGGTTTACCTAAGAATAGGGCCATTGTAGGAGCATGCTACTAAACTTGGTACTTTGCTTGTGATTACAGCCAACACCCCAGAGCCATTACTAAGAAGGTTTTTTAACCTTAGGGCTTAGGCATTGTATTTTTCTCTTTGTAAGATTTTTGGAATGGATGAAGCCAAGAAAATCCCAAGCTCAATTGTCCTTGTAATGGCTCAAACTCTTCAATTTGGGATGAGCACTATTCTATATTTTGCTACTTTTCTTACAAAGGAGATTCACAATGGTTTGGTGGGGATAGCATGGGAAAAGTGGATAAACCTTTCTGTCGGTATTCATTACTCATGTATGTATGTTTGTACAAGGGATTTACCTGTATGGAGTTGGAAATAACTAGGGATGGAGAGAGGAATCCAGTGCAGTTGTGGAGTGTAGATATGACTTTAGAAGCTATAGATGCCAGTTATGTGAGATTTGACAGATACTTTGCATCAAAGCTTAGATTACTTTTGAGAGGAGACAGCCCCAGGATTCCAAAAGCATTATTAGAAATGGTCAGACTTGAGGACTATGCAACAGGGCTATTGGTTAGTCATAATTGGGGGGGATATAATCCCTTATAATGTCTCAATAGGAATCAAAGTCTATGGTTTTTTGGGAAAGCCACATGTGCTGCCATTTCATGTGCCTTTGAAGATAGGAATAGCTGAGTTGTTATGGAAAATAGGCACTATAGATGAGAGGGAGTTGTCTAAGAAGGGTACATTTTTTTCAATTGTTACTCTAGTACATGATTTTGTCTTTGTGAGGAAAGGGTGGAAGCATTTGAATTTGTTCCTAGATAGATATAACATGGTAGAATCTCATGCTAGGTTTATTGATCCTGAAGGATTCTATGACCTCTTAAGAGAGAAGCTAAAAGCTTCCCATATGGTACAACAAGTTTACTATCCAGAGGATGTGATCAGGAATATTTTTACTTTGCAAGAACAAGAATTGAGAAAGGAAAAGTGGATAGTATTCAGCAAGACCCTAGAATTCATTAATGCTTTTGACCCCCATTATGACCCCTTGAAAGATTAAAAAATATTGGGGAGCAAAGATGCAAGCATTAATGAATAATTTTGTTGTGATAATCCAAGTTATGAATGAAAAGAAGATCATATATGTTAAGACTTATCCAGACAAGGTTGCAGAGGTGCAAAGAAGGATAAACAGAAAAAATGTGGTGGCTCCTGTTTAGTATATTTTGTAGAAAAGAGCAGGTTATGTGATGGTTCAAAATGTGCAACAGGCTCCTCTGTAGAAAAGGCCAAGGCCAAAAATTCCATCTATAGCCAATGCTCCAAAAAGAAAAAAGTTAGAACAAGGGTCTTCTTCCTCTCAAACAGAACAGTACTCCTAAAGCTAGTCCCCAATCTAGATAGATGATGAAGCATCTTTGAGGGAATAACTTAGATAGATTGGTGGAGAAGGGGATGTAATTTCCACTCCCATAGATTTGGAGATCAAAGAACCACAAGAACCTCCTACACCTTCCTTGGATTTAACTGTTGCTGATTACCAAGGTAAGGAAATAGATCCAATAGTTGCCTAAGCCTCTGAGAGGTTTATTAATGATGAAATTTTTGTGAAGTCTAGGGCATTTGCACAATTTTTTTGGAGGCTAAACATAGGAAATTTTGAGAACACTTGTGAAAAGATAAAGGCAAAACAACCTGATAAATCAAATTTTATAATTAGACAGTTAGGATCCTTATTTTGCCAGAATTGGATATAGTGAATGCTATGGTTTTTTATTCAGTAAGGAAACAAAAGGATGTCTAATTCAAAACTGAAGAAGAGGTATTACAGGCTCATAGAGGAGTCAAATTTAGTGATGATCATCAAGCCCTTGTTATTTGGTTTATTGAAAAAAGGGATAAGACCAGGATGCAAGAAATTTCTACTATAGAGCATACTGGTGCATTGACAGTGTTCAAAGTTGGTCAGGTAGGCAGTAAGAAAATAATGGGAATAGCTTCAAAAATCTTAAAATTTGGTAGTGTTGTATCTGGTTAGGAAGAAGATAGATTTTCTCAACTCAATGCTAGGTTTGAAGAAGTTTTGAAAGCATATGAGGAGAGGGGTATGCAGATATAGTCATTAGAAAACAAAGTATCTCAAATGGAGAAGGTACTTGGGAAGAGAAAAGTAGAAGAAACCAGTAGATCAAGGATTGTATACCCCCCACAACCACCTATTGAGCCTTTCAAATCAACTCCAATTATTGAGATACTAGACACCCCAAAAAGGCCATAGTTCTACACCATAGAGGATTTTGAGGAAGAAAAGAATAAATTTTATGCACTGCATGTAGAACTAAATAATCAATTTGAAGAGAAATTGAGACAGGGTGTAATGTATCTAGTGGACATGATAGAATAGCCCACATTTTTTGATCAATTAGCAAGGATTATAGCTATCAAGGATGAATTGAAATTTAATGAAGTTGTATTCAAACCCATTGTACAGAACTAGACAGAAAGAAATGAAGATATCACTACTATGTGTATATCTGTTATTCAGTTGACATGTCATCAGATAGAAAAAAATCTTTGATTTATTAAATAAATTTCAAGGTTTTGATGATAAACAAGATTCTTTCCAAAGAAGATTAACTATTTTTTTTTCCAAGTATTTTGAGAAAAAAATTGAGTTATTCTCTTGTGCTTTAAAAACAATTGATAAAGTAAAGGAAAAGGAAGAATGGAAGAGGGAGTTGGATGAGATCTTTTGTGAAAGAATAAATAAAGTTATAAATGAAATAGGCCACTTGTTATGGGAAATGACAAATGAGGAGTTGGTAAAAGTATAGTTGTTCTATAATATCATCAAAAAATATTTTGTTGATATAAAGGCAGTTGTAAATTCTTTAATAATTGTACAAAGAGAAGTTCTAAATTTTGATTGGCCAGATGAAACTGCTTATAATGAGAGGAAAGACAAGTTTATGTCTATAGAGAAAATGGGAGAAGATAATGAAGCAGAAGATGATGAGGAAGAAGAAGGTGCAAAAGCAAAAGTCACCCTTATAGTTAATGATGAAGACAAGGAAAATCCTCGGGTTAAAGTAAGTTTGCAGGTAATTAGAGATGACTCATTGCTTTCAAGCTTGATGCCCACTTACTTTGAGGAATCAAAGTAATCAAAGAACTAGATGATAGCACCTTTGTCTTTTTAGGTGGAATAACAGAAAGGGACCCACAAAGGAATGTTCAATCTATTAGTCTTTCTGTTATTTACAATTTTTTCTTTTTGTGACAGGTGTATGTAAGTATCTTTTGAAGGACACTTGTCAATCACATTTTCCCTTTGCTTGTTGCAACTCATGCCTATTTAAATGAGTTTTCAAGGCAATGTGATGGTCCGAAATCTGATGTATTTTTTGGGGAATGTCAAAAAATAGTATAGTCGGTCTAGTCATCTATAGTTTTTTTTTTAGTTTACTTATATGTTATGTACTTTTCTGATGTAGAATAGAGAGGATAGTATCAGCATGAATTCATGGGTTCTTCATTGAGTCTCTATTGGTTCTTGTATTAATCAGCAAAAGGATATACAAAAGGGTATTTACATCCAATCTATGTCACTATTTTTCTATCTCCTTTTCATGAGTTTATCAATTTTGAGATCATTTGGATAACGTTCATTTTATTGAATGCATTCTAGATGGGGTGTGTATTGGTTATATTATTTCTTTTAATTGAATGAATTATGTAAATGCTTCAATAAATTAGTAGAATTCATGAGTTTATGAAGAGGATATCATGTAAGAATGCCAAAAGGTGATTATAGTTGACAGATTCAATTACAAGCTAATTGAACAAGGTCTCCTACTATTAAGTGATTCTTTATGCCCAATGGATAAGGTATTGGTCTTATAAATCAGAGATAATTGAGAGTAAATTCTGCACATACATGTTAAAACTATTTTAAATTCAAAATGATTCATTTTCAATTTTGTTCAAGGTTGTAATGATGGTCACCACTCATTTACATATAGTTTTCTAAGTCTTAGATAGCTACTAATTCTAGGTATACTTGTAAACTATAGGAGATTTATGACCAGTTCTGCTTATAGGGGATGCATATCGATTTGAGAGATTTAAAGAAATTAGTAAACTATGCTTGTATATGAGGATAGAAAATGAGAATCAGAATGAAACTAAGATAGTTGCTATACATCAGTTTGCATTTGAATCATCCCTAGGTACACCCACCTTGGTTTAGTAGAGCCTAACAAGTAGGAAAGCATCCTTGGTTTTGTTGATGTTGGGTCCAAATGATCTACTTGTGCAATTGATTATAGAAATTGGCTAATCTTTAGATTATTTGAGTACTATCATTTTGGTATTGAGCATTTTTGTTGCTTAGTAGCTTCAAACACCAACAAATTCAGTAGCTATGATGATGGAATTGTTAGAGTTAGAAACAATGCAACCTATCATATTAAAAGAAAAGGATATATTACACTTGATAGATAGACTAATACTAATGATGTTTACTATGTTGATGGTTTGAAACATAATCTTTGAGTGTTGGATAGTTAATTGAGAAGCAATATCAGTTGCAATTCATATAGAAAACATGCATTATCAAAGATAAAGATGCTAATTTGATTGGTATGGTACAAGGACAAGAGGTAATATTTTTCAGTTGAATCCTATTGAGATGCCATGCTTAGTTTCTAAGGTGGATGAAATTTTCTTATAGCATAAGAGGCTTTGTCATATAAAATTTGATAACATTGTGAAGATCAGTACTACATTTGTTGTTAGAGATTTGCCTAAGATTTTGAAGCCTACTAACATGATATGTAAGAAACGTGTTATAAAAAAGAAGAAGAAAATTTCATTCCCAAGTAAGAAATTTACTACATTTTCAAAGTTGGAGATAGTACACACATATTTGAGTGGTCCTACAAAGACAAGAGCTTTCTATGGTGAAAGGTATTTCATGATTCTTGTTGATGATTTTAGTACAAGAATGATGTGGGTAACATTTATTAGAGAAAAATATGAAGCATTTGAGAAGTTTAAGTTGTTTAAGAACATAATTGAATATGAATCTAGATTAAAGATTAAATTTTTGAGATCTAATAGAGGATGAGAGTTCATTTCAAATGATTTTGAGAGTTTTTGAGAAGATAATGGCATTAAAAGATAGCTTTCAACCCCTAAGGTACCTGAACAAAATGATATAGCAGAGAGGAGAAACATATCTATAACAAAAATAGCAAGAGCTATGATGTTTGATAATAATGTGGCAAAGATATTTTGAAGAGAAGTAGACAATACAATAGTATACACTATGAACAGAGTACAAATTGGACAAGGTACTGGTAAGACTCCAATGAACTATGGTTTGGACATAAACCATCAGTTAAATATTTTAGAATCTTTGGAAGTAAGTGTCACATTAAAAGGGATGATGATATTGGAAAATTTGATTCAACGGGTGATGAAGATATGTTTCTTGGTTATTTATTGAAAAATAAAGCTTGTAAATGTTTTAATTAGAGAACTAAGGCTATTGTTGAGAGCACAAATGTTAGAGTTGATGAAAAGTTTAGAATTCAGGAAAGAATACTTGATTATCATTTTGATGAAGAAACTAATCCAAGGACTAACCCAATGAATGTTGAGTTATTTTATGAGACTAGCATTGATCTACAAAATGAGATACAACTAGTGAAACATAGAGAAGAACCTAGGACTAAGCCTAGAACAGAAATCAGAGTTGAACCAGTGACACCTAATAAGAATTTGATAAAAAAAAACACCATGTTGATTAGATTATTGGAGGAAAAGATAAAGGAGTCATGACAAGGAATAAGGTACATGAAGAATTGAATTTAATTTCTCAAATTGAACCTAAAAGTGTTGATAAAGCTACTAAAGATTACTTTTGGATTAAAACTATAAAAGAAGAACTAGATTGTATTGAAAAGAATAAAACTTGAGGATTGGTTCCTAGACCTAAAGTTAAAAATGATGTTGTAACTAAGTGGATATTTTGAAATAAGATGAATAAACAAGGTGAGATTGTCAGAAACAAAGCAAGACTGGTATGTAAATGTTATTCACAAGAAGAAGGTATTGATTTTTAGAGAGAAATTGCACCTATTGCTTGAATGAAAGAAATTAATATGTTTGTGGCATATGCAGCTAACAAGGAATTCAAAGTGTATCAAATGGATATCAAATTAACATTTCTTAATGGTGAATTAGAAGAAGTATGGATTGAGTAGCCTGGGGGTTTTCCTTTGTCTAAGGAAGGAGATATGGTTTGTAAATTAAGGAAAACATTGTATGGATTAAAATATGCACCTAGAGTCTTGTATGCGAGAATGGATAAGTATTTGACAAAGAAACACATTATGCAGAAGTAAAAATAATTTTTAGATATGTTAAGAGTGCAACTAATTTTGGATTATGGTATGAGAGATCAAATGACTTTACCTTATGTGCATACATTGATGCAGATTGCACAAGAAGTGTTGATGGAAAAAAAAGTACAAGTGATGGAGCATTTTTCTTGGGACCAAGATTGATTTCTTGGCTAAGAAATAAACAAGATTGTATTTCATAGAGCACGACAAAAAAAGAGTATGTAGTAGTAGCAAATAGTTGTAATCAAATCATTTGGATGAAACAAATATTGAAGGATATTGGGATTGAGTTTATAGAGCCTATTATCATACATTGTTATAACACAAGTATAGTGAATATGTCAAAGAATCATGTTTTACATTGTAAGACAAAGCATGTATCTATTAAGTATCACTTTTTCAGAGAGAAAGTTTCAAACAAAAAGATCAAATTGGAGTATGTTGGTACAAAGGAGCATGTAGCAAAAATATTTACAAAACCTTTACCAAAGGATACTTTTGAGTACGTGAGAGGTATGCTTGGGGTTATGCCCCAACCTACTGTTGAGTAGTTGATACAGAGATTGCATCAGTCTAGTGGTAACATGGCATTATTCTTTATCAGGAGTGGATGCCTAATGCTTCCTCAATGGGGAGTATTTGTGTTTGAGCTGAGTCATTAAGGACTCTTGGTAAAGGATATTTAACAGTGTCTTTGGACACTTGATCTTATTGCATATCTTATGAAGTAAATTGACATAATGATACCTTTTTCATTGATACCAATGAGCGAGAGAGTAATACATGAAAAACAACCTTGTATATTGATTAATGTCAATGGGAGAGAAATTGATTGATGAAGAGGATTTCAAAAGATTGATGAAGAGGATTTGAAAAGAATTGATGACGAGGATTTGAAAATGTGTTGACTATAGTACACTTGACATTCATGAACAACATGAATAGGGAGCATATACAGTAAAGACATTTGATATTCATGGAACATAGATTTTTTTCATCTACGTTGTCATCAATTTCAAAGGAGGAGATTTTTACCATGAATGTTGATGGTATTTCTATGGAGGAATATCCTAGCATTGTTGGAGGCATGATACATAGGTTGTGTGTTGTATTCATGACAATGTTTGTCATTGATGTGAACATATTGGTTATTCCATGAAGACAGATAGAGTAATAGACACAATTAGTTTTGTGAGGATCAAGGAATGCATATTAGCTTATGTAAAATTTAGAAAGTTTTTTATGGAGTTTCTTGATGTTATGGTTAAGAGTGTATGTGAAAATATGAAGACAATATAGAGTTGTTCGAGATTTATTGAACACAGTGTTTAGACAAAGTTTCTAGATAGTAGTTACTAATTTTTGGATTGCATCTCCTAATACAGATAAAATCTAGTCCTATAGACTTGGACAGAGGAAGAAGACATCTTGAAGATGTTGTGGTCAAATGTGCAAATCCAAAAGAGCATTGAGTGAAGAGTTATGAAGACTATGAGCTGATAGTTGATTATAATTATAAAAATATGTAACATTGTAATGAAACGTGTAAATATAATATCTTAAGATTGTCCTCTATTATAATTGTAACTTGGGAAAGCCTCAAGGCTAGCTCAATTATTTGTTCTAGGACTTAGTATAAAGGAAAGATTATTTCCTTGTGGTAGAGAGTGGTATTGTGAAGTGATTGAGAAATGAGAGTATGTGAACTTGTATGTGAGATCTAGTGAACCTAATATTGAATATCTTTTGATCATAGAAGTATTTGGTGAAGTTGAGGCATGGTGAGTGAATAAAGAGATTTTATTTGATAAAGAAGTTAATATGGATAGTTGTTTACTTGTATTATTATGAAAGAGATATTGTTAAGGCTAGTTGGATAGTGAATTTGGTGGTCTTTCCCTGAAGTTGTTTGGATAGTGGGTACTTCTATCTTCCTTAACAACTCCTAGCAAGGTTGGCACAACACCTAATAGGGTTGGAATCTCCTAATAGGGAGTACTATGTATTGAATGTATTTCATTGACTCCTAATAGGGTTCATCCTCTTACAATGAAATTTAATATTAGTACATCATTTTGTAGGTACCATTCCCATTGGGGTTTTCTATATGATCAAGGGTTTCCCTAGTTAACATATCTGGTGTTATTTTGTATGGTAATCTTTCTATGGTTGTTGCATCTACTTTTTGCATGTTTTGGAATTAGTAAGGATATTGAGAGTTGTTTTAATTGCATAACTGGGTCAAGCCCCCCCTGCCTTCCCCCAGTTATCTTGGTGGACTTTACTTTCTAACAAGTGGATCCTAATAGGGGCCTATAGTAAAATCCTCTAACTAGGTGATATTTGAAAGAGTGTTCAAAATCTTCTGATCGGGTTGCTCATAGTAGGGAAAATACTTTAATAGGTCTATAGGTAAATTCCTTATTCTGGAAACTAACAATACCCTATGTAACAATTAACTAGGCAAGCTCCTCATGAGGTGTATTCCAAAAGAGTACAAAATTTGTGAGCATTATCTCACACTTTAGTTTTTATCCAAATTGGGTTTTCATGAGATAAATCTAGTTTCTACATTGTATGGTTGATTTTCCTATGGTTGCATGTTGTTGAAATTTCATTTTACCTATTGTGTTGATTGAATATTTACAAGGTTATAGTTTTAATCAATGAACTTGGTAAGATTTGGTTTGATTTGGTGATTATTTATTCACCTCCCCCACCCTTCTCAATAATTAGTCTTGTATTAAAAATTGGTATCAAAGCATTGGTTCCCTAATTTAGAAAGTCTAACATCTTGGGAACAAGATCTTAAATATGTATAGGGAGAAGGCATCTAAGTTCAAAAAGGAAAACTTCAATATATGGGTAAGCAAAATGAGGCTACATCTGTAAGGTTTTGGAGATACAATTCTAGATCATCTTACAACAACGTACATTGCACCTATTAGAACCGTAATTGTTGAAGAAAGAAGAAAAAATATGACACATAACTTTGTGATGATAGAGATTTATAGTGCTCTATTTGATGTTGAATATGTTGATATTATCGAAAATGAAAAAGATATGTGGGATAAATCGATAAAAGTCTATGGAGGTAATAATCATGTGTAGTAATATAAGATGAATAGTCTCAGAGGATAATATGATGAAAAGAAAATGCAAGAAGATGATAACATTGCACAATATAGTTCAAGGATAAAAGAGGTTGTAGTTGCAATCAAAGGAGTTGGTAGTAAACATAAAGAAGATGATGTAGTAAGTAAAAAATTTAGAACTTTTTTACCACAATATGCAACTAGAGTATCTTCTATACAAGAGTTGAGATCTATTAGCCCCGATAATCTAACTTTGGATTTATTGATTGGTAAACTTATGACTTTTGAGCTGAGTAAAAATGACAATATTATGCCTAAAATGGAATCTTCTTTCAAAGCTTATCTAATTATTAGTTCACCAAGGAAAGTTAAAGACGATTCTCATAGTTATAATGATTATGATTCTATACTGGCTAAGAAAAAAGAATTAAAAGAACTTGAGGCACTATTAGCTAAGAGATTTCCAAAAGGTAAAGGAAAGTAAAAAGGTAGGAGTCCTCTATTTTGTTGGACATATAGATAGATTGGTCGCCTTTCACATAGATTCCCTAAAAATGACAAAAAAAGAAAATTATAAGAGGGATAAGTACAAGAGATTCAAGAAGTACAAGGGAAAGAGAGATGAATATTGTTACATAGTAGAAGATAATGCAAGTGATGAAGAATATGATGGAAATAATGATGAGGAAGAGATGGTATTTGTTGCAGTCAAGGAAGAACCATCTATCGGTGAAGAAGGAATTAGTGAGGAGAAGGCGTTGATTATAAGCATGAATAAAAATATTGATTGGATAATTGATAGTGGATGTACACACCATACGACATGAGACAATAATAAGTTCATTTCCATGGAAGAATGTGATGGAGGCATAGTCAAGTTTGGTAATGGATCTCCTTGAGTGATAAGAGGTTAAGGTTCAATGGCACTTAATGATAACAATATTATGATAATTTTTATTGGGGTGATGGTTATGAAGTATAACTTGTAAAGTGTTTCTAAGTTGAACAATAAAGGTTTCAATTTTGAATTCAATAATGGTGTTTGCAAGATCTTTGGAAAGTTTGGTGAATTGATTGCTCCAATTTGGTATAAAAGGAGGATGCCCCACTTTATTTGAGAATTCAAGATATTTTATACAAGTATTCCATAATATTTGCATTTTATTTCTTATTTGATTAGTATTTCAAGGAGTTCAATAAAGAAAGAAAGGATTTATTGAAGGCCCTTGTTCATGTCATCAACCATTCTTTTTCTTCTATAAATCCAACTTATTTCTTCATTGAAGATAGTGGAGTTTTCCATTAAGGAAGGATATGTGCATTGATCAATATTGCACGAGAATTCAAGTATTTAGACCTTCAAGCATTGAATCATGATTGCATCCATGGATCTATTATTTTGTACTCATAGACCTATTGCAATTGTGAAGAAATACTACACCATACATAACTTTACATACAAAGACTCATACATCTTTTTAGATAGAGGATTTAAATTCATAAGGTGAGCATTTATATTTGTCTTTCTTTTACATACTTTTTCATTTTGATGTTAATTCCTACATGGGGACCTAACCAAGGCAAGCCCTTGGGCCCCAAAATGTCCATTTTTCTTGTGTATAGGAAAAGATTCAGAGATTTTTGGATCAACAAATTTGGGATTACAAATTTTGGGTTTTCTATTTTTATCAAAGCTTTGAATTTGTAGAATTTTGTGTAGAATGGGTCTAAGAAAAAATCAACCTCTACCCCCAAGTCAACTTCAACCTCAGAAATTGACCTTGGCTTGAGGTTTCCAATTTTCAAAGCTTACATATTCCAGCTAAACTTGATTCCATATGTCACTTAGTTCCAATTTCTTCTTCAGTTTGACAATACATTCTCATATATGAATTGGCATCCTCCACTAGCCCTCACAGTTAGTCTGATTCATTCTTTTTCATTTCATAACATTTACTTTGACATATTGGATCAAATATCTTCATGTGTTTAGTTATCATATATGATGTTACATTATTTACATTTCAATTAGTCAATCTACTTGCATTAGACTAATTTACTAGACACAATCAATCAATCTACATTATACTAAATGAAAAGAACAACCAATAGGAAGAGATTTTTTAGTATACACAGATGAAAGAACTTGGATTTATAATTGGCACCCCTACATCCATTTTGGGTTGTGCTAATCTAATTGGGGTTCTCTTGAAGGCTATGCTTAAAGATCCCTCTTTGTCTTTTTGTAATGTCCATAAAAGGTTGAATAGTACCCCCAGTCTTAGACATTTTTTAATCTTTCATGATACATTCTGGTGATTCCACCTCTCTTACACTTGATACCTTTTGATTAGGTACTTATATCTTTCTTGTGTGATCTTTCTTTTCATCTTAACATTGTATACATTATTGTCATTCACACCTTAATTTGGTAGTTATATCCTATCTTAGAGTTAGATTTCATATCGAGATCTACCTTATATCTTTTGATTAGGTACTTATATCTTTCTTGTGTGATCTTTCTTTTCATCTTAACATTGTATACATTATTTTCATTCACACCTTCTTGATTTGGTAGTTATATCCTATCTTGGAGTTATATTTCATATCGAGATCTACCTTGTTTGCATTATAAGTTTGATACATTTTTTAGTTTCTCCATATCATATCTTTGTGTGTGAGTTTTATAACTAAATAACACACATATCATACAAAGCATGATGTATACTAATGGTTCATACAGAAAGCTACATGAATACACAAAAAACATGAATCATATATTAGGCATGAAGCCATAAATTTGTACACTAGGCATGAAGTACACATGTTAAGTATGAGGCAAATAATACACATTAAACACACCAAGTATAAAGTAGTACACTCAAATACATACCACACATGTAATGCGTGGAGTAGTACTCATACACATTAGACACATAAAGCATAAATATATGGCATACATTTAACACATGAAATAGGCATTAAGAATACATGACCAATGTCCGCATAGAGTAAAATGTATGAAGTTTAGAAATTGTGAGGTAAACTTAATTATATGTACAAAATGTATGCATAGAATATACTCATAGTGTAGACACCTAAATTTGATTACACTGCTTTGGTAATCCTATTTAGTTATCTCTAAAGGCATCATTAATTAAATTCCTATTTAATTAATCCTTTGCCATCCCCTAGCTAATTAATTTAATTAATCATCTATAGTCCTAATTAATAAATCAAATAACCTATTATTTATCAATTAAATCCTATTCTTCTATCTAAATCCAAAATCCCCATTTATTAAATAAACCTATTTGATAAATAAAACCCACAAATCTAATAACCCTTAACTTATTCCTAAACCCTCTTTTTAGCCTAATCCACCCCATCCACCCATACTAACCAAACTTAGCCACTAACTCACCCACCCTCATGAATGCCATCCACTTGCAAATCTCTAACATCCCTAATCTAATCCTAAACCCAAGCCTAATCCACCCCCTAATGTTGTCACATTCCCAAAGCAAGCTTAAGACTTTCTTAAGCCAGGGAAAGTCAACAATCTCAACTCCCTCCAAAATATCCCAACCACCCAACAATGAATGCTCATACAAAAGCCATAAAGACTCTTACAAGCTCTTACAAGCCATAATGAAGGGTCTTTATGAAGATATTATCCTTTGAGCCTCCTTTGTTGACTCATCCTTCCCCTTTCCTCCATCCACTCACCTTGTGACATGTGTCACTCCCTGATTGGTGCTAAACAAGCACAATCCATGTGCTCCCTTTTGAGTGCATCCTAGCCCTCCTTAAGCTTTCATCTTTCCTTCCATCTTAGCCCTCCATCCCTCAAGCCCTTAGCCTATAAATTGAATCCCCTCCCAAGCCATTTTATCACAATCCATCAAGTAAATTTATAATGCCATTTTGAAGCCAAATCCATACTTTTGCATGCATCCACACCAAAATCCCAAAAATCTCCATTGAAGCTAGTTTGAAGCTTGAGCATACATCCCAAATCCTATCAAATAGACTCATCCCTAAATCAAGTGACCATCCTCATTGGGAGAGCCATTCCATGGCTCATATTCTCATTTGAGGGTTTCACTTTGTCTCTCATATATGTTATGTCTTTTATGCTAGTTAATGCTTTGTTCTCTTGATAGATTAGTATTACTTGCTAACATATTTCTCATATACACATAGAAACATGCAGTTTAGAGCATATTATATTGCCCTACATTTTTCAATTAAGTCACATCTTTGGGTTCACTGTAGTTATTATAAATCAACCAAAAATATAATTGCACACGGTGCATATATTTGAAAATATGGAACATACACTTGAATACACCCATAAACAAATCATATATGAAGTGTGTACATAGTAGACATTTTTTTGGATTTATTATTTTATCTTTACTTTATAGTATGACATGATCAAAGTACTAATACCAATTTTAATGTTCCTTGATAAGGGGTATCGATTTACATTTTTTTATAGGACCAATTTACATATATTATTATGCCTTAATTAAATATTAAGGCCAATGGTTTCATTAACATTTGTTAATACCCACCTCTTGGCCCAAGGGTTTCATAAACATAGGTTAAAACTCACTACATGAGACTCACTTATTTGTGATGGAATTACTCTCATCTCCCTCTATATTTCAACCTATCGCTCTAAAGTAATAAATGAAAGATTCAAACTATGATAATCTTCTCATTGTGCTTTAATTATATATTTAATTGATAGATATTCATATTTTATATTTGATATTAATTTACACTTATATTCATGATTTTAATAATTATTATATATTTACTAAAAATATATATCTCTTAATGTACATTGTTAATTATTTCTATATTATATATATTTATCATTAATTAAATATTAATTATAATATTATAATATTTTGTTCTATGCTTATTCCTTCCATGAAGAGTATCCAAATATATATTCATCCTTTTATTTCATGCTTTTCTTTTTCTTTTTCTTTTTTGATACGTAATGGGTCAAAGCTTTGATTATTTTTTATTATTTAGTGAAACTGATTAATATAATGTGTCGAGTTTGAGTAGGTTCGAACCTAAGACATCCCACATATGATTCTCACAAGTTACCATTATGATAAGGCTCTTGCCTTCATTTTATGCCTTTTGACCACTAATTAAACTTAATTATATTTTAGTTTAACTCTTTTTTATTCTAACTTATATTTTATTTATAATTATTTAAAATCTAATTATATTTTACATTTAATTCTTTAATGTTATAAAATTAGATTTTATTTAGATTTATTTTATATTCTAAATTAATTCTTTTATATCTGATTTATATATTATTATTATTTATTATTAAATCAAATTTTAGAAAGGAGGCATAATTTTTACAAATTTGTCTCTTGTAATTTATTGTTTATTATTTATTTTATTTATTACTATTATTTATTATTAAATCCTATCATATTCATAAAAGGGACATCATATCACATTATTGCCCCCTCCCCTTATTTTAGGGTTTCCTTGCACATTTTAATACATAAATCTCATAATAAGTATATCATGCTTTTGTTCGCTAAATTTTCACTTCCATTTTATATGTGAACTATACTTATAGATAGTTATAAGAGAAAAACAAAAAAATATTTGGAAAAAAAAAAAATAACATCCTCATAGGGAACAATATCAATACCTATCTTCAATAGTACCTTTACATCAAACTTGTTCCTACCTATTTGAATGCAAGTAAGGCCCTTGTACTATTGTGCTCTCCAAGAACCTACATTAAACTCAGTAAAACTAGAACTATATTCCAAAAACACAGAGCAACTCCAACACACCTTGATCCCATGAATTTGATGGATATGTAGACAACCTAGAATGTAAGTAAATCTTCTAGTGTCCAAGTTCATTAGATATAGATTTAAATTTTCTCCAATTTACATATGCATTCTTGTATTGTAACTACTTTCTTTGATATACTATCACAAGTTCCTCTCTATATTCTTTTGTACAAAAAAAAAGTAATATTTCAAGTATATGAAAAATTAATATAATGATGTTTCTATTTCTAATTGCTTTTGGGTTCTCATTTTTGTGTCAAAATGATTAGAATAATTGAGAGCGAGGTTTTTTGTTGTTTCCATCTTTTTACTATTTTAACTCTAGATTCCAAGTCCTTGTAAAACCTAGGTTTACAACATGTTTAAATTTTTTCTCGTTTTAGGTCCCTATAAAACCTATCTTTTTGATGTTTTGTTGTGAACTTCAAGTTTTAGGTCCTTGTAAAAACTGGTGATGCTTCTCGTGTATCTTTTATTATTGTAAGGGGTTTCAGGTCCCCTCAAAACCTATTTTTGCATTAATCTAAAACTGAAAATCGGGGGTTAATCAGTTATCCTTAGGTCCAAATGTACCAATTCAAATTTTAACAACTTTAAACATCTTAATCAAACTCATAAATTCACTCAACCAATATAATAATTCATTAGCAATTCAACTTATTCATCCAACACTTAGCTCTCTATTTAGTATATGTCGAATAATAGAAATAAATAACATGAGCCATGAAAACAACATTCACACAAGTATAACACTAGGATTTAACATGGAAACCCTTTTGACCTGATGGTCAAATCATTTGTCAGTTAGTGCCTAAACACTTAATCATTTGGTTGGTTACATTGCTACCAAGCTTCAAAGAGTCTACCAAGCTTTACAAGAAGAAAGCAATGTAAGTTGAGCTTCATAGTGTAAACCAAGCAGGATATAGTGTTAACTGAGCTAACAGTGTCTATCAAGTTAGTTGTATTAACCAAGCAGAAGGAAGGTAGTGTTGACTAAGTTGCAATGTCAACTGAGCCCTTTACTATCAACCAAACTTCCAATGTTTGTCAATTCTTCAATGCTAAACTAGTTCGTGCCTACTCCCAAGTGATCAATGTGGACTGAGCATTAGTGTAAAAAAAGTGCTAGAGCTTACTAAGGTTACAGTTTTGTCAAGTGCTAGATTATCACCCGAGTGGTCTTTAGAACCCAAGTTACAGCATTGAGCCAACTTAGTGAAGATTGTTGAATCAGGTATTGTAGCCAACTCTAGAAGGTAATTATTTGGATTGGTATATATTTAAGACATCTTGTCATAGCCAAATGTAAAAGATTATGTGTATTGAATTAGTTTGAATGCAAATTAAAGAGTAAAGGCTACAAGGAGTATAAGGAAAAGAAGAGTCTCATCTATCATAGCAAGGTGATCATTTCTACATCAAAGGAATCTCAATCAACCAAGTCGCAGAGCAAAGATCAGCCACTTGCTCATCCTAATAGGTGTATCAGTCAAATCCTCTAACAAGGTGGACTTAACAATCTTATGCTAAATCTCCTAACTCAGTGCATACTTCATTGTATTGTATAAATCTTTTTACAAGGTGGACCTAACAATTCTTATTGCTCCTAATAGGGAAAATCACCAGAAGTGATCATTTGTAAGTCTTAACTGACCAACTTTATACTATAGCACTCAAGCTTGTGGGTATCATCCCCACTCAATTTTTACTTTCTATTTGGAAGGTTTCTAGGTTACCAAACATTATGTCAACTCTTATGAATGTTTTATTACTTTCAATCTTTTATGCATGTAATTAGATCAGATTAGCTTAAAGAGGATTAATTGTTGAATTGAAGTTAAAGTTTTATTGGTTCCTGATACACCCCCCTCCCACCCCCCTCCCCCCCGAGTCACCTGGCCCACTATACATTTCCAAAAATTGGTATGAGAGTATTTTCTTCTCACATTAGAAGTTTAGTAGCTTAAGAAAAGATCAGAGGCAATGGAAGTGTATAGACTTGAGAAAGATATTGAAAATGAAAAGTAAGATCTACATATGGTCATGGAACAATTCAAGAAAATAAAGGAGCAACTCTCTCAATACTTGAACGAAAGAAAAGACATAGAAACATAGATGAATGACAATCTCAACATAGAAGAAATAATTGAATACATTTACCAAGATAGAAGTTTAGATGAAGTTGATGTAGCAACCAAATACCTACTTGAGAAAAATATCACTCTTCGTAAAGAAGTTAGAAAACTAAGAAGAGAACAAGAAATTTAGTCAGTTAGAATGTGTGAAGACATGGAACAAAAGGAAAACTAAAATGAAGAGAAGAGATTGCTAACTGAACATATAGAAAAAAAGGACAATGAAATTCATTACCTATCTCTTTAGCAAGCAGATTTGATAAATCAACTCAATTATGTAAATCAAGATCTTATCAACTTGAAAATAGACAATGAAAGATTGCAGAATGATCTTATTATAAAAAGGAAAACCAATGAAAGAATGATAAAATCTCAAGAAATCATGAATCAATTGAGTGAGTAAACTCAATTCAAACACAAAGGTAGAGAAGCATTAGGCTATACAAATGAAGGTGAATCATCTTAGCAAGGTGCTCAAAAGAACAAAATAACTACTTGTAATCATTGTAGAAAGATAGGACATACATCAAACAAGTGTTGCAACAATGGTAAAGAAAAATTTAGTGGAAATTCTATAGTTGTAACAAGCAAGGTCATAGAGCAAGTGAATGCACAAAGAAAACTAAGTTTGAAGGGATATGTTTCAATTGCAACAAACAAGGGCACAAATCTTTAGAATGCAAGACCAAGAAGTAGAATCCAATAGAACAAATTGTGAAAGCTATCTTTGGTTGGGATTATAACATGTGGTGCAGATATAACTTATGTGGTGAGCATGGACATATTGGAGCAAATTGCATTAGAACTCACATGAGGAAGAGAGACCCTACAAAGAGATGTTTTGTATGCACATAACTTGGACATCTAGCTAGAAATTGTATGAACTAAGGTAAAGTTAAAGATGAGAAGAAAGTGAAGGCTAACAATATCATAAGTAAAATGAGGCAACAATGGATAAAGAAATCTCCAAAGAATGCAAGTCAAAGTTCTGAAAATGTTGACACCCAAGTCAATGAGTTGGGTGATTCAACCATCTCAAACTGATTATCCATGGAGATCACTGGATCTATGATTTAGAAGGAGACATCACATATTAGTTCCTGTCAACAAAAAAGAAGATCCAAATCAACATTTAAGATGCATTGGGATCACTGAGTTAGATAGCAATTGAAGTAATGTCTAAGACCTTACCGAGCAAGGTTAGGTTGCAAGACCTAATTGAGATTGGATATAGATGGCGTGTTTAGAGCTCTAACCAAGCCAAAGGTATTTGCTAAGTTGAAGATTTAGCCAAGTTGGATAGGTTGTCACCGAGTTGTCCTATATATGATGCATTAAAGGTGACTTGAAAACAATTTTTTGGTTAAAAGGAAGGAATCAAAGGTTTTATTTTTCATCACAAATTTTAGAGAAAATAGAGTAGAGCATTCCTTAGCCCCTAAGAAATTCAGAGAATATTTGTCAAAGAATTAGCTTTGCATCACTAAGTGGTAATGGCATCTTCATCCAACATCAAAGTCAAGAAGGGTTCTGAGATGCTAATAAGAAATGTAGTACCCATAGACCTGAAGTTCAAACTTTGTCTGGCGATTGCAAAGGAACTAGACCTAGTTGAAGCACATTCATAAATTCCTCCAAAGGTACTCTTGAAACATGATATTAGGTCATTTTACCACTATTTTATTCAAGAATTGGGTACTTTAGAGATGAATCAAGCATATGAGGCATTGTGTGTGGATGGAAACTTAAAACCCAAGCATAAGCATCTAGAAACAAAGGGTTTAACCTACATCCTACATATGTCGAGGCATTTTCAAGGAAAATGGATTAGGTTTATCCTTAGTTGTGTCCATGATATAAAATTGTGGCTCAACCAACCCATTTAGATAACAAAGAAGATGATTCATAGGGTTACTAGGTTTCCTATGCTAGATAGACCTAAAACCACAAAAACCCTAGGTCAGGTTGAACTAGCAAAGAAGACTTTTGCCAAGTAGGATGGTAGAGGATTGAAGCTTAATGACATCATAGACATGGAGATTAAGTTAATAATACATGTAATATCTCACAAAATTTACAGTTCCACCCAACTTAGCAATGTTTTGTGTGAAGTTGTAGACCTAGCATTCAAGGTGGTTAAGAAAAATCTATCCTTTGACCTCATAGAATTACAGCTAAGCCAGCTAAGAACTAACATGGAGAGAATCTAAGCATCCAAGACTAATTTGTATAATTTTGGATTAGTCCTTGTATGTTTATTCTTTTTCCCTTTAAAAGATGTTGTGGTATGAAAGAACAATAGACCTATTTTATATCAAATCAATGAGTTCATAGCTAAAATGGGAGATAATTTTGAGGGCATCATGGATGCATACTTTGATACCTTTAAGGAAATGATGCAAAGTAGATTCAAGATACCTAAATAGCTAGTTGATTATTATGAACAACATATATATTTCCTTGTGGACTGTGACAAGGTGCATATTCAGGTAGTTAGACCAAGAGTGACATGGGTAAAACCTCTTGGTTATGAGGTAAACATTGATGACACAAGAGATATCATTGAGTCTCTTGTCAATGAGCCCATGGATCCTAAGGCACCATATTTTGGTACATATGAAGAGGTAAAGACTAGGATTTCTTTAGAAATCAAGATTCCTCAAGCCCTAAAGAGAGGAAGAATTTCATGTCCCCTTTTCAAATAATTAAAAAAGAAAATCTTTGCTAAGGCAGGCAGGCCCAAGAAAGTGAAGTTTCGGAAAAAGGGGGTTAATCTTTGGAAACCGTTGGACTAATAAATGAAAATTATTATTAAAATAAGTTTCATTAACCTCTCTTGGATGTGAGTTACAGTTATGCCCTCTTTTAAGGGGTTTGGAGGCATTTTGGGCTCATTCCAGAACTTGATTTTTGCTCATTCTTTGTTATTCTTCAGAGGCTGCCAAACCTGTGGAGAAGGAGACCCAAGAACGGGAGTTTGCAGGTTTCCAGGGAGACCCAAGAACGGGAGTTTGCAAGTTTCCAGGAAGGCTAAGGATGGGAGTTTGAAGCCATTCCATGTGCATGCTCATACAGAGTTTGCCTTTGTGCTGAATAGTGCAGATTTGTGAGTTTTCGGGTGTGTTTTTGTATGAGTTTGGTGTTTACAGTTGAGTATTTCATATCAGTTTGGGTTGCTGCTGTATATCAGACTTTTAAATGATAAAATAGAGCTGAATATATATATTGGGACGTGATTAAACTTCTGAAATAGATTATTAGTGTTTTTGTGGTGTTTTCGGGCATATTTTGTGCTATTTCGGGAGCCCGATGAGCATAGTTTTGGTCCTACATTTTCGAGCTGTTGTGTAAAGGCTATACAGATCTAGAAATTTCAATTTGTAGGCTGTTATGCTGCTGAAAGTTTTGTAAAAATTTCCATTTTCAGATTTATTAAATAATTTGTGAAGTTGTGAAGCTTTTTGCACTATTTTCAGCATACCCGATTTGGGGTTTCTTGAGAAATTTGGAGGATCTTTGTGATATTAGTTGTTTGATCTTAAAGATCTGATTAAAGGTTGGAAATATCATACAAAATTCAGAAAAGGGACATTTCAGTGGTATCAGAGCCATGATCTTGCCAGCCTAAGGGTTTGTAGAAGTTGCAGGTCATTTTTGACAACTACCCAGATCTTGCATTTCAGTTTTTAGAACTACCCAAATCTTGCATGCCATAATTTATGGTTGCATGTTGCTTCTAATCAGATTCATGTCAAAATTTATGGTTGCATGCTACTTCAAATCATTTTCATGTTAGTTCTTGGTGAATTTGGTGGTTGTAGAAGTTTGCATTTCAGTTTTGACAAGTACCCAGATCTTGCATGTCAGTTTTGACAACTACCCAGATCTTGCATGTCATAATTTGGTGGTTGCATGTTGCTTCTAATTAGTTTCATGTCAAAATATATGGTTTCATGCTACTTCTAATCATTTTCATGTTAGTTCTTGGTGAATTTGGTGGTTGTAGAAGTTTGCATGTCAGTTTTGACAACTACCCAGATCTTGCATGTCAGTTTTGACAACTACCCAGATCTTGCATGTCATAATTTGGTGGTTGCATGTTGCTTCTAATCAGTTGCATGTCCAAATCTATGGTTGCATGCTACTTCTAATCATTTTCATGTTAGTTCTTGGTGTTTGAAGAAGTTATATCCTATTGGGGTTACACTCTACTTTATCCAGAATGGACAGGTATAGTACAGAGTCTCAGAGGGAACAATCTTGGACAATTGATAGCCAGAGTCAAAATAATAGAAAGGATGGTTATTTAGACATTCGAAATAAAATTATGAAAATAAGCCATGACATGTCTAAACAGTTGGTTGAGCAGCACCATATAAATGACATGTTATCTGACCCAGCTAAGGTGGATAAGTTGACTGGATTTCTATTTGGCAGATTTTCTCACAGGACAGATGACACAATTCCCAAGAACTTGCATGAGGAGTTTGAGAAACTAGCTGATAGCCAGGTAGAGGTCTCAGATTCTACTCTGCCAGAAGAGGTGGTGGGAAAGGATATTACACAGATTGATAGTAATGGTCAACTTGATACTCAAATTGAGACAATTGTTTACAGGTCGTCAAAGGGTGATGCCACAGGTATTCAGGATGGTATAGTTACAACAGGCAGTGACTACAGTATAGTGGGTTCAGATGATGATTATGAGGATGTTGTTGTGCAGGATGGTGAGATACCTAGTAGAGATGAGCAGACATTGAGCATTCATGACTTTGCTGAGAAAGAGTACCAGACACAGTTAGATGCTTCATCACATGAGGTTGAGGCTGGTAGTACTTCACATGATTTGTCCAGCCAGCTAAAGGTGAACAAAGATAGTAGTGTGACTTCATTATCTCATCATGACAGGTATGTGGAGTTAGTTGGTATTGGTCATATTACTCAGGTGAGGAGTTTGATTGAGTTACCAGTTGATTCTAGTTTACAGATATGGACTCGAGATTGTTATATTGGCATTTGGGATTCAGTTGACTGGAGATCTTTAACACTTTTTGGTAGCAGTGTTTGTTTGGGTGCTATCATGGATTTGATTAGCAGATTACACGGTGTTGTCTTTTCTTGTGCCAGTATCTTGTCTCATGTTGGTATTAGTTTTTATACACCAATGTTGGGCTTTGTTCATATATCCAGTCGGCCATACTTGCTGGAATGTGTTGATGATATTTCATATTTGGCAGTGTGTATAGATGAGTCCCAGGATCATATTGGCATTGATGACATCCAGAAGGATGCAGTGGGCAGTTTTGAAGACTTAGTTTCCTTGGGTATAGAGGAGTTGGACAGCAATGCTAATGTTTTTGATACTCTGTATGTTGATATGAGCTTTAGATTTGATTCACAAGATATGGATGGTAATACTCTAGAGACTAGTAGCTTTGAGGACACTCCTTCAGACAGTGCATTAGAGGAGGCTTGTAGGAGACAGTCAAACCAGTGCCATCATGTGTCTAATCAGTTGAGAGTTAGTGACCAAGACATTGCTATCACTTGCCAACATTTTGATGCTGCTCGTCAGTTGTTAGCAGTTTATGGATGGGGTTCTCCTACTAGTGATGAGCAGGGAGGAAGTTATCTTTCCTTGACAGAGATCCACTCTATATGGGAGGCTATTCGGATTTTGAGACAGAATTATATGCAGTTGGTAGCCGACAGAGATTATCTTATGGAGTGGGGCAGTACAGCATATGATGCATTGTTGGCCAAGGAAGATGAGGTGAGTGAGCTTACTGAGCAGCTTGAGGTGACTTCTGAGATTCTTGAGAGTACACAGTTGGCTCTCAAGGAGTCATAGTTTCATTTGGCTAAGGTGACCATGGAGTTAGAGCAACTACAGTCTTTACTTGATTCTATATAGTCACAAGCTGTGGTGTTTGGTGATCCGAGGATGTCCATGGTCGAGATTGTTAGAGACAGTGGAGATGGGGATGCATCCATCCTTGATACTAACATTGGCATATCAGGTTCATTCCCACTAGAGTCAGGTTCAATTGAGTTGGGTGCTGTAGCAGATTTTTGTGGTGTGCCTGACATGTTGGTGACCTCTAGCACTAATGGCACGAAGACTAGAGATGTTGTATCAAAGACCATGTGTGATGTTGTTGAGTTGATAGTTGACATGGTTCCTACTAGTAATACTACTCCCTTCGCAATGTCTTCAGAGGTAGTAGTCAGTTCCAACTTGGTTAATGATCAATTGCAGTTAGTTACATCTGGATTGCAGTCTGAGCCACTGACTGAGATTGGTGCATTCTATCGGCATTACACTGTGAGGTATGCTCATCTATCTACCTTTGATGACCATGTTGATGAGATGATGATACAGAGATGTACTTTGGTTCCTAGTGCTTATCATCAGTTATGGGATAGTTTGATGCCTCGGGATGAGAGTTGTGATGGGCATGACATGGTGATAGGTCCTGCAATTGATAGGTTGATAATACATGACTTAGAGAAGGAGTTTTGGAGTGATGCTTTAGCAGGTGTTGTTATTGATTCTACTCCTTTGGCTATGACATCTCTTGACTTAGCTGGTGATCAGTCACAGTGGGTTGTATCACTTCTTCATGGTGAGCTGTTGACTGAGGTTGGTTTTTTTTATCAACATTATATTGCAAGGTATGTAAATCAGTTAGCATTTGATCCTTGTGCTGAGGAGTTGATGGCAGACAAATTTGGTTTGGATTCCATTTCTTACTCTTTATCTTGTAATGTCTTTTCACCATCAGCAGTGTATGGGAGTTATGGTTATGAGATAGTGGTTGATGATTTGCAGAGTTGTGTTGACTGCAGGAGTTGTACAGTGTGTGGATTCTCCATACTTGGTATAGTTTCATTCGAGAGGGTTCACCATTGTTGCAGAGTTGGATTGTATATTCCATATAGGCCAGTGGGATGCATTGATGGTATTTACTGTGTTGGTAGTTTGATTTGTCCACTTTACTTGGGTTCTGATGTTCTAAGAGTTTGTGCCTCATGGGTTTTTGATTGTGGTAGTGGTGATTTCGGAGTTTGGTTGAGCTATAATTGTCAATTTGATTATGGATTCCTCTTGGTCATATTGCAGAGGATATTGCAGGAGCCTGTGTTAATTGGTAGTAGTATAGTTCATGACTACATTTGGGATCCAGGTGGATTGATTGGTTTATTGTTCAGCCATTGCTTGAGGACAAGCAATGATTGGGAGGGGAGGACTTGTCATGTCCCCTTTTCAAATAATTAAAAAAGAAAATCTTTGCTAAGGCAGGCAGGCCCAAGAAAGTGAAGTTTCGGAAAAAGGGGGTTAATCTTTGGAAACCGTTGGACTAATAAATGAAAATTGTTATTAAAATAAGTTTCATTAACCTCTCTTGGACGTGAGTTACAGTTATGCCCTCTTTTAAGGGGTTTGGAGGCATTTTGGGCTCATTCCAGAACTTGATTTTTGCTCATTCTTTGTTATTCTTCAGAGGCTGCCAAACCTGTGGAGAAGGAGACCCAAGAACGGGAGTTTGCAGGTTTCCAGGGAGACCCAAGAACGGGAGTTTGCAGGTTTCCAGGAAGGCTAAGGATGGGAGTTTGAAGCCATTCCATGTGCATGCTCATACAGAGTTTGCCTTTGTGCTGAATAGTGCAGATTTGTGAGTTTTCGGGTGTGTTTTTGTATGAGTTTGGTGTTTACAGTTGAGTATTTCGTATCAGTTTGGGTTGCTGCTGTATATCATACTTTTAAATGATAAAATAGAGCTGAATATATATATTGGGACGTGATTAAACTTTTGAAATAGATTATTAGTGTTTTTGTGGTGTTTCCGGGCATATTTTGTGCTATTTCGGGAGCCCGATGAGCATAGTTTTGGTCCTACATTTTTGAGCTGTTGTTTAAAGGCTATACGGATCTGGAAATTTCAATTTGTAGGCTGTTATGCTGCTGAAATTTCTATAAAAATTTCCATTTTCAGATTTATTAAATAATTTGTGAAGTTGTGAAGCTTTTTGCACTATTTTCAGCATACCCGATGTGGGGTTTCTTGAGAAATTTGGAGGATCTTTGTGATATTAGTTGTTTGATCTTAAAGATCTAAATAAAGGTTGGAAATATCATACAAAATTCAGAAAAGGGACATTTCAAAGAAAGATGGTTGAAAAGGTCCAAAAGGAAAGCAAGAAATATGGTTCCCCTCTTCTTCTCATAGGAGGAAAGGGAGATGACATTAAGAAGAAGAAGGAGAAGAGAAACATGAAAAAGAAGTAGCAGAGGAACCTCCAAAGAAAAAGGGAAAGGTAACTATGACAAAGAAAACTACAAGGTCTTCTCTTGCATTCTTGATCACTAGAAGACTTGCCAAGTCTAGGAAGAAGTTGAAGCTTCAAGATGAGGATGATGAAGAAGAGCAACAGGTAACTTTTCATAAGTCTTGTCCTACCTTTGAAGAAAGACTAAGAAGACTCACAAAAGGAGGAGGTATGACATATTTCAAATCACTTAAATATGAGACCAGGAGTAAGGAAGAGAAAAAACATATTGAAGAAGCCTTAGTGGCAAAAATAGCTAAATGGAAATATGCTCCAAGTGAATTGAAAAACCAAGTTCCAGATGTTATACTTAAGTCAGTTGCACCTCAATGGGACAATATTGTAGCAGTTGCCAGTGATATTAGGGAACAAACCTTGAGAAAGGTTATGGCAGATCTTTCAAACAAGGAAGTGAAGGAATCATTGGCCAAGCATGAAAAAAAGCTAACTCCTAAGTTCAATGCATTCCTAATTTTGTCTAAAGATATTAAATCTATTGTGTAATCAAATACAAATGCATGGAAGAACATCTATGGATTGTATGTTGTAAATCCCACTGAGGAGGTTGTACAAGTAGATGATGTTGATAATGAGGAAGATGATGAAGAAGAAGATGTGGATGATCATATAGTTAGTGAGGATCTACCTGAGATTCAAGATATCCAAGATTATGATCTTGAGAAGATAGCAATAGAGGTAATGGCCTCCCTTCCTAATTATCTGAGAAAAACATTGATCATATCAAGTTCACAGAAGGTTTCTACTGAGTCACAGATAGTTGAGTTAGACAGTTTTCCACCGAGAATTCAATCAATTGTTGGAGCTATTCTATTGAGTGCAATGATGAGTGTTTTTGTGACCACTTCATCTACCAAGTAGTAGGCTCCACTCTTCACAGCTCTAGGGTAGACCGAGTCTCAACACTTGGTATTGTGAATATTCCTACTATTATTAGTAATGTTGTTTCTTGTGTTTTATTAGTAAGTGCAATGAAATTTGAGATTAAGCCTCAACCAAGCACTGAGGATTTGAGTAAAGGAAAAGAAATTATTCCTTCCTCTATTTCAAAAGAAAATGGTAAAGAGGTAGAGACCTCCATTGATGAGATTGACTTGGAATAGGATATAGTTATTCCAAAATGGGATACATATAATCTCACTCCTAAAGATATGGACACCCTTGGAGAGCTTTGGAAGAAAAGGTCAAAATAATAGAAGCTGAGAGCAGAAAGGAAGAAGAGGAATCAAGTGCTAGGTGACATAAAAGGTATATTTGTTGATGTACTTAGTATTCAAGTTGGTGAAAAGAAACCTATATTGGATCAACTTGTTGACATAGTTCACAAGTTTAATGAAGATCAGAGTGGACAAGAAAAACTATTGCAGAGGTTAGGAAGAAAGTTTGATAAAAAAGTTTTGGATAAGGTGGTATAGAAGATTGCTATTGATCAAGTGGAATTGTATACTATTCTTTTTGATAATTCCCAACATGGATGTAATGCAGACACATATTGTTCATGCTAAAACATTAATCCATGACAATAAATTTTCAATTGTTGATCATACAATGGAATTATCAACTGAACTACAAATAGCTTTGCATAGTTTCAAAGTTTTGCAAGATAATTGAGATTAAAAAAAAGTCCGCAATTTTGAAGGTACATAGTGATTTCCTTTCATATTTTGGTATTACCTTGTAATAATGCTTTTTTTTGGCATTTGTGTCAAAAAGGGGAAAATAATTATATCATACAAAAAGGAAGATATATATATATATATGAGGAAGAAGACAACATCAAAAAGGGAAAAATAAAAAGGGGGAAATATATGTACAATAGAGCTAGAAAAACAATTTTGAAAAAGCAAAAATAAAGTCAATTTTAGCTGAGTATTAGCACAACAGTCAAAACCAAGTGACAAACCTAAACATATTGATAGGGGGAGTTTTGACTTATATTTTTGTAGTATTCAAAATTTTGGTATGGTATGTGTTTTTGTCACTAATGCTAAAGGGGGAGATTGTTAACTTGATGGTCAAATCATTTGTTAGTTAGTGTCTAAACACTTAATCATTTAGTTGGTTACATTGCTACTAAGCTTCAAAGAGTCTTTCAAGCTTCACAAGTAGAAAGCAGTGTAAGTTGAGCTTCACAAAGTCTACCAAGCTTCACAGTGTAAACCAAGCAAGATATAGTGCTAATCGAGCTAACATTGTCTACCAAGTTAGCCATTTTAACCAAGCAAAAGGAAGATAGTATTGATCGAGTTGTACTGTCAACTGAGCCCTTCAGTGTCAACCAAGTTCTCTAGTGTTCACCAAGTCTTTGGTGCTAACCAAGTTCGTGCCTACTCCCAAGTGATCAATGTGGATTGAGCACTAGTGTTAACTAAGTGATAGAGCTTCTCAAGTTGATAGTATTTCTGAGTGTCAAAATATCACCCGAGTGGTCTTTAGAACCTAAGTTATAGCATTAAGTTGACTTAGTGAAGATTTTTGAATTAAGTATTGTAGCCAACTCCAGAAGGTAATTATTTGGATTGATATATATATAAGACATCTTGTCATATCCAAATGTAAAAGAGCATGTATATGAAACAAGTATGAATCTGAATTGAAGAGTAAAGGCTACAAGTAGTATAAGGAAAAGAAAACTCTCATCTATCACAACAAGGTGATCATTTCTATATCAAAGGAATCTCAATCAACTAATTGAGTTGTAGAGAAAAGATTAGCCATTGGTTCATCCTAATAGGCACATCAATCAAATCCTCTAGCAAAGTGGACTTAATAGTATTAAGCTAAATCTCCTAACCAAGTGCATACTTCATTGTATTGTATAAATTCTTTTACAAGGTGGACCTAATAGTCCTTATTGCTCCTAAAAAGGTAGATCACCAAAAGTGATCATTTGTAAGTCTTAACCAACCAACTTTATCATGTAGTACTAAAGCTTGTAGGTATCATCCCCACTTGAGTTTTACTTTCTATTTAGAAGGTTTCTAGGTTACCAAACATTTGGCCAACTCTTATGAATGTTATATTGCTTTCAAAATTTCATGTATGCAATTAGATCAAATTACCTTAAAGAGGATTAATTGGTGAATTGAAGTTAAAGTTGTATTGGTTCTCAATTCAGGTGCGCCCCCCCCCCCCCCCCCCCCACTCCCCACCCTCCCAATCACCTAGCCCACCATACATTTCTAACAAACCCAATTTTGGAAAAACCACCAAGTAATATGCTATTGCTTTTCACTCCTTTGAAGTGAGCTCGATTAAGAACCAACTCTATTAAAGGTTAAAAACACAGAATTCGGTGTGACCCTATTAAAGGATTTAATCACCATGTTAGGAGTGGCCTTGTTAGAGGTCTTTAGATCATTCCAATAGAAATTCATCTTGATTAAAAAATTTACAATATGATTTCTTTTTAGTAGGAAAATAGGTTTTGAAGGGCCCCTAAAACCCTGTACAAGAGAGATCAGAAGATATTACATTTAGTCCATCAGAACAACATAATAAAAAGAGATAGAGCCAATAGCCAAAAGCCAGCCAAAAAAGGACAACAAAGAAAACAAAAGATAGAACAAAAGACACATAAGGGACTAGAAGAAGGACACCAAAAGAGACCTAACCCATCTTCTTGATCAACTCAGTTGTTTATTCCTTCAGCTGATCCATCTTCTTAATCGCTTATTTTATCTAACTGACATCTAAGAGACCTCAACAATCATTTTCCTTGTGTTGGACCTAGTCCTCCTCCCAGTCACTTCCTTGTTATCAGCAAAATCCCCTACACATTAGTAATAGAGACAATGACTTTCTCCCCTAGACTTCCTTCCAATTTACTAATGAGAATAATTACATGCTCATTGGTAGTTTAAGAATTTTGTAGCTTTGATCCGCTATACTCCTTAGGGTCCTTTCAATACTATTAAATCTATTACCCCATTCCAACACCTAAGCCTATAGCTTGTATAAAGTACCCATGTCTATGAGAGAGCCCATGGGAGTATTGTCCCCCCCCCCCCAACAACATCTTGAATGTTATCTTTCTCAATCTTCCCTTCCATAGTCCCTATCATTTCTTTCAAGGCGATCACCTAGTGGAACAACCATTTGATAGACGTAAATTATTCCAAGAGATTATTTATAGCATTGTTCAAAATATTGATATCCTCCTTGTTGTTGTCACTAAGAATGACCAAGCCAGGTCAATTATTGCTTGGAGTTCCACGTTACCTAGCTCCACCTCACCAAATTTTAGGTCAATCTTCTCACTCCCAATCCCCAACCTGACTTTGTCCATGCTCATATTTTTCCAAACCATTTTTTTGACTTTGAGAGGGGCAAAAGTCTCTTCCACATCTATGTCCTTGTTAGTATGGGTGGGCTCAGGATCAAAAATATGTTTCTCTGAAGAAGAGACATCCCCATGCTAGTCTTTTATAAATTCTAGTGAGGAAATTAATCTTTGACCACCCTTTAGGACCCCTTTGTCAGATTCTAGTTTCTTCTTGGCCCTATAGATAGTTTTTTTGGTGTCTTTATCTCCAACGTCTTTGTCCATCTCATCACCTTCTTCTTCATAATCATCTAACAAAATAAAAACCTTGGCTTTTTTTTTGGGCATACGGTTTTGCCATACTTCAAGGTTGACATAGCCTTCCTCTTCTTCTATCTCCACTTTCCAAGATTTTTCTTTCTAGAGTTGACATCATTAGACTCAATATCCATAGAATCCTCATACAACTCCTCATCTAAATCCTCTAGTTTCTTTTTCTACTTTCTCCTAGGAGATAAATTCTTCTTCTAAGTCCTCATGAGGATTTTTTGGGTAACAAATTCCCCCTTCCCCTTTTCTTTAAGCCCTACCTCCTCATCTTCTAAATTCAATTCTTTACTGTCCTTAGTGCCAAAGAAGCCTTGAGACTCCTTTGAATTGTTAGATTAAATAATTATTATTTATGCTTTACTTAAGTTTACTTAGGTTAATGCATTTGTCACCTGCGAGTTAGCATACTTTTACATGTTGACTTTTTAACAACACAAAAGTTTATGTATGTGTTGTCAACACCTTGTCATACTTATCCTCTCACCTACTTGGAGGGTAATCCACCTTTTGTGGACGTATGCTTAGTTGTCATGCTTATCTCCTAGCTCCTTCTAGCTTTTTCTAGAAGCTTCCTAGAGGCCTTTATAAACAGGCTTTCCTATTGTATAACATATCATATCATATTGTACAACAATTTCATTTTTCATTGTTGCAATATAATTTCTCTCAACGTTGAGATTCTCCAAGCCCTACCTTTCCTTCTTTGGTTTCTCTTCAGTAGGATATTTGCATGCAGGTGATCTTGGAAAGTTGTGAAGTTGGCTTTCATCAACTTCTACATGAATCACTATCATCTACCTCTTCTGCATCTTTAACCTCTAGAAATTTACCAATGGAATGGGTTTTGATGCTCTCGTAAATGCATAGTAAATTCTAGAGAATCTACCATCCAAAGTCACATAGTAAATAATAGCCCACAAAACAAAATGCCACAGTTTCTTGATACAGTCATGCTAGAAGTAGGTCTTACCTTCTTGTTTCACTAGAGCTTCACTCTCACTTGACTTCATTTACAATATGATTGTTAGGTCAACCTTGGTTAAAGGATTTTACTGCCATAATAATTATAAAGTAATAGCTAGGTTTGATATGATAAAATAATAAATCTTTTTGCAATTTCACATCTCCATTTGGATAATTTCTAGTTCATTGATTGGACTTCATCATATACTCCATCATTGATCCACTTGTCAACCCTCCAAAAAATAACTCTTCACCAACCTCTCAATTTTCCTCTACTATTTTGTTGTTCACATGTTTTTCACAAATTTACCAATCAAAAATCATAAAACATCTCTTATGTCTCCTTAAATAAGTAGCTTTGATCTTTTTCCTCTTAAACATCACCATAGATCTTAGGGTTTGATCAAATTTATTGAATATGTCCATCACTTCATCCTTCTTCTTCTTTCTTAAAACTTCTCTTTAAATCCTCACCTTAGATCACTTAACAAACTCAATTCAAGCATTAACTATATAAACTCATGAATCCTTATCATTTACACATTTTGACCAATTCATAAATTCAACTATGTTGACCTCAAATCTGAACCTTTTACAAACTATAAAAATACTGACACTTGGTCATCACTATGTTCTTCATCTTGGTCAATGTTGTGTAGCTTGATCTCTACTGACCTTGTCTCTCTTGACTTACACTAGCTTGCTTGGCTTTAGTATACTCAGTCATTACTTCAATTTTCCTCTTCATCTTGCTCAACCATAATCATCTCTCGACTATTTTCTTGACTTAACTTAAGTTTTGTAATATTGCTATCAAGATTTAACTATGTAATTTTGAGTCAAGCTCATTGACCCATGTTTCACGAATAGTGATTCAACATGAATCCATCTCTCATGAGAATAAATAGAACACTTATCACTCATTTGATCTAGGTGATGCTCACAAGGGTGAAACATCGGGACTTCCTAAGAGGTCACCCATCCCAGTACTACTCCAATTTGAGTGCACTTAACTATGAAGTGTCCTCCATTGTTAAACCCAAAGCTTGCAACCTCATTTCCAAAACCTTCACCAAGTGTTGTGCCTTATGAACCATTCATTAGAATTCCCCTTAACTTAAGTTCCTTAATCTTCATCTTCATTGACCTAGTGAACTATCACTTGGTCAAGCTCATGTTTTACTCAACCTCTTGTGTTTCATCAAGCATCTCTTCTATAATTCAGCTCATCTTTCTTTTCCATTTAATATAATGATCAAACAACACATTATCTTGTCAAAGACTAACTAATCAAGTACCCATTGTAATTCCAACATACTTACTCCTCTTTACTTAACTTCTTTACTATTTTATCATATTATCTTCCTTTTCAAATCCTCTTCACCAATCAACTCATATGGCACTTTGCACTATTAGAAAATATCTTACCAATAAGGTTTGACTCCAATGAAAACATAACAATTATTCTAATTTTATTTTCCAACATTTTGTTCCAAGTTAAAACACTATACAATTTACTGAGATTACCAATAAATATTATGTTCAATGATTTTGGGAGACCACTGATAGCAATATTGAATTGTGAGATGAATATATAATTCTTTGTCATTCTTCATTTTTACTTTAAGTGGTCTTCCAAAATTACTCACAACATTTTTCTCTGATCCAAACATTAATAATTAAAGTAATGTATACAATAATCATACTACTTACAACATGGTAGAATCAATTTATTTTGACATTACCATCTATGTTCATATTTTTTTCACAAATTCAATGTATTAGAGAAACCACTCTTTCTAACTAGAAACACTTTGCTCCCACATTTTTGTTTTCTCGCCTAACTTTTTAGATTTTATTATAGGTTTCAATAGAAAAGTTGTCATCTAAAATTTGATCAATGCAATACCAACTTTGATATGTGCTCCATTTTATGGGACCCAGGTAGTGCACCATCACTAAGATATGATATTTTCTTACACCTTATATGGTTCCCCATCATTTTCTTTACATTATCACTACACTTGTTGCATTATTATTTCTTCACATAATAAGTCCTTTTTCTAGAGTGATCTATGCTAAATAAATATTGCTTTCTCTTTCTCTTTTAATGAGTATTTCTTTCATGTGCTACACATGTTTATAAATTTAATCCAATGATCAACTATGAAAAATCTCATAAAATTTGTTGGAAACTATTTCCAAAATGTGTTTCTAGTTATATAACATAATTACTTATTACTTTTTTTTGTTTCTAGACACTACTTGGTTTTGTAAGTACTTCTTGACGATTTAATACTCTCGTTCCTCTTTTTAATTATGCAATTTTAATAGATCTTTTTCTAAAGTTATGCTCTCTTTTTTAAGGTTTTTATGAACACTACCACAATCAAAGCCATCACCAAAAAATATTGAACAAGAAGACAAATTATTCTAGCCTTAATTTTGTAAATGGCAAAAAGATTGTATAAAATGGCTTAGGGTTAGGGATTACATAATGTATGATGATTTAGTAGCTTCTTGAGGCAGTATTGAGCCATAAGGAATTGTATATTTTAATCAAGTTCTAATTAATGAATAATACAAATATTGGCCTTGTTGTTGGTGGATGTAGCCTAGGAATTGGGTGTACCATATTGAATCTTTGTGTCTTTTGTACTCTTTGTATGCATTACTTATTTCTAATATTGTAAATATTTTTGTATTTAATTGTTACTTATGTCTCTCTAATCCAACAAGTGGTATCAAAGCAAGGTTTTTTTAGTTATCCTCTATAAGAAGATGTCACAATTTAGTGGGAGACTCATGGTTAAGTGGGAGTGATGACAGACAATGGTAAGCTAAAGGTTGAGAAGTTTAGTGGGCAAAACTTTCAGTTTTGGAAAATACAAATGGAGGATACTCTCTTTACTACTGTAAAATGATACTCCTTAGGGTTGACTTGAAATCTAGCTACAATCCCAACTGCATTTGTTAAATCTAGTTTGGTGTGAGTCAGATATTGCAAACCTGCAATCATGGATTTGTACTTCTTCTGCTCTACTATAGGTGTCTCATCTTTACTAGATAACTTGTGACCAATTATCATAGGTGTACTAATAGGTTTAAAACTTTCTAAACCAAACCTTTTCAATAAGGCATTCAAGCACTTAGCTTGAGAAATGAAAGTATCATCACTTTTCTATACAATTTACAATCCTAGGAAAAACTTAATTTCTCCTACCATGCTCATTTCAAACTCAATCTTCATCTCTTCAGCAAACTTATCACTTGCATCATCATTACCTCTGAAAATGATGTTATGAACAAATATTACAATAATAATAAAACCATTTTCAACTTATTTCAAATACAAGTTACTCTATACCATAACTTTAGCAATCCAAGCTTTTCCAAATAATTGTCCAACCTTGCATGCCAAGTTCTAGGTGATTGCTTCAGACCATATAGAGCTTTCTTTAGTCTACATACCATATATTTGTCTTTTGATAAAACAAAACCTTTAGGCTGCTCAATATATACCTCTTCTTCAAGTTCTAATAAACCTTGAACTTCTTATTTTTTGCATAAGCCAAGAACATCCTTACTACTTCCATTTTCGCTACAAGTGTTTATGTCCCCTCATAGTCTATGCCTTCTTTCTATGAATATCCCTTGTATACAAGTCTAGCCATGTTTCTCACAACTTCGCCTTGCTCATTCATCTTGTTTCTAAATACCCATTTGGTTCTTATCGCATTCTTGTCTTTAGGTCTAGGAACTAACTCCCACGTATCATTCTTCATAATATGATCTATTTTTTCCTTCATTGCTTAAATCCAATAATAATCTTTACATGGTTCATTTGCACTCTGAGGATCAACTTGAGATATCAAACATATCTCCTCATTTACTCAGTTCTTTGTCATGACACCTATGTCTTTGATTCTAATTATCTTCTTGGAAGGGTGATTCTTTGTCAGATTCCTATTAGAGGTAGGATTTGACATCTCAACTCTTATCTCTTCTCTAGGTTCAGATCTCTACTCTCCTCTTTTCTCAATAGTTAGCACATCATTCTGCAAATCATTGCTAGTGTCAAAGAAAACTTCATCATTTTGTCTAACAATTCCAAAATTTCTTCTTCTTCATCTAAATTATAATGTACCATATTTTCCTTAATTCCAAACTTTTCATCAATCCTTACATTTTTGCATTCAACTTTTGTCTTATTTCTATAGTTAAAACATCTATATGCCTTTCTTTTCAATGAATAACTAAGAAACATACCTTCATCACTTCTTGGATCAAACTTACCAATGCCATCATCTCTCTTAATATAACATTTGCTCCCAAATATTCTGAAATACTTAACTGATGATGAATGACCAAACCATAGTTCATAAGGTGTCTTATTCATACCTTTTCTAATATGTACTCTATTTAGAGTATATACTATTTTATTGACTGCTTTTCTCCAAAATCTCTTAGAAACACCATTCTTAAACAAAATTGCTCTTATTTCTTCTGCTACTGACTTACTCCTTTCAACAATCCCATTTTGCTGAGGTGTTCTAGGTGAAGATAGTTATCTTTTGATTCCATTTTTTTCACAAAATACGTTAAACTCTCTAGAGGTGAATTCTCCTCCTCTATCATATCTCAAATAATTTATCTTAACGCTAGATTCATACTCAACTCTATTCTCAAATATATTAAACTTCTCAAAAGCTTTAGATTTTTTGTTAAGAAATGTTACCCACATCATTCTAGTGAAATCATCAACAAAAATCATAAAATACCTTTCACCATAAAATCCTCTTGTTCTTAAGGGACCACTTAGATCTGTATGAAAGATCTCTAGCTTCTCTATGGCAATGAACTTCTTACTAGGAAATGATACTTTCTTCTACTTAGCCAAAATGCATTCCTTACACACAAATTAGTAGGCTTTGTAATCTTAGGCAAGTCTCTAACTACAAATGTGCTACTAATCTTCATAATATTATCAAAGTTTATGTGACAAAATCTTTAATGTCATAACTAACTATTATCCACATTAGCTACCAAACATGTCATTTTAGTAGGATTTAACTGAAATACATTACCTATGGATCTAGTGTTAGTTCCAATTAGCTTACCATCTATGTCTTTGATAATGCAGGTCTTCTTGGTGAATGTACTAATATAAATGTTCCTTATTAGAGGATGGACCCTATTAGGAGTTTATGAATACATTCAATACATATGAGTCCTTGCTAGGAGACTTTGAATACTCGTTAGGAAATTCCAACCCTATTAAGAGTTGTGGAAGACAGCTAGACCTATTGCCCAAATAGCTTCAAGGGCAAGACCAATGAACCCACTATCCAAATGATCTTTGTATTATTCCTTGTAGAATAATAGAATTATACTATAGTGTTCCTTCCTCTTTCTCTGCCCTATCAACTAGACTTCTACTCCTTCTAATTTTGTACGTAGATCATAAATCTCACATCTAATAATCCTTTGCATCACTTACACACATTTAGTAAGCACTTTGCTTCTTTTCGCACTTCACACTTCATGCAACAATGGATACTTTTTACAATCAAGGAAAACATCTTTCCTTTATACCATATCTTCAAAATGATTCCTTGAGTTGAGCGTGAAGCTTTCCCAATTAATTATAGTAAGATAAGTGATTAATTACAATTACAATAGCACTGTCGGCTCACATTCTATACCAAAATTCATGCATGTAATACTAGTGCTTACACACTCACTGACATCATCAACTAATTTTCCTTTGTCATTGCTTGACTACATATCTTCTCATTGCATCTCATATGTAAGATAACAAATAAACATTAGGAACTACTTTCCCAATACTTTGTCTCTAAATTGCTCTCTATAAATTAGGTGCATATTCTATACATCTTTGACTCAGACTCTGTGCACTTAATCACATCATCAGGATGCTATGCCAAATATTTCCATAACTATGCATCACCAAAAAATTAAACCATTATCCATATCATTAAGATCTTTGTCTACTACTCAACTAGTCTTTATAGAAACCATGCTAAGTTGACATCAATGACAAACATAGTCATGAATGCAACATGTCAAGACTCTCCAATGCTTAGGATACTCCCACAATGTAGTATCATCAACAATCATGCTAACATGCACACTATTATCAAAATTACCTAATTCAAATCATGTAGTCAAACGACCAACCAAACCATCAAGAGTAAGAACATTGCCAAGTATAGCTTTGACTTCCTGAATTAAGTAAGCAATTTTTAAGAACCTTAATTACAACTTCAATATCATTGATGAATCCTCCAATAGCTTTGATTGTACTAAAAAATTCTTTAATTCAATTTACATACTACACAACATTCTCACCTTCCTTCATTCTCATGTCATCATATTTGCTTCTCAAACATTATGCTCTTTCTCTCAGTACATTCTCATCTCCACCATGTACAAGTAATGACATGTCCCTTATTTCTTTATCATTAGTAGATTTCTTGATATCATCAAACTTGACATCATTCAAGGAAGATGCAATCTCAATCATCAAAATATTGTGCTCTTTCTTATATGTCATATCTTCCACAGTCATAGGAGAGGTAGGAGCAACACATGCATTTTCTAGCTAGTGTAAAGTATTGTCTCCAATTTTAGATACATGTAAACTCATCATGTTTTTCCATAAGGATAAATTCTCCTTGTTCAACTTCTCTACCTCTCTCTTATAGATTTTTGGATCTTTAGCTCAAGTCCCTCCAAACTTCTTCCTTTAAAAACTCAAGTTTAATACCAATTGTTAGATAACTATGAGTGAGGGGAGTGAATTAATTATATCCAATTATCCTATAGGTCTTTAAAACAATTTAGTTCTAATTGAAACTTCATAAACATTCACAACAATAATTCTATAGCCACATTCAACTTTTCAATTCAACCTTATGTCAACTTTACTTCAAATTTTTATCTCATTGTTCTTATCAGAGTGTTAACTTAACTTATACTATGTTGCAGTAATAAGTAAACAACATGAAAATAAACTTTGCAAAAATAAGCATTTACATGTTTGACACATTTATTTAACATGGAAGCCTTGTAAAGGGAAAAAAATACCTAGGAACCAATAACCCAAAAATTTCACTCTTCTTAAAGTGAACTCTTCTGGGTTCCAACCTTGTTAAAGATTTACATGCATATTTTAGTGTGACCTAGTTAAAGGATTTTAACCAAAGATCATCTATACCTTATCACTCATTGTCATTACTAAAGAGTGTCTTTCCTTGAAGGACTTACAAACATCACTAATTGATGTTACCATATAAGATTTCAAAGACTTGTTAGGTCCACTTAGTTAAGATATTTTATCTACTACAATGGTCAAAATGTATCAATCAAATGATCTTCTAGGTTCAGCACTACCTTGCTTGTTCAAATATTTTCTTCACTTAGTTTCTTCTATTTGATCTCTATCTGGCTGACTCACACACTCATCCTATCACTTTGCACTTCCTCTACTTGATCTTTTCACTTTTTATGCTCGATTCACCTTCTATATTCTTGCTTCTTCACTTTGCATAATCAACAATACTAAATGAATAATCAACAACTCAAAACAGTGTTGTTCATCTCCTTAGATAGTAAACTTTTGCCTTTCAGATCCTTCAAGATTTTGTCACTTAAATCATGATCGTAGATCTTAGATTTAATGAATTTAGTCACTTAAAAAATAGAACTTCCTTCAAATTTTTGCTCAACTTCATCTTCCTTAAGTCTCCTTCATCAAATCTTCATTATATCTCTTCAATCGTAGATCTTGTAACTTTGACTTTATGCTTTTATCTTCTCAAACATTCTTTATTTTCATCAAAATTTAGCCTTAGATTAATCTTTTCTTTTGTTCTTCACTTGGTGAATGTTGCAAATTTACTCAGGAAATACACCACTCAATTAACATTGAAATTACTTAGTTAACATTAAACATTAACTTTACTTTTATAGATGCTTGGTGACAACCATAGTAGCTTGGTGAATATTGTATCTCATCTTTCACCTAGTTAATCAATGTAAGTTGTTTATCTCAGTATATACTTGACCTTCATCACAACATTACATGATTTTAAAACAATCAAACCAACATTATACTATCATAGTCCAATTTATTCAAGTACCCATTGAATACCAACACTTATCAACTCTTTCAATCATCATACTTTCTTCAAATCCTCTTCTTTAATCAAATGATATGGTACTCTATTGAATTAGCACAATGTCTAACCAACTAAGGATTGACATCAATGGCAATATAACAACTGATATGACTGTTTTACATACAATAATAATGTTATCACTTGGGGCTAACAAGATGGACAATTAGTTGTTTATAGATAGCTAAAGTGACATTCATCTTGAGAAGAATTATGCTTTGCATTCAAAGACATAGCACATACAATTGTAGTATCATTTCATTTGATCAATTTTGGATGATGGATAGTTAAACCTAGAAAAGATCCATATAGATGATAATTCAAAAAACATGTTTATAAAGCTAGTGACAAAGGAGAAGTTGAACTCCTCTTAAGCTTCAATTAGTCTTCTAGACTAAATAGAATAAAAGAACAGTGGAGTTCAAGGTAGTAGTTTGACATTCCAGTGGGTGTTATAGGTTTACCAATACTATGATCAGTCTCCAAGAGGGAGGTTATTATTGTAGAGTCTTATTAGTCTCCATGTGAGAGATTTTTTTTATGTGGAGCTTAATTAGGCTTGAAGGTTATTTTTTTCCTACTTCGTTTGACACAGTCTCCCCCTAGATTTTTCTATGGGGGCTTGGGGGTAGTGCCCCTTGTGGGGTTCTGAGATAGAGCCCCACATGTGCTCCCTATTGTAGTACAAGGTAGGGTTGAGGGGTAGCACCCCTATGAGGGTTTTAGAGGATAGCATCCCCTAAAGCTCAAATGAATTTTTATTGCAAAAGACGTCAAGTTGTTGATTTTTCTATTAGATGAAATATTCTAGCCCTAAATTTGTAAGCAAAAAAAAGCTTGTATAAAATGGCTTAGGGTTAGGGATTTTATATGTAGGATGATTTAGTAGCTTCTTGAAGTGGTATTAAGCCATAAGGGATTTCATATTGTAATCAAGTTCTATTCATTGTATAATAAGAAAATTGGACTTGTTATTGGTGGACATAGCCCAAGGATTGGGTGACCCATGTTAAATCTTTGTGTCTTGTGTTCTCTTTTATGTGCATTATTTATTTATGATATTGGTTATATTTTTGCATGTAACTATATTTACATCTCTCTAATCCTAACACAAATAAATAGTAAATTAAATTGAGAGGAAGATCCCTAAAATAGATGCAATAATTGTAACAATCACTATAAATATGCAGTTCAAAAATTTGAGCCACAAGTTACCACTAAATTATTTTAATGATGGGGTATTAATTGCTCATCCACCATTTTAGCAAATAAATATAATTAGAGCTTCAATAACTACTCAAAAGTTCAATGTAGCATGAAAATCTTGCTAGTAGGAAAAGGAAAAGTAAGACACAAAGAAAACAAAAATAGAAATACTTGAGCATTCATTTGACTAAAACTTATTATGTGTGTAAAAAGATTAGGTATGAACCAAACCTCATTCAATCCACCATCACAAAAATAAGTTACTCCACATGCTTGTTTCTTATCTATTTTTAGTGAAAATGTTACATCTATTGTCTAAGGAGTTTGTGTTTCAATATGAGGTTCAAAATAGATATAACTTTATAAAAAAAAAATTATTCTTTTGGAAGTTCCGATAGAGAATTTGACATTTTATATGGGAATTTATATTTCAATTGGTACTTGAGTCTAAAACAAAATAGCAATGAATTTTTATTTCCAATGTTCTTGAGTAGTGTCGAGAAGAGCATCTTCATTAATTTATCTTGGAATGGATCTTGAAAGGTTTTATTTGTCATGATTAATGATTTCTTACTCTAAAATGCTCTTAGTTAGTTACAAAGAAGAGCTTAAAATTGCACATTAGATGTTGAACATACATACTCTATTTTCAAAAAAGGATCCAACTTTGCATGTTGGTCTTTTCTTTTATTGCATATCTCTTATGAACACAAGGAACCTCTTCACTACAATTTTAGAAATGTCTTTAGACCTTGGAAGCAAATCATTTGGAAGACAATAAGAGAGTACTACTAAATAATAAGGGTATTTTACACATATTATAATATATAGAATGGATATTCTAACACTATATGAGAGCTAAACACATAAATTTTGTAGAAACTAAAATCGCCTATTAATAATATTGTCATATTAAAAACTATATGAATATCTAAATTGTGTATTAATAAATACATAACCTTTGTATTCATATTTTCCTTTCCTTAAAAATAGTCCTATATTTTACACTTACATTTAATATATCAACATAATTAATACTAATTTTCCATATTTCTTATTTCTTAAACTTTTAATTAATTCTCTATACTCAATACATTTAAAAAGCTCAACTAGTCACTATTAACTCTATTCATGCTAAATTTGTATTGGAAGCATATAAACTTACAATCATTAAGATAAACTAATTTACAATAGTTACTATTACACACTCCATGAAACCAATAATTAAAAAATTTCCAACTACTTATTTGTTCATTTCAGCACTAAAGATATTCTCTAATATAGTGTCAAGTAATCAATAATAATTTACCACAATTAACAAAGTAATAACAAAAGTTATTTGTGACATGTTAATATAATTAATACTCACAAGATTTCTTAAATCATGATTAACTATACTCATGCTAATTTCATTTTAAAGGTATTTTCTCATTCATAGACTATACAAGTTATGACATAATACTATTATTAATATTAGCGTATTAAAAAACAATATGAATATAAATTCCTGGTATTAATAAATACATATAATTCTAAATAACTTTGATTAGATTACATAAAAATGATCAACAAAAAAAATAAAAAAATCTCAGATTCTAGAATAGAGGTGAATGGCGAGCAGGGACTTGGTTCACGCTAGGGCCTGGGTACCCTAGCTCTTGATGTCTTTGGCATTAGCATCCATGCCTTTTGGGGTGACTAATTGCTCTTTGCAGGGGGTGTTCTAATTGTCGACTAGTGAGGGTGTCATTTTTGCGTAGCGTTTTCACTATTTTCTACCTATGGGTGGCCACTTTCATTTAGAGGCCTGCTATTGGTGTGCTCTCAGTGGGGGGTCTATGGAGTTTGGTAATTGTGGGGCTCCTACCCCATCTTTTTCTCTCTTACTATTCAGTCCTGGTTCATTTGTATAAGGGATTGAGGCATAACCTCTTCTCAAATTTCATTTGAAGATATGGATATGGGTGAGTCATCTTCTCTAATGCATGTAAATGATAAGGATCTAACTGGAAGACCCTTGCCACAAGAAGGGGATTCCTCTCCAAAAGGGGTGGTTTGATTAAGAAAAGTTAATGGGTGTTTGCAGAGATTCAAGGATCGACCAGTCTTAGTTATTCAACCAACACAAGTTTTGAAAGATGTTGATTACTGGTGTAATCATGTTCTCATTTGAAAATTTATGGGCCTTTACCTTTCTTTGCTAGTGTTGGATCCATAGGCATATTGGGTGTTGAATCCGAAAGGAGATATGGAGATTTTGCTAGTGGCCAATAATTACTTCCTTGTTATCTTTTCAAGCATGACGAATAGAAATAAGGCTTTTGAAGGAGGCCCTTATTTCTTTAACCAGATGGGTCTCTTCATCAAACCTTGGCACATGGGTTTCAAATCCACTGAGGAGATCCCCTCACAAGTTTTGGTGTGGGTCCGCTTACTGAGGCTTCCTTTAGAATTTTGGAGGGAATATATTCTTCATTCAATCTCTTTGCTTCTTGGAAAAACTGTGGGTCCGACTACTCAGACTCAAGATCGTAAGGTAATTTATTTTTCTTATATTTGCGTAGAATTTGATTTAAATAATCTATTGCCAGATTCTATGGAGATCTATATGAGATCATCTTCCTGGATCCAACAATTGGATTATGAGACCCTTCCATTCAGATGTAGAATTTTCCATGAATACGGCCATTTACATCACATATGTCCCAGGAATAAGTCTCCCTCCTTGGCTATCTCTGACCACCCTCAGGTGGACAAGGGAAAGGCCCCTTTTTCTAATGGACTTTTTGATAGCAAGGGATTTATTCAAATTAAGTCTCGTATCAATGATAAGGGTAAGAAGAGAACCTGGATAGACTGACTGACTGATGAAACCTTTTACAGGTTTGATGCTCTTGGGGATTTGTTCCAAGAGGAAAGTAATCCAGTTGAGCTTGCTTATGGGGACACAAGTCAGCATGAGATTCTAGTTGTAGATATGATGAAGGGGGATTGGGTTCTATCTCCAAGGGACCAACAGGCTGGATAGCTAGATATTGATTTGCCTCCACTTATTTAGGATATTGGAGACCTTCGAGGGTCACAGGGTTCAAAGGTCTCAGTCTTGGTGGCTCTAGATTCCCTTATGCCTAAGGGGACCTCTAATTCTATAAAGTGTATTAAGGTTTCTCTTGTCTTAGGCATTCAATAGAAATCCTTCAAAAAGGGACCTTTAGATAAACTATCAAAGAGTGGTAGGAAGACTGATAAAGAGAAAGTGAAGATAATGGGTGAAATTTGGTTGAGCTTGGGTCTACGAAACCCATTGATTATAATTTCTCCCAACCTCATAAATGATTTTTCTATCATGGAATGTAAGGGGGTTGAATAGAATCCCTAGACAAAAGGTTGTTCACAAATTAATTGACTCTTAGTCTCCTGATGTGGTCTTTATTCAGGAAACTAAGCTTTCAATGGATGGTTTGGCTAACTGTGCTTCATGGATTTGGCCCCAGGGCTCTTGGTAGGGGATAGGTGCTTTGAACAGTTTAGGGGAAGTGACTTGCTTCTGGAACCCAAGGAAATTCTCCCCCTTATGGTGGCTTTCTAGTCGGTCCTCCATTTCTTTGGTTGCCTCTAGTTTCAAGACTGGAGAAAGGTGCCTTTTATCCAATATTTATGCTCCTACTAAATGTTCAGGAAAGTCCCATTTATGGGCTCATATTGAATATCTCCCATGGATTATGGCTAGAGATTTTAATGTTGTTTCTAGCTTGGATGAAAAATGAGGACTAGCTAGGCTAGACCCGTCTTCAAATTTTCTCAGGGATATGATTGGCTCCTTGAATCTCATTGATGTGAAGACAACCAATGGTTTCTTTACATGGAATAACTAGAGAATTGGTGGCGAGGCTATCTCAGAAAGGTTTGATAGATTTATGGTTTCCTGTTATTGGATGAACAATAGGTGGATCACTAGTTCTAGAATTCTTGGTTGGAGGGGCTCTGATCATTGGCCTATTAGGCTCTCCATCTCCTCTTACAAAGCCACCAAAAATCCCTCTTTCAAATTTCAGCTGATGTGGTTAAGAAACTTACTTCTACCAGACCTTATGTTGGATTGGTGGTATGACAGGAAGCCTGCCCATGGTACGGCCATGTTTACTTTCAGTAAGAGGCTTCAACACATGAAGTTTAGGCTTAAGAGATGGAATAAATAGTGTTTTGGGAATCTACATGCCCAAAAGATTGCTACTCAAACCAAACTAGATAATATTACCCACCAGATTTGTGACCATGGATTGAGCTCTGAGCTGAGTAAAGTTGAGTCCTCAACTCTTAAGGATTTGGAAGAATGAGAGCTTCGGGAGGAGATTTTCTAGAAGCAAAAATCTCGTATCGATTGGCTTCAGGAGGGATATAGGAACAATGCTTTCTTTCACAACTCTGTTAAGGCCCAAAGGTAAGGGAACTTTCTCTTATCTCTTGTCTTAACTGATGGAGCTTAGATCTTTTCTTATGAAGATATTTCTAGGGAAGTAGGCAATTATTTCTCTAACCTTTTTACTCGAGAGGATCTTTCTGTTGGGACTGAGGAGTGGGCCATCTTGGATTATATCCCCCACCTTGTCTCTACAAAGATGAATGGCATCCTCTTAAGCCCTATCTTGTTACCTAAATTGGAGAAAGTTGTGTTTAATATGAAGAAAGGTAAGGCCCCTGGCCCAGATGGTTTTCCAATTGAGTTTTTTCAAGAATTCTCGAAGATAATAAAGTATGATTTCCTAGATGTGGTTTAGGAATCACATAGGAATAAATAGATGCTGAAGTCTTTGAATTATACCTTCCTAGCTCTCATACCTAAGAAGGAAGAGGCTTATCAATTGGATCAATTTAGGCCTATAGTGTTATGTAATTTTGTCTACAAGATCATCACCAAGTTGATTCCTAAGAGACTCAAGCCACTCCTTGGCACTTTGATCTCTACTGAACAGGGTGGCTTTGTTGACGGGAGACAAATTTTGGATGGGGTTGTGATAGCAATGGAGGTGGTCCACTCTATGGCTACCTCTAAGGAGAAAGCTATGTTCATTAAACTAGACATGGCCAAAGCTTATGATCAGTGAGTTGGGAGGTCTTATAGAAAATTCTTTTGACTTTTGGGTTTGCTAAGGAGTGGGTGGATTGGGTTCTTAGCTATGTGTCCTCATCCTCCTTCTCAATTCTTATTTATGGAGAACCTTCAGATTTGTTTGGTGCCTCTCGAGGACTTTGGCAAGGACACCCTCTATCTCCCTACTTGTTCATTATCATGGCAGAGGGTCTTGGCAGATTTCTAAAATATTAGGTACGACAGGGTCTTATCCAAGGTTGGAGTTGGAAAAATGACCGTCCTTCCTATTCTAATCTTTAGTTTGTAGATGATTCCAGATTAATGGGCATGGCTAGAATCAATGAGGCAGTGAATATCAAGAAAGCTTTGGATACCTATTTGAAAGCCTTAGGTTAGAGAATTAATGATGATGAGTCTTTTATTTATTTCTTTAATACTCCTCAACTTATTCAGAATAGGATTGCTAGAATTCTTAGATTTCAAATTGGTTCTCTTCCTTTGATACACCTCAGGGTCGCTTTATCCTTGGTTGCTTAGCAGAGGGATTACTAGCAGGGGATTTTGGATAAATTTAGGAGTAAGGTTAGCCACTAGACTTATAGATGGTTATCTTCTACTAGAAGAGTGGTTCTACTAAAGACTGTGGTGCAGTCTCTCCCCATTTATAGGTGTTGTGTTCAGGTCCCCCCCTCTAATTTTTTGAGAGACTTTGATGCTTTATCTCAGCAATTCCTTTGGTTTGGTAGCCTTCTATCCCTTAAGTAGAGCCTAGTCAAGTGGGAGTCTATGTGTAGGCTAAAACATGCTGGTGGCCTTGGGCTTAGATCGATGGCTCTTGTTGTCATAGCTTTGGCTACCAAGTTGTACTGGCAATGGTGCAACAATCAAGATCAAGATTGGGGTAAGATTCTTACCCATAAGTACTTTCTTGGTGTAGATGGCTCTAATGTGCCACAACTTCCTTTGGTGGGTAAAGGCTCTTGTATTTGGGATACTCGTAAGAAGGGAGGCCAACTTGTTAAGGAGGGTCTCTTCTGGATCTGCAACAGAGGCTCAAATGCTTTGTTTTGGTAGGACTCTTGGGATGGCCACCCTCCCATTCTATCTAGTTTTCCCCAACTTCTCCCCCTTTCCCATACTTTTACTAATGCTAGATGGTTTAAGGTGGAGCATTTTAAGACTATCAAATGCTTGGGTCAGGTTGACGTGACTTGGTGGAAGGATTCTCAGGAGTGGTCAGTTGGTGGCTCTGATGAGGATTGTGCCCTTCTTTCTAAAGCTTTGGAGACTAGGTTTTGCAGCTCCCTTAATGGAAGGCAAAAATTGGCTTGGAGTCCAAGTCCAAAAGGTAAATTTACTGTGAATTAAGGTTATGCTATACTTGATAGGAACTTACATGGTCTGGCTGAAGTGCACTGGTGGAAGAGGGCTTGGAGTAACTTTTCTTGGCCCAAATGTAAATTTTTCTTATGGATATTAGCTTAGAAGAAATGCCTCACTTGGGAGAATCTCCACAAACAAGGTTTTTAGGAACCTTCTGTTTGCTTCCTTTGTTTACATAATGAGGAGTATGCTTCCCACTTGTTTTTTCTTTGCCCTTTTTCAAGAGAGATATCGCACAAATGGTGGGAGGCTCGGTGTCATGGTTGTATTCATGCTTCCTCTCTTATTGATTTTTGGGAAAGCTTGGGTAGACCTCCAACAAAGACTTCTTTCTTGTAGGTTGCCTGGACGATTTGTCTGATCTTCATCCTCTGGAACCTTTGGCTGGAAAGGAACTGCATAATTTTTTGTGACTCCAAATTAGGAAGCTTTCAACTATGGAAAATGATTCTTAATAGGCTCTAGGAGACTATTTATGCAAAGTGTGATATGTCTGTTACTATCGATCCTAGTGATCAAGTTATTGTGAGGAATCTAAACCTAGGGGATAACAATTGGGGATGCACTCTTGGAAAAAGACCTAGCCATGCTTAGCAGCGGGTTTGTTAGGATGGGAGGTGGTCTCCTCCCCCGACTGGGATCTTGAAGATCAATATGAATGATTCTTCTTAGGGGAACCCTGATCATGTTGGTATTGGGGCTATTGGTAGAGGCAATGATTGTGGTGTTGTATTTCTCTTCTCTATTTACAAGGGTCAACATTCTAATAATTTGATGGAGACCCTAGCTATTAAGGTTGTTGTTGAGTGCGGATGCTCTTTAGGGTGGAAGAAGATCATCTATGAATCTGACTCTCATATTGTTGTGGATATGTTGAATAACCAGAGGTTGGAGGATGTTAGTTGGCAACTAGCCTCTTTGACCAAACAAATTCTTAGTCTTTGCAGTTCTTTGGATTTTGTCTCCTTTCATCATATCCCTTGCGAATGGAACAGAGTGGTGGATTGTTTGGAAAAGTGAGATTCAGAGAATGTGGGTAGATGGGATATTAGTGGTAGGGATGAGTTACCTTTTGAGTATTCTAAGATCATTGAGCAATTGTTACTAGAAGATAGGAGTATGTAGTGTTGATTTGGGCCTTTGGCCTTTGCTCTATAACTTGGATTTGATTGAATAATTTTTTACCCCTCCTTTTTCAAAAAAAAAAAGATTACATAAAAATATAATTAACAAATATCAACCTCAATACCTTTAAAAAGCTCAACTAATTATCATGAACTCTACTCATATGCTAATTTTAAATTGTGAAAATAAACTATTTTACAATAGTTACTATTAATCACTCCATCATTAATAATTAATAGTAATTACCACAACAAACAAATTAATAAAAAAAAAGTTCTACCTCCTAATATCAATATTACTTTATCTAATTTATGGGGTGATTTTGTTTTGGATTATCAAATAACCAATGTTTCAAAACACCCAGTTAAATGTGATTGGAAATCAGTTGCACACACGAGTTTATTAGAAAATGAAAATTGCAATATAATAACTTTATAAATCAACTAATAGCAAATCATAAAAACATAATAGTTAAATTAATTTGGGGAGCATATAAAGATGGAAAATACAAAGTAAAATTAGGTTATAAAATCATTACTAAATCTCATAGATGGGATGCAATTTAAACTCCTTTAGATTTGTGTTGGGACTCAACTTTTTTTACCAAAAGCAGTTATTTTTCTATGGGAAACAATCCAAAAGAGGATTTCAATAGCAAATAAATTTATGAACATGGAGTATGAAGGGCCATTAAGATGTACGCTTTGTAAAAATAACTTTGAAACAATAGGTCATATATTATTAAGCTACCCATTTGCCAAAGAGTGTTGGTCATGGTTATGCAGTAAACTTAATTGGCATTCAAATTTTCATAAAAACCTTTTCAAATATCTCAAAAGTTGGCCAAAGTCTAGATCTTCAAAAATATATAAAAATATTTGGAAAGTATCCCCTTTGATTCTATTATGGAAAATTTGGAAGGAAAGGAACCATGGAATTTTCTTGAATGAGGAGCTATCAATTTCTTCTTTTTTGAAGAAAGTAGAGGCTAGTACCATAGAAATTATTAATAATAATCTCAAAATTTTGATTAAAGAAGGATCTTTTTATCATGGGACATGGATTCAACACATTAAGGAAGGTGATAAAGAAGCTGACTCTCTAGAAAATGTAGGGGTTGATCGAGAAAATGTACTTGTCAAAAAGCAATAACAATATTGAATAAGTTATTAAGTTAACTCACCAATAGAACCTGTAATGACTAATAAGATATTAAGAACACCTATGGCTAATAATATTCAGTAACTATATCCTTTGTAAGTTTAAACAATGAGTAGTTAGGGTCTTTAAACCAAGAAGGTATCGGTTCGCATTCTAGTCAGATTCTTCTTATCCTATAACTAGAAGCCTTTATGCCTACAAAGTCTTGTATCTCTCAAAGGCTATAGAGATTTCTACCCTCATTAAGCTCAAGGGACCAACATTCCAAATAGATTTTAATGGTCCTATTGAGGATCAAAGACTTACAAGTATTATGTTGGCAATAAATTTTTTAGTAGTTAGAGCAATACAAATGATTTCGGGCAAATAATTTATAAATAATGGGGATAGATATAGAGTAAATTTAGTCATCCTTGCTTTTTTTATTGCCTCAGTATTACAAGTAGATCTAGATAAAGTGGCAATAGAGTTGTTATGTAGAAGAGTGTTCAAGGTGGCCTATATTCAAAATCTCACTATAGTCATCCCAAATATTAGGGAGGATTTAATGATTCCTAAACTAGGACTCTACCATCAAAGGATAGGAAACAAATGAATTCCTTTGCATCCAATTTTGACAGTAGAAACTAGATTCCTACCCTCCGCATAAACTTGGACTTTTTGTTCCATTTTCTTCATGTTTGTCCTCCCCTTTGTCTAAATTGGATTGATGCATTCATAGAAGAAGATCAAATTGATGTTTGGGAATGTGAAGTAGATGTGATACAATTAGAAGTGAATGAAAGCATGCTAGAGGATAATATCTTGATAAAAATTGGATCATTATGATCCCTGATTGAGTGTATTCAAATTCCTCTAAGTCAACAAATATCAATCAGAATCAAGGTATAAATAAATATATAGTAAATCTATTCAACAAGGTGTTCGAAGGTTTCTCTCCCAGTCAATAAAATATGTTCTCTGATAAGTAAAATCATATTGCAAAAATTGAGGAATTAGCATAGATTTATTGAAAATTTTAAATAGGTTTCTAATTTTATTGGTTAAAATATTATCAATAAAATCTATATTTGAGAAAATATTAAAAAATATCTTACTTCAATTTCATGGAAGAATTAAAAGAAAATAGAAGTTTGTATTTTCAAACTTTCAAAACTTGTTTAATCATTTGATACAAGAGCATCTTGAGTGCAAGAGAAATCTTGTATCAACCAAAAATATTTCATTTCACTTGTTTGAATAAGGGTTGTCTTTATGTAGAGCTTTTGTCTCTGGCGGCTTTCTACTTAGTAAGTTAGTTATATGAGCTTAGAATGTCCTAATTTCATAGGTGGATGTTCATCTTGGATATATCAGCCTACCAGTTGAGGCCCGGTGCCATATCATGAGTAGTCATGGATTTATTGTGGATTTTTGGTGTATAATTTTAGCATAAAAACTTTAGGCTTATCATTAAAGGCTTAAATGTGTCTAGATGAGGCCCAAAAACTCAATGGATGAGTGCTTGCACTAATATGAGCTTGTAGATCAGAAGCTGAGAATGCTAAAAAGTGGTCATAATAGTCAAACAGAGACAAGGTTTCAAAGTTATGGCCTTCTAAAGATGGATTGACCAAAACTTCCAAAATAAATGTAAAAAATGTATTTAGCCAACTCTATATGTATTGTTAGGGTCTGTCAGTCATACATATTAAATTTGAGTGTCTAGAACCTTCCCAAGTAGGATAAAATTGCCTATTTGAGAAATGCATGTATATTATCTAGGACAACTCATGGTGATAGTTCATAGCTTTGTCTTGCATATTACTATAATGAAGGTGCCCATGTGGTTAGCATATTGTAATCCTGAATTCTATAATTTTGTATTTGCGACGATAATAAGAAGCCCATATATTATTCTCGCAAATTTTTGTTATTTCTTTGTTTTTGCAATGTGTTTATGGTATTAAGGGGAGCACCCTTCATCAAGTGGTATCAGAGATGGAGTTCCTGAATGTGTAATCAGATCTCTAATTATGAGTTAGTTGCACTAGGACCATGGTTTGGGTTGAGCATGTAGACATATTATCAATTGTGAGGTAGTTTGCACTCGGGTTTCAATAGAAGTGCGAAGATGCCTACATGAAGAGACTGTGGTGGGAGAGTCGTAGGTGTTAAACCTAAGGGTTTTAGAGACCTTTAGAGATAAATACAAGCATTACAAAAAAAAAAAGTGGAGATGAATAAATCTTGTTGTAGGAGATGATGAAAGTGAGGAGGAAAGAGAAGAAGAAGAAGGAAATGTTGATCAAGCAATAGTAGATGAAGTTCTTAATCCAAAGGAGAAAAATATTTTTAAGGCCATTTCTAAGATTGGAAAAAGACCTAAGTTTGATGTTCCCACATTTTTGGGAAATCTTAACCTAGAGTAATTGATTGATTGGTTCAATAAATTGGAGGAATACTTTGAGTATGAAGATATTGAGGATCCTAATAGGTCAAGTATTTGAAGGCAAAACTAAAGGGACATGCAAATATCTAGTGACAAGAGATTCAGTTGGAATGAAATAGAAGAGGAAAGGACAAAATCAATAGATGGGATCAGATGAAAGTTAAATTGAAGAGGCAATTCATTCCCATGTACTATGAGTTGGATCTTCTAAATAATATGCAAGGGTTGAAGCAAGCAGGAAGATCTGTTCAAGAGTATATTGAAGAGTTCTACTGAGTTCTCATTAGAATTGGCTATGCAAATGTTGATAAGAAAAAAGTCTCATGCTATCTGTAGACGCTGAAAATCGTCCCTAAAGACTATATTAATTTATTAATAGTGCCCGTTGTAGACACCTAAAAAACCTTTAGAAAATAAAGTATTTTTATTTTCTGAAAAATTCCTGATGACATCATCGTTTATTAATTAATTAATTATTTAATTAATTAATTAATTAATTTTTATGCCATTAAATCCTTTTATCTTAATTAAAAATATTTAATTAAGGAATCCCTCCCAAAAATGTTTAAATCTTATTTAAACATTATTTCCTTATTTATTAATTATTTAATTAATAAATTGACCAAAAATCCTAAAATAAATAAAAAATTTATTTTTTGCCCAAAACTTGGCCAATTTCCTTATGACCAATAACCTCTTCCAAAATGTTCTAATCCTTCTTTAATTTCGATTAAAGGCTAATCCCATCATTTCCTACCCCTAACCCCAACTCAAAATATTTAATTAAAATTAAATATTAATCCTCATGTTTATTAAAAAAGTTTTAATAAATATCTCCTCAACCCAAACCCTTGAAATAAATAAAACTTTATTTATTTCCTAAAAATCTAATTTATCCTCATCCTAAGAAGTTCTAGACTCTTCTAGAAAGTCTTCATCCTCATCCTAGGAAATTCTAGACTATTCTAGAAAGTCTTTATCCTCATCCAAAGTCTAGACTCTTCTAGAAGATGTCTTTAAACCTAATCCTAATCCCTTCCTAACCTTGTCACATTCCCTAAACATGGGTTAAGACTTACTAACCCAAGCCAAAGTTAACAAATATCTCCTCCTTCACCCACCCTCATTAAATGCCATCCACTTGCCTATCCTTAAGCTAATCCTAAACCATCCTAATCCATCCTCTAATCATTTGCACAAGCCTAAGCAAGCGTTAAACCTTCCTAATCAAGTCCAAGTCGAATTTGCTCTCATCACCCTCAAAATATCTCAACCATAAAACTTTATGAAGTCCACTAGGTCATAAATGACTCTTACAAGCCCTTTTATTGCTCTTACAAGTCATTATGAGGGTCTTTATGAAGATTTTATCTCTTGAGCCTCCTTTGTTGACTCATCCTTGCCCTTTCCTCCATCCTCTCACCATGTGACATGTGTCACTCCTTGATTGGCTATAAGGAAGCACAATCCATGTGCTCTCCTCTCATGCAATCTGAGCCTTCCATAAGCTTTTTCCCATCCTTGCATCTTAGCCCTCAATCCCTCAAGCCTCTTGCCTATAAATTGGATCCTTCCCCTTTGCAAAATAACACAATCCATGAAGTAAAGTTATAATGCTATTTTGAGAGCCAAATCCATACTAAAGCCATCTATCCACACCAAAAATCCACAATCATCCATTGAAGCCTTTGGAAGCATATTGAGCATACATCCTATCCATTTAGATAAAGCTACTCAACAAGAGAGCTTCTTATTGAGAGAGTCCATTAATGGCTCATATTCTCAATTAAGAGCTCATCTTAGTCTATCTTGAAGTTTATGAATTTTGTTTAGTTTGTAGAAGCTTTATTTAAATTTGGTTTCTATAAGCATACTAACATTGCTCATATACACCCGTGACATTGTAATTAATTATTAATTAATTAATTATATTGCTCACATTCTTCTACTTATTTAATTAAATTATTTTAATTAAATGAGTTCATTCTCCTAAGTATTTAAATTTAATTTAAATACTCCTAACCTTAATGTGTTAAATTAATTTAACACATGATCCTCCATATTCCTCTTTTTAAATAAATTTTATTTATTTAAATTCCCCACATCCTATTAATTTCTCTAAACCCATGATTAAATTTTATTTTATTTAATTTAATCTTAAGCCTAACCTAGAGCCTAGCCTATAACCATCATCCTACTTCTTCTCTAATCCCACTTAATCATTCCTAATCATCTCCCTAATCCCCCTCATTAGCATAAAAGTGTGCTCACACGTGTGAGATGGCATGCCTACACACTCTTGTCTCCCACTCTTTTTCTCAAGTTTGCTCACACATGTATGAGCAAACTTTGAATTCTTGACCATTTGCATGGCTTGCATGTCACCTTATGTGGCATCTACATGGATGCCACCTCACCAAGCCCTCCTTCAAGCCTGTAAATAGAGGGCTTGTCTCAAGCATTGGCATCTCCCATTATTGCATTGTTATCATGCCATTTTGAGCTTTGAGTTTTCATGCTTAGAGTTTTGCATTGTAGCTTGATTTGTATAGAGATTTTTAAGATCATACTAATCATTTGGTAGCTAATTTAGTTTGCACTTTGCATTATTCATTTAGTTTTCTTCATACATTTGCATTTCCATTCCATAGCTTACATTCTTAGTTAATTTTCTTTATTGCATATCATCTTCATTATTGAATGCTTTCAAGAATGGCTTTCTCCATAGCCATTTTTTTAAAAAAATTCATTCCACATAGCTTAGGATCTTAGTGCATTTTCATTCACATTTGCATTCACACTTGCACTCACACACTTAAGAGATTCATTTATTGTTGTGTTTGGGAGAGCACACCAAACATACTCCCATCTTAACACACCAACAAGGCCTCTTATGGGTGCCTTTGTTGAGGTGTAGAGGTGACTGGAAGCTTGAGTTTGTTAGCTACTTAGGGTTGCAAAACCCAAGCAAGCATTAATTAATGTTTGTTCCTTTCATTTTGATGAATCTTTGATGTAATTTCAAGATTTTTAGCTAATGTTTTTTTGTTAACCCATGCTCCTAACAGGTCACATTTTCTAGCACACATTTTGGCACACCCAGTGGGACCCATGTCCCTATTTTTCATTCTAAAATTCATCAAAAAATCCATAATCTGTCGCTGAAAACCTCATTTTGTCGTCTACATTATGTCATCTCTGCAAATCGGCGTCTGTGGAAATTGGCATCTACGCAAATTGGTGTCTGCGCAAATTAGCGTTTCTACATTTTGAAAAAAAAAATTCAAAAAATTTATATTCTATCATCTATGAATTTTTTTTTGTCATCTCCGCTTCGTAGATTGTCGTTTGCATTGTGGGAGCACTAAACTATCATCTCCGCCTCTAAAATTGTCGTCTGCGATTTTTCGGTGACCCTCTATTTTGTCGTTTGTGATTTTTTGATGACCTATTCTGTCATCTACATTATTTTGTCATATGTGCTTTCTGTCATCTACACTGTTTTGTCATCTGTGCACTTTGTCATCTCCACCTGCATTCTGTCATCTGCATTTTTTTTATTTTTATTTTAAATTCTTAAGTATAAATCAAATTTTGACTTTTAGTGATTTCGTAGGAATTAGGTTGTTCTAAGCCTATTCATGTATAGAAAAAATAACAAAAAAAGTTAAAATAAATTGTTTCCATAGTTAGCCTTCATTTTTTAGATTTTGTTGAAGCTAATTAATTTGTTTATTGCAGCACTACAGATGGGAGCATTTTAAACACTTAACCATATTTTTTTGCAGGTCTTTCTTAATATTTTATTGCTCTTGAGAATTAACTTTGAAAGACATAAAAAAAACCAATAGTGATTTTTATCACTAAGGGAGTTTTTAGTGATCTTTATCACTTAAACTTAAGGGTTAATGAACTTGCATATTTAATCACTTTCATTTGAATGTATGATGCAAGTTAATAAGTAAACTCTAAACACACTCTTGAATGCCTAAAAGGAAAATTTTTGTGAATAATCACACTTTTGTTGGAATGCATGTTTAGGGTAGTAAACATTTGGACTTGGTGCTTAAAAGGAACTCACACTATCTTGAATGCATTAAGGGACAATTGACATGTATGACTAGGCTAGATCACATTTGGATTTGGTGCTTAAACTGAAGTTATACACTCTTGAATTCCCTAAAGTAAATTGATTTTATTTTTAACATCTTTCATTTTCAGCATTTCATTTATGCACACTCACTTTACTTTCTTGTTGACGAATCCACATTTTCATTTACGTTGGTGCTATTTCAAGTTGGAAAGAACATTGTATGCTTTAAACACATGTCTTCAAGTAGATTAAAAAACCTAAAGCTTCATTGAAAAAGAACAAGTGTCTTTTAAACCCCAAGGCCACTTACGTATTCTCTCCCCTTGTGCCTTCAGGAGATCTTGGGTGCATAAGAAATAAGTGGTCTTGTTTTTCTTTTTTTTTAGGAGGCTTGCTTGGGGATTTCATCACCCCTTGGGACGACCTCAACTTCAGTGTTCTAGCGGAGTATAAAAATTGGGAGGTGAATTGAAAGACACCTCTCTTGGAAGCATAATATTGTCACTCTTGGCTAAGCCCCAAAGAATTTTATACCTTTGGGAAGTGAAGGAGGAGATTTGGGTTACCATCTCCCCCCGGCTGTGTGGCAGTATTTTCTTTCATTTACAGATTTGGGCCTCACATACCTTGTGTATATTGAGGAGGCCCTCTAGTTGATCCTTGTACATCCTAGTCAAAACCTTATAGGATCGTTGGTGTGTTTGATGTTCTTGAGTATATTTTGCATTCCAAATTTGAAAAATCCAAAAACATTGTAAAACATAAAAATCCAAAAAAATTGTAAAAGTTCAAAAATCAAAAAAAAAAAATTAAAAACATTTCAAAAACAACAAAAAGAAGCTCTCATTTTCTCCATCACTTCTTCTATCCATCCATCTCATCATCATCATGCATCTCTTGTCTTAATCACCTTCTTAATCATTCAAATCATTCCTTAATCTTAATCATCTCTATTCATCCAAATCATTTCCTCATTTTCTTAATCATTTAATCTCATCCATAATCTTCATCGTAATCATGGTTCATAATCCACATCAAGATCTAATTCCTTCATTCAATGATTCATCCTCACGATTCTTAATCCAATCCCTTGTCAAATTCATTCTTTTCTAATCAATTCTTAATTCAATCCATTTACATATTCCTCCATCATCAATCTTTCTAATTTCATTCATGTCTTCCTCTAATTCAACTTTTCATCAAATCTTCTACTTTCGACATAGGAGCAGAGTCATACACATTGGACTTTCATTCAAATCTCACATTCACTTGGTTAGGGTTTTTATCAAATAAAATCAAACCCTCATCCAATCATATCAAATCACATCAAATCAAATCAAATTCAATCAAATCAATATCAAGTCAAATCTAATTTGAATCAAGTCAAAGTCCAAAGCTCCTAGTCCTAAGTTCATATTAAATCTTTCGTCACTCTTCTTCTAACATCTATGGATCTGAATTTTCTTAAACAAGTGGTTGATGATCTTCAAAGACAATATGGAGTTATACCTCCCATTCAACCCACATATCAAATTCATCCTCAACATTTCATATCCAACTCTAATCCATCTCATGTCCATTATTCTTCTACCTTTGATAAGGGAAATCCACCTCATTATCCTTACACTACATATGCTTCTATTCATAGCCCACACACTTCCTCAAACACAAATGCCCTTTCCATGGAAATGGAGGAACTAAAGAATTATCTCTTAGCAAGTCAATAGAAAGAGTCCACCTTCCATGCCATGTGTCCTCTTCCCCCATGTTTCAAAGACCATATTCCTCATGTCCCATCCAACCCCAACCCTCCATTTAATCCCCTACCCATAGTTCAACCTTCACATAATCCTAATCCTCCAAAAACAACATCCCAACCTCATAATGAGTTTTTCTCACGCAAATTCTTGGCTAAGTGTAAAATACAAAACAAAGTGAGCCAATCACCCATAGTGATACCCCTAATTCCACCTCAAGACCCTCATCCAAAGCATGTCACTATAGATTCCTATTCTCCTCTAGATCTAAGCACTTCTCCATCCCATTGTTCCCTTATCCTTCAAGATCCATTTATCATTCCTAGTCCATCTCATGATCCCATTCATAATCAAGATCAAAGCAGTTCATCTAGCACACCCCTTACCGACTCCACTCCATCTCACAAGTTAGCATCCATAGATCCTCCACTTCATGAAGAAGTTCCTTCCACTCCATCCATTAATACTTATCCATGTCAAGATCAAATCATGCCATCTCATGATTCCATCCCCTCCATTCCATCTCATGATCCACTCATTCCACTACACGATCCTCTTTTAAGTCAAGATCAAAGTACCCCTTCATTTGCATTTCATGATCCCTCTCCATCTCCAAATCCTATTATCCCCCATAATCCCCTTCATGATCCTAATCCTCCACATGATCCTATCACACCTATCCCATCCACTCATGAGCCCCATACACATGGACTCACATCTTGTGTTGAAAATGATAAGTATCCCATTGAAGAACACATGGCTCAAGATGTTGTTACACCTTCCAAAATTCCTCCTTCCAAACCTAAAACTTCCCACCCTTCCTCTTCTAAGTCCATTTTGGGACCTTATATCCATATTCCACTTCCTTCCTCACTTTCATCCATTCTAGGTCCCTATGTTCCCCCGCCAAACCCTTCATCCTTTCCTTCCATTTTGGGTCCCTACCTACATCCATCCACCACATCCATGTTTTCCCCTTCATCCCTTCATTCTCCTAATACAGATCAACAAAGGCACACATCCTTGAATTATTTCCAATGTTCACAATCCATACACTCTCCAACACCTTTACCTTCATGCACCCATACCATGGCCAATCGAAGCACATTGGATGCTAAAGAAAAAATGAATAAAGTCAAAAATCCACAAAATCCAAAGGATCAACATGTCCCCTCTAAACGACATGTCCAAGAAAAGAAAAATATGATTCAAAAGCAAGAACAAATCAAAAAGCCACAAAGGCTAAAAATAAAAAATGCAAAAATTTTGTGGATACCAAAGCTACTTACTGTAGCAATGAATCTCAAAGAAAGATTCACAATGACATCCAATTTGGCTAATCCAAAGGCTTCCACATCCATTTTGGGTCCTTATGCCCCAAACTCCACCATGCTCAATCCATCATCTCCTTCATCCATTTTGGGTGCCTATATCCCAAAATCCACACTTACATATCCTCCACAATTTCTTCCTTTCCATCACCCTTCAAGGTGTGTGCCGATGACAATCTTTTTGCCTCTTTCATCCATTCATTCACAAGTCTTCCAACCTAGCATCCATCAACCATGTCTTCCTCCCACCCACTCTGCCCTCTTAATCCAAACCCTTTCATAAGTCATTGCCCTCCATTCATTATCCTACCAACATCTATGAGAAAATAGTAAAAATTCCTTGAAAATGAAAAAGAAAGGAAAAAAATATCAAGGGATACTATCCATATATATAGATGCTTGAGTCCTCCCTTCCTTCTCCTTAAATGTATCCATTGCCTTCCAATTTTTCTTATCCATCCATTCACTTTTCCTCTTCCACTTGCACTCTACACTGGGGGCAAGCTCCAGCCATACTACACTTACATACATATCTTCCATGCTTCCATCCACCGTTCATTGTCCTTTCCATCTTTGATCTTGAACTTCACTTTCCTTTCATCCACCCATATGCACTTTCCATATCCCTTGCGCATTATCCACACATTATCCTATATACTTCCATAATCCTTTCATACATTTGATCTTGACATGCTATCCATATCTTGCATTTCATAGTTCTTGTCATGTTCATCCATTTTCCATCCACCCTCCTAGATACTTCCATCCTTTTTTCATATGTCCTTGATCTTGGTTATCCCTTCCATCCCATCCACTTCATATCATACATTTCATCCATACCCTTCATATCATTATCCCTTTTCCATCCCTCCCTCCCATATCCCATATTCATTCTACTTGCATTCCCATGCTCATGATCACTATTAGAGGCACAACAACAAAATGTTCATACATGCTTTGGAAGAAGACATGCCTTCCCTTCCTCCATATGCTAGCCTTTGTTCCACCTTTCCATTTTTCATGCATCCTTTCCCACCATATTGTCTTTCATTTTCCTATCCTTGGTATGGGGCATTTGGACTCCTTCGAAACATGGTCCTTGGTTCCGCATTTTCCACTACCATATCATTTGGGCTACTCATACCCTTTCACCATTCCTTTCATCCACTGACTCATGTTGCTTTTCCTCCATTTCCCATTCCTTGGTTATCCCTTGTCATTGGTTATACTCTGTTTCCACCTTCCATCAATTTTCAAGTCTTCCAATCCATTCAATCAATTCATTTTTCCTCTAATCCAATCATATTCTCTTCTGCTAATCATTTCATTCAAATCATTTCCATCATCAATTCCTTCATTTTTCCATCTATTTGCATATACCTTGATCACATTTCTAGTCTTCCATTCAACACATTTTTCTCTAGAGAACTTCATCATTTTCTCTCTTGCATCCCCCTTCCATTCCAATTCAGTTCATCACTTATCTTATCATATCTTATCCGAATTCTTCTATTTATCTCATGACACTGAACTTCAACCCATCAAACTAAGCTTATAAAAATAGTGATTGCAAACAAACTTACAAAAATTCACACTAAGACTAAATGATTTAAGAACATTGTTCCTTTCACACTATTGTCAGCAAACAATCACAAACATTTCAATACAATTCAATCAAACAATTAATTTTTGCCTTACAGGATGAATCCTTCCTACACAGGCTTAGCAAATTTCACTATCAGAATCAAGTTCATCGCAAACACAGTGGATTGAATGACTACTTGGTCATAAGGTCTTTTTGTTTATTTATCTTTGTGTGTCAGCGATGACCTCTCCATGTGTGCCTCGATCTTCACTATCTTGGTATCGTTTGAATGGCTTAACCTGATTACACATCTCATTTTGCAATATGATCTATTTTCATGATTCTTTAGCACATATGTGTCAATTTTTGAGCTATGATTACGCATTGCTCACTAGGGGCAATGGGTTAGCACACTTTCCACCAAGATCCCTAACAAGACTTTGGGTGTGCCCAGACCTCTCTATTATGTATATGTCATTTGTTCCATCATGACTCTGAAACCTACATCTGTTGTGTTGAAAGTCTAGTCCACGCAAAGGAATATTGTCATCTATGTTACTATAGCATTTGATGCATAACTCCTCTTGCAATATCAAAATAAGGTGTGCTCTCCATATGAACACAACTGAATCTCATGCATTCATGTAGTTAACTTTCATTTAGATTAATCATTATCCACTTCACCCTGCTTCATGTCAAGCTTACAAACAAGTCATGCAAGGTCATCCTTTAAGCTTTTTTCTTTCCCTTTTCCTTCCCATGTCTATTTTCGAGAAAATGGGGCAAAATATATTTATTTTCACCCCATTTCCTCGAGGGGGCACCCTCCTCCCTTTTCGTCACTTTAGCACAACTCCTAGAACTCCTATCCTTCTCTAGGGCAACTTATATTTTCTTTTCTTTGATATGATGTCATCCCGACATCACATCAAAGAGGGGCAAAATGTAGACGTTGAAAATCATCTCTAAAGACTATATTAATTTATTAATATTGCCCGTGACATTGTAATTAATTATTAATTAATTAATTATATTGCTCACATTCTTCTACTTATTTAATTAAATTATTTTAATTAAATGAGTTCATTCTCCTAAGTATTTAAATTTAATTTAAATACTCCTAGCCTTAATGTGTTAAATTAATTTAACACATGATCCTCCATATTCCTCTTTTTAAATAAATTTTATTTATTTAAATTCCCCACATCCTATTAATTTCTCTAAACCCATGATTAAATTAAATTTTATTTAATTTAATCTTAAGCCTAACCTAGAGCCTAGCCTATAACCAACATCCTACTTCTTCTCTAATCTCACTTAATCATTCTTAATCATCTCCCTAATCCCCCTCATTAGCCTAAGAGTGTGCTCACACATGTGTGAGATGGCATGCCTACACACTCATGTCTCCCACTCTTTTTCTCAAGTTTGCTCACACATGTGTGAGCAAACTTTGAATTATTGACCATTTTCATGGCTTGCATGTCACCTTATGTGGCATCTACATGGATGCCACCTCACCAAGACCTCCCTCAAGCCTATAAATAGAGGGCTTGTCTCAAGCAATGGCATCCCCCATTATTGCATTGTTACCTTACCATTTTCAGTTTTGAGTTTTCATGCTTAGAGTTTTGCATTGTAGCTTGATTTGCATAGAGATTTCTAAGATCATACTAATCATTTGGTAGCTGATTTAGTTTGCACCTTGCATTGTTCATTTAATTTTCTTCATACATTTGCATTTCCATTCCATAGCTTACATTCTTAGTTAATTTCCTTTATTTCATATCATCTTCATTATTGAATGCTTTCAAGAATGGCTTTCTCCATAGCCATTTCTTGAAGTGTTCTTCATCCCACATAGCTTAGGATCTTAGTGCATTTTCATTCACATTTGCATTCACACTTGCACTCACACACTCAAGAGATTTGTTTATTGTTGTGTTTGGGAGAGCACACCAAACATACCCTCATCTTAACACACCAACAAGGCCTCTTATGGGTGCCTTTGTTGAGGTGTAGAGGTGGTTGGAAGATTGGGTTTATTAGCTACTTAGGTTTGCAAAACCCAAGCAAACATTAGTTAGTGTCTGTTCCTTTCATTTTGATAAATCTTTGATGCAATTTCAAGGTTTTTAGCTAATGTTTGTTTGTTAACCCATGCTCCTAATAGGTCACATTTTCTAGCACACACTATCATAATGGGTTAATGCCAAGCATTCAGGAGGAGCTTTGTCTAGTTCAAATGACCAGTATTGAGGAGGCATACCACTTTTCCATAAGAGTTGAGGAGAAGATAAGAAAAAAGTTTGATAACAAGAATAGTGGAAGAGGTCACGGTGGAAGATTTAGTGGACAGTCTTATGGAGGCCAAAATTATGATCAAAAGAGAAAGGATGAGGCAAGCAGTAGCAGTAAAAACTAGAGGAGAAATAATTCCAATCATTTCCATGATCAAAACAACAAAGATTATAAAGGAATAGGAAGAGGACAAGGATCTAGAAGAGGAGGTTTCCATAGAAAATGCTTTCACTATAGAGAAGAAGGGATTAGAGCATTTGAATGTTCCCGGTGCCAAGGAAGGATAGATCATAGAACAGAAGGTTAGGCCAGAGTTGCACATGTTGATGATGATGCCAAATCATCACATACAAAAGACGTTAAAAGAGGAGAGGTCCTAGTTAATAGAAGAGTCTTGCTGAGTGGTGAGAATGAACCTAACCAAAGGAGCTTGTTTCACACAAGATGCAAATGTAAAGATAAGTTTTTTGATGTGATCATTGATGGTGGAAGTTTTGACAATCTAGTGTCAGAAAAGATGGTCACAAAGTTGAAGCTGAAAAGGTAAGAACACCCACATCCATATTGTATTGCCTAGGTGCAAGATGACCACAAGGTCATGGTCAGTGAGTAATTCTTAGTGAAATTCAAGATTGGAAGCTACCAAGATGAGGTACTTTTTCATATCATACCTATGGACATATGTAATATATTGTGGAATAGGTCATGGCAGTTTGACAAGCATGTTGTACATGATGGGCAAGAAAATACCTACACTTTGATAAAGGATGGAGTGAAGCATAAGCTGAAGTATTTGAATGATAAATAAAAAAAGGTATGCAGTGTTTCCAAAATATGTTTTTTTGATAGAAAGGAGTTTCTCCAAGGTATGAAGCATGAGCATATGTGTTTTTTTGTAATCCCAAAAGATAGTAAAGAAGTAGATGAGGTACCTATAGAAGTTGTAGATTTATTGGAAGAGTTTCTTGATATTATGTCAGATAATATACCTGATGGATTACCCCCAGTGAGGAAGATCGGTCACTAGATGGATTTGATTCCAAAAGCTAGTTTTCCAAATAAGGAAGCATATAGAATGACACCAATCAAAAGTTGAGAGTTGAATAAAAAAATTTATGAGTTGTTATAGAAGGGGTTGATTCGAGAGAGTCTGAGTCCATGTGTTGTACCAATAATATTAGCACCAAAGAAGAATGGATAATGGAGGATGTGCATAGATTCATGGGCTATCAACAAGATCACAATCAAATACATATTTCCATAACCAAGGATGGATGATATTATGGATTGTTTGAGTGGAGTTGTGTATTTCACAAAGGTATATCTAAAGAGTGGGTACCATCAAATTCATATCAGAGAAGGAGACTAATGGAAGACTACCTTCAAGACAAAGGGAGGACCGTACAAGTGGTTAGTCATGCCTTTTGGGCTAACCAGTGCACCAAGTACTTTCATGAAGCTCATGAATGAGTACTGAAGGAGTTTCTAGTTAAGTTTGTGTTAGAAATATGGCTAAGTAAGTTTTGTAAAGGGTTGTCATTTATAGAAACATATATCTCTAAAGAGATGACAAATTGTATAGTTGAAGAATCCATAATTAGAGACAAAAAATTATCTATGTGCTAGACAGTTCTAATATCAGTACAGAGATGATTTTTATATTGAAAAGTTTACAGTGACAATTGGAACATGCAAAATTAAGGATAGGTAGAGTATAGTGTCTTGATGTCATACCTAAGTACACAAATCAATATAGATAGTACAAAACAAGTTACAAGTCAAACACCAATAAAGGCAGAAAATAAAACACAATAGAAATAGAGGAATAAATGGTTAAGGAATTATTATTTTAACAAAATAATTACTTGACTAATTAGGTACAACATCCTAGATGTTAACCCTAAGAGGGAAAGTGTTAATTTTGTATATAGCTAAATGTGTGGAAGCATCAAGGCCAACTGGTCAATAATTTTGTAAAAAGAAAGGTATAAGTAAGGAATCATAACTTGCGAAGTTGTGTAGATGTGATAATGACATGAAAGTGATATGCAAGGACTGTATGTATGATATACAAACTTTTTATGATATGAAGTCTGATGAATGACCAAAATGAATGCAAAGTACAACAGTAAGAGGCTTCTATATCTATCTCTATTTTGTGTAAAGGAACTACATTGTATTATTGCATGTTAGGGTAGTGGGCTCTTCTTGCATATAGTTGTAATTATACAACCAACTCCTAACAGGGTTGAGGTTTTTAATAGGGCCTAGTTCTCTAACAAGGACTGAGACACTATATGTAATTCCTAGGCTCCTAACAGGGTCAATATCCTTAAGATGATTCTTTTGTTTAGTGGATCATGTTGTGGGTACCATCCCCACCATGGTTTTCCTTTGGATAGGGTTTCCCTTGTTAACACAATATGGTGCTATGAGTTCTCTTTGTATATGGATTTATTTATTGTTCAACGTTATTAGTTTAGTTTCATATGCATGTTGTAAAGTAATTAACAATATCTGATTGTGAGCAAAAGTTTGTAGAATGCTGATTTAGCCCTCCTCTCAGTATCATCTATTTCTAACAATTGGTATCAAAGCTTAGTTACTCAAAAGAGGCTTAACAACTTGAGTAATATTCCTATGGATATGGAACAATTAAAGAGGAATCTTGAAGAAACCCTTGAGAAAATTGATCTCCTTAAAGAAGAAAGAGATAACCTAAGAAAAAGATATGAAGATGCTAAAGATTAATTAGTAAACTGAAAGATAAGATTGATTATCTCAAATATAGAAAAGATCCTAAAGAGTAGACAAGTGATAGTGATGAGGTAGCAACTCTTAAGAAAGAAAATGAGATTTTGAAACATGAATTGAAGATTGTTGAACTAAAGTTGAGTCTAAAGAAAGATGATGGCAAAGTTGATTCAGATCTAAAATTTGAGAATATAGATCTAAGATACCATTTGACTCAAGTATCAACTGAATTAGATTCTACCAAAATAGAGCATGCAGAATTAGATAAGTATAATATCATTGTGAAAGGACAGTTGACCCTAGTTAAGCAACAGTTAGAAAAGTTATATTCTAGTAGTGAGAAAATTGATGAACAATTATTCAATCAAAGATCTTCTTATGATAAGATAGGTCATGGATATCTTATTGGAGAAAAATCAACAAAGAAAATTGAAGTTATGAAGGAACCAAATCTAGTTGTTGAAACCCCTAAAGCTAAGGAGAATGATCAGAATAGGATTCAACCAAGCAAGTCTATAGAAGTATCTAAAGAAGTTGATCAAGTAAATCAACTTGATAAATGTAGTGAAGCAAAACAAATAGAGCAAGTTGAACCATGTAAGGAGTTTAGACATGAATTTAGAGGTAGATGTTTTATATGCAATGAAGTTGGTCATATGAATAAATATTGCACAAGTAAGTCTTTCAAATATATTACTAATTTTTATTGTTATAACTATCATGGTTTTGGACATAAAGTAGTTGATTGCAAGAAACCTAAGTTTGATAGTAATAATGGCAATAATAGGATGTTTAGGGATACTAACCCTGCAGGTAATTAAAGAAGGAGATCCAATGATGGAGAAAGAAATAATGGAACAAGAATGAATATTGTGTGAAAATAAGTGTAATAGCTTTGGACACATTTTGAGGAATTACAAAGCACCAGATAATCAGAATAAACTTAATCAAAGAAAGAATACACTCATATGTCATTTGTGTAATAACTTTGGACATGTAGAAAGATTTTGTAGAATGGATAGAAGGAATTTTAATAGGAATCCAAACTACAGAAGGAACAATGATAGAAATGATAACAATAGTAATACCAATCAAAAAAGGCACTTAAATAGCATGTTGAAGAATTTAAGGAAGTGTTTGTGAAAGAAAACAACCTAGAAAGCTCTCATACAATTTTAGAGGAACATTACTTTGATGCACTTGATGAGAGATTGAAATCAGCCATAGTGTATGATTCATCTTACTTGAATTAAACACTTTTCTATCAAAGACAGAGCATCAAAAAGATGGAATATATGTTAGAGGTCGAATTAGAAGTTGCACTATTAATAGAAGGTTAAGCATATCACAAGGAAGCTTAGGTTAAGAGTGTAAGCCATTTGGAGATCATACAAAGTTGTACAAATGAAAACATGTTTACTGATTGACAGAGAGCAGTTTTTACAGATTAAGTAGTTGTACAATTAATGAGGAGATCATTATGGAAAGATATAAGTTGTGCAAGCATGATTGTTGGTATCATTTGATCATGTAAAGAGTTAAGAAGCTTTCAAGAGTGAGTGGACAACGAATTGAAGGATATTTCAAGCATTGGCAAGTGCAAAGTTCAGAGAACCCTAGTGAAGCATTTTAATGAGGTATTTTGTTTTAAATCACACCAATCTTAGAGGTGTGAATATAATTCTATTATAAGCATGGATGGATCATTAATTCACAATGTGGAAGATGTTGAAAGACCTAAAATCAAGGTTAACCTAGTTAGAGATACTAGTGATAACCCTAGCTATGCCTTGTCAAGAACGCTTGAAAATGTTCTTGATTTGGAAGATGTTAGCAATTCTTTGAGAAGTAAGTTTGAAAATATTGGAGAAGAGAACATATCTAAGGAGTTCGATAACATTTATAACCAAGACATGAGTTATAAACAAGAGTATGAGTACTTGAGGGATAATGACCTAATCAAGTTTCTATTTGACTATGAATTTGACAATGAGGAATGGAGAAGAATAATCCTAAGCAAAATTCATGATGGAAAGTTCTAGCTAGGTGATAATGTAGCAATAATTTCTACAAAATTAATTCATGAAGTGATAGGATTACGTAATGAGGGTAACATTCCTATGAATGAGAAAAATGTTAAGAAGCTAGTGAGTGACAACACCAAAACAATATATAATGACAGAGGAATGATCATTAGTAAGATCAAACAACATGATGTTAGATTCTTGAGCATAATCATTGCTACAAGAATATGTTATGGTTCTAGAGAAGATGACATGGAAACTAGCTTCATGCAAGCAGCTTATAAGACTTGTATTGACAAGGAGAAAGTCAATTGGTGTGAAATTATGAGGACACAATTGACTAAAAACCTAGAAAGGATTAAGAAATTGAAGAATAGTCAGTTCAAATTCAAATCCTTGATTACATATATGTTTTTCCACATAATCAAAGGATTCCCTTTTATGCAGATATCAACCTTGATGAGCAGTGATTCTTGTACCATGAAAATGATTTCAGTTATATATAATAGACACTCTATGGACAAGGTGAATGACAATGCAAACTTGATAGTAAAAAAATTTCAAACAAAAATGAAGGAGAAATTCAAAGTGCCACCCTCTATGGCAGACAAGTATAGATAAGAAATTTTCTTCATGGTTGACATTGACTTCACTTACATTGAAGTAGTTGAACCTAGAATGCTTTATGTGGAACCTCTAGGGTATGAGTTGTTAGAAGTAGAGATAGAAGGATATGCTCAAATTATTTTTAAGGCATATAAAGTTGAAGAATTTAACATATTTGGAACTTATGAGGAGCTGATGCAATCAACTAACCAAACTCATATAGAGAAATCTGTGAAGAAGAAAGTAGAGGCAATAATGAAGAAAACACCTGAACAAGCTGGGATGACAATAGAAGAGGCTAGTGTTGTGAGATAGACTCTCACTAGTATGTAGCAAATAGGTTAGAAAGGGATGATGTATGTTCCACCCTTGCCTTCAGCAAGACCAACTAAAACTATGACAGTAGCTAAACCTCCTAGCACAACCCCTATTTCCCCTTATGTAGCAGTTTCACAAAATTGTGCTCCTATTACTCCTGCTATTCTACTCTCCAAGGAGTCTAAGGAGAAAGAAGTTGAGATTGTGGAGGTCAAGAGAAAGTGAGTAAGACTTGTAGAGGTGAAACAAGAATCACCTAACTCCCCACGAAAGAAAAGAATGAAGGTTATGGCATTTGGTCCAGGAAAAAGAAAGAAGGAAATCACTCCAACCATACCGAGCAAGAAGAGGTGAGGTCAGATAGAACCTTAGGAGACCTTAGAGAAGGAACCTAAAAGTGCACAATCAAGAAGGAAGGCTTGGAATCCTAAAATTGACAAAGTAAACTGTGCAATAATTAATGATGGCAGTTTTCTCCAATTAAACAAGTATTATCATTTTTATATTGGTATAGATAGATTGTAGTTAGAAAATGTTGTGATTCAACATATTATTTTGTCTAATAAGAAGTTTGAATATGTAAAGGATGATATTTCTAAGGATATTTATGAGAGATTATAAACAAAAGAAAGAGAGTTACAGAGGAAGATAGGAACATCAGATATAATCTTCTTAGTAAAATGTGTTAGATTGATAGTGACAAACACATGGAAAGCTTATTGAAAGGTTTGGAACCTTATCTCAGGAATAAGAATAGAGCCATATTAATTATGGGAGGCAACTATTAGGAATTGAACATGGAAATAAAGACAACAATTGTGTAGATGATGTAGGATTTGAAATAAGTAGCAACAATAGTGCCACATATCACAATTGGAGTTGATACCATGCAAGTTGGTGCCACATAGGTGATAGTAAATACTATAGAGGATCCCTTTAAGGATCTTGGCCCCTGCATTGTTGGCAATATCTCTAATGAAGAAGAGGAGAAAAGAGAGAGTGAAGAAGAAGGTTTAAGAAGATAAGAATAGAAAAGAAAAAGAGAAGAAGCATAAGGAAGAGGAAGAGAAAAAGAGAAGAGATGATGCAAGAGCATTCTTGGTTGCCTAGTAATCTTGCATGTTGGGGTATTTTGGCTTTGGATTTGGAGGACTTAGATAATGAAGAGGTGGTACTCACTCATTATTGGGTAGTTGGTAGTTGTGTTAACTGACTCACTTAATGAAGACATTAAGTGATTCTTATGGTACTCAACGTACACTGGGAGCTTAGTTCATTCTATAGGGCTAGTTTATGCTTGGTTGTTGTGTTGATCGAGTAGCCTAGTCAATGAAGGGACTCGGTTAATTCTGGAGGATTGGACACATATTGGTGCTTGGTCAATGTAGGAGCTCAGTTATGTCTGGTAGAATGCTAACACTCGACATGGTTTTCTCTAATGCTTTGGTCTTGGTTCTATGTTAACCGAGTTGTCTATGGTCAACCGACTTATGCATTTAATTTTTGTACTTATGCATTTAATTTGTGTATAGGTATTTAATTTCTATTGTGAGCAAACTTGTGCCTTGGGGGATATATTTAATATAAGAGTTTATTTAATTTATAATTAGCCAAGCTGACTTGTGGCTTAGTTGGCTATAAGTAGAGGGCCTTGTGGAGTCTTTAGTCACTATCATCTTGTTTGGCGAAGAGGATGTGGTAGAAGAGCGAATTTTGAGAAGTGCTAGTAGTTGAGGCTAGGAAAACAAGGAGATTACTTGGTGGGCTTGCAAACAAAAGTTGAGAACTTCCTTGGAGGTTTCTACTAGAGTGTGGATCTAGACTAGCTAGTTTTAGGATTGGATCTTGAGGGGTCTTGCAAAACTATTTTTTTTGTAATTTCTATTGTATTTGGCCCTAATCCAGAAGGCATTACAACCAGGGATATTGCATGTAAACAATTATTATATATGAATAAAGAGTTACATTTGGTATTAGATATTGTATTATTGTTGTGCTTCCCCTGTGTGGTTATTTGCAAGGACCTGGATTACCTCCAATAGGGGTACCTTTGGATTCTCCCCACATCAGGTAGTATCAAAGCTCAATTGTTCTTGAATGCGTAGATCGAGTGCCAAAGTTGAGGCAGTTTGCACTAGAACTTGGGTCAAGGCTAGAAGTGAAGGTTGATCTTATAGAACTGATTGATCTTCTAGATTTGTAGATTTATTGCTTGGGTTTGCAAAGGATCTTGGAAGATGCATCTAAGAAGATTGGACCCTAGGGTTATTAATGATCTTAGTGATGTTGTGGAAGAAAAGATCTTAGAGAAGATTAAAGCAGACTTTAGATCTGAGATGACATTGATGAAGAGTGACATGATTGTTGAAATTGTGATTTCTATAGGTGGTGTACCTCAGTATATGGGTACTGATGATGGTTATGAGGAGGTTTTTGAAGACTTTGAAGTTTTCAGATTGAGTGGTGAGGACAAAATTGATCATGTGGAGAGACCTATGGGAAATAGGGCTAGTCACTTTGCTAGACCTGGATCTCAGTTAAAGTTGAAGCATAAGATGGAGGTTTCTAATTTCTTAGGTACTTTGAATCCTAAAGACTTGATTGATTGGATTGGTGAATTGGAAGACTACTTTTAGCTTGAGGATATTGAGGATCCACTCAAAGTAAGTTTGGCTCAAACTAAGCTGAAAGGACATGTTGCTCTTTGGTGGAAGGAACTACAAAGAGACGGAGAGAAGGAAGGTGAAATGAAGATTACAAGATGGAGGTTGGTAGTAACTAAGTTGAAGGCTAAGTTCATTTCTTCTGATTATGAACTTGAGTTGTTCAAAAGGTTAAAGAATTTGAAATAGAAAGATATGACTATGAAAGATTATACTAAGGAATTCTACAAGTTGACTATTCAATCTAGATATAGAGAATTGTCAAAGGAGAAGGTAGCTCGATACATTAATGGTTTGAGATTCAATATCCAAGATGAGGTTGGCATGTTGAACATTGATTTGGTTGAGGATGCTTATCAGCATTTCCTAAAGGCAGAAGATAAGTTGAAGAGGAAAATTCAAGGTAATTTCGATGGGAAGGAGAAGCAAGATAGCTCGACAAAATCTAAACCAAGTGTTAAAGATGAACCAAAACTTATTGATCAGAAGTGAAGCATGGGTAGAGGTGAGTTTAAGGGTACTTGCTACATATATGATGAAGTAGGAAATAAATATTATGAATGTCCTAAGGTTGGTGATAGAGGAGTTTCTTTTATGAATGAGGTTGAGGATCATGACAGTCTACCTAAGCAAGGAGAGAGTTTTCTAGTTTGGCGAGTACTGATTGGTCAGAGGAGACTAGAATCTTGTCAGAGGACTAGTTTGTTCAGGACTTGTTGTAAGTTTGGTGGTAAAGTTTGCAATGTGATTAAGGATAGTGGTAGTACACATAACCTTGTTGCTAAGGAGATGGTTTAGAAACTTGGTTTGAAAAGGAGACATCCTTATCCTTATAGGATTGGCTGGTTGCAAGGTGAGCATGCTTTAGAAGTGAGGGATCAATGTCTTGTTGATTTCTAGATTGGGCAATATGAGGATCAAGTGTTGTGTGATATATATATATATATATATATATATATATATATATATATATATATATATATATATATATATATATATATATATATATATATATATATATATATATATATATATATATATATATATATATATTTTAAAGAGGGTTAAATGCTTTTGACTTGGAGCTATGAACCAGTGAGGCCACAAACGAGGGACCTCATCCCCATTAGATTTGAACCTTGATGATAAGGATAACAATGCAACAACTTAACCATCACAACATGCCACTATTGGCAAGTGTTGTGTGATATTGTGGACACGAATAGTTTTTATTTGTTGCTTGGTAGACCTTGGTAGTATGATTGGAGGGTTGTGCATGATTGTGTCAAGAATGTGTTTATATTTGTGAAATGTGGTAGGAAGCATTCCTTGATTCCTTTGTAGAATGAAGAGCTTGGTAGGAGGAACTTGAGTATTGGCTGTCAAGTTGAGTTAAAGGATTCTAAGAGGGTTAGAGATCAGTGTGGAAAGAAGACTTGTAGCACACCGAGGATAGATTTAAATAAGCTTAAAAATAATGGAAAGAGTGTACAAGTTGAGGACTTGGAGGATATGTATGTGAAGAACCAATTTGGGATTTATATGCTAAATCCCAGAGGATGTTCTTCTAGCTATTAAAAACATCTTTTCAAACCTAGGGTGTTTGATGCAAGAGCACCTTGGTTGGCTAGAAATATTGCACGTTGGGGTATTCAAGCTTTGGATTTGGAGGACTTGATTAGTGAAGAGGTGGTACTCGGTCATTACTAGGTAGTTGTTAGTTGATGTGTTAATCGAGTGACTTAGTTAATGAACAAGTTCAAAGATGCTTGTGGTACTCGACATACACTAGGAGCTCATTTCATTTTATAGAGCTCAGTAAGCTTGGTCGTTGTGTTGACTTAGTAGCTCAATCAATGAAGGGGCTTGGTTTCTTCTGGAGGACTTGACACATACTAGTGCTCAGTCAATGTAGGAGCTCAGTTATGTCTAGTGGAATGCTAACATTCAGCATGGTTTTCTCTGATGCTCAATTTTGTCTTGGTTCTATGTCAACCAATTTGTCTGTGGTCAGTCAACTTATGCATTTAATTTGTGTATAGGTATTTAATTTATGTTGTGAATTGACTTGTAGCTTGAAGGATGTATTTAATGTAAGGGTTTATTATAATTTATAGTTGGCTAGGGTGACCTATGCTTAGTTGGGTACAAGTAGGGAGTCTTATGGAGTATTTAGTCATTATCATCTAGTTTGGATAAGAGGATGTGGGAGATGAGCAAATTTTGAGAAGGGCTAGTTGCTGAGGCTTGGGAAACAAAAAGATTGCTTGGTGGGCTTGCAAGCACAAGTTGAGATTTTCTTTGGAGGTTTCTACCAGACTATGGATTTGGACTAGCTAGTGCTGAGATTGGATCTTGAGAAATCTTGCAGAACTTTTTTTTTGTAATTGCTATTGTATCTGACCCTAACCCAGAAGGCCTTATAGTCAGGCATATTGCATGTAAATAGTTATTATATATGAATAAAGAGTTACATTTGGTATTATATCTTGTATTATTGTTGTGTTTCCACTGTATGGTTATTTTCAGGGATCCATATTACCTTCAATAGGGGTACCTTTGGATTATTGTTGCATCAAGAGAAGAGGAAGAAAATAAGAGGAAGAAAGAGATATAAAAGAAGTAGAAAGAAGAGGAAGAAAAGAAGAGGAGAGAAGATGAAGAGAAGAAGATAAATATGGAAGAAGAAGAGAAGAAGAGAGAAGAGGAAGAGAAGAGAAAAAATGAACGAGAAGAGAAGAAGAGAGAAGAAAAAGAGAAGAAGAGAAAAGAGGAAGAAGAAAAGAAGATAGAATATAAGAATAAAGTAAGAGAAGAGGAACAAAGAAAGAAGGCAGAAGCAAGTGCACCAAGCACTGCTCTTACCCTTGCACCATTCAAAGGCTCATATGATGATGATCAATCATAGTTGATATCATCACTTAGCAAGATTATCGACAAGAACATACAGGTAAAGAGTTTGTAGAAAACTCTAATGGAGGTAACTGAGAAGTTACAAGAAGCCTTGATTGTTAAATCCCTTGATCCTAACCCTGAAGATAGGGGCAAAGTTGTGATTCAAGCATTTGATGTTGAATTCACAAGTTTGTCAGAAGTTGTAGCAGCACAAGCTCAAACAAAGCATGATGCACAAATGTTTGACATTGTCTATTAGAACATCATGAATGATTTGATGACTATAGATGCTTGTATCAAGGCATTGAGGAAGTCCGAGCTTGAAGGTAAAACCTTGTATGCAAAGTGTGCAATGTCTTTAATTTTTACAAAATACATTGATGATGAGCTTAAGAATAGGCACATAGAAGTGAAAGCACTAGCAAATCAGATAAGTCAACTTGGTGTAGAGATTAAAGCAATTGAAGCATAGGTTAGTAAGACTTATGATGAGAAAACTCTGTTGGAAGACAGAAAGACAAGGATTACAAAGAGTTTCTCACTTCTGAGAGAACACCTATCTATGAAGTTGAGCACCATTGAATGTTGGTTGGAAGAATTTCTATTAGCTAAGACATCTTTTGACAATTTTATTTACTCATATTTGATGTAGTGGAGATTGCATCTTATGGATTATGCACTCTCCTTAGCATCTCAGAAGGAGTAAAGGATTCATGGGAAAAGAATATGAAGAGTTTGATAGTTAGCTTTGGAGATTGTATTTCTCACCTCTCATCCTAGTAAGGAGATAATGAACTCAAATTTTGACATGTAAATAAGTTTTGACACCTTTGTCATTAATGTCAAAGGGGGAGAAGTATATAGGAAAATTGTGAGAGAAGTATTTGTATAAAGTATAAAGTATAATGAAAGGGGAAGTAAAAAATTGATTGAATAAGTATATGAAGAAAGGGGGAGTAGTAGTATAAGAAGATATAATGAAAAGATGGTTATAGGTAATGATCCACAAATTTTGAAATTTTGAAATAAGGCCAATTTTGAGAAAATTTTTGTAGTAACATTTTCCCATATGTTGCCATCAATGCCAAAGGGGAATATTGTTGGCAATATGGCTAAGTAAGTTGTGTAAAGGGTTATCATTTATGACAACATATATCTCTAAAGAGATGACAAATTATACAGTTGAAGATTCCATGATCAAAGATAGAAAATTGTCTAAGTGTTAGACAATTTTAATATCAGTATAGAGATGATTTTGATATTGCGAAGTCTATAGTGACAATTGGCATGTGCATAGTTAAGGAAAGGTAGGATAGAGTGTCTTGACAACATACCTAAGTGTGCAAATCAGTACAAACAATATGAAACAAGTTACAACTCAAACACTAGTAAAGGCAACAAATAGAGTAGAACATATCACAACAGAAACAAAGGAATAAATGGTTAAGGAATTATTTTGTTTATAAAATAATTACTTAACCAATTAGGGATGATATCCAATATGTTAACCCTAAGAGGAAAAGTGTTAATTTTGTATATAGCCAAACATGTGGAAGCATCAAGGCCGATTGATCAATAATTTTGTAAAAATAAAGGTATAAGTAAGGAATCATAACTTGCGAAGATGTGTGGATGTGATAATGACATGAAAGCAATATGCAAGGACTGGAGGTATGATATGCAAACTTTATATGATGCAAAGTACAATGAATGATCACAAGGAATATGAAGTAAACAGTAAGAGGTTTTTTATCTATCTCTATTTTGTGTAAAGGAACTACATTGTATTATTGCATTTTAGGGTAGTGGGCTCTTCTTGCATACAGTTGTAATTGTACTACCAACTCCTAACAGGGTGTAGGATTTTAATGGGTCCTAGTCCTCTAACAGAGATCAAGACACTATATGTAATTCATAGACTCCTAACAGGGTCAATATCCTTAACAAGATTCTTTTGTTTAGTGGATCATTTTGTGGGTACCATTCTCATTGGAGTTTTCCCTTGGCCAAGGTTTCCCTAGTTAACAAAATATGGTGCTATGAGTTCTCTTTGTGTATGGATTTATTTACTATTCAACATTATTGGTTTACTTTCATATGCTTGTTGTAAAATAATTAACAATATTCAATTGTGAGCAAAAGTTTGTAGAATACTAATTCACACCCCCCCCAACAACCTCTCTTAGTATTATCTATTTCTAATAGTTTGTCATTATTTACCTATATGATATTTTGATGTTTAAAAAGACATTGGAGGAGTATTTGATGCATATTTTAAAGGTGTTTGATAAGTTGAGGGAAGAAAAGTTGTTGATAAACCTGAAGAAGTGTAATTTTGTGAAGAATGAGTTGGTGTACCTAGGATTGTAGTCTCAACAGAAGGTTTTGAAAATAGACCCAGAGAAAGTGAAGGCTATCCTTGAATGGCTTACTCCAAAGAGTGCTACAGAGGTAAGATCTTTTCATGGACTGGCTAGTTTTTATAGAAAGTTCATAAGAGGTTTTAACAATATTTGTGAACCCTTGATTGAAACAATGAGAGGGGATAGGAATGAATTTAAGTGGACTGTAAGAGCAGATAAGAGTTTTAATATGTTGAAATAGAAAGTTATAAAGCAACATGTTTTAGCACTTCCAAATTTTAACAAGGTGTTTCAAGTAGATTGTGATGCTAGTGGTATTGCAATAGGAGTTGTTTTGAGCCAAGAAGGTAGTCATGTTGCTTATTTTAGTGAGAAGTTGAATGATTCCAAAAGAAAATATTTTGTTTATGGTTAGGAATTTTATGCTATAGTTCAGGCATTGAAGAAGTGGAGACACTATTTTCTTTCTAAAGAGTTTTTTTGTATACTGATCATCAAGCTTTGCAATATTTGAATAGTCAAGGAAAATTGAACCAAAGGCATTTAAAGTGGGTTGAGTATTTGTAGAGTTATACATTTTTTTTGAAACACAGGAGTGGGAAGTCTAATAGAGCTGCAGATGCTCTTAATAGAAGACATGTTTTGCTGATAGAGATGTAGATTGAGGTGGTTGAGTTTAAGGAAATCAAGAATTTGTATCCAAAGGATCTTGATTTTGGTGAAGCTTGGAAGGTTTGTACCAAACTTGTTACACTTGACATGACAAAATGGTTGGATCTCATAATCCAATATTTTATATTGTTTAGATGGAGCTAGTTGTGCATTCCAAGAATTTCAATGACATCAAATCTCATCAAGGATGTAAGCATAGTGGAGGATTGGTTGGACACTTTGGGAGAGATAAGACTAGAGAAGTAGTGAGAGGATGTCAGCATGGACTTTGTTCTTGGATTACCAAGGACTTAGTGAGGGCATGACTCTATTTTTGTGGTGGTTGACAAGTTTTCAAAGATGGCACATTTCATCACCTACAAGAAGACTAGTGATGTTGTTCATGTGGCAGAGTATAGTTTAGTTTTTTAGAGAAGTGGTGAGACTACATTGTCTACTAAAGAGTATAGTTTCAGATTGAGATACACAATTTTTTGGGTATTTTTGGCATACATTGTGGAAGAAATTGAAGACAAATATGAAGTTCAATTCATCAAATCATCTACAATCTTATGGACATACAAAATTTTTGAATCATAGTTTGGGAAACTTGTTGAGATGTTTATTTGGAGATGAACCAAGAGAATGAGATCTAATTTTACCATAAACAAATTTTTCATTTAATAATTCTATCAATAGGAGTACTAGTAAATCACCATTCCAAATTGTATATGGGAGTAGTCCCAGAAATGCTTATGAATTAAGGTCATTGGATAAATAAGAGATAAGTAGTGCCAAATTCAAATAATTTGCTAAAATTTTGAAGAACATCCATGAGGAGGTGAGAAAGCACATTACAAAGATGAATACACAGTACAAGGCTAAAGAAGATGTGAAATGGAGGTATAAGGAATTCTAGATTGGAGATGAAGTCATGGTTCATTTGAGAAAGGAGCATTTTCTAGTGGGTACATATAATAAGATGAAAACGAAGAATATTGGACCATGTAAGATAGTGAAAATACATGATTCTAGAAATACCTATGAAGTAGAGTTGCCTGCTGAACTAAATATTTCACTAGTATTTAACATTTCAAATTTGACAGAGTATTATGAAGGTGGTGATGGAGATGAAGTTACAGAAGCACAATGGAGTATTTCAACAAGTAGTTTGGCTTCAAAGGAGATTGAGGAGATATTAGGTAGTTGTCTTGGAAAAAGTACAAGGAACATAATTTATGAAGAATACTTGGTCAAATGGAAAGGGAGGCTAGTAGAAGATTCATCATGGCTAGAAATGGAGGAGGTTAATCATCTTGGTTTTCCTTTGAACACTTGAGACATGACAAGGTCACTTCTCAAATTACCTTTGGTGTATGATATAGGAGCATTTTGGGATTAAGAGCAATCTTGCATCAACCAAAAATATTGTTAGAAATAGTAGTCCACCAATATGAATATTCCTTGTTAGAGGATGGACCCTGTTACGAGTCTATTACAACACTTAGTCCAAAGAGTCCCTGTTAGGAGACCTTGAATCCCTGTTAGGAGATTCCAACCTTGTTAAGAGTTGTAGAAGGCAGCTGAACTCACTGTCCAAATAGCTTCAGAACTAGATAATTGAACCCATTGTCCAATTGATCTAGGTACAATTCCTTTCTAAATAATAGACGTGAGATAATCTTTCACTTCTTCCTTTGTCCAGTACGTCAGACTTCTTCACCTTCAAATCATGCAATTAGATCTAGAACTTAGTATCCATCAACAGTAACCCTTAAGGTCACTTGCACACATTAGCAAATCACTCTGCTCTGCTACTTCACAATTCACAATTCTTCTTTGCTTCTCAATCTCAATCATAATATCTAAAACTAGGAAAACATCTTTCCTTTATACCTCACTCAATATTAAATGCTTGAGTTGGCTTCACATTTTTTTATATGTTAATTAAATGAAATGCACATTTAATTAATGTTTTTGGCTCACAGTTATACCCAAACTTTCACATGTACAACTTTTGTACCTGTGCACTCGCTGACATCATCAGTGGTTAGTGTACTTCCTTCAATTAACTATGCAACCCTTCATTCCAAATAAAATGCGTTGTATCGATTATACAATAGAAACTACTTTTCCAATGCTCTATTTCCATGTGGTTATCTATAAATCATTAATATTTTCTGCACTCTGTCGATTCAGGTTCTGTGCACTTTCTCATGTAACAAATACATGTTGTAGTATGTGTTGGTAACTGTGCATAAGAAAATATGTAATGTAATTTCGTTAATACAAAGATCACAGTTTGCTACTATGTCAGTCTTTTACAAACTCATTACTATGTTGTCATCAATGACAAACACAGTCATAAAAATGTTCTGCAATGCTCCCTCATAACATCAACATTCATGCTAACAAATATTTCATTTCAATTGTTTGAATATGGGTTGTCCTAATGAAAAGTTGTTGTTTGTGGAGGCTTTTTATTTAGTAAGTCAATCATATGAGCTCAAAATGTCCTAATTGTAGAGGTGGATGTTCATCTTGGATATATCAGCCTACTAGTTGAGGTGCAGTGCCATATCATGAGTAGTCATGGATTTATTGTAGATTTTTACTGTGCAATTTTGGGATAAAACTTTAGGCTCACTGTTGAAGGCCTAAATGTGCCCATATAAGGCCCAAAAACTTGAAGGATGGGTGCTTGCACAAATTTGAGCCTATAGATCAGAAGTTGAGGGTTCCAAAAAGTGGTTATAATAGTTAAATAGAGAAGCAACTCGAGAGTTATGGCCTTCCAAAATTGGACCAACCAAAACTTTCAAAATAAATGTCAAAAATGTATTTGGTTGACTCTATATGTATTGTTAGGGTTTGTTGGCCCTAAGTATTAAGTTTGAGTGTCTAGAACCTTCCCAAGAAACATAAAATTTCCTATTTAAGAAATGACTATACATTATCTAGGACAACTCTGGGTGAAAGTTTGCAACCTTGTCTTTCAGATCACTGTAACGAAGGCACCCATGTGGGTTAATATATTATAATCCTGAATTTTGTAATTTCACATTTGCATTGGTAATAAGAAGTCCATATATTGTTCTTGCAAATTATTGTTATTTCTTTATTTTTGCTATGTAATTATGGTATTAAGGGGAGCACCCTTCATCATAATTGCACATAGATAAAGGAATAATAAAGAAATCTAATAAGTTAGAAAAAGGAACTCCTTTTTCATAAAGTAACTTGCTTTGATTAAGACAAGGTTAGTAATTTGTTTATGATAGATGGTAATATTTGTTTTCTCTATTAATGCTCTAACAAAGATCTTGGCTAAGAATCCACAATTTTGTAGAACTCTCGATACAAAATGCAAGGAACAAACTATCAACAACGATGGAAAGCATCTTTCTCCATAACAGAATCACGAGAAGCTTACGTTATTGGCTCTTCAAATATAGAAGAAAAAACATGGAATCAAGGATGTGATAATATGAGGCAAAATGGGTACCATCTATATTGAACTTTATTTGAACAAAATAATTATATTAAGGAGGGTTTCAACCTTTTACCAATAAAAAACAAATTAATAACAAAAGCTAATTATCACATGTCAATATAATTAATACTGATTTATCATTATTTCAATTAAATTAATTTTATATTAAACTATATTTTATATATTATTATTAATTAATAAAAAATACAACAACCAATATCTATTAAAAAAATACCAAAAGTCACAAATCCTATAACCAATAAACATATCCTTCAAGTCTCTTGTCATCTTGATGTTGGATCACTCAGTGTGATCCAAAACATTGATGTGAAAAATTGGAAACACAATCATTTTGAAAAATAACAACTCCTATTCATTGATTGTGGAAAACTTATATCATTAGTAAACATATTTCCACAAATAACCATTTTCAAGAAAAATAAAACAAAACAAAATAAACATTTCACAAAAAATAATTCCAAAATATTTGCAATAACTTGCTACAAATTATGATGGCTCGTATTGTTGTACAATCCACCTTTTTTGTTTGTCCCTCAAGTTGCCAAAAAAATCTATTGAAATTACATTACGCACATTAAAAAATGTACAACTACTACTAATGTTTATTATATTAGCACACTGGAACAAGCAATCTAATCTACAATCCAATTCCAATCAAAAAATCACATTTAAGAAACATAATTATATAACAAATTCAAGCATTGAACTCTACCACAACAAATATGATATATAATGACATTTGCATTCACTGATACTCTCCTTTGAGCTCCAAAATAATCTACATACAATTATAAGGAAAAAAGTGGAAGCTTGATTATAATAATTGTCACTCTAAAAAATCACAGTAGGTTTTAATCTCTCTCACACTTTTTTCAATAATGCGTGAATTTTACCTTTTTTCTTTTAAAATGTCCTTTTGGATTTTTTTTTTTTCAAGATGAAACAAATTCAACTTAAAAAAATGATATGAAAAATGAAGAATATCTCGATGACTAACGTCAACTTCACTCTACTCGTCAAATGAACTATATTTACTTCACATATTGTGCAAAAAGAGGGGTAAAAATTTATTAAGACAGAAAGGAATACAACAAGGAGAGCTCAACAAGGAGCTCGATCCTGAGCAAAAAGATCATCAAATTCTTGCACCATCTCAAAGGACAGTTGCCTCCTATCCCTAATATTCCAACCCGGATCATGACTAGATGCCCATTTGGCTAAACAATCAGCAGTTCTATTCCATTCACGAGGAATATACGTGAACCTAATGAACTAAAAAGAGGAAGAGAAGAAAAGAATCTGCTTAACAACAGTGGCCAGCTGCCAACTAACATCCTCAAGCTCTTGTGAAGAAAGCATGTTCACCACCACCTGGGAATCAGACTCACAGATAATCTTACTCCATCCCCGCAAGCAACACTGTTCCACATCATATAAAATAGCCTGAGCTTCCATGAGATTGTTAGTATAATCACCCTTATGAACTGAGAAGAAAAATTTAACATCCCTAGAACTACAACGAGCCACTCCGCCAATACCAGTCGGACCAAGATTCCCACGGGAAGAGCCATCAGTGTTAATTTTCAGAACTCCATAGGGAGGAGGAGTCCAATGCCCATCCCGGTTAACCCGACCCTTCCTCTGATGGTGAAGCTGCCTGGGCATAGAAGGAAACCTATGAGCTACAGCCCCATCCTGCAGATGAAAATTGAGGCGATTACAGATAGCAAGATCAACCGGATCCATACCCCCATCAAGCTCACACTTCACAAGAATAGTTTCCTAAAGAGAATGTGATATTTTCTACCAAAGATGCAAAACACCAAGTCGAACATCTTGGAATATGCGACGATTCCTCTCCAACCAGATATGCCAAAGCATGAAAGATGGGCCAGCAATCCAAGCAGCATGGAGAAAAGAAGACTTGGAGGGAGCAGTACCCAAGCGGGCCCAGAACTCAGGCAAAGAGGAAGCATGCCGACAAGAGCAACCCCAAGCGCGCCACCAAAGGTGCCATATCTGAGTAGAATAGGAGCAATGGAAGAACAGATGGGAGACAGACTCCTCTCCATTACCACACAGAACACAATAAGAGGGGCCCTGAAATCCATGTTTACAAAGATTATCCCAGGTAAGACAACAGTTGTGAGCCACTAGCCACATGAAAAAATTGCACTTGGACCAAGAAACTTTATTCCAAACTTGCTTCCACCAAGGGACCTCAGCATCCCCAAATAATTGTCTAGTTATCTCCTAATACCCAGTAGAGACATGATATTTACTAGACAAGGTACTGCCCCAAGCCAAAACATCTGGACCAAGCAAAGAAGAACACTCTCTAGAGGCCAGAATTTGAGAAAGCTCCTGACGATCCATGTCTGTACCTCCAAGAGGCCAATCAGAAGAATGCTTCCATCTGTAACCAACAACAGGTCCCAATTGATAAGGAGTCTTGTAATGCCCCACAAGCATCATTAGGAGCAGATCTCTAATGATTCTTGTAATGAGCCACTTTATCCCATCCAGCGGCAAGAAAAGAGTCACAAAGAGGCTGAAGATGAGGGTATATGGATAAAATGGAAGGGAATCCATCCCAAGCATCAGACCAAAACAAAGCCTGAGAACCTCCTTTACATATCCAAAACAGACCCCTCTTTACCAACATCGCACCTGTCTTCAAAGTATGCCAAACCATTGAGCCACGACCTTCAAGAGGAAGTGCAGAAACAGAGCAAGGATCAACACCATGAAAATATTTATGAGTGATAATACGAGCCCAAAGTTGATGTTGTCCAGAGCACCATCACCAATAAAGTTTAGCAGCCAAAGCTTGACTACTCAATAGAGTAGATCGAAGACCAAGACCACCCTCCTTTTTAGGCCTACAAACAGTTGCCCAATTAACCAAGCTCCATTTAGTACTATGCAAATTACCACTCCAAAGGAATTGTTGAGAAAGAGCATCAAACTCCTTGAGAAAGTAAATAGGTGCAGCGTGAACAATGCTTCGATAAGTAGGAAGAGCTTGGATAACAGCTTGAAGAAGAGTAACCCGGGCAGCAGTAGAAAGCCATCTATGAGTCCAATGATTTACCTTATCCTGAAACTTGGTAATCAAATTTTGCCAGAAGAGACATGGCTGCCTAGAAACAACAATAGGGATGCCAAGATAAGTCAAAGGAAGTGATCCTATCTGAAACCGTAGGATACCAACAATCCTGTGCTGAATAGAATCAGGAGTGTTAAAAAAGTAAATGGAAGATTTGTGCTCATTAACTTTCTGGCCTAAAGCTGCCAAATAGACGTCCAAAGCATGTCGAAAGGCTTCAGCTTCCTTGATTCTAGCAAGACCAACAAGAGCAGAATCATCAACAAATTGAAGATGGGAAAGAGAAGGTAAGCCATTACCCCACCGCCAGCCTTGAATAGAATTTTGGGACACCTGATGCTTAATGAATCTGCCCAAGCCTTTAGCCATGATGATGAATAGATATGGGGAGAGAGGGTCACCCCGGCGGAGGCCTCTAGAAGCACCAAATAGTTGAGAAGGTTGACCATTAATAAGAACAGAAAAAGAGGCAGAAGTAACACAACTCATAATCCAACTCACCCAGTCAGAGCTAAATCCAAAAGAAAGAAGAATACTCCTTAGGAAGCTCCATTTAACTCTATCGTAGGCCTTAGCCATATCCAGCTTAACAAACATGGCTCTCTCCCTTGAAGTAGCCATAGAGTGAATAGCCTCAGTAGCAATAACCACCCCATCCAAAATTTGTCTACCGGCAACAAAACCACCTTGTTCTTCTGAGATAATAATGGGAAGCCACCTTTTCAATCTCTCAGCAATCAACTTAGTAATAACTTTGTAAACCACATTACATAAGGCAATTGGTCTAAAAAACTCCAATTGATTAGCACCCTCTCTCTTAGGAATAAGAGTCAAGAATGTAGAGTTCAAAGCTCGAAGCATCTGCTTGCTAGCATAAGATTCTTTAACCACCTCCAAAAAATCATGATTAATGATGTCCCAAAATTCCTAAAAGAATTCAACTGGAAAGCCATCAGGACCAGGAGCCTTCCCCTTAGGCATGCCAAAGACCACCTCCTCCAGCTCTTCCAAAGAAATAGGACGCATGAGATAATCATTCATTTCCTGAGTGATAAGGGAAGGAATACAGGACAAAATAAGATTTTCTTCATTATCAACAAGAGAAGAGTCCTCAGAGAAGAGGGTAGAGAAGTACCAAATAGCCTCCTGGAACAAAGCTGGCAAGGAATTCAGTTGGATATCTTGAGAATTAACCAAAGAAGAGATAGTGCTCTGATTCCAACGACATTGCACTGTTTTATGGAAAAAGGCAGTGTTGCGATCACCTTCTTGGAGCCAATCAACTCTAGCCTTTTGTTTCCAAAAAATTTCCTCTCGAAGTTCCCATTCATCTAGAGCTCTAGAAGCAAGGGATTCAGCCTTGCCAAGATCCTCTAAGAAACCTCGATATCTAATCTCCCTTGTAATGACATCAAGATCTTCTTGAGCAAGCCTTTTCATAAAGTGAAGGTTCCCAAAGCATTCCCTATTCCATATCTTGAGCTGCCTTTTAACATATTGAAGCCTTTTAGAAAATGAGAACATTGTAGTACCATATGCAGGAGCACCATCTTTCCACCAACAGAAAACACAATCATGAAGAGAGGAGTCCCGAAGCCACATCAACTGGAACTTAAAAGGAGGATGCTTTGGAACATAATCCCCTATAGCAAAAAATTTGATTGGCCAATGATCTGAACCCCTCCAATCAAGGATTTCTGAAGAGATAGTAAGGGTGCTACTAACCCAGAAGCAAGAAATAAGAAATCTATCCAGACGTTCTGAGATAGCAGCAACACTAGTCCTATGATTATTCCAGGTATAGAGACCATTTGAAGGCTTAACATTAGAGAGATGCAAAAGAGATATATGTTGTCGAAGAAGAGCAGAAGAAGGCCCCAATCTAGCCAAACCACCATGCTTCTCCTCCAGACTTAAAACTGAATTGAAGTCCCCTGCTAACACCCAAGGATGATAAGGATGACAATTTCTAACATATTGAATATGTTCCCAAAGTTCCTCCTTTCCCACAAGATCAACAGGTGCATACACATTAGTAACCATGATTACCTCTCCTGAGTCTAGAGCAGAAGCTACCATAGAGAGAGCTGAGCGAGAAGACATCCAACCAAGAGGAGAAATTTTTTGAGGATCCCAAAATATAGCTAAACCACCCGCACTGCCTATTGCCCCAACACACTGGCATTGGCCACGAGACCAAATACTAGAGGCATGTTGGACCATAGACTCCACAGAGAGCTTAGTCTCTTGGATACAAAAAAATTAGGGCTATGATCAACCACCAAGTTATGAATAGCCTTTTGTCTAGGGATGCTATTCAACCCCCTTACATTCCATGAGAGAATAATCATCATTGGGTAGAATTGGGAAAATGAGAATCCAAAGGTTTCACTAAACCAGACTCAATCAATATATCTCCTGTGAGTTTAATCTTCTCTTGGTTTGATTTGCACCCACTCCTTAGAGGAGGAGTAGAAGAAGCTCGCTTAAAGGGTCGAGACATCAACCCCAAGGGGAGAGGAGAACCCTTGCCCTTACTTGATGGTAGCACATCCTTAACCAAGTTAGCTAAAACAACATCATTATCCTCCAACACTGCAGGAGTCACCAGAGCCTCTGTCACAAGAGCTACAGGGACCTCACAGTTCTGATATACTACAACTTGGGATACCCCACAAGCATCATTAGGAACAGATCTCTAAGGAGTCTTGTAATGAGCCACTTTATCCCATCCAGCGGCAAGAAAAGAGTCACAAAGAGGCTGAAGATGAGGGTATATGGATAAAATGGAAGGGAATCCATCCCAAGCATCAGACCAAAACAAAGCCTGAGAACCTCCTTTACATATCCAAAATAGACCCCTCTTTACCAACATCGCACCTGTCTTCAAAGTATGCCAAACCATTGAGCCACGAACTTCAAGAGGAAGTGCAGAAACAGAGCAAGGATTAGCACCATGAAAATATTTATGAGTGATAATACGAGCCCAAAGTTGATGTTGTCCAGAGCACCATCGCCAATAAAGTTTAGCAGCCAAAGCTTGACTACTCAATAGAGCAGATCGAAGACCAAGACCACCCTCCTTTTTAGGCCTACAAACAGTTGCCCAATTAACCAAGCTCCATTTAGTATTATGCAAATTACCACTCCAAAGGAATTGTCGAGAAAGAGCATCAAACTCCTTGAGAAAGTAAATAGGTGCAGCGTGAACCATGCTTCGATAAGTAGGAAGAGCTTGGATAACAGCTCGAAGAAGAGTAACCCGGGCAGCAGTAGAAAGCCATCTATGAGCCCAATGATTTACCTTATCCTGAAGCTTGGTAATCAAATTTTGCCAGAAGAGACATGGCTACCTGGAAACAGCAATAGGGATGCCAAGATAAGTCAAAGGAAGTGATCCTATCTGAAACCGTAGGATACCAACAATCCTGTGCTGAATAGAATCAGGAGTGTTAAAAAAGTAAATGGAAGATTTGTGCTCATTAACTTTCTGGCCTAAAGCTGTCAAATAGACATCCAAAGCATGTCGAAAGGTTTTAGCTTCCTTGATTCTAGCAAGACCAACAAGAGCAGAATCATCAACAAATTGAAGATGGGAAAGAGAAGGTAAACCATTACCCCACCGCCAGCCTTGAATAGAATTCTGGGACACTTGATGCTTAATGAATCTGCCCAAGCCTTTAGCCATGATGATGAATAGATATGGGGAGAGAGGGTCACCCCGACAGAGGCCTCTAGAAGCACCAAATAGTTGAGAAGGTTGACCATTAATAAGAACAGAAAAAGAGGCAGAAGTAACACAACTCATAATCCAACTCACCCAGTCAGAGCTAAATCCAAAAGAAAGAAGAATACTCCTTAGGAAGCTCCATTTAACTCTATCGTAGGCCTTAGCCATATCCAGCTTAACAAACATGGCTCTCTCCCTTGAAGTAGCCATAGAGTGAATAGCCTCAGTAGCAATAACCACCCCATCCAAAATTTGTCTGTCAGCAACAAAACCACCTTGTTCTTCTGAGATAATAATGGGAAGCCACCTTTTCAATCTCTCAGCAATCAACTTAGTAATAACTTTGTAAACCACATTACATAAGGCAATTGGTCTAAAAAACTCCAATTGATTAGTACCCTCTCTCTTAGGAATAAGAGTCAAGAATGTAGAGTTCAAAGCTCGAAGCATCTGCTTGCTAGCATAGGATTCTTTAACCACCTCTGACAAATCATGATTAATGATGTCCCAAAATTCCTAAAAGAATTCAACTGGAAAGCCATCAGGACCAGGAGCCTTCCCCTTAGGCATGCCAAAGACCACCTCCTCCAGCTCTTCCAAAGAAATAGGACGCATGAGATAATCATTCATTTCCTGAGTGATAAGGGAAGGAATATAGGACAAAATAAGATTTTCTTCATTATCAGCAGGAGAAGAGTCCTCAGAGAAGAGGGTAGAGAAGTACCAAATAGCCTCCTGGAACAAAGCTGGCAAGGAATTCAGTTGGATATCTTGAGAATTAACCAAAGAAGAGATAGTGCTCTGATTCTGACGAGATTGCACTATTTTATGGAAAAAGGCAATGTTACGATCACCTTCCTGGAGCCAATCAACTCTAGCCTTTTGCTTCCAAAAAATTTCCTCTCGAAGTTCCCATTCATCTAGAGCTCTAGAAGCAAGGGATTCAGCCTTGCCAAGATCCTTTGAGAAACCTCGATCTCTAATCTCCCTTGTGATGACATCAAGATCTTCTTGAGCAAGCCTCTTCATAAAGTGAAGGTTCCCAAAGCATTCCCTTCCATATCTTGAGCTTCCTTTTAACATATTAAAGCCTTTTAGAAAATGAGAACATTGTAGTACCATATGCAGGAGCACCATCTTTCCACCAACAGAAAACACAATCATGAAGAGAGGAGTCCCGAAGCCACATCAACTGGAACTTAAAAGGAGGATGCTTTGGAACATAAGCCCCTATAGCAAAAAATTTGATTGGCCAATGATCTGAACCCCTCCAATCAAGGATTTCTGAAGAGATAGTAAGGGTGCCACTAACCTAGAAGCAAGAAACAAGAAATCTATCCAGACGTTCTGAGATAGCAGCAACACTAGTCCTGCGATTATTCCAGGTATAGAGACCATTCGAAGGCTTAACATCAGAGAGATGCAAAAGAGATATATGTTGCCGAAGAAGAGCAGAAGAAGGCCCCAATCTAGCCAAACCACCATGCTTCTCCTCCAGACTTAAAACTGAATTGAAGTCCCCTGCTAACACCCAAGGATGATAAGGATGACAATTTCTAACATATTGAATATGTTCCCAAAGTTCCTCCTTTCCCACAAGATCAACAGGTGCATACACATTAGTAACCATGATTACCTCTCCTGAGTCTAGAGCAGAAGCTACCATAGAGAGAGCTGAGTGAGAAGACATCCAGCCAAGAGGAGAAATTTTTTGAGGATCCCAAAATATAGCTAAACCACCCGCACTGCCTGTTGCCCCAACACACTGGCATTGGCCACGAGACCAAATACTAGAGGCATGTTGGACCATAGACTCCACAGAGAGCTTAGTCTCTTGGATACAAAAAACTCAGGGCTATGATCAACCACCAAGTTATGAATAGCCTTTTGTCTAGGGATGCTATTCAACCCCCTTACATTCCATGAGAGAATAATCATCATTGGGTAGAATTGGGAAAATGAGAATCCAAAGGTTTCACTGAACCAGACTCAATCAATATATCTCCTGTGAGTTTAATCTTCTCTTGGTTTGTTTTGCGCCCACTCCTTAGAGGAGGAGTAGAAGAAGCCCGCTTAAAGGGTCGAGACATCAACCCCAAGGGGAGAGGAGAACCCTTGCCCTTACTTGATGGTAGCACATCCTTAACCAAGTTAGCTAAAACAACATCATTATCCTCCAACACTGCAGGAGTCACCAGAGCCTCTGTCACAAGAGCTACAGGGACCTCATAGTTCTGATATACTACAACTTGTGATGCCCCACAAGCATCATTAGGAATAGATCACTCATCTGGGCAAACTGGATTAGAAGAGATAGGAGGAGGAATACCCTCCTCTAGAACCATACTATCCAGCACCTCAAAGCGGTTAAAACCTGAATCAGATAATCTTTCTTTCAAAGGCCTCTTTTGACCACGACCCTTAGCACGAGGGCGAATATGGGTAAATCCATCCTTATCCTGCATTTGAGCCTTACCCTTACCTATAACATCTAGCGGATTCATCCCCTTGGTAGTATTAGCCATTTGAGATTGTCCTTTCCCTGTAGTATTTGCCAAACCACCAGTATTGCCAGCTGTAGAACCATCCACTCCTTTGAAACTTGAGTTACGGGGGCACTGACGCAGCAAATGACCATACTCATGACAAATCCGACAACGGAAAGGGAGAGATTCATAATCTAACTGCTGCACCCAAGAAAAATCCCCCATACAAATTTCCAAAGAATCTGGTAATGGGTTATTCAAATTAATTTCAACACAAATTCTAGCATAAGAAATAACCTTTTTATCGAGGGATTGATGTGCGATTGCAGCTGGCTTCCCCAACAAAGCAGCAAGTGTCGAAGGATGTCTTCACGCCAAAATTCCAAGGGAAGACGAGGCAAGCAAACCCAAACTGGCACTGTTGCAGGGAGATCCTCAGCAGAATTAAAACCTGAATGCCAAGGTTTGACAAATAACCCCCACATGGTTGTAGAAAAAGGGCCTCCTTTAAAAACACGATCCCGATCAGACATGCAAGAGAATACAACAAAAAAATAACTATTCCCCGCCAACATAATCTCCATATCGCCTTCCACCTGCCATGAGCGGCAGATCCATGCCTCAAGAGCGGATAGGGAAATCCGGATTCCAAGAAATTTGCATATCAAAGCATGCTTGGTCCAATAATCAATGTCCTCCATTACAGCCGTTGGAGGAATAACCAGAATAGGGCGATCATGGCTACACGGAAAACAACCATTAACTTTTTTTTAGCTTGGAGCTCTCCCCTGAATAAAACGATTCAGATCGCATTGCATGCATAGTTGGAGAAGAACCATCTGTTCTCACCAACGGAGAAGAAATCCCAGGCCCTGCCATGCAAACAATAAAACCCCAATCCAAAATTGACTGCAGAAGATATCCAAAAACACCGACACAAATTATGTCCAGTAGCTAGCAATCCAAACAGAACAGAAAAATAGTAAAGATCAAACACCAAGAACAGGCTAGGGGAAAAACCCTAGCCCAGCCGGCAACCAACACTTCTCCACATTCTCAATAGTAGTAGTATTCACAATATTCTAAAAAAAATTCAACACCAATTTTCTCCTTCACATATTGTGAAAATATATTATAAAATATATATTTTGAAATTAATTTATATTTAATCTTTATAAAAAACATCAAATTTATTTACATAAAAAATAATTGTCACTAATAAATATAATTTATGCATTTTATGATTTTGTTCTCAACTATATTATCCAATGAATATTTTACTATCCACACAACTATTGCATATCATATGGTAAAATGTTGGTATTTATTATATTTTGAAATTGTTAAAACTATACTTTTATTCCCTTTTTTTCCCTTTGTTGATCTCACAAATTCTTAATTATTATTAGGGGAAGAGCACCAATAGTGTCCATAACTAACTACACACACCTAGATATTCCTAAATGACATTTCAGATTTTGATGATTATTTTTTGGTTGTCTTTATGTGCAACTTAACTGGTTTTAGATAATATTTCAATTTCTACGTATTAATGATACACATTATGAGATTTGTTATGTGTGAAAGGGTTAAAAAAGTGGTCATTTGAAAGTGTCACACAATTCATGTTTGAAGATGTTCCAATAGTAGCCCACTCAAAATCACTAGCATTGGTGGACCATTGTCTAGTAGTGGTGCACAAATGTCCAAGTAATGGTGCACAAATGAACCTAAAAAGCTAAAATTAGACCCAAAAAAAGAGCAACTATCGGGGGGTAAGTGTACAATTACTGTTAGTGGGCCCAATAATTGTGACTTTTTGTCATTTTTACCCCCCAATTACTACTATTAAAAAAGAGCCCCAAAAATGAAAACACACATACTAATAGTTGATCACACATGCACTATAGTCCATCATTTTTAGCTTTTTTGGTTGGGGTTATTGAGACATTTCACAAAGACTACTAAGACATTTGGTCACAAGTTTTGACATTTTCGAGTGAACGAATATTAGTGCAAAAACATATCATGTATCAAGCGATACTTTTGAAACACCACTTTTTAAACACTTTGTACTTGACGATCTCCACAGAGAGATCCGTGAGTACCCAAAAGTCAAAACTTTAGCTTTAAGCTCTTAACTCACCTACTAAGATACACCGAAAAATGTTAAAACTCAACTCGCAATTTAGTAATTCTATGTATGCAAAGTTAACCTAGATAACTGCTAATCATCTCCCTGAACTTATTGAAACACAATTTAATACTATACTTTTCACTTAATATTAATGCAATATTCAAAATGTCCCCAAGTCTCTCTAGTAAATATGTTTTAACTACAACTGACCGACCATAATAACTATTAATTTTTATTATTATAATAATATTATAGGTACGCTCAAATAGTCTCAATTCCTTCTACCAACTTCCTTCTCCTCTATGCTAATCTAAAATGCCTACCTAAAATTCCCTTTAGCTTAAAAAAACAAGATTGCCTTATTTTAATAGTTGAAGGACACTTTAATCGTATTTAGACATCAAAACAGTCCTCCTCGGACCCTGTTTTTTAATTTGCTATTTCAGACATTTTCGAAAGCTGCTTTTTTAATTACATTGCACATTGTTCTGCAATGTAATGTTAAGTTCCACGTTGTAAATGGCTTCTCCTTGTACTCGAGTACCTTAATGCTTTTATTCTATCATAGACTGCTGGATTATTAGGTAGATGGGCGTACATTCTTTTGTTTTTAAGCTTTTTAGAACGTCCATTATTATAACTACTTGGAAAAGTGGCACCTTCCCTAGTCCCTCTTCTTTACTCAAAGGACTTCATCCTGCCACGCAGGGAATCTATTTTGTTAGAGGAAGTCCAGGGATGAGATTGAACTAAATGCCAAATCATAATTGGGTTAGTCCTTAATTTTTTTTTTTTTCTTTCTTTTCAGCAATTAAGTATGCTGTTCTTTCTTTTTGTAATTTATTGGCTTTCTTCAATAAAAAAATCATAATCAACTCCACCGTAACTTTCTCATTTCCATCATTTTGGGTGGAGAGAGTGAAAGAGTGTTTGCCATCTAGGGGAACAATATAGTAGGGGATAGCCGCTAATGTTCTCAATTCTTACTCATAAAAAGTTGTCAAAAAAATAGTTCATGTACTAATAGTTGATCACACATGTACACATAGTTGATCAATTTTTGGCTTTCATGGTTGCTGATTGGTCTATTGGGGGTGAACATGTTCCATGTGAATGTTTTAAAATAACACTTTTAGACCACCTTCAATGAGTTCTACAAAGAGCTCCATAAATGTGGAAAAGCCGAAAGGTTAGCTTTAAGCTCTTCACTCAAATACAAAAGTTCATCGAATAAATTGGTGAAATTTGAAATACGGATTAGGAGTTCAAGGTGCGTGGAGTTAGCTTGGGTGGCTATTGGGTTGTCCCCCCTAGTCATTATAACAAATATTGTATATCTAAGATCTAAAATGATACATTAGATTTTGACATTTTTTTCCCTTAATTGTCTTCATAAGAACTTAATTGCTTAAACCTATTATTAAGACTTATGGGTACTATAGGTTGTGAGATTTGATATGACACTACGGTAAAAAAGAGGTCATTTAAAAGTATCTCCCACTTCCCACTTAAGATGCTCCAATAACCTTGCATTAAAGCTCCTAAAAAATTGCCAAAATTTATGAACAAATGTCCCAATAGTTGTGTACAATGGGTACAAATCAAGTTGTACTTTCCAATAAAAGTTCAAAACAATCTAACTACTAGTGTACAAGTGAAGGGCTATTGGTACATGTGAAATTTATTACCGTGTTTTTAGTAAACATTTTTTTTTGAAAATTTCTTTAAAGCTAGTAAGTCGAGGGTTGGTGAGCAAGGACATGTAAGTCATGCTCTTTCCCTAACCTTAATTTGTTACCAAGTTAACCAATTATCTTTTCACCATTTTAGATGAAGTTAGTAGATTGATCAAGGCTCATTGAGTGTTTATCAATTAGAGGTAGACACAATTCTTGTGTCTTTAAGATCTACATTATGTTTGGATTTGACTTCACCTTTATTCAAAGGAAACATATTTGTCATAAATGTAATCATACTTCTACGCTTCACGACTGCCTTTTGTTTCTAGACATGATTGTGTAACTTTTTTTTACATCAATAAAACCACACATTTAAGTACAATCAAATTCAAAAACTAACAATGTTAGATTTATTAAAACTAATCTAGATCCTAATAAATCAAGTCGTAGTACATTGATTAAGGATATTAAATTTCTACAATCTTTAATGGGAGACATTGCTTGATTTTGGATTACCTAAGTCGAATTTGTAATATAAATTAAAATTAATGATATCAAATTTCCAGAACCCACACTCTATATTTGTTTATGTATGAAATTTTCTTAAGCCCATTCTTTATCACAATCTTTGACACACCATTAAAATGTAATGTAAGATTGATTGTGTATACTTTTTTTAATCTTCAAAACTATGAGACATACTCTTGAACTATTGTCACATACTCTTACACGATGATAATAGAAGAGAGCTCATATACCATGAGCTAAATCAAGATGTGATCATAAATGTCTTATAATCCAATTCACAAATCAAAGTAAGAAACAAGTTAGCATTGTCCCAATTTTGTCTTCAATATTTTACTTCCATTTTGAGATGATTGTCTCCTTTGGTTTTATGCGCTGAGAGTGTGTCTAAATTGGAAGTTAGTGGGCACGGGAGGTTTAGACAGAAATAAGGGAAGGAATTTGGCTTTTATAAACCTAAAAACAGCTCACAATTGTCATTAGCTCCTCAAAATCCTATCAAGCAGCCACGTTATTTGTAGGACTACTTACAATATCCATCTCTTCATCTCTTCATCTTGATTTATGACCCACCAATTAAGGCTTGTGTATGACTTTGTGAAGCCACTTAACCCCCAACGATAGCACCATCAATACAAACAAAAATCAGACCTTTTTTTGTACTAGGTACTCTCCCGTAGATAGATGCTTAAAACAGTTAAATTAAGATTATGTTTATGACCCAACCAATATTTCTTCTTCTCTCCTTCCTTGTAACGGCCCTTTGAAATTATTTGTGCGGTCAAGGAAGGCTTTTACCCGAGTGGGGTGGGGGCGTAACCGGGGTTGATGGGGGAGAGTCAGAGATAAGGAAGGGAGGGAGGAAGATAAGAAATGAGTTGGGCTTTTGATTTTCTGTGTAATTTAGTGCAGTGGCGTGCTCGGAGAAAGAGCAAATTCATCATCATTTGATTCGATGCGTTTGTTTTCAGGTTTCGTCTTTTTATACCGGGGAAGCTCGTTGAAATTGTTCAACTCCACGTCCCGTTCAAACAAGGCTAAAAACAACAATAAAAACTGAGCGTACAGCATTCCAGAGTGTGTTCATACGGGCTCTGTTTACGCATCCCAAGGAGGCAAGAAAAAGATTGGTTCAGTTTTGGGGATACCCATGTGCATAGGAGTAGAGCGTAGTTTCAAACATGGCAAACTTCATCGACGGGATTCGAAACGCGGACGTCTGGTTTGCTGAGTTTAACGACTGAGTAGGAGGAAATCTGTGTTGGTGGTGTCGGCCATGGCGAACAACGAGTACGAACAATCGCAGAGGGTAAATAAATGAAGAGTTTGTGATGTTCTTTTATGTTTATTTTGTATGGGGGTGGATTTTTTGTGGTTTATGATGGTTTTTTTTGTTTTGTTTTGGTGGTGTAGCAGATGGAGTCTTATAAGGCTATGCTGGATGAAGAATGGTACATGGCGGCACCGGCAGCAGCCGGTGGTCAGGAGAGCTCTCTCATGGAGGAGCTTGCATATTCATCATTGGCCGGTGGTCAGGAGAGCGCTTCCACCGTCTTTAGCCTGGATCCGAATCGCCTGCAATCTTTCATGTCCTTTGCACCCAGAAGAAAACATAACCAGCAACATCAACATCAGCATCAGCAGCAGCAGCAGCAGCACCAGCACCATGTGACCAACGGCTTGGGTGGAATGCTGGAGACGGGGGTGCATTTTGATGGCAATGTGGGATTTCTGGGAAGCCTTAATGGCCCTGGTATGAGTACATTTGGGGGCACCATTGAAGGCGCTGGTGGTATGGTGAATACTAATGCAAATGTCAGTAATGGCGCGTTTTATAACCAGGGTCATATGGGCGTAGCCCCCTGTGGTATGCAGCCGCCCAATATTTTCTGCCTTCCCAGCCCCCAGGCTCAGATTTTAAGCCCCCGTCTGCAATTTGGGGGCGGCGAGTATGGGCTTAGTGAAGTAGATAGTGGGTTGAATGGGCTTAGTGTTCCCAGGTCCAACAGGTCCAAGGTTCAAATCCCGCTGGAGGTCGGACCCCCTCTTCAGCCGCCTACGCTGTTCCAGAAACGGGCAGCTGCTCTGCGGCAAAGCTCTTCCCTCGCGCCGCCATTGCTGCCCTTGCCCAAATCGAGCTCTTCCCCTGCCCCTGATGAAGAGAGCCCCAGTACTGCCCGCGGGAAGCGCCGGTCGCCTGGGCAGGGCGATGAAGAACACGGGCAGCAACAACACCAGAACCAGCAGATGGAGGATAATATGGACGAGAGTGGCGGTGGGTCAGGGCTGCTTTACGAGACGGACGATGCGAAGGCGGATCAGGGCACGGGCAGGGCGCAGGACGGGCATGGCCCAGCGGCAGGGCAGGTGGATAAAGGGAAGAAAAAGGGGCTTCCTGCCAAGAATCTCATGGCAGAAAGGAGGCGCAGAAAGAAGCTCAATGACCGGCTTTACATGCTTCGTTCCGTAGTTCCCAAGATATCAAAGGTAAAATGAATGGGATTGGGATTGGGGATTTGCTCTGCCCCACAGGCAATTATTGGAAGTATAGTTTCCTTTAGGCTTATGTAATCTTTTTGATTTTTGATTCAGAACTGTTGATGTGGACCATGGGGTTCCGTTTCTTTTCTTTTCTTCTTCTTTTGTTACTGTAGATGGACAGGGCTTCCATTCTGGGCGATGCGATCGAGTATTTAAAGGAGCTTTTGCAGCGGATCAATGATCTTCATACGGAGCTCGAAGGAAATGGTAATGGGAGCGTAAGCGGAAGTGCAGTTGCAGAGAGAGGGGCGGGTCTTTTGCCTTCCAACTCGCCGTTTCAGCCCGTTACGCCTTCAACGCCTCCGCTTATTCCTTGCCGTGTCAAGGAAGAATGTCCTTTGCCCCTGCCCGCTCATTCAGATGCAGAATCACAGCCTGCCCGGGTATGTACGTGATCCCGTTTCATACGTTTTTTTTGCCAACTTCTTCTCAAATCATGTTGTAAAATTCAACAATTTGCTGTAAATCTCAACATCCAAATATAAAATGAAACATTTGTTGGATGAGGACTCTCTCAGACTCAGACCCAAACTTTATACAATCTAAGGGGCAAACACTATCTAGACAAACAGTGTTGCCCCGAACTGTGTTTGAATCAGAGGCTTACAGAAAGTAAACAAAATTCTGCCGGTTAACAGTGAAATATTCTGTTTCTCAGTATTTGTAAATGCCAAACTCTTCTGACCTCTCGTCTGCTTGATTAAACTCCCCACCATTATTGTGCATAGATTCTGGTGCTCGCTGTGTGAGATTATGCACTGATTAGGGAAAACTATGTACAATAATGTCAAGGACTGCGAAAATCACGTCTACCATCCTATCCAAAATTTGCGCATCTCATTATTATTCAGCCATCTTTTTCCATTCTTGCTCTAAACCCTTCCTTTCTTGTTCTAAACCATTATGAAAATGTATCTTTCTTCAATTCCAAAAGCTCTTAACTTAAAAAAAGAAAAGAATTTTACACACTTCTGGCCTATTTGGAAATTTGTGAATATTGACATGCTTCCTTTCATTTTAAAAGATTGAACCTAGGTTTTAAAAATTTGTATTCTTTGTAAGTTTTAAGAATATTCTAAGCTCAGGATATGAAATTAATTATATATCTTATTGAGTTTGAACGATCTTTCTTTAAGAAAATAATTTTTTAGTCAATTTGATTAGAACTAGTCAACTTTTTAGTTTAATGTAACTTGGATGCTAAATTCTGAGAGTTAGGTTCTATTTTTCTGTAGGTGGAGGTGAAGACAAGGGATGGAAGGGCATTGAACATCCACATGTTCTGTGCAAGACGGCCGGGATTGCTCCTGTCTACCATGAGAGCTCTGGATGAGCTGGGGCTTGATGTTCAGCAAGCAGTTATCAGCTGCTTCAATGGCTTCGCTCTTGATGTTTTTCGAGCCGAGGTAATTAATTATATCGTTTATCTGTTTTGCCTATCTGCTTGTCGACTATCTGCCAGTCTCATAAACTGTTTTACCTCATAGAGGTTATTAAAAACATACGATCACTCTTATGCTTGTTCTCCTTATCTGTTTGTTGCCTATCTGCAAGCCTTATAAACTGTTTAACCTCATAGACATTCTTAAAAACACTCATTCAATCTTATACACGCTCTACTTATCTGTTTGTTGACTGTCCGCGAGGCCCATAAACTGTTTAATCTCATAGACATTATTAAAAACAGTCATTCAATCTTACACTTGTTTTACTCATCTATATGTTAACTATTTGCTCTCATAAACTGTTTTAACCTTATAGATGTTATTAAAAACATACATTCAATCTATACTTGTTCTGCTTGTCTGTTTCTTTTTTACTATTTGCGAGTCTCATAAGCTGTATAACCTCATAGGTTATTAAAAACGTACATTCAATCTATATTTGCTTTACTTATTTATTTGCGAGTCCCATAAACTGTTTGACCTCATAGACATTATTAAAAACATTCATTCAATCTTATATTTGTTCTACTTATCTGTATGTTATTTGCTGAATCTCATAAATTGTTTAAGCTCATAGACATTATTGAAACCATACATTCATTCATTCAATCTATCCTTGTGTGTTCTGTCAACTTTTTCCCTTACAGCAATGTAGAGGAGGGGAAGTGGCACCAGAGGAGATAAAAGCAGTACTTCTACATACAGCAAGCACTCAGATGGCAATTTAGCAGCACCATTAGCAGCGGTGATCAAAGAGTTGTATAGTAGCAAGCAACTAACTTTTACAGTCTACGAGCCGCACAAAGCTTATCTGATTTACCTCGTCTTTACAACTAACAAACAACATTTGCAAGCCCGGAGGGACGTTTTGTACATCGACGAAAAAGGTAGTAACTAGTTCAGTTGTTTAAGGAAAAAGGCTTTCTCAATTCTTCCAAGCCTTCTTTGTCTTTCTCGAACAAACATCGTAATAAACACGATGAAAGCCAGATTTTTACTATGTTGAAAAATGAATGTGGCGCTGGGTAACTTTAGTTAAAACAATGATAGTTGGGTAGGTAGGTTTCTGTTCACTATAACTTGGAAAATATTACTGCAGTACATCCAATAGTTGGAAACAGCAGCAGATTTCAATCTTTCTTTTTGATTTTAGGCCAAAAAGGGAAAATAACATGATTATTTCGTCTTGTAATTGGCAAAATTTTTCCGGACGTGTAGTTCAGCTAAGATTGGCATATGTTATTTTTCAATAACATACCATTTTCTCCTTTCTCTTTGGTTTTTAATGAGCGTTCAAGTAATAATGGATGTTCTGCAAAATAACTTGAAACTTTGGTTGTGTTTAATTTGTGGGTGTCCTATTTAGCAGTTGCTCAGAAAGCCTCGATGGTAGAATCATGATGAGTCTACTGTCTCGTAATAGACTAATTCTGATCTCGTGAATATAAAATTTATTATAATATATTCGACAGTGAGAATTTTCATAATTGTATTAAAAAATCTATTTCTTTATCTATAATAACAAATCTGTTTCTTTATCTATAAGATCAAATCTGTTTTTGACAAACGTTTTTATGTACGAGGTTTATCTCAGCTAACAAAAATTTCTTGGAGATGAGAGTAACATTTCAGTGAGGTTTTTGGTCGAAGGGATTTAAACCAAATTCGTCTCACTGTTAATAATGACAAGTTATTTTATAATTTGATGTGATATTTAAGATTGAATTCAGTGTTTCCATTATTATCAGAAGAAGATAATATCAACAGGGCAGCGTAATGAAATACAGCTTCCAGCAACATGTATAGGATATTTACTCCATAATTGAGAATCATTATTATCGGAATAAGCCCAAGTTTTCTGTCTTCTCATCATTGTGATTATGAAAACTCAAAGCAGGAGCTGAACAGCTTTTTAATTATTACTGGTTTGATCTTGGAGGTTGTACATTATCAGAGCGTACCATTCTTTAGCAAAAGGAACAATTTTTTAACAGTTTATTTTTTATGGTAATGAGTTCATCGCATGCCAGCACGTCTAACATGACAAGACTAGTTTACAATACAATATCAAAAGGTTGGTTGAGATATATGTCAAAAAGATAAGCTGTGAGACATGATTAGGGTGCCTAGATAACTTATTTATTTATGGAATATTCATGGCATTTTCTTGGTTAGTTTTGTTTATTTTAAATAGATTTATGTATTGATTAACAGTAAATACTAAACAGTATAGTAGTTTGTAAAATTGATTATATTAAAAAAAAATTGTTTACTTTCATGTTAGTATATATTCTATTTCTGTTTTGTAAAATTGATTATTTAAAAAAAAATTGTTTACTTTCATGTTAGTATATATTCTATTTCTGTTTCTTAATGTACATATGTTTTAATGTATTTTTTTTTGGATTCTTTTGTTATTTCTTGTATTTGAATACATGTTATTGTTCATGCCACTTTTCAAGGAACTTTGCCAATTCTTAAGAAACTTTACAATCTCTCTTTCTATATTTTTCACCACTAGATAAAAGAAGAGGAAATCGAGATAAATTGGGCAAATATGAAAGCAAATGTGTAGATTGCTCCATTATTTTTATTGATTATATGGACTTGAACTATTATAATGTAGGCATAATTCTTTCATTAATAAGTTTTATTCCAAGGCCTCTATACTTGAATGCGTAGACATGTTTCTTCTTCGTTTTACATAGAAGTACATGTCTTTAATTTACACTAAGTTTTTGTGCTTTAGATTATACATGCCTATAAATTATTTACTTATTAATTTTATAATGTATAAGAGTTAGCAACTTATTTGATTAGTGTATATTAATTCACATAATTTTTTTTGTTTGCACAATGATTTTAGTTTTTCCACCCTTTTACACTAGGACATCTTGATTGAAATGTTCAACAAATCCCTCACTCGCTTCTTCTTAATTAGGTTCTCTTTAGAATTTCTCAAAATGCAAAATTGACTTCCTTTAAACAACAAATCTCAGATGCACTTGCAACTTCGTTTTACCTCACACTCTTGTGCTTTAAAACAAAAATATAATTTTTAAAAAACCAATCCAATTTAAGCTCCATTTTATGTATTTTTTTGATGCAATGGAGCCTAGTGGGATTGATCACAAAGTGATCAATTGGTCCAAAAACCTTCTTCACTAAAGTCCTTCAACCAAATCTCTTGGTAAAGATGATCAAACGTGCAAGCTCCAATCACAAGTGCTACAAGGATGATACCAAGTTATCACAACCCTACACCCAAACAAGGAAAACCCTAGTCACTAGGGAACCCTATGAACAAGACAACTTATCACAAGTTGCTCACAATGCACAAATTGACCAGTTTTTGTAAAAGCAACCTCAAACTTCTTCAAATGCCCTAGGAAAACTCAAATACATTGGAATAGTCTATTTAGGTCACTAATGACATGAAACAATGGTTAAAACCAAACTAAGTTTTTCCACATAGTTGCTTTGTTAAATCATCCAAAAAGACTAATAGCCCTTTTTGATGAAAATAATATTTTAAAGGAAATGTCTCCACACAACCCAGGGAACAAAATTCAGTTTTGGACACCCTTTTGGGATTTACAAAATATATCGAGGCACCAAGGTTTGATGACACAAACAAATGGGCTTTTCACTTTCTTGCTTAGGCAACTAGGGCAATTAGGCCTCCATTTACAAAGTAAGTACATGTTTTAGGACTCTATCTTGCATAACAATGGTGGGAACATGTTAGGATAACCCTAGACAAGTTACAAACTTGATTCCAATCCTTGATGCCAAGTTTGGTTGGAGTTGTGGGAGATGTTGCATCCTTTCACTAGCATGCACATGGGAAATGTATGCGTAGGGCATCAAATCTCTCAACGATCCTTGCAAGTACAAACTTAAAACTACTTGCATCTTAAAATACATATCTAGTGCTAGGATTTCATCAGAGGTCGTTAAATTCCCATGGTGAAATTGTTAGGAACCTGTGTGTTCCTTCTGTTTATTTTGTTAGAGTAGTGTTGTTGGACGCATATGCTTTGTAAGTCGTCCCGTGAGTATATTTTATTATCCCACATGCATAGGTAGTATTACTTTTCTAGATCGTACCCAGTATATAAGAATAGGTTTAGGCCCTTGATGAGCACGGACGAATTTATTGTATTGAGCTTGCTCAAAGGAGGTTACCCCCTCGAAGTGGCCTGCGATCAGTAGATTCATTCTGAGTTCTGCTATCACTTTGTATTCTGTTATTTCGAGCATTCTCACGATATTGCTATACGGAGGTTCTTCACATCTGGTATCAGAGCACTCTCTTCGGCTCGCTGGGTGGAAATTACATCAAATTTTTTTTTTCTGTCGTGGCCTTCAGGTTCCTCTCACTTCTAATATCTCTTGTTATTGCAATAACTCTTTTCAGTTGTTCTGTCTGTGAGTGAATTTTTCTAAGTCGACTGTTCAAAAAAAAAAAAAAAAAAAAAAAAAAAACAGAGTAAAAATTTTTCTGTTTTTTAGTCGTAGCTTCCTTGTTTGCTTTCTGTTTCTGCTCATACTTCCGCAGAACGTCTGCAATATCATTTCGCATACTTCCTTCCTTGGCGACCCAACCCCAAATTTTACATATCAAAGCCCTAAATCCCTCATTTATCTAATTTTTAGGTTTGCCCTATCTTTTTCCCCTCATCCAATCGCCACCAAACTGAGCCACAAGATTCAATTCCTCATTTTGCTCCCTTATCCCTCTTGGACTGTTCGCCTCATTTCGCCTCCCTACCCTTGAAACCCTCATTTTTCTTTTTCCCTTGTCCCCAGATAGTCCCCCACCACCCGTCGAACACCCATTTCCTATATGAGTTTTACGCAAATCCAAGTTTGCCGTAACTAAAAAAGTTTTTGTTTCTCATCTTCTACCCATTCCAAAAAAAAAAAAAAAAAAAAAAAAAAAAAAAAAAAAAAAACACACCTTGTTTTATGGTTGTTACGCGTACAGGAGCAAAAATCATGGAAGAGGAAATTGCATCCCTCAAAACCAAACTTCAAGATCTGGATGACAAAATTCTGGGTCTTAACTTTCAGCAGTCAGCCATGAGCCGAAACCATTCAGGAGATACTGGGTCCTCTTCTGGCAATTTTCGTGGACCAAAGCTTGATTTTCCACGCTTCGATGGTTCTGATCCGACTGGATGGATCTATAGGGCAGAGCAGTATTTCTAGTAAAACTACTTGCATCTTAAAATACATATCTAGTGCTAGGATTTCATCAGAGGTCGTTAAATTCCCATGGTGAAATCCTCCTCTATGCTTGAAAATGCTTCAAAACCCTAGGTTAGCAAGAAATTCGGACCTACTTACATAAAAATGTGAATATCTTGAGTTAGGGAATAGATGGATACTTTAAAGTAGAAACATTGAAAAGTTACTTCATCTGCCTATCCAGAAATGTAGGTCTTAAACTTCAGAAGAGTTCGTACAAATATGTACAATACAAAACAATAGACTATTTGCAATGAAAACAAAGTATCTTTATTGATTGAAAATTGAAAGTATGTCGTCTCTCCCTACCTATCACCTGCCTGAAAGGGCTTATTATAGGCCTTCCAACGATCACAAAAACATTTGAAACTTGGTATGACTGTTGGGGAAGCTTTTGCTTTGAATTACAAAAAGTCGCTTAACAACTTTTCAAGCAATTTTGCATATTTTGAACTTTTTATGCTTTACAAGAAAATGTTATGAAAACTTAAATCTAATGACCCAAATAGGTCCTAAACATGATAAAACTGGAAATAATCCAAAATCCTTAGATTCTAGGCCCTTTGACCATCTTTGACCATGGTTGACCAAGGGCTTATAATAGTGCATCTTGGAACTAGGTCATACAATTTTGGTCTAGATGCCTATTGATTAATCTTTTTGAGATTTTATATTGAGATCCGAAGTTTTATATGTGGATTCGAGGTTTGATATTGATTTATTGTGGGTGCTTTTGCACCATACTCCCCTTGTATTTGAAAACTTAAGTTCCTACTTGAGGGTAATTGCTCCTCAAAAGTACCATGTTGTTTGATCTGGACTTTTGTCATCCAAGTTGCATCAATATTGGGGAGCCCTTTCCACTTGACTAAGTACTGCATGTACTTGTTGGTCCTGGTTTGTTTTAGCAACTTAGTGTCCAAAATTTCTTCTAACTCCATTGGTTTTCTTTGAGGGAGATTAGTTACATAGTTTTCACTATGGATGTCTGCTTGCTCACCTTGTTCACTTGTTGAATCTGTTATGCCTTTATATGGGGTGAGGTTTGCAACATTGAAGACTGGAGAAATTTGCAATGTAGGGGGAAGAGAGATCTCATATGCATTTTCACCCATCTTGTTGAGTATATTGCATGGTCCAACTTTCTTTATCTGAAGTTTGGAATATCTACCTTTGGGTAGTCTCTCTTTTCTCAAATATGCCCAAACCTTGTCTCCAACTTTGAAGTGGATTTCCCGTCTTTTCTTGTCAACATGTTCCTTGTATTTTAGTGTTGATCTTTGTAATGCTTCTTTGACCTCATGTTGCACCTTTATAATGAGTTCTGTTAACTCTTCTCCTTGAGCATCAATTTTGAAATTAGATGGTAGTTCTACCAGGTCCAATGGTCCCTTGGGACATATTCATGGAGTCATTAAATGCAAACTCTATTCGGGGAAAGAGTAGATCCCAACTCTGAGCATACTTCTTTGTGAGGCATCTTAGGAGATTTCCTAAAGATCTATTTACCACCTCAATCTACCCATCAGTTTGTGGATGGTAGGTAGAATTTGTAGGTTAGGTTCATACCAAGTTTCTTAAAAAGTGTTCTCCAAAAATGGCCTTGAAATTTTACGTCCCTATCTGATACAATAGTTTGTGGTAAACAATGGATCCCAAGTACTTCCTTAAAGAAAAGATGTGCAATATGAGAAGCATCATTTGTGCTTTTACATGGTATAAAGTGGACCATTTTACTAAATCTATCCACTACCACAAAACACTATCAAAACCTTGCTTAGTTCTAGGTAACCCCATGAGAAAATTCATTGAGATTGGTTCCCAAGGTCTTCTGGGGATTGGTAAGGATTGATATAACCCTTGATTTGCTGAAACACCTTTGGCTTGCTGACAGATGATACAAGTCTCAATGAACTTCTTTATCTCGTTGTTCATCTTTCGCTAATAATAGCTTCTTTTCACCATGTCTCTTCTCTTGTCAATGCCAAAATGTCCTCTTAGACCACCACAATGTTTCTCTCTGATGATATTTGTCCTCATTGAGCATTTGGGAATGCACAACTGAGCTCCTTTGAATAGGAGTCCATTTTGAATAAGATATTCAAAGAAATCTATATGGTATCTTCCAACCATCTCTATGCAGACTTGAAAAATCTTTGCAAAATCAGGATCATTAGCATATAAGTGCTTGAGGGAATCAATTCCCACACTTTGTAGTTGTACTTCTTCAATTAGACTGACCCTTTTGCTAAGAGCATCAACAACTTTGTTTGTAACACCTTTCTTATCTTTGATGTTGAAAGTATAAGCTTGCAACTACTCCATCCATTTCAGGTGTCTGACAGATAGCTTTTCCTGAGAATTAAAGAAACAAAATGCATGGTTGTCAATGTATACTACAAACTCCTTTGAAATTAGATAATGCCTCTGTTTCTTGAGGGCCTGTCCCATGGCATAAAGCTCTAAGTCATAAGTTGAAACTTTTTCTTGGCATCATTTAGTTTCCCAGAAAAGAAAACTACTACCTTACCTTCCTGACTTAGGAGTGCACCTATGGCCAAATTGCTTGCGTCAATCTCCACAGTGAAAACCTTATTGAAATCAAGAAGAACCAAGATTGGGAATTGAGAGACTCTATTCTTCAAGTACTGAAATGCATCATTGGCTTCCTTTGTCCAAGCAAATTTAGTCTTCTTTCCTCCTTTGATGGTGTCAAGCATGGGTGCACACATGATTGAAGTTTTTGATAAACTTCCTATAGAAGGTGGCAAGACTATGGAAGCTTCTTACATCACCTTGGTTCTTTGGTGGGGGCTAGTTGATGATTGCTTCAACCTTCTCAGGGTCCATCTTGAGGGTATCTTGTGAGATCACAAATCCTAGGAACACAAGTTCCTTCTTCATAAACATGCACTTTTCCAAGTTGATCACCAACTTGAGCTGATGAAGCCTCCTTAGTACCTATTTCACATGATCAAGATGTTCCTCCTTGCTATGACTGAATATTAGTATGTCATCAAGGTAAATAACAACAAATTTGCCAATAAAATCTATGAATATCTCATTCATAAGCTTCATAAAAGTGCTAGGGGCATTGCTTAACCCAAAGGGCATTACTAACCATTCAAACAAACCTTCAATAGTTTTGAATGCTATCTTCCATTCATCACCTAGTTTAATTCTGATTTGATGGTAGCTAGACTTCAAGTCTATCTTTGTGAAATAGCAAGCTTCTCTTAGTTGATCCAGTAGATCCTCAATTCTGGGCATGGGGAATCTATACCTTATGGCAGTCTTGTTCATAGCCTTGCTATTAGTACGCAACCTTCATTTTCCATCCTTTTTAGGAGTAAGGACAAATGGAACATCACAAGGACTTAAACTCCTTTGTATTAGACCTTTTCCCAACAAATCATTCACATACTTGGCAATTTCAACACGTTGAGTTGTTGCCATATTATAGGGTGCCTTCTTAGGTAGGGAAGATCCAAGTATCAAGTCAATTTGGTGACTAATATCTCTAATGGGAGGAAGTCTTGTGGGTAGATCAGTAACAATAACCTGACTGTAATTTTGCAATATATCTTTTATTTCTTTAGGGATATGATCCTTGTCCTTAGAAGTTATGTTCTCCTTTGGTTTAGAGACCAAAATAAAACCTTGGGCATCAGGTTCCTTCAAGGCTTTAATCATTTCTTTCTCCCCTATAGTTATAATAGTAGGTCCTACTTTAGGATCAGGCATGGACTTCATGGTGAAAATTATACCATTCCTAGTTATAGAATAAGTATTCTTCTTGCAATGGTGGATGACATCAACATCATGTTGCCAGGGTCTTCCTAGAAGTAGATGGGATGCATCCATTTCAACAACATCACAAAGTACCTTATCCTTAAAATTTGCTAGAGAAAATTCTACCCATGCTTGTTCTGTCACTAAGGTTTGTTGACCCTTTGTTAGCCAAGAGATGTGATATGGAAAGGGGTGGGGTTTCTTAGGTATTCTATTTTTTCTACCATTTCAAAAGAAACTAGATTTTTAGTAGAACCTAAATCGATCAATGAATTGCATATCCTGCCTTGGCACTTGATCCTTGTCTTAAAGAGGTTCTTTCTTTGGGGTGGCTCTTAGGTGTGAGGGATCTGCAAAAATGCTTGCCTCATTATTAGACACGCTTCTTCCTCAGGTTCAAGTTCTCTACAATCAAATTGATCTTCTGCTCTTCTTTCCCCTTGATTATTGTTTCTCTTTTTAGGGCACTTTCCTACATGGTGTCTTGTTTGATTACATTTGTAGCATGTGAGAGGGCCATTGCCTCTTCCTCTGCCTCTAAAAGACTTTCCTCCTCTATAGTTTCCCTTAGGATTTTTTCCTCCTTGATCCTTATTCTGATCAATAGGTTTGTTTCCACTATTCTGCCCCTTGTTACAAGAATTGTTCTTGGGCTTGAAGTTCTTATTATTCTCCTTACCTTTATTTTGATCTAGCCCCCTCTTCCATTTTTCTTCCACCTTGAGTGCTAATTGATAGCACTTGTTCATAGAACTAAGGGTGTAAAGGCTGAGTTCTTCTTGGATGGGTAACTTAAGGCCATTCATGTACCTTGCCAGTTTTTCTTTCTCATCCTCTAGTGTGTTGCTCTTCATACACAATTTAAAAAACTCCTCTATGTAGGAACTAACATCTAGATCCTTTTGTTTTAGACTTTGTTTCCTCTTATGGAGTTGTACACTATAATCTTCGGGCACATATGTTTCCCTGACTAGTGCCACCATTCTATCCCAAGAAGAAATTATGTTTCTTCCTTTCTTCACCCTCTCTATCTCGAAGAAGTTCCACCAAGTTAGGGCTACTCACTTCAACTTGGACTTGGCCATCTTTACCCTCTACTTCTCTGGGATGTCTTCACACTCAAAGAAACTGATTAGGGCTTCTATCCAATCCAATGCTACATCAACATTCATTTTTCCATTAAAAGTTGGCAGTTCCAACTTCCCCTCCATGGTTCTTTTCTCCATGAATTTGAGAGCATTGAAGGGAGGTCTCTGTTCAGCATGTACTTCACCTTCTTCTTCAAGGTCATCAACCTTAGCATCCTAATCTTCATCATCAGATTGTGCCCTTTTTTGCTTGTCTACCCTGCCTTCTAGTTCACTCAACCTCTGTGCAAGAGCAACATTGGTTGCTCTTTGTTCTCTCACTATTTTTGCTAGCTCAACATTTTCCACCCTTGTAGGGATTTCTTCATCTTCTTCAGTAAGATTAGCCTATTGATTAATCATTTCAAGGTTTTAAATTGAGATGTGAGGTTTTATATGTGGATCCGAGGTTTGATATTGATTTATTGTGGGACACCATTTTTCTTTACTATTAAATATCGCAAAACTTAATAATCAAGATATAGATTAAACTCTTTTTTTTGTCTTGACTTCTTCAAAGTTTGCACTATATCACAAAACTCTTGATCATAGAAAAATTATATATTTTTGGCATAATTAAGCTTCTCACTATAGTAGGCAACATGCTAGACTCAAAACAATTTTTTTTTTTTATCGATAAAAGGCCAAAACCATTTAATTATAGTATATAGAAAAAGATAAGTTATACATTCTCTATTCAAACATGCACTTGTATGAAAGAACGAAGAATAAAACCTCCAATTTCTGCATTTTGCCACAAGCTACAAGCTTATTAATCTATTAGTTAAACATTATAGGCATAATCCCAATCTTTTTGACAAATTCCAATCTAATATTATTATGTTTATTAGCTATTCACCTATCTTTGTTATTAAATATTTTAATGAAGAGCAAGAATCTTAGAAAATCAAACTTGATAATTGTACTCCAAAACTAGACAAGCATTGTGTAATCTCAAGTCCGATGATAGAGGCCAAACAACAAAAATGGTTGAAGTATAACAATGAAAAAAAGCACAAAGAGGCCTCATGAGAAGAAGAGGCTAGAATAAGATAAAGTCTCTAAGACGAGTCTCAAAGAGAACAACCAATGGAAGAGAGAGAAGAACGAATGGGTGAAGAGAGAGTACAACTGTTGCTAGAAAATATGATACCTAATTTGTAAATTATCTTTTATATATAAAATATTGTCTCTATACATTTTACTACACTTAAAACTAGATATTCGATCAAACTTATAAAATACTTCCTCTTAAAGAATCAATATTCAGATAACTATAAAGTTTTGGGGTCTACAAAATATATACTAATAGTAGAGACGATATACTAAGAGCGCAACAAAAGGCCACCAAATATATAAATTCCAAATATATAGAGTAAGAGAGGATGGAAAAACAAACCCAACAATCTAGGAAAACATTGCTATCTAGAAAAGGGAAAAACAAGATAACTATTGCAAAATAGAGCGAAACTTCCATAAGGTCTTATGCTTGACGGTACCTTTCCATGCCCCTCTAGTCGATATAGATACGCGTGTTGGTGATGACTAGAAGGAACATCCAGCTATGGGTGATTTTCTCCACAGGTTGCATAAGAGCCCTTTTGTCTTTCATAATTAGGATCAGAAAGACTTCAATCGACATGTTTTATACTCGCTCCTTTTAGGAATGCAGAGGTCATTGTCGATGTTTCCTAAAACTACATCAAGCTCTTTGATCATGTGTTCCTTAAAAAAAACCTTGCAAAAATCCCTAACAGCAAGTTTATCCCTATCCACATGCATGATTGTAGCAATGAACATGGGCACAATGTCAGTGTTATGCTTGGGTCTGTCAGCTAAATTAGAAAACTTCTCACTCAGGGTAATCTTGATGGCTCTATGAATCAGGTAATTCTTGGATTTGACCATCTTACTAATCCTAAGAATTGAGATTTCCAACTAGAATGCCATCTTTATATGACCAAGATTCAACCTAATTGATGCATCCATCCTACAAACTACAAGTTGAATAAAATCAAACTAGACATTGACCTAACCCCTTCAGCTCAAAATGACCAGTGCTACGAACTTGCAATGTTTACTTTGAGGGACATTAAATAGTTGGAGCGTCATCATTAGAAGATGCCCTCCCTTTTGCTGCCCATGCCAAAAATTTGGGAAATCTAAAAACACAATATTTGTAAGTGAGCGATGCCTAGAGTATGTCCCCAAATGTGTTGTTTGCTGCTTAGTGATTTGAAGAAAACAAGGTACAATTTACTAAATAAAATGCTATCAGTTTGTACATGTGATATTGATATGCATGTGAGTAGATTAGATGCGTCTTAAGTTTTAATGATTATAGAATATGTTAAAAGTATTTAATTACCCCTAACTCACCTTACAATTAGGCTTAAGTAAATGGTTATATAGTTTAGGTAGTCTATAAGCTCGTCGAGAGTGAAGCGAAAGGTTTGACAATTTTAATGATAAATTGTCTAAATAATTAAGATAAAAAAAAATCCCTAAGAATTTTGGAGCTGACCTAATAGTGCAAAGATGAGGATTAATCAGTATTATTAATGATGAAATTTTGTCCATTAGCTCCAGAGTTTGCTAAAAGATTTGATATTTTATTGCCTTCCCTATTTATGTGCTAAAACCTAATCTCTTCAAATTTGTTTAGTAGACTTAGTGCTATTTCGAGTTTAGAGGTTAATGACTAATTTGGTGTACTTTTTTTTTCGGAGTACATTTAGAATGATTTGTGAATCTCCTTCTACTATTAGTTTTTAATTCCCAAATCCAAGCTTAGTTGAAGCCCTTCTGTGATAGATTCTAATTCTACCAGGTTATTAGTTATCATGCCTAATGATTTATCCCGTTTAAGGGTCCATCTATCAGAGTCAGAAATATAGCATCCTAATCTAGCTATTCCTAGGTTACCTCTAGAAGCACCATCAAAATTTACCTTTGACTCGCCTAAAGGTGGGGGTGGGGTAGGGGTTCCCATTTATGGTTCTCCCTGACTTGCTTAGTAGTTTTACAGTAAACCATAGGGGGGTTGATTAATTTATTCCAATTCTTTTTCATTAGGGCATCCCTTTTTGAGAAAGCTCCTTCTTCTTTGGTGTGATTCCTTAGATAATTATTAATAACTTTAGTGTTACTAGTTTCTATTTTGTTTAGGAAAGAGTTAGTTTGCATTTCCTCATTGTTGAAAATTCTCCTGTTTCTTTCCTTCCAAATCTCCCATAGGAGGATGGATGTTGTTGTAGATTTTGAATTGACCATCTTTGGGCCAACTTTTAAGATGTTCCCAGAGGTTGCAATGGAGAGCTGAAGACTAGTTTAGTTTATTACATAGCCAAAACCAACATGTTTTTGTAAAGCTACATTGGAAGAGGATATGATCTACCGTCTTTGATTCATTTTTGCATAATGGGCATCTCGAAGGTCCCTCAAAACCCATTTTGGTGAATCAATCTGTTGTGAGGATTCTATTTTGGACCATTGCCCACAAAAAATTCCCAGCTTTGGGAAGGCAAGCTGGGTTCCATCAAAGAGCAAAGGGAAATTTGATTTGCTCCCATCTTTGTGAATTTATGATAAGATCATAACCTATCTTAACCTTGAAGGTTCCCTCTTTCGATGCCCCCATATTAGTTTATCACGTTGATCGATGTGTTTGGCCGATCCTTGATTAATGAATTGCTCGTATTGGAGTTTTTCTTGTTCTGAGAGGTCAATGTTTTCCAACATTTTTTATTTCCAAATTTTATTTTGATTATTTATTTCTTTGTATTTGTAATCTTTGACAAATCTTCCCCATTAATTTATCAACTTGATTTTTAAGGGAGCTGGGAGAGAGGAGGAGTTGGGGGAGGGAAGGCCATCCCATGAATCTTCCTAGAATAAAGCTTCTTCTCCCCATTCAATTTTTATTTACTATCATTCCTTCAAAATCTATTTTCCATGGATCCCAGATCAGACCAATACCCCTTGAAGCTCCCTCTGATTCCTTTAATAAAGTTTTCCAAATATCAAGTTTTTTAGTTAATTTCTCACCTTCTTATTTACTTAGTTTAGTTTCTTGGATCATTACTAATTATGAGTTAAACAAGGTTAAATTATGCTTAAGTAAACACTTCTTGTTAGGGGCATTTAGTCCCCTAACATTTCAAGATGTTAGCTTCATTGTCCATTGGGAAGGGCCTTCCCCTTCCCGCCTTTCAAAATGTCCTGGATTTTCCTCTGATTGTTTACTTTACTAGTTTCTACCCTTAGTTCTGCTAGGGATTTTCTACCTCTCTTCTTTTTTCCCGGTTCCCCACATTTTGGTGTAGAGATCCCTTTTAGATTTTGTGCTATCCATAATTTTTCCTTATTAGCTTGTGCTTGTTGGATTATATATCCACCTATTTCTTCATTGTTTTCCATTTCTTCTAGTCTAGCTTCTTCCAATAATCTTTCCTGAATGTATGTCTCCTCCTCTTCCATTACCGTTCCATCCTCAACCATTCCGCTATTTATATTTTTGTTGTCAATCTTTTGTCCTTCCTCCAGTAGATCCACTACTCTAAATTCTTCCCAGAATTCCTTTGAAAGCCTCTCTTCATTGTCTTATTTTTCTATGTTCCCAAGGTTTTCTGTCCATAATTCATTTAGAAGGGTTGCCACTTCCCTAGGTATTTCATTATGTCTATTTGAGCATTCCCTTTTCTAATTAGTTGTGTCAAAGGGATCCTTGCCATTATTTAGGGTTTTTTAGAATTTATGTGTTCTCTGAACTTTCCTTTTTTCCTAATGGTTATCAATGATGTATTTCCTATTATCGTAGGTATGAATGATGTGTCTACCGAACCTATGGACTACTTCTAATAGTTTCTAATCCTTTGATATTCATACTAGGGGATCTTTCTCTAGACATTTCTTTCTAAATAGGTGTTTGTAATGTGAGCTTTTGATTCCTTCATTTGAACTTTTTAGGCCTAATGCTTCCCTTGTTGATGACTCTATACATCCTCTCTATTTTCCTTTGTCTGATTATTTCTTTTCCTCCTCTTGATTTGAGGCTACTAGTGTGATTCCTTCAGGTTCAATACCACGTGTCAGTATCCTTGATCCATTCTCCTTTTCTATATTGTTCTCTTTAATTGATTGATTTCTACTATTTGAAGGTCTACATTCGTTTATGTTTGAATTCAAAGCTATATCAAAACCTTGTTTTCCTGTTAGGTAGTATGTTGTGTAGGTTGCATACTTCCCATGTTCCTCATTCCATAAAGATGTATGGTCTTCAATATCACTTTTGGATAGTAAGATCTCATGATCCAATCTATTCATATTTGTCACGTTACTTCTTATTTCTTTTTCAAACAAATGGTGGTTTTTACATTGATCACATCTTTGTGTTTAATTCATAGTTTCTTCAACGACTGATCTTTCTTGTGTGATGCTTCAAATACTCCCATGAACTCATTGTTTCCTTTTGTTTGTGCCTCTTTTCCTATTGTCCCCTAACTCTATTTGTGTATGTTCAAGTTTTCCCCATTTCTGATTATCTCTCCTTCCTCCTCCTTTCTATTTCTGATTGCTTTCCTCTCTTTCCTCTCTTTGTTTTCTCCTTGCTATTTACTTGTTCTTATGAGTTCCATCCCTTTGTCATTGTTAATATCTACTAATGGAACAATCTTTCTAAGAGAAGAATTCCTATTGATAAATGTATGGTTCTGATCTTTAAGAGATTCAATGTCTATGATCTCTTTAGTTTCCCTTCAAATCTTGAAATTGTAAGTTCATAGATTGATTTGTTAGTGATGAGATTGATGGGTTTAATATCCTTTTTTCCTATCTTCATCTTGATGAGAAATTTGATATTGTATGATTGATTATAACTAGATTCTATTCATTTCAATTCTCCTAATGTTGTGCCTATCCTATGGAGAATATGAGGATGAATAGGTTTAGAAGAAAGGGATTTAATGATTTCCCATGTTAGTTCTAAGAATTATTAGAAACATTCTACATTGAAGTTAGGTTCCCACTTAAAAAAATCAATTTAGTAGCCTCTAAAAACATAATGTGTTGTTGCAAGAAATTCATTCCTAATTTAATAATTTTGACAATGAGTATAGAAAAAATGCTCTAAATAGTTAGAGATACTTCTTTCTTATAGTTATTTTTTAACTAGCTGACGAGTTTAGGGTTTTTCTCTTTGGGGCCGTTCCAGTAAGCATACAATCAAAACTCTTGACATATTTTCCACCTCACTTCACTATGTTGATTACTAATAATCAAGGTTTGATATGTAGATATTGGATCTCAATTGCTATTCTTTCCCATTTCGCCTAATGTTTGGTCAAGAGTCATATGTTCATTGTGAGTGTGATTTCCATAATTGCATCTACATGTGGGATGCATATTTTGAAGCTGAGGAGTTTGCTTGTGGCGATGAATATCAGCCACTATCTGCCTAGGATTACTCCTGGCTACGAGTTTACTTGGTGGGGAAATTGTGGTTGAATTATTCTTTTGGAGGGGGTGTTTATCATTTCTTTTTGTGTTTGGTTGTGTGGCGAGAGAGGGGGGGAGGGTTGAAACCTCCTAAAGGGGTTTTGTTCGCCTCTGATATATATCTTAACTTTTTGAGGCTAGGGTTTGTACTCATTTTTCCTACTGCTGCTTGCTTCGATGAGTTGATCTCCCAATCTTTCTTTAAGTAGATACTTTCAATTTTTTGGTTTTGTATTTGTGCATATCTTATTTTGATGAAAAGTGATTCCTATTGTTTCAATCAAATTTCTTCTTGAGTTTTGTGATTAAGTTTGTATTTTCCTTGACGACGTCTCATCCTTTTTGCCTTCATATTTTCTACCAGTATCCATCTGTCTTCCTCTCTTAGGTGTTCCTGAAGTTTTAGATGATTTCTAATTTTTTTTCTTTTGTTGATTCTAAATTTTTGATTTGTTTGCCTCTCTATCTTTCAACCATGTCTTCCTTAATTCTATCCCTTTCTTTCTGTGTAGATTTTCTAGAACTTCAAATCTATTCAAGCATGCATAGATAGGGTTTTCTTTTCTTCAATTTCTTTTTGCTGAGAAGGATTTACAGTTGAATTCGAATGATTTATGACAAAAGTTCTTGAGGTAACAATTGGTCCTTCCATGTTATTTTTATGGTTTGGAATGTAGGGTTTCTACCCTACAAGATACATTGAATTTTCTATGTGAGCCATTTTTCTCCTAACTCAACTACTTTAGTTATAGTTTAATTACAAAATAAAGTAATAAAATATTAAAATTTCAAGTATGTTGACCCACTTGTCACTCTTTAGGAAACCTCCTAGATCTCTTTATAAGGTTGTGCTTGACATTGTAGGAAATAAATGTGGAATTTATTTGTCTTATGCATTTGTGATTCTAGTTGGAATTAATTTTGTATGCAGTTGCAAAGGTGCAAGACCCTATATTTTGTAATCATAGTTTTAGCAGATCACAACCACCCTAGTTTGTCATTGGAAATCTCATCTCAAATTTGTGAAGTATCCTTTGGAGGCAAATTCGTATTGTTAAACTTCATAAAAAACATATCTCAAATTTGGAAGTATGATATCCAATTTGCATCTATTCATTCTTGTATCAATAATGTCCATTCTCTGTGGGTGGTGTGTGTAGTGTGTAGAATGTGTGTGGGTGGTGTGCAAAATATGTGAAACATGTAAATTTTGTGTGATGTGCAGAGTGCATGCAGGTGACATACAATATGTGCAATTTAGTGAAAGTGTCCATGATAAGGTATAATTGTTTATTGGTATGGTGGAAGTGCGTCATTAAGTACAATAAAAGTGTTCATATTTTTGAGATGTGTCATTGAATACATTACAATGGTTTTAGAGCCGAAGATTCTATCGATCCCATTGGAAGAATCATAGCACCAAGTAATCAAATGGGAAATGACCATATGAGAAACATGTTGAGGGAATTAATAAAATATCAACAACTCAGTAAGACCCTTGCGAGAAGGAAACATCAGATGAAGGAGACTGTCAATGTCTTGATAGAAGCAAGGACAAAGAGAGATTCACAACATTGCAAAACAAGACCAATGGTGCCAACCTTCCTTCCCAAGATTAAGTAACAAAAAATAAAAATACCCACTTTGGTTGATTCACTAAAGCAATTAAAAAAGTATTAGGTTGATGGTGGATGACAGATGAACATATCTCTCAATGACTACATAGACCTGAAGATGAGGTATCCATCTTCTGAAGGTAAAGAACCTATAATAATAATCTCTTATGAGAGATAAAAAATAAGGTACTTAACACCATGAGCCCTATGAAAGATGAAGTCATATTTACAACTCCATTGTAGCTGCATGAGGATATGGACAAGAAAGAATCAATAATTATTTATCAATGGGAGATCCAATTACATTGAATGATCATCAAATGCATTAGGTTGTAATGCCTTCTCAGTTACGACCATTACAAAGAAACCCACTCAAATCAAATCCTGGATCTATCCAATCCTTAACTCCTCTAGACCTTTTAGAAGGATGCTTCTAAAATTAATAGAACCTTTAACACTAATCTCTTATGAGAGATTGATAATGAAGTACTTAACACCACGAGCCCTGTGAAAGATAGATTCATGTTTACAAATTTATTATAGCCACATTAGGATATGGAAAAGAAAGAATCAATAAATTTCCATTCAAATGTAGTACATCAATATCTTCAAGGAAACCAAAGAGGTTGATGCAACTCAAGGATTAAGAATCCCTAAAGGAGATGTCCAACGAAGCAGTAAAGAGTTACACATGGAAATGCATCAAGATACAACAAAACAACAATATTTTATCAATGGAAGATCCAATTACATTGATTGATCATCAAATGTGTTAGGTTGTAAGGCCTTCTTGATTACGACCACTACAAAGAAACCCACTCAAATACAATCCTAGATCTATCCAAGCCCTAACTCCTCTAGAGATTCTAGAAGGATGCTTCTCGATCCTTAATGCTCCTCCTGATGTCCTCTCACAATCACAAGCCCTAAATATACACACATTAACTACTATTAGTCAACATTCAAGATATTACATATCTCATGACAAATGTATCCGATCAGTTGGTCATTTGGTTGATTACTAGATGTGATCCAACTGTTAAGTTAGCAACACAAAGGCCTACCTTGAGATTCACAAAATTTAGGGTCATTAAAAAATAACTTCCACCACATTCCTCATTAATCAACCAGTGAACACAACTGAACGATGATATGATGAATAAAATAGTCAATTGGTGAACACAAGGAATCAATCAGAATACAACCACTCAACCAAGAATATGTCAAATATCACAATTCCACCTCTTGCAAATATGTCATCATAGGTATAGCCTCCTTGTAGACTAATGAACAATCACTTTTCATCATACATGCCATGAACCTTAGATGCTCTTGCATTAGACACCTAGGGTAGATAGAAAAGTGTGTCTCACACTTTAGATCCATATAAAAATATGAACACAATCTCATCATGACCATCAGTTTTACAATCTTCAAAGGCAAAAAGTTAAATTTGTACACAAGAAGCCTCTTCCTCCTCCAATCAACCATTTGAATCCTTTGTACTACAACCAACTAGTCAAACTGTTCAACATCCTTAATACAATGCATCAAATCTTCACTCGAAAAATCATGTAACTACATCACATAACTCATCATCTTACATAATCAAATTATCAACAACAAGGAGGTATAGATGTGCACCATCTTCATTAGCCACCTCTTTATCCTTAACTAGCATATGAAATTCTATAACATAAGTAACAAAACCCAACTAGAATCCTTAACATCATGATTATCATATCTAATGAAAACCCTATGAACAAGTTCATCAACACCAACGATCTCAATATAACCTTCAACTACAAGCTACTCCACTACTTCATCAACAATCTCATTATCAACAACAAGATTCTCTACAATTTTCAAATGAGACCCAACCATTTGATCATGAAAATTGATAACCACCTCAACATTGAATAGCCAATGTTTACCTCTTCAAGCTTTAGCTTTCTAAAAACAACCCTAGCTTACCTTGTCCTCCTTCTAAGAACAAGTCTTCTAATAAGTCAAAAAACCTTCCTAATCAATAGATGCCAATTCTAGCATGACTGGATAAACTCCTTAAGCTTACTAGTGATCTTATCCAACTTCTTCTCAAACCGAAGTTAGAGAACTCAACTTCAAACTGATAAATTTTTTCCAGTAGACTCCTCCCAAGGTGCAAATCCCTAACATGGTGGCTTGATTGCAATATGCCAACTTCTTCACAATTGGCAATCTACTAAACATCTTTACAACCTGCCTCAATTCAATGATCTATTTACCCAAGGAATCAACAAATTCCTTTCGATCCCTATGTGAGTCCTCTGTAATTACAAGCCAAAACCACAATCTATGGTACCTCACAACAAATAAATTTAGGGCTCTACAAGTTGATCGATCCACCATACATCTGCTACAAGATCAAAATGTGCTCTGATACCACTTGACACAAATTAGGGATAGAGAATCCCCAAAGAGATGTCCAACCAAGCAAGTCTCAAATTAAGTTCTAGTTCTCTATATCCAAAAGAATTGATAGACTAGATTAATGAACTTGAGGATTATTTTGAGGTTGAAAATATTGTAGATCCATAGAGAGTTAGGTTATCACAAATTAAGTTGAAAGGTCATGCTGCCTTATGGTGGAAGAAATTACAAAAGGATAGAGAAGATAATGATGAACCTAAGATTAATAATGATGAACCTAAGATTAATAGATGGAAACCTATGGTTTTTAGATTGAAGGCTAAATTCATCCTTGAAGAATATGAACTTGAATTATTTAAGAAATTGCAAAATTGAAAACAAAAAAAATGTCTATAAAGGCTTATACTAAAGAATTCTACAAAATACAAATTAGATGTGGACATCGTGAGTCTTCTAAGGAAAATGTTGCAAGGTACACTAATGGTTTGGAATTCAATGTTTATGATAAATTGAGTATGTTGAAACTTAATCAAGTTGAAGATGCTTATCGGTATGCATTGAAAGATGAAGATACATTAGGAAGAAAGAAAGGTAAGAGAATTAGTAAATTTGATAAGGGTAAGCAACTTGTTTCTAAAAGGAAGTTTGATTTTAGAGGTACTTGTTTTAAATGTGGAAGCACTGGACACCAAGCTTTTGAATGTCCTAATGTGAAAGTTGACAAATAGAGCTTGGTAGTACAATAAGAAAAAAAAGTGGAATCTTCTAATGTTGATTTTGTTTCATTAGAAGTTGGAGAATCTCTTTTAACAAGGAGAAACATGTTGACTAAGCATGATGTTGAAGCAATGCAAAGAAGGAACATATTCCAAACTATTTGTAACTCTAGAGGTAAATGTTGTAAAGTTACTGTGGATGGAGGCAATTTTGATAATCTTGTTAGATAACTAAGAGGGGTTGGGGGGAGGGGTGTAAATTAGTTATGTCCATTTATCGTACAGTCCCTTTAAAATATTTCAACACCAATAAAATATTATAATATTTATCATAGATTGCTCAGTGTAAATATGAATCAAATCTTGAACATTCACTTAAATCCAAACTGTTAATTCTCTATTCTTTTCTTTATCGAATATTAGTAAAATTATTTAGAGATTATCGATCATAAGATTAGTTATTACCGTGTTGCAATAAATTGTAAAACATATAAATCAACTTACAACACAAATAACATTCACACATTTGACATTAATATTTTAATGTGGAAACCCTATGAAGGGAAAACCCAGCTGGGATTGGAAACCCATAAACATCACTCCTTTGAAGTAAGCTCTGCTAGGATCCAACCTTGTTAAAGATTATTGTTAACATCATAATGTTTTTGACACTTGAGTGCCAACACACTTAATCATATTCCACATTGGATGCCGAGTACATCATGCGTGCCGAGTAACTTCAGATGCCGAGTAACTTCAAGTGCCGAGTAACTTCAGATGCCAAGTAACTTCAAGTGCCGAGTAAGTTCAAGTGCCGAGTAAGTTCAAGGGCTGAGCACCAGTAACTCAATAATGCCGAGTTGTTGCATTATTTAGGAAATCGAAGATTCGCCAGATCTAAGCTGACAAGGTTGTTATCTAGAAATCTGTGAATTAAAAGGAAGATAAGAATGATGAGTTGGTGGCACAGAACACCATGTAGAACGTTTTTAAGATACAACTGGCAAAGTTTCAAGAAGAAAACAAGATATGGGGTAGATACATTGCATCCTACCTAATCAATTTTGAAACCCTAAAATTGAAGAGGGAGAATTGAGCGGTAAAGGCAAATTAGACTTCTATATAGGAAGACAAAACTTCATTGTAAAATGCAAGAGAGAGATAAGAGGTATGAGAAGATATAAAAGGGTTCACAAGGAAGTCTATTTTCAGAAGTGAGGATTATCAGATCACAAAAGGATCCAGATCGGAGAAAGCAGAACAAGTGCCTACAGTTAGTAATCAAGGATTGTAATCAGTCAGGTTTATTGTACCTAATACTTTCTAGCAATTGTATTAGAATAAAAATCCTATGATGATAGGTTAGCTTAACAACTATTTCGATAAATCCTTTAACTAGGTGATAAAATCCTTTAACAGGGTAACACTTCATGTTAAGTGTTTAAAAGCCTCTAACCAGGTCACTATTGACACAGTGTAAAGCCTTTAATAGGGCAAACCATCAGAAGTGGTTGACCAATATTGCTGCAGTAATTTTTGTGGGTATCATCCCCACCCCATTTTTACCTTCTTATTTCTGGAGGGTTTTTGGGTTACCAAATTCCAGTGTTAAGTGTTATTAATGCATGTGTCTAGTTTCATGATTATTTGATATACTTACATGCATGCAATTTAATTTCAGTTGAAAGTTTTATTGGCTAAAGTATGATACTTATGATTCACCCACCCCCCCCCCCCCCTCTCATAAGTACTCTTTCCATATTTAAATATTCCAAAAATTGATATCAGAGCTTAATCTAGGTTCTCTTAAGGAAAAGCCTAACAACTTGGAAGAAAAGATCTAAAGATGGAAGCCTTCAAACTTGGAAAGATCATTGAAAATCAGGTGATAGATGTGCAACTTGCTTTGCATAGCTTGGAGGAATTCAGAAACAAGTTGAGAAACTCATTAAAAAAGAGGAAGGATCTAGCCATAGCTGAAAATGATATACACTACAAGGAGATTGATACCACCAACATATTTTCCAGTGGAGACACTAAAGAGTTTGATGCAACAATAGCAGAACTGATGGAGAAAAATAAAATTCAAGCATAAGAGATAAGAACTCTCAAGATGGAACATGAATCACAGGCTATAATGATATGTGAAATTATTGAACAAAAGAAAAGAGCAGTTGATGATAAGGTCATGATGGAAAATGACAAAAAGAATCTTGCAAACAGACTTGAAGAAAAATGTACTGAATTGACAAGGATCTCAAACATGCAGATGGATACACTTGCCCAAATGATGAATCTTCATCATGAACTCAATGTAAAGGATATTGAGATCTCTACCTTGAAGATGCAAAATGAATAAATGCAAAATGAATTGAACAGAGAAAAAGAGGTAGCCGAGAATCTCAACAAATCAAGTGAATCAATCAAGTATTTTGAACAGTTGCTGAAATCACCAAAATCTGCCCATGATACATCAGGACTAGGATACAACAACACTGAAGTTGGAGAATCATCAAAGAGTGCTGAACAAAGAAGTGATAAAGGTAAGAATTCAAAACCCACTTGTCATTTCTGTAATAAGAAGGGACATACAACTAATGTGTGCAGGAGTAGAAGATTTAATCAATCAAACATACCCAAAAGTTTCTGTCACAAGTGCAACATGCAAGGACATATGACACAAAATTGCAGATCCAATGTCACAAGGACTCAAAGATTTGATGGACATTGTTATAATTGCAAAAAGTATGGACATAGGGCATTTGAATGTAGATCAAAACCTATGTGGACATTAAATCAACCAGCAAAAATAGAAGGAAATGAAAGTCATTATCATTGGGATTACAAAACCAGGTACAGTTGTCACTATTGTCAAGAATATGGACATATACCACAAAACTGTATAAGAACACATTTCAAAAGAAACTAAAAAAGATGGTTAAATCAAACCACATGTTTCAGTTGCTTAAAAATTGGTCATATCAGCAAGAATTGCCCAACAAAATCAAAGGCACCCAAGACTGAAGATTGCAAAGGGAAACAAATAATTGATGTTGAAAAGATAAGAGGGCAAATGAATAAGACTTGGAAAAAGAAGGAAGGGTGCAACACATCAAGTGGAGGGATCACCTCACCCAATGGGTTAAGTGATCATACTTCATCAAACTAAGCACAAGAAGTACATAGGACTGCTATACAAAGTTATATCATACATCAGTCCCAAGAAAAGGAAGTTAAGAAAAGTATAAATCTACATGAAACAAGATGTTAAGATAAAACTAAATGTTGATGCCGAACTGCCTTTGGATGCCGAGCTCCCAATAGCGATCGAACTGAAAATTGATGCCGAGTTGGATAACTCCAATAGAAGCCGAGTAAAATGGAAATAATGGAAGCTGAGTTAGGTCAAAATTTCTTTAGAAGCTGAGTTGGCAGTTGAGCATTCAATGCGATAAAATTAGGGTATATTATCACGATTTCAATCATTTTTTGCATCGCAATCAAGAAGCAAAGGAGAAGAAAGAGAGCTGAGAGACTTCATAGCAAGAATCCAGTATTTCAAGCAGATTGCAAACTCATTCAACATGTTTTTCATCGATCTAAAGGTATTTTCGTTTGTGCCAAGCTACACATTTTTATACCCATTTGTTGTATAAACCCTAGTTCGCAATAATGGTGTCAAGTTCAAAGAAAACCCAAGAAAAAGAGTCATTTGAAGTCTAGTTAGTTTCAAATAAAGTGAAGCAACCTAATTTCCACCCTATTCCTGAAGTTGCCTACAAAAACGACCCAGCCGGAGCTCTCTCCCACATTCCCCCAAAAGTTGTAATGGTTCAAGATGTGAGGAAATGTTACAATTGCAAAATTGGTGCCATAGGAGACTTAGAAATTTAGAATGCATATGATAAACTGTGTGAAAACAAAGTACTGAAAAATGAGTTTTCAATAGTAGAAAGAAAAGGATTGACCAAAACTCTAGCATTTCCGACTGTTTTGAAAACAGAATGGGTACGGATAATTTTGAGCCGAATACATGACGAAGTTTTTTGGTTAGAGTCAAGGCCAGTAAAATTTACCAAGAAAATTGTTCATAGGATTACTGGTATTCCAACCCTAGATCGGCCAAAGACCCTATGAAGTGATAAAAGGGAAATAATAGAGAAAAATATAGGTGCCAAATGGAACAATAGAGGAATGACTATTGACATAATCACAGATCCCCTTCTAGATTTTGTTGTGAGAATTATTTCACACAAATTCTATCAATCAAGCATGTTGAACAGTGTACCTTGTATAGCAGTTGATGTTGCATACAAGATAATCAAAAGAGATCACACTTATGATCTGGTAGAGCTCATGTTTCAACAGATTAATGAAAATCTGGGAGCCATAAGGAAAAGCAAGGGAGCTCAATGCAAATTTGGATTAGTTTTGATGTGTATGTTCTTCTATCTGATGAAAGAATTTCCTTCTATAGGGAAAGTAAAATGGAATCTAGATAAAACAATTGTTGAACAAATTAATGGATATATAGAGCAAATGGGTGAAAATTTTGATGTCCAAATGACAGGTTATTTTGGGGATTTCAAGAAATCCATGAAGCAAAGGTCAAGGATACCAGCTTCATTAGTAGAAAAGCATACAAATGACATATGTTTCTTAGTTGACATAGATTTTACTTACATTCAAGCAGTAATTCCAAGGGTAAGATGGCTAAGGCCATTTGGATATGAAATCAATATTGACGAGGCATCAGCAACAATAATTGCATTATTGGCAGAGGAAGCAGATAAAAATGCACCACATTTTGGCACTTATGATGTGGTAAGATAAAAAATAAACATGGCATTAAAAATTGCTTCTACATTGAAGAAGAAAGATAAATTAGTCAAGAAGATCAAGAAGAAGTTTGGCAAAGAAATTGAGGCTGAGGTAGAAGAAGAAGAAGATGACAGTGAGGATGAAGATGAGCAGGAACAAGGGCCAATAGAACAAACCCAAGGTCTTGGAGAAGACAAGGAGGAAGGTGTAGAGGAACAAGAAGCCAAAGAAGCACCAACTGAAGTCGAGCCAAAGAAGAGAAAGGCAACAGAACAAACTTCATCCAAGCCCAGAATGAAGAAAGCTGCCACTCCATCACCTCAAAAGCCAACAACACGAGCATCAACAAGAGCCTCTACTCAAAAGGCTAAAGAGGAAGTTGCAAAGAAAAAAAAATTCAAGGAATCTCAGGAAGAGCCGAGGAAAAGAAGAAAGTATGTAGCTCAACCTGACATTGATGACAAAGAACAACCAGAAGAGGTAAGCAATTCATTAGTTGATACCCTATGTAAAAGGATTGTAAGTGGTGACTTGAATAATTTAAATAAAGTTGATTTTAGTAAATTTAATAAAGAAGAAAAAAATAAGATAGAAGAAATAGTGTATGGAATGATGTCACAGTTCAAGTACACCCCACTTGAACTAGATGGTCAATTGCCAAAGGAGTTGTCAAAAATTATAGAAGATAGATGGCATTTTTGCTTAAAAATGGAGAAGGAGATGAGGGAATCAACCCTAGCCAATGTATTGCCGGATTTGACTAGAGAACAAATTAGCAAAGCAATCAAAAGGCATAATAACAGGTTCACACCCAAATACAGGGCATTCTTTATACTTCAAAACAGAATGGAAGAGATTGTTCAAAGAACAACAAAATCGTGGAAGAATTTGTATAAAAAGATTGAAGATTTTCTTGAGGAAGAATACAAGGAAGAAGTAGCCATACCAATAGAAGAGAAGAAAAAGAGGAAAGAAGAAGAAGAAAAGAGAAGAGAAGAAGAGAAGAGAGAAGAAGAAAAGATAGATGAAAAGGAGGAAAAGACACAAAAATAGGATACAATGGCAACAATTGAACAAGAGGAGCAACTAGATCAGAGTGTGCAAGACACACAATTGCCACCGCCTGGCCCTCCACAAGCATCCATTCCACCTGCAGATACTATAACAATTACTGATGTTCTTGATACTTCTGGTCAGAATGTCAATCCATTAACTGTAGAAGATTTGAAAAGAATTCTTGACCAGTCAACATAACAAGAAATATTATGTACAGAACCAGTATTGGTCAGTATAGATGAGTTACAAAAACTAGTAGAAAGTACAGTTATAGATAAGGTGAATACACAAGAACCACCTTCTATCACAACTACTAGTAGTCAATTTGAAATACCAACTAGTATAATTGATGCTGCAAGACAAAAACAAAGTGCAGCTATAGAACAAGGAAAAGAACAAACAGGACAGACCATTACATCTGATCCTACAGGATAAATACAAGGCACACTTCCATAGATAACAATAATTGATCATGGTAAACATAAAGAGGAGGAAATAGTAAAAATCCCTAAAGAACAGGTGGCAATACAAACACTAATAAATTTTCCTACCTCGGGGACACCTTCACACAAGCCATTACAAATTTTAGTACCATCATCCAGCACCACCAGAGTTGCAAGGGTACTTCACTATGGAGACCCTGAATTAGATGAAGAGATAGTCATACCAAGTTATGACTCAAAATCAATAACCATTGATCAAATCAATGAAGTGCAGGATGAACTAAATAGAAGGAAAAGACAAGAAATACTCATGAAAGAGTATAAAAATAAGCAAACACTTTATGAGACGAAGGACATCTTTATGGATGCCTTCAGTTTGCACTCACCAGATGAGTCAAAGCATATCACAGAGCAATTAGATATTGTTGACCAGGTGACTAATGAAGACCTAGAAACCAGTGCAAAACTTATGGAATGGTCAGAAAAAAAATTTCAAGGGAAAGTGAACGAGAAAATATCAAGACAAATCGCACTTTCACAAGTAGAATTGGCAAAGCTTATTGATAAGGTGAAGAAGGTACTTGAGAATATATTTCCACTATACAAAAAGTTGTGTGATTTTTCATATTTCATACAAGAAACAAGCCAAAAGATACTGAGCTTGGAAAGAAACTTAAACATTTGAAGCATGCAACTACCAAGTGATCCAGCTCAAAGTGAGAAGCATTTTTCCCAATCGCTTCACACAAATAAAGAAATAGCTGTATTAATAGCAGATGAGGCCAATATCAAGGCCAAAGTAATACAACTCCAGTCCTCCATTACCCCACATTTAGAGATACTCCATAAAGAGCAAGTATATGCTGAAAATGTACTCAAGAAAGATCCAAATCTTTCTATATTAGATGGACTTGTTCATCTTGCTGCCGAGGCTGTCAAACAACATAAGTCACTAGAAATTGCTTTGAATAATTGGGATGCAACTCTCAAAATGATTATGGAGGTAAATAGCACATTTTTGGCTAAATATGGTCTTAACCCTTAAACATTCTTTGACATAAGTGTCAAAAAGGGGGAGATATACATTGTAAAGGAGGAGATATAGATATTATGAGATGAATTAATGGGAGAACAGATACAAAGGAGGAGCATTGATATACAAATAATATATAGATAAGGCACAATCAACTCAGGGGGAGTTACAATTTTTTTGAGGTATATATTGTAAGATTGTAAGACATAAATTTTGATCAAAGTTTTCAATATGTACATACCAATCAGATTAGTAAATGTACTTAAAAGGTCAGTTAAGTGTTTTTGTCACTCATGTCAAAGGGGGAGATTGTTAACATCATAATGTTTTTGACACTTGAGTGCCAACACACTTAATCATATTCCACATTGGATGCTGAGTACATCATGCATGCCGAGTAACTTCAAGTGCCGAGTAAGTTCAGATGCCGAGTAACTTCAAGTGCCGAGTAAATTCAAGTGCCGAGTAAGTTCAAGTGCTGAGTAAGTTCAAGTGCCGAGTAAGTTAAGATGCCAAGTAACTTCAAGTGCTGAGTAAGTTCAAGTGCCGAGTAAGTTCAAGTGCCGAGTAAATTCAGGGGCCGAGCACCAGTAACTCAATAATGCCGAGTTGCTGCATTATTTAGGAAATCGAAGATTCGCCAGATCTAAGCCGACAAGGTTGTTATCTAGAAATCTATGAATTAAAAGGAAGATAAGAATGATGAGTTGGTGGCACAGAACACCATGTAGAACTTTTTAAAGATACAAATGGCAAAGTTTCAAGAAGAAAACAAGATATGGGGTAGATATATTGTATCCTACCTAATCAATTTTGAAACCCTAAAATTGAAGAGGGAGAATTGAGCGGTAAAGGCAAATCAGACTTCTATATAGGAAGACAAAACTTCATTGTAAAATGCAAGAGAGAGATAAGAGGTATGATAAGATATACAAGGGTTCGCAAGGAAGTCTATTTTCAGAAGTGAGGATTATCGGATCACAAAAGGATCCAGATCGGAGAAAGCAGAACAAGTGCCTACAATCAACAATCAAGGATTGTAATCAGTCAGGTTTATTGTACCTAATACTTTCTAGCAATTGTATTAGAATAAAAATTCTATGATGATAGGTTAGCTTAACAACTATTTTGATAAATCCTTTAACTAAGTGATAAAATCCTTTAACAAGGTAACACTTCATGTTAAGTGTTTAAAAGCCTCTAACCAGGTCACTACTGACACAGTGTAAAGCCTTTAACAGGGAAAATCATCAGAAGTGGTTACAACAAATGGTTACATAAGGATGCACCTCAAAGAAATCAAGCATGCCTTGATCACTTTAGCCAAAAGTATCCCCAAGAACATAAGCTCATCACTGACAAATGGAACTATCAAGGTGGTGGTCTAGGACCAGAAGAAAGAGGCATGCAGTGCCCCATCGACGCACACAAGTGGGAATCGAAGTCAGGTCTTGGCTTTGGCATAACCACAACTGGGGGCACCAATGAGAACGGTCACACTTTTTCAAACATTCACCGCAACCTTGTCGAAATTGAAGACATTCCTGAGGAAGTTGAAAAGAGAGCCTACGACGATATCCTAGACCAAATCTCCCTCGGAGACTCTGTTCTCCAAGAACTATCCATCCACCTCATTGACCTACCACTCACCCATACAAAACTCATAGATTGGGACCAACCAAGTGTCATACACATCGATGAGTTCACATCAGAGGAGGCACTTCTAAGATTCATGGGAGCTGAAACTCCTCACAAGAAAACAAAGCCAGATTCTGCCTATATCTACAAGCTAGATCCCAAGGGGTATTTTGGAGAAAATCCCCAACCTAGTTCCGATACACCCAAAACTGGAACTAAGGTGAATCTGAGACTAGCTAAGGCAACGAAGAGAACCCCTCAGCAAGAAAATCCAGAGCCACAAGAAGAACATGAGGATTTAGCATTGCCTCCTCAAGATAATCGACCAGAGGTGTCTTCTATTCTAATTGAGGATACTCGAGAAGTCAACATTGGTTCTTTAGAGATCCCTAGACTTGTTCACATTGCTGCATCCCTATCACAAGACCAAGCTAACCTCCTCTTTGAGGTCTTAAGAGAGAACATTGGCCGATTTGCATGGTCATATCAGGACATGCCAGGACTTGATCCAAAGCTTGTAGTTCATCATCTTGCAGTTGATCCAAAGATCAAGCCCGTTAGACAAAAGCTTAGAAAAATGCACCCCAAGGTGGCATTATTGGTCAAAACTGAATTAGAAAGAATGTTAGCTGCTAAGGTTATCCAACCTATCGACTACTCATAGTGGATCTCCAACATGGTCCCTGTCACTAAACCTTCCGGTGACATCAGAATCTGCACTGATTTTAGAGATCTTAACAAAGCTTGTCCAAAAGATGATTTTCCCTTGCCCAACATAGATATGATTATAGATCTTACAGATGGACATGAAATTTTGTCCCTCATGGATGGATTTTTTGGGTATAATCAAATCAAGATTGTAGAAGAGGATCAGCATAAGACAACATTCACTACCCCTTGGGGAACCTTTTGCTACAACATGATGCCTTTTGGCCTAAAGAATGCTGGGGCTACCTATCAAAGAGCTATGACGGCCATTTTTTATGATCTCATCCATAGCATTTTGGAGGATTATGTGGATGATATCTTGGTCAAGTCTGATACCTTCATGGATCATCTTGCTGACCTGAAGAAAGTCTTCGATAGGTTAGCCAAAGATCATCTCATGTTGAATCCCAAGAAATGTGTCTTTGGGGTCACATTTGGCAAGCTTCTAGGCTTCATAGTTTCTAAACGAGGTATAAAGATCGACCCCAAGAAGGTCAAGGCTATCTTAGACATGCCTCCTCCCCAGACACTGCAAAAGCTTCGCTCTCTTCAAGGAAAGCTCCAATCTGTTCGGCGCTTCATCTCCCAGCTTGCAGATAAGTGTACACCATTTTCACAATTACTGAAGAAGGATGAGAACTTCAAGTGGGATCCTTTATGTCAGCGCATCTTTGAACATCAAGAAGTATCTCATCAATCCCCCTATCTTGGTTCCACCAGTTCCTGGTCGTCCCCTGATTTTGTACATATCAGCAACACCTACTGCTCTAGGGGCACTTCTAGCACAACTTGATGACTACAACAGAGAAAGAGCCATCTACTACATCAGTAGAACCCTAGTTGGTTATGAACTCAATTACACTCCTATGGAAAAAGCTTGTTTGGTAGTTGTTTTCTCAACTCAAAAGCTTCGCCATTACATGCTAAGTCATACCATCCAACTAGTCTCCAAGATTGACCCTCTCAAGTATATGCTCTCTAGAAAAACACTTACAGGCCATTTGGCCAAATGGGTTATGCTCCTTAGTGAATTTGACATCCAGTATGTGGATAGAAAGGCAATCAAAGGGCAAGCTATAGCAGATCACCTAGCTAATGCACCTCTAATAGATGCTTATCCATTGATCACAGAATTTCTAGATGAGCATATTTGTCTAATTGAAGAACAACCCCCATGGAAACTTTATTTTGATGGCTCATACACATCTCATGGATCAGGGGCAGGAATATTGTTGGTCACACCTCAAGGAGATTACATTCCAAAAGCCTTCAAGCTACAATTCCCTAGCACCAACAATATAGTTGAATATGAGGCCCTCATAGCAGGATTAAAGATAGCTGCAGAATGGAACATTGTTGAGCTACAAATCTTTTGCGATTCTTAGCTCATCATCAAGCAAGCCCTAAATGAATATCAAACCAAAGATGAAAAGCTATTACCCTACAAAGATCTAGTTGATCAGCTAACCCAACATTTTACAAAGCTTTAGTTTACACAAGTGCCTCGAATATAGAACAAAGCAGCAGATGCTATGGCTACTATAGGCTCGCTCTTGGAAATTCCCCAAACACCTACACAGTATGAGTTTTTAGTGGAGCAGCTCCTCACACCTCCCTATGCGAATGAGGATTCAAACCGTGTTTGTATCTTGGTTGGTCCCCAATCCCCTTGGTACCACGAGATTCACGCTTACCTTAACGATGGTATCATATCCCCTCACCTCACACGTACCCAACGCTAGAACCTCATCCGAAAATCATCCCACTATGTTATCATAGCCAATACCCTATATCATCGAGGTTATCACGATACTCTCTCTCGATGTTTAGACCAAAATGAGGCCGCGATGGTGTTAAAGGAAGTACACTCTGGACTTTGCGGTGCCCACACGAGTGGTATTGTCCTAGCATGACAAATCCTTAGAGTAGGCTACTATTGGCCTACCATTGAAGAAGACTCCTGTGACTTTGTCAGAAAGTGTCTCCCATGTCAGCAGCATGCAAATCTTGTGCACGCTCCAGCACAGGATCTACAGCCTATTGCACCACCTTGGCCTTTCGCTTGTTGGGGCCTTGATCTAGTTGGAACTATCACACCTCTCTCATCTGATGGACATAAATGGATAATAACAACTACAGACTATTTCACTAAATGAGTGGAAGCAGTCCCCCTAGTCTCAGCTACAGGAGTTCAGGTCTCCAAGTTCATCTTGTACCACATTGTTTGCCACTTCGGCATCCCATCCACCATCTTCACCGACCATGGAGGTAACTTTGAAAATCTCAACATGGAAGAATTATGCACTTCCCTCCGCATCCATCACCACTTTTCTAGCCCATATTTCCCACAAGGTAACGGCCAGGCAGAGGCAACTAACAAAACCCTCCTCAAAATTCTAAAGAAAGTTATCAATGATTCCGGCCGTGATTGGCACCTACAAATAAATCCAGCCCTATGGGCCTATCGAACTTCCTTCCGTACATCCACAGGCACAACTCCATACTCCCTAGTCTATGGTGCCAAAGCGGTACTACCTATAGAGGTTGAACTTCCCTCCTTGAGCATATCTTTGCAAGGGCAAATATCAGATGAAGAATATAGAGTAGCTCGACTCACCCAGCTAGATCTCTTAGACGAGAAGTGAAAACAAGCCTACGATCATCTCATAGTCTATCAAACTCGTCTCAAAAGGAATTTCAACAAGAAGGTGCTTCCACGACACTTTCAGCCAGGTGACATGATCCTCAAAGAAAACATGAAAGTCCAAGTAGATCAAGAAAAGAAAGGCAAGTTTGAACCTACATGGCTTGGTCCTTATGTTGTCACTGCTTCCTTTGGCTCCGGAGCTTATCAACTATCTACACCAGAAGGAGAACTCTTGAATGATCCTACTAACATCATTTATCTCAAGAAGTTCTATGCTTGAAGATCCTTGGTATACCCAACTTTTGAAAAATACAAAAGAAAAAAATAGTAAAGAGAAATAAGCGTCCAATTGTGAAAACTTGGAAATTCAAGCACCTTGGATAGGTACCTTGGTGAAAACTTGGTAATTCAGGCGCCTTGTGTACTAAAAACTAATCCATTATCTATCACTATCCTATCCCTCATCCATTCAACCACCATCCCATAAGACACACTTGCTTGTTCCCTTGGTGTTCCAACCAAATATCCAAAATTTGATGAAGCTTGTAAATACCTCCTGTACAGCTTGTAAAATCTTATACCAAAGCTTGTATTATACTTTGTAAATCTTGTACCATACCTTGTATATCCAAATCTTGTCCAAAGTTTGTACCATATTCCAGCCTATAAATAATCTTGTATCCTAGCTTGTATACTATCACGTGCACACACAAAACCCCATTTTCACTTAAGCTTTTCGCAAACCATCTACCTATCCACCTATCACCTATTATAGACATCCCATCCTTCACAAACATTTCCATCTCACAAAAACCAAAACATGAACAAACTTGTACATTTGTAACATATCTTGGTCCATCAGCTTGTACATCCTCTTTAGCTTAGTACCATTGTATCTATCCAACGTTCGTGTCAGTTTGTCCTTGATCAGCATCTTGCACCCATCACACATCTTGGTTAGCTATTCCAATGCATCCTTTAGCTAGATTTCCTGTCACCAAAGTGTTATCTTTCTTAGTTCAGCTTGCCAGACGCATAACTCATCCAAATCCACCAGCTTCGGTGCTCTTCGATAGGTCCTTGCAGGATATAGCTTTCCTCATGTCTGATCTTGGTCCGTTAGTACCTTGTCCTACCCATCTCGTTGGCAAACGACTCTCTTTTGGATTTTCACTTTCTTTTGATTTGGGATCTTCCCTTTTGGGTCTTGAAGTATCTTTTCCAAGCAATCTCCTTGTTCCCTCCTCAAGGTTGCCACGATCTTCCATATCATGGTATGTTGCGAATGGGGCAATTAGAGTGTAAGGTCTTCATCAGGTCTTTCATTTGTTTTTCTTTTCTGCTTGTGGGTTCTCTAGTGTCGTTTCCATGCTACTTCCTCGAGGATTCATATGTGATGCTGGGGCAATCCTTGTGTGTTTGTTTTGAGTTAGTTTGTCAGTCCTTTGGACGGTTGGTGAAAAGGCCTTGATGTTCTTGGTAACCTTGGTAATTAACCAATAGTCCTATAGCAAATCTAGTGCTCAACTACATGGTGGTACTTCTCTTTGAAGTATCCCCCCGCTCAAAAAGCTTCAATGGTTTTCCTTCATATCCATTATCCCCCATCCATATCCAGCATCCATCTCTCCTACCCCAACTGATGCATCAGTATCTCTTTGAATCACTCATCACTCTTAGTTTTAGGGATCCACAATCCTAGTCTTAGGGATCCACCAATCCAAATCAACCCACCAAGCCTCATCTTTCGAGATCCACAATCCTAGTCCTAGGGATCTCCGAAACCCATCTTCCGCCAATCTAACTCTTCGAAATCCTGTTGCATCAGCTTTATAATCCCCTCATCCATCTCCCTATCCTAGATTCTTTTTTATAGCGCTCCGCTCCTTCATCCTCTACAATCCCTGAGATCTTAAGCTTGCTTCCTCTTGTGCCTCTGATTCTCCCTTTATCATTCTCCCATAGTAAGAGTTTGAGCTAACTAAACCTCTTCTCTTAATCCAATCTAAGTCTCCTTGCTCATCCCAGATTCTTGTATTTTTCAAGAAGCCACCAAGCCTCGCTTTCTCTCCCCGCTGCCTTCTTGAGGGGGCATCTCACAGTCCATTCTCTCCTCTTCTGCTCTAGCCTTGGGCATCTTATTTTCTTATCTTTGATGCCATGCCACTTGCGGCATCACATCAAAGAGGCAAAATGTGGACACCTAAAAATCCTTTAAAAAATAAAGTATTTTTATTTTTTGAAAAAATCCCTGATGACATCATCATTTATTAATTAATTAATTTTTATGCCATTAAATCCCTTTATCTTAATTAAAAATATTTAATTAAGGAATCCCTACCAAAAATGTTTAAATCTTATTTAAACATTATTTCCTTATTTATTAATTATTTAATTAATAAATTGACCAAAAATCCTAAAATAAATAAAAAATTTATTTTTTGCCCAAAACTTGGCCAATTTCCTTATGACCAATAACCTCTTCCAAAATCTTCTAGTCCTTCTTTAATTTCGATTAAAGGCTAATCCCATCATTTCCTACCCCTAATCCCAACTCAAAATATTTAATTAAGATTAAATATTATCCTCATGTTTATTAAAAAAGTTTTAATAAATATCTCCTCAACCCAAACCCTTGAAATAAGTAAAACTTTATTTATTTCCTAAAAATCTAATTTATCCTCATCCTAAGAAGTTCTAGACTCTTCTAGAAAGTCTTCATCCTCATCCTAGGAAATTCTAGACTATTCTAGAAAGTCTTTATCCTCATCCAAAGTCTAGACTCTTCTAGAAGATGTCTTTAAACCTAATCCTAATCCCCTCCTAACCTTGTCACATTCCCTAAACATGGGTTAAAACTTACTAACCCAAGCCAAAGTTAACAAATATCTCCTCCTTCACCCACCCTCATTAAATGCCATCCACTTGCCTATCCCTAAGCTAATCCTAAACCATCCTAATCCATCCTCTAATCATTTGCACAAGCCTAAACAAGCTTAAAACCTTCCTAATCAAGTCCAAGTTGAAATTGCTCTCATCACCCTCAAAATATCTCAACCATAAAACTTTATGAAGTCCACTAGGTCATAAATGACTCTTACAAGCCCTTTTATTGCTCTTACAAGTCATTATGAGGGTCTTTATGAAGATTTTATCCCTTGAGCCTCCTTTGTTGACTCATCCTTCTGCTTTCCTCCATCCTCTCACCATGTGACATGTGTCACTCCTTGATTGGCTATAAGGAAGCACAATCCATGTGCTCTCTTCTCATGCAATCTGAGCCCTCCATGAGCTTTTTCTCATCCTTGCATCTTAGCCCTCAATCCCTCAAGCCTCTTGCCTATAAATTGGATGCTTCCCCTTTGCAAAATAACACAATCCATGAAGTAAAGTTATAATGCTATTTTGAGAGCCAAATCCATACTAAAGCCATCTATCCACACTAAAAATCCACAATCATCCATTGAAGCCTTTGGAAGCATATTGAGCATACATCCTATCCATTTATATAAAGCTACTCAACAAGAGAGCTTCTTATTGAGAGATTCCATTAATGGCTCATATTCTTAATTGAGAGTTCATCTTAGTCTATCTTGAAGTTTATAAATTTTGTTTAGTTTGTAGAAGCTTTATTTAAATTTGGTTTCTATTAGCATACTAACATTGCTCATATACATATACCACTTAAACATATAAAAAGAATGTGATTTCACCTTCATGAACATTACAATTTGATCATTCTTGAATAATCATCAATAAAAAATATGACATATTTATCACCATAGTAAGTATCAACACCATTTGGACCACATAAATCTATATGTACCAATTCTAAAATATCACTTGAAGTGTGTGTCTTACTAGAAAAACTATACCTTGTCATCTTATTGAGATGACATTCTTTACACATAAAATTCTTATGTTTTTGCAAGTTTTTAATGGCTCTTACTCTTTTCTTTTTATTGATTTTCAACTTATTTTGAAAGTTTATGTGACACAACCTTTTATGCCATAACCACATATCCTGAATTCTAGAAAATAAGCATGTTTCAACTATAGGATCAATGTAGAATATGTTACCTTTGGTTTGCATTACTACCCCAATTAGGTTCCCTTCATCATCAAATATCTTGACCTTCCTTTTTTAAAAAGAACTTCAAGTTTCCATTTCAAAAGGTTCAAAATCAACACTAAAGTGCACACTAAAATCTAAATCAAACTCAAAGCATCAATCAAGGATAAAATGAACCTCATTTGCAAATATTTTAAAGTTCTTTTAAAAATCTCATGAAAACTAAGAGTCCTAAATGGTTGCCAAAAGTTGTCCTAAAGCTTTGTCATTTGTTCCAAACAAATGTCTTATTGCAAAATCTTGAATGTTGCTTAGGTTTTTCATGCATCAAAACAACCTAGGAATATCATTTTTGGGCTTAAAATATGCAAACTAGAACACAAAATCTTGAATGAAAACCAAAGTCCAAAGAGTCATTTTCACTTTTGAGTCCAAAACAATCTTGAATGATCTAAGGTTAAAACAAAGCACTTCAAAGTTCTTAAAACAACACACAAAATCTCAAACTTGAATGCTCAAAAGAAAACACTTGAATGTTTAACCACTTGTCTTTGAATGCATGTTGCTAAAATCACTCTTGAATGCCATGGATTAAAATAAAATTTTCCTTTAATGCATGATTAAAACAACAAATCCAATCTTGAATTCTAAGGATCAATTAACCATTGCAATATCAACCACTTCATTTGGAGCTTCTAAAAATTGAACAAAACAAATCTCTTTTCCACATGCAATCTAGGTAAAGTTTGATTTTTGGACATTTAAGAAACCTTGTAAGTTAAAATACAAATTTGCAAAAATCAATTTGAGTAGTTCCTTGGACTCACCTCTTTTCTAATCACCCATCAAATATTAACCATTGGTTGCAATCTCAACGCCATTTATGGGGATGGGTCTACTTGAAAAAGGTGTTAAATGTTCCACAATCTAACTCACTCACTTGGTCTTTGAATGTTTTCTTTAACATTATCAAAATTCTTAAATGATCAAAACTCTAGATTAAATCGATCACACTTCAAGTTTGAGCACTAAAATTGAACAACAACTGACATGGAGAGCCTCCAGGCGCGCGCTTTAAATCGAATCTCACACACTTTTGTTTTGGGCTTAAAAGAAACTCACACTCAATCTTGAATGCCTTAAAGAAAATTAATCGATACTTGACGTGGAGGGCCTCTGGGTGCGCGAGTTTGCTTTTGTTGACCCTAACTCTTCTTATTGTTTGCATTCTTCAATCGATTTACTTTTGTTGGCGCTTCAAGTTAGAATTGAACATTGTCTCTTAAACATGAGTGCTTGCAAAGTCTAGATTAGCACACATAAGAGTCAGTTGGTAAAAGAACAAGCGTGTTTTTTAGCCCAAGGTCATCCAACTCTTCTCTCCCCTTGTCGTCTTTCGAGGCCATCTTGGGTGCATAAGATTAGGATCCAAAACCTTGTTTCTTTTTAGGAGGCCTGCTTGGGGATTTCATCACCCCTTGGACAACCTGAACTCCAGCGTTCTGGCGGAGTATAAGAATCAGGAGGTGAATCGAAAGACAACTCTCTTGGGATCAAGATTTTGTCACTCGGGCTAAGCCTCAAGGAACTTTATACCCTTGAGAAGTGAAAGAGGAGAAGTGGGTTACCGCTCCTCTCAGCTGTGTGACATCTTTTTGGTCTCATCTACGAATTTGGGCCTCATGTACCTTGGGTATATCAATGACTCCTTAGCTAAACCAACTGTCAGCCTTGTAGACAACCATCTAGGATGTTAATGTGTTTGAGGTGACTGATCAAAACATTTGTAGAACATACACACTCCTTGGCGCAAGTATCACTTTCTGAGAATCAAAAACTTCTATCTGGTTGTTTCTATCTATTGCTTGATCTTTTATTTGTTGAATGAATGTTTGCCAAACTTGGTCAATCCTAGCTTAGGGCATACTTAGCGTAGTCACTGCCTATTCCAGAAGTTGAACGAGTTGAAGCAAAACAACCAAGATCTCTCAAAGCCAAGTAGATTCAGGAATTGATGTCAGAGCAACCCAAACCCAAACAGAAGTTCCACAAAGTTAAACTCAAACCATCTCTAGCATACCAAGAACTTTCAGCCAAGAGAAAAGAAATAACACTAAGCCCACGAATTGCCAAACTCCACAAAGCAGAGGACAAAGCTATCGACGAAGCACTTCAAGAGGCCTGGTTAGAGCACAACATCAAATTTAGCCAACATCCAGGAGTTAATCCTGCTTATGCCTTACCAACTAGGCATGATTTATATGATTAGACACCCTTGTTTCTCCACATCTTCCTGGATAAGCTTCACTTTAGAGTCATCTTTGTAGAAAAGCCAGCCATCTTAGGTTATCCCCTTAAGCATTATTAGCTCATCCATCTCATTTATAATCAAACCATCTAGCCAGCAATCAAAACCTCACATCCAAGCCTTCAAAGTTGTTGTCACTTTTGCCAAAAGTTTGCCACTCCTAAAATCTTCCAAATCCATCAATCTCACCAAGGTTATCCCTTTGATAGAGCTTTGTCTAGGGTAATCCAGCTTTGTCACTTGTTATCCCTCATCACCTTGAGCTAAAGGTTGGGATCCACAAGTGGTCAATCTCGTGTTCTTCCTAAAGGATCATCAGTCTATCCTTAAGTTGACACAATCACCACCAAGCTTGCACATAGGAAAGGAGACCTTTTGTGCTTTGGCAACATATCTTTGAAGTTAGAATCTCCAACCCAATCCTCCTTAGGTTTTGTCATATAGCTTTGCCTTAACCTAGGAAATCATTTGCATAGAGAAGCCTTCCCCCTTTTGCATCCATCAGCATTATTGCATCTCATCCCTAGGAGCATTTTTCATGCCACCAGTTACTCGCTTAGCCAAGAAGAAAGAAACAATGGAGCCCTATCATTTGGATCGAACAACCTCACCCCCCTTGAGCACTCAGCCATCCTTCAGCCCAGAGAAAGCTATGCCATCATGTACTGACATTGAAGCTTTCATGAACCAACCAGGAAATGCAGTATTGGTAAATGCCATTACAGACAAGAACAAAGAGACAATCATGGCTAATTTTCAAAGGGAAAATGTAGGAACCTTTGACTTTGGAAGACCCCCTCCATTATCAGATCCATCTCACCCATTGTTTGGGCAGCTACCACCACCCATAGGCTCTTATGATCCAAATTATCCTCAATATATGCCAAAAGAAGAGCCTCCAGCCAATCCATATGATCCAATAGACCCAAACATACCATCATCCACCCAAGTTGAAATCTCCATGCCGCAAGCCAACCCAACCACCACCACTCCATCCTTGGTTCATACCTCTCCGCTCCAAACCCCCTTTACCCAAAACAACTCACCGTTCACCCCCTTCACTATTGCTGCTGCTGGTCCCCAACCCAGCCTTCCAAATCCACCCATCTCCCAAATCAGTGCTAGCATCTTTGGCCAACCTCAGCAATATACAATAGGGATGCTACCCATGGGGCCAAGTAATCAACCTTTCATCACCCCCAGCTTGTTCACTGTAGCTCAAAGCACAATCCCATCATTTCCATTAGGTCTTGGGAGCTCAATACCATTAGCCACGAATCTACAAGCTACTACCCTCACTCCACAAAGCTATCAAATCCCACAAGCTACTACCAATTTTCTACCAAGCTCCCAAGTGACCCCAGCCCCTACCACCACTCTACCAAGCTTCCAAATCCAACCACAAAGCTATCAAACCCCATCAGTTCCATTCCCAAGATTTCAATTCCCACCACCTCCACCACCAACTAATCCATTACCTCCAATTACCAACTACTTTTCAATGCCACTTCTAGGAGGTAATCCACCACCCTAGCCAACCACCAATTATTTGCAGATACCATCTCAAATGGGGGCAGAACCCACATATATTGGTCAAACCCTACAAGCCCCCTGATCCTTTCCGCAAGCCTCTCAACCATATTATACCTTACCTCCACAAAGCAATCCATTTATCCCACAACCAGCTAATGTTCCTCAATCCCAACCTCAAATCCCATATCAACAGCAAGCCTCGCAACACATGCATCAATATGCGCCACCTCCCCCTCAGCAACCTATCATCCACCATGCAGCTGCCCAAACAATGTACAATCCCTATCAGCAAATCCCATATAGCCATCCATATTCAGTGGCCCCATCCAGCACATACCTACCTCAAGGCACTCCTACATTGGGGGCACCCCAACCATCACCTATCAATTTAGAATGGGAGCAAATGAAGATAGCTCTGAAAGCCATCCAAGAAGGGAATGATCCAAAGACATTCAATTTTGAGAATGTGTGTCCTTACCCATTTGACAGAGCCATTACCATGACACCATTTCCCAAACACTTTGAGGTACCCAAATTTGACAAATTCAGAGGAAAAAGAGACCCTATCACACATATCAAAGAATTTTACATGAACTGCCAGGACGTAGCATACAATGATGTCTTCCTCTTGCGCCTTTTTCCCAAAAGCTTGGATGGACCAGCTCTTGAATGGTTTTATAGAATCTCTTAGTCATTAATGGTACCTCCAAAATCTTTGATTGAACTCACAACATCCTTGATTCAGTTTATATACCGCACTACATTTTCACCTTCCTTCATTCTCATATCATCATACTTACCTCTCAAGATTTCAACTTTGGGTCTCCTTACATTATCATCTCCTCCATATAAAAGCATCAATTTATCCCACATCTATTTGGAAGTACTACAATCCTTGATATCATCAAACATAGCATCATTGAGTGTAGATATAATCTGAATCATTATGCTATTGTGATTTATTTTCTCATTCATTTGTTCCATAGTCAAAGGACTAGATAGTGTAATGTATTCATTATCCAACCAATGTGTGACATTATGTCCAATTCTAGATAGATGAAGCTTCATTCTATCCTTCCATGATGAGAATTTCTCCTTGTTTAGTCTTGGTGCGTCTCTCTTATACATCTTTGATCTTTTTCTGAAATTCCTTTAAACTTCTTTCTTCAAGAAGTGCACTCTAACAAAAAAATTACTAGATAACTGAGAGGGATGGGGGGTGGGGTGGGGTGAATTAGTGATGTCCAATTATCATATAGTCCCTTCAAACTATTTCAAAACCAATAAAGCATTATAATCTTTATCATAGATTACTTGGCGTAACAATCTATCATTCACTTTAATCCAAGGTGTTAACTCTCTATTCTTTTCTTTACCAAATATCAATAAAATTAATTAGTGATTATCAATAATAAGATTAGTTATTACTGAGTTTTAGTAAATTGTAAAGCATATAAATCAACTTGCAACACAAATAACATTCACACATTTGACACCAAAATTTTAATGTGAAAACATTGTGAAGGGAAAAACCACCTAGGACTGATAACCCAAAAATTTCACAAGTGAGCTATATTAGGAGCCAACCTTGTTAAAGGTTACAAAAACATTTTTAGTGTGACCTTGTTAGAAGATTTAACCAAAATATCATTTATACCTTATCACTCTCTATTCCTGACTAAAAAGAGTGCCCTAATTTAAAGGACTTACAAACAACACTAACCGATGTTACTATATAGGATTTCATAGCCTTGTTAGGTCCACTTTGTACTTCTGAGATTTTATGCTAAAATCGTTAAATACTAACAAAATAAACATAATTTTTTAAGAATATCAACTACCTTTGCCTATTTAGATCTCAGTTCTTACTCTTTCTTCTACTCTTTACTCACTCAACTGATTTACTCTTTCACCAACTCTACTTGTTGTCCTTCATCTTCTCTGCTTGACTTACCTGGCTCAACTCTTTTCTCCTTATCCTTCAAAAATTTTGCATTCACAACAAATTAACTCTTCAAAATATGATCAACAATAACTTTGAACCAATAACCTAAAACTATCTTGTTCTCCTCCTTAAATAGTTTTCTCAATGCTTCCAAATCCTTCCATCTTTTTTTGTTTAATCACCATCATCGATCTTAGGTTCATACACAATTTTCAAATTCAAAAACTATATACATTGAATCTAGACACTTAGGAAATATAACTAGCATAGAACTTTGTGTCCATTCTTATCCTCATCCAATTTCCATCATCAGATCCTTGAATTTTCTCACTTGTATATCTTGCAACAAACTTTGACTCATACCTTAGACCATCTCAAACTTTCCAAAATTTCACCAAAAGTCAGTCTCAGATTCCAGATTTTCAAACTTGTTCATTCGAATGTTACTCAGTAAACATAACATTTACTTGGGCAACATATCACTTGGTTGATACTGACTTGCTTGGGAAATATTGTGTTCATTCGATGAGTAAAATCTCCCTTCATTAACCTTGTGACTCAGTTAACCTTATGATCTTTAATACATCACAAAAAATACATGATTGCAAAGAAATCAAACTAATATTACATTACCATTGTCCAACTCATTCAAGTACCCATTGAATATCTTACATATCACTTATGTCTTCATCATACTTTCTTTAAATCCTCTTCATCAATCAAATGCTATGGTACATTATTGAGTTAGCATAATGTGTAGCCAACTAAGAATTTGACATAAATGGCAATATAAAAACTAATATGACTCTCTTACATACATTTAAAATATTATCACCTAACAATCTCCCACTATCAATTACAATATTAGTTGGTGCTAACAAATCTTGTTTTTGAGGAAATAGTTATGAAACATGGTTTGAAAATACTAAAAAATCCTACTCCTTATGGTATTAGTTGGTTTCAAGATGATCATTGGGTGCACATTAGAGAACAATGTCTTGTTAATTTTAGTAGTGGACCTTTTAACGATGAAGTTTTAGTGATGTTGGAGACATGAGTGCTTATCATGTTTTACTTGGAAGACTTTGACAATTTGATAGAGGATCTATAAATTATTTTAGAAAGAATACTATTACATTTGATAATGATGGTAATAAATTTGTTTTGATTCCTTTGAAAGATGAAGAAGTTATCAAAGAAAAGAACCTATATGTTAGAATATTAGTTTGAAGATAGTAGAACCTATTGTTGAGGTTCCTACTTGCTATGCCCTTAATATTGGTGTATATAGGGTTATGAATAGTCAACTTGTGGATATCTTAATCCTTAATTAAGTCATGTTATCATTATTATATTATTATTTAGGTAGGTAGGTTGGCCTAGGTGTTATGTAGGGTTGTGTCTATTCAACCTAAGCATAATTAGGTATATATAGGAGGTTGAGTCTTATTTTAACATCATATTGTGTAGTATGTTCTCATTGGAGATATTTGGAGGTTTTCCCCTCAAAAAGACCTATTACTCTCAGTTATTATCAAGTATTTATATAATATTTTATATTATTTCTTCTATCATGCAAATTATTTCATTACAAGTGGTATTAGAGCATGATCTTGGCACATTAGAGGCAAGATTTTTTCTCAACTTTGGGATGATTTTGGGAAGAGCAATGTTTTCAAAGATTTTGATAGGGTTTTTGAAGACCATATTAAGGAAGATATAGTCCAAAATTTAGAGGAATTGGAGAAAATTTGAGAGAATTATTGTAGAATTACTATTTCTACACAATTTATGGAGATCTTCATATCTCTCACATCCTGCCGAATTGGAGTATAACTTGTATTGGGTATACATATAAGAGGAGCCTAAATTAAAATCTTGGAGAAATTGAAAAACAAAAATAAGCATGATATTGTAAAATTAGGAAAATTCTCTCTCAAGGCAACAAATTTGCTAAATTTTTTTTGGGATTTTTTTGAGAAAGGGTAAGTTATAGTAAAAAATAAAAATAAATTAGAGAATTGAAATTTCATTTGTATGATTCATTTCAATAATATTGGTTTCCATCATGATGGGGCCTTCAAAAAGAGGAAAAAAGAATGCTACCACACTAGGGAAATCCTTTGATCAAGATTGAGAAGCAACAGAGGATAGTAATCCCAATGAAAAACTTAGTAAGTTCAAGGAAGAGGTTAAGATGGATATGTGTGACCTAAAAGGAGATATATCAGATAGACAAAGCATGTTAAACACCTATATGAATGAAAGAAGGAAGGAGCTCTCAAGCAATCAAGGTGAAACCTTCAAGTCAACTAATACTGACACAAATCTTATTAATCCCAAGGGATCTAGAATTTTTTTTCCAAAGGTGGATATGCAAAAATTTGATGGAAAGGATCCTCTACTATGAATAAATCAAATGGAATTTTTTTTTGAAGTACATCAAATCCCATATGGACAAAAGGTCACGATGGCTTCCTTAAATCTAAAACTAGATCAATTCATTTGGTACCATTGGCTTTGTACTTATAGGAAGAAAAAGGGACTCACTGTATCATGGTCAATTTTTACAGAAGAACTCCAAGCACAATGTAGCAATAATGTGACAAAAAAATTCTTTAGCAAACTTGCTACAACAAAAAGGATCAGTTAAGGATTATATTCAAAAATTCCAATATCTATCCTTAAGAGTGGATAGAATTATAGAGGAGAACTTGAATGATTTATTCTTGGGTGGTCTCAAGGATTACAATCAACATGAGGTACACATGTTTTGTCCCAACTTAGTAAATGAGTCTTTTATATTGGCACGTAAGGTAGAGGAGAAGTTCTTGATTCCTAGAAAGCAAGGGGCTAATCTGATAAGAGAAAAAGGATATTCAACACATTCTCTTCCTCAACCTACTAGGCTAACTCCACAACAAATTGAGGAGAAAAGAGAAAAAGGGTTGTGTTTCAATTGTGATAGAAAATATAGTCGAGGACATAAATGTAGTAAAAAGAAATTGTTCTATATTGAAGGTCCAAGTAAGGAAGAAGAGGATGAACCCATATCAGAGGAGGATATAGAGTCAAGTGAGGAATCACATGATTCCCAACCAATCATTTCTTGTCATGCACTTTCAGGTTTCAGTGCTCCACAAACTCTCAAGGTAGTGGGTTTCTTAAAGAAGTAGAAAGTAACAATGTTGATTGACTCAGGTAGCGCTCATAATTTCATAACCAAAAAGTTGGGAAATCTTCAATTTTTTTTTAATATATCTAGCCCCAGAGTTTCAGGTTTTGATTGTAGATGGGGCATAGTTAATTGTTTAGGGAAGTGTCATAGCATCAAATTATCCATGGGAGATTATCAACTCGATACCCCAATGTATGTGATATCCATGGGTGCAATAGATATTGTTTTGGGAGTACAATGGCTTACTACATTGGAAAAAATTGAGATGAACTTCCAAGACCTATTCATGTGATTTCAATCAAAAGGAAGAGTAGTGGAGCTAATGAGATTGAAGGCAAAATCCCCATAGATGGTATGCTCTCATCAAATGTAAAGCTTCTCAGGAAAGGTATAGATGGATTTGTGGCTTAGCTATGTTCATTAGAAGTCTCTCAATCTAATGTTTTTACTCATCCAAATTCACACGAAATAATTGATCACCACTCATTGATTCTTGGAGATATGCCTAAAGGATTTCCTCCTAATAGGGATCATGACCATAACATACAACTAGTTCTAGGGAGCCAACCACCAAACATCAAGCCTTATAGGTACCCACACATACAAAAAAGTGAGATAGAAAAAAAATGTTGAGGAAATGCTAGAGGCGTGAATTATCAGGCATAGCCAAAGTGCTTACTCATCACCTGTTGTGATGGGGCATAAGAAGGATGATACTTGGCACATATTTCCAGATTATAAAGTGCTCAACAGGTACACCATTAAAGATAAGTTTCCTATTCTAGTCATTTATGATCTTCTAGATGCATTAAATGGAGCTATGTATTTCACCAAGTTAGATCTTAGATTGGGTTATCACCAAATTCAAATTAAGGAGGAAGATATTTGTAAGATAGCATTTCAAACTCATGAGGGTCATTATGAATTTTTGGCGATGTCATTCGGTCTTACCAATGCACCATCTACATTCCAAAGTTATTTGAATTCCATTTTAAGAAGTTCTTGAGAAAGTTTGTGTTAGTGTTTTTTGATGATATATTGATTTATAACAAGACTTGGGAAGAACATTTTTAGCATGTAGATCAAGCATTACAATTAATCAAAGATCATCAACTCTATGCTAAGCCATCCAAGTGTACTTTTTGTCTTAAGAAGGTGGAGTATTTGGGACACAGTGTTTTACATGGAGTAAAGGTGGACCCTAACAAAATTAAGGCTATCATGGAATGGACTATTCCAAAAACTATAAAGAAGTTGAGGGGTTTCTTGGGATTGACAGGATACTATAAAATATTTGTGAAGAATTATGGTTGTATAGAAAAACCCCTTACCACTCCATTGAACAAGGATTCTTTTAATTGGAATGAATATGCTAATGTATCATTTGAGAAATTGAAGAAGGCTAGGTGTAAAAGTCCAGTACTTGCCACTCCAAAATTCACCAAGGAATTCATTGTGGAATGTGATGCTTCTAGAAATGGGATAGAATTAGTTCTCATGCAAGAAGTTCAACCAATTGCTTTTAAGAGTCATCAATTAAAAGCTAAAAATCAACTCAAACCTATTTACAAGAAGGAAATGCTAGCAATACTTCACATAGTTAAAAAATGGAGGCCTTATTTAATGGGTCAACACTTCAAGGTTAAGATAGATCATGATAGCCTAAAATATTTATTTAAACAAAGACTATCATCAAAAGAGTAGCAAAAATGGGTCACTAATATGTTGTGATATGACTTTGAAATTGTATACAAGAAAGAGAGGGAAAATACTACTACTAATGCACTTTACACGAAGGATGAAAATGATGAAGCCTTATTGTGTACCCTTTAAATATTACAAGAAAATTGGGTGGTAGAAGCCAAAGAAGAGTGGAAAAATGATGTTTCAAGAAGTAATCTCATCCAACAAATAAAAAGTGACCCTAGTAGTTCAGATAAGTTTTTTTAAAGGGGGATATTCTTTGGTATAAAGAGCACTTGTATCTTTGCAAGAATTCCACTCTTAAATACAAGATTCTCAAGAACTACATGAGTCCCCAATTGGTGGTAATTTAGGATATTTGAAGACATGTCATTGGGTCAAGCAAGATTTTTTTTGGGAAGGGCTAAAAGCTGATGTTCAAAAGTTTGTGGTTGAATGTTTGGTTTGTCAAAGAAATAAGGGGGAAACAATTAAGACACTAGGTCTCTTGCAACATTTATCCATTCCTAGCCAATGTTGGGAAGAGGTATCCATGTACTTCATCACAAGGCTTCCCAAATCTATAGGTCATAATGCCATCATGGTTGTAGTTGATGACCTCTCTAAATATGCATATTTCATTGCATTATCACATCCTTTTACACCAAGTATAATGTCAAAAGTTTTCTTGGAGAATATCCAAAAGCTACATGGTACACCTAAGGTTATTGTTAGTGATTGTGATCCTATCTTTACTAGTTACTTTTGGAAAGATTTATTCTCATGTGTGGGTACTCAATTGGCTCATAGTTCTTCATACCATCCTCAATTAGATGGAAAAATTGAGGTTCTTAATAAATGTTTGGAAGGATATCTACATTGTCTCACTTCTAGAAAAAAATCTCAATGGATAAATTAGCTACCTCTTGTAGAATGGTGGTACAATACCTCTTTTCATATCTCATAAAAAATGTCTCCATTTTTGGCACTTCATGGATATGATCCTCCTTCCATCACTTAATTATTAAAGGTGTCACCAAGAGTTCAAGAATTGGAGGACCACTTTCTTCATCAACAACAGGTACTTTTAGGACTCAAGGAGAATTTTTCTATGGCACAAAATTGAATGAAACAACAAACAAACCAACATCGTAGTGAAAGAAATTTTGAAGTTGGGGACTGGGTCTTCTTGAGATTGCAACCTTATAAAAAAATCTCAATGAAGCAAAAAAAAAAGAATAATAAGTTTTCTCCAAGATATTATGGACCATACCAAATTATGCAAAAGATTGGTAGTGTTTCTTGCAAGCTGACTTGCCACCAACAACAAAGATACATCTAGTTTTTCATGTTTCTTGTTTGAAGAAGGTAACTAGGTAGAATATTCCTACTCATACAGTACTACCAGAACTTGATGAAGAAGGAATAATAATTTTGGAACCAGAGGTGCATTCTTCAAACATGCATGAAGAAGCTGAGGAACATAACCTTGACTTAGTATCTCATCTGATCGAAGAACTTACTAGTTGAAGAGGGCACATGGGAGGATGAGGAGTTCATTCAAAAGAATCCACACTTGGTTAGCATTGAGGACAGTGCTTCTTTCAAGAGAGGGGGCATGCTACGCCCTTAATATTGGTGTATATAGGGTTATGCATAGTTAACTTGTGGCTATCTTAATGCTTAATTAAGTCATGTTATCATTATTATACTATTATTTATGTAGGTACATCAACCTAGGTGTTATGTAGGATTGTGTCTATTCAAACTAAGCATAATTAGGTATATATAGGAGGTTGTGAGCCTTATTTCAACATCATATTGTGAAGTGTGTTCTCATTGGAGATATTTGGAGGTTTCCCCCTCGAAGTGGCCTATTACTCTTAGTTATTATCAAGTATTTATGTAATATTTCATATTATTTCTTCTATTGTGCAAGTTATTTCATTACACTACCATTGATAGAAAGTTATTTGATTCTATGATTCAGAGAAGAGGTAAAAGAAAGAAAATTCCTAATTAGGCGAATGCATGCAACACACATGATTCATTTGATCTGGTAGTTGCATTCATAGTACTAGATCTGAGATTTTTTATGATACAATTGGTAGTAGCAGTAAGTTTAGACAAAATTATTTGTTGATTGATGAAGAGGATTTGTGGATTAAGAGTGAGAATGATATTTATGTTTTGAATTCTTTAAGATGTTTAGAAGTCCTTATGGAACACTTTTTTGTCACCTTAGGTGTTTTTTGCAAGAGAATCCATGGGTCGTTGGCAATATTTTATCACCCCCCAAAAAACTATTTGTTATTTTTTGTTTTATAATTACCTATCTGACAAATTGTATTGGTAAACACTTGATTATTATTCCATATTTCACAAGCTTGGATTCACATTGTATCATGGATCATTTCCCGAAGTGGACATAATCCTTTGTGACATTTGATGAAAGTTATGCTTCATCTTCCCAGGTGCTATTTTCCTATACTTCATGCAATGCCTGGTATTTAATTTGGCATGGTTCTATATTTAAGAGTCATCTTACACTCGCTTGGATCTAGACATTTGGTTAACATGTGGACCTACACTAGAGGCTTCATAATATAATATCATGTATTATGTGTTTGGTCATTAATAATGCGAGGGGCAATCCTATAATGCAATTTACATTTCTTATTATTGGAGATTGTGAACTCTAGATGATCTATGTGTCATGATGGCTATATATGTAATATTCTAATGTCTTAGGATAGCATCATTGATGTAGTATCATTCAAGGGATACTCAGAGGAATATTAGATAGTGAACTTTGCCATAACCAGGAAGGCCTTACTATTGGATACAATCAACTAATTGTGTGTTGTCTTTGATGTTACACAAATGTCATATCAGTTGTCAGTTAGTGCTTACCAAGCTCACTTGGTCAACAAGACATTTTTCCTTTTCTGCTAAGCATTCCTAAAGATTACTCTACAAAGACAGTGTCTACCAAGCTCACTCAGACATCAAAGGAATTTAGGTAGAAAATAGTGTTCACTCAATTGTCAAAGGATATTTTCAAATTCACAATGTTAAACAAGCTTCTATTGGTTAACACAGGAAATCATCTTAGAACCAGTATTTACCGAGCATGGTTGACCAATGAAGGATTTTTTTGTTTTGACATAAGAAGATTATTTATTTTAAGTATTGTTTCTAGTTGACTATGGTAATGATTATTGATTATTGTAATTTGTAATTGAGTCGACTTGATAATCTAGATGATATAAATGAAAGGTCAAGTTGAGATTTTTAGTGTTGTGCAAGTGTGTTGATTAAATTGAGAAAGAAAGTATGAGAGTAAACTAGAATGATAAGTAGGTATCCTTGTGGAGAAAAAAAGTATTATTCGATTAGGAATGATCAAGGATGAAGTAGAATAGAGATCTATAATAAACAATTTAGTTGCATCACAATCAGGTCATTTCATTGTTACTCTCTAACCATTGTAGTAGTGATCTAAATCTCTTAATAGAGTTGGTTTAATAGCCAGTTGTAAATCCTCTAACAAGGTGACAGTTCCATTGAATTGTTCTAAGACCTCTTTCAAGGCCACTCCTTACAGGGTGATTAAATCCTCCAACAAGGTCACACCTAGTAGTGTTTTTTGTAACCTTTAATCGGGTTAGCTCCTAACAGGGATCACTTCAGAAGAGTAGAAATAGTAACTAGTTACATTGGTGCTTTTTCCCATATTGGGTTTCCATGTTAAATCCTGGTGTCTCATGTGTTCATGTTATTTCTTTTATGCTTGCAAATTAATCACTACGAATGTTTAAGATACTCTAAAAGTAAATCACACTCTACATTTACTGAGTTATAGCATTTTATGTGTGTTTACTGAATAACTACAACAATTAGATTTCTTAGTTTAAATTTTATTGTTGACATCTAAGGGATCTAGGATTTATTTTAGTGATAACTGATTCACCCCCCCTCTCAGTTACTCCTATATTTCCAACAATTGGTATTAGAGCTTTTGGCGCTTGTAGGAAGGTTTCAAGGACCTAAATAAAGATCAAGATGTCTTACAAGAGAGAAATTCCAAAACTAAGCAGAGACAACTTTTCTACATGGTATGGACTCATGAGACTTCATCTAGCCTCCATTAGTGATTCAAGCTTGAAATACCTTGATGAAGAATACACAACTCCCACTGGTACATTGTCTGTTGGAGATATTGTTGAGAAAAGAACCATAACACCATGATGATTTATATTGTATTTGTTCTTAGCTATGATGAATTTGATGATATCAAGGACTGCAAAATTGCATTTGGTATGTGGAACAAGCTAAAGGACATCTATGGTAGTGATGACAATGTGAGGAGAGCCAAAGTAGAAAGCCTTAGAGGATAGTTTGATCAAATGAGGATGAGAGAAGATGAAAATATTTCCAAATATGTGAAAAGAATCAAAGCCAATGTTAGTGCAATTAGAGCATCTAGAGGAGAAATCAAGGATGAAACTATTGTAAGTAAAGTTCTTAGAACATTGCTTCCTATCTATGCAATTAGAGTATCTGCTATTCAAGAAAAGAGCTATGAGAAAAATCACAAGATAACTTTGGATACCTTAGTAGGAAGATTGAAAACTTTTGAGCTAGACAACTATGACAATTATGTTCCAACTTATAAGAATATTGAATCTAAATTTGAAGCCAAACTTTCACTCAAAGAAAAGGGCAATAAAATAAAGGACATTTAGTTAGAAAGCAAATAGGAATCAGAGGAAAGTTTTGATAGAGATCTTGAAGTTGTTGAAGCTTTACTTGCAAGGAAATATTCTAGAGGCAGAGGAAAATACAAAGATAAAGTTCCCTTAATCTATTTTTCATGTGAAGAAATTGGTCATATTGCTGCTAGGTGCCCAAACAAAGAAAGCAAGGATGAGAAGAAAAGTCACAAGTGTAATGACAATAATGATTTCAAAAATTAAAAATCATTCAAGGACAAAGGTAAGAAGACTTTTTTAATGGCTAAAGATTCTGATAATAGTGAAGATGAGATAGTATACATTGCTATGAAAGATGAATCTGATGAAGAAGAAGATAAGATGTCACTATCTCTTATGTCAGTCAAAATGACACATGGATCATAGATAGTGGATGTTCACATCATATGATTGGAGATAAAACAAAGTTTGAACACTTTGAAGACTATGATTATGGAAGTGTAAGGTTTGGAAACAATGAAACTTGTTGCATAAAAGGGAAAGGCCAAATCTCATTAATCGAAGAACTTGTATGTGAAAATGCCTATTAGATTGATGGACTAAAACATAATCTACTGACTATGGCATAGATGATTAACATTGGATTCAAGATGGAATTCATGCATGGCAAGGCAAGACTATTGGATGACAAAGGTAATCTGATTGGATTAGGCAAACAAATAAGAGGTAACCTATTTTATCTTGATCTTGGTGTTAGTTCATATTTTATTGCTCAAATGGAAGAAATTTGGTCATGGAACAAAAGATTATGTCATGTAAACTTTGATAATATGGTGAAGATAAAAAAATTCACAAAAGTGAGAGGTATTCTTAGTTTGAAGAAACCATGTGTTGGTTTATGCAAGAATTGTCAGATTGGAAAAATGGGAAAGACTAGTTTTAAGAGCAAAAACTATCAGTCTAAAGATGTCTTGGAAATTGTGCATACTAACCTATGTGGACCCATTGGAATAGAAATTTATAGTGGAGAAAAATTCTTTATTCTTTTTGTTAATGACTATTCTAGAATGAGGACTGTTATTTATCTTAGAGAAAAGGTAAAAGCATTTGAGAAATTCAAATGGCATCTAGCAATAATAGAACAGGAAATATAGAAAAGATTGAAATGCTTAAGATCAGATAGAGGTGGTGAATTCATCTCCAATGAATTAAATAACTTTTTCATTGAAAGAGGAGTTAAAAGATAGGTATCAACCCTTGGTACTCCTGAGTAGAATAGAATAGTTGAAAGAAGAAACAGATCTATCATGGATTGTACAAGGACTCTAATGGTTGGAAAGAACGTTGCTATCAAATACTAGAAGCAAGCTATCAACACTACTATTCATACTTTGAATCAAGTATAGTTGAAGGACTCATATAAAACTCCCTATGAATTATGGTATGACTATAAACCCAATGTAAGTTGCTTGAAAGTATTTGCAAGTGAATGCTATATCTTGAAAGAGTCTAGAAAAGACAAGCTTGATGTAAAAGGTGATGAAGGTATATTCTTAGGATATTTTTGCAAAAGTAAGGCATATAGATGTTTAAATTTGTCTACTGATAAAATCATAGAAAGTGCACATGTGAGAATTGATGAGTTTGCAAAAAGAACTGAAGAAGAAAGTAAAAAGGATCTAGAAGATTACATGAGATTTGTTTACTTTGAACTTGATACATTGCCAGACACATCTATCAATAAGGAGAATTCAACTCCCAAGTCTTCCTTAGTTATCGAGTTGCAAGAAGTTCAAATGGAGTCACAAGGACCTGAGTCATATTCTGAAGCTATCGAGCCAATACCTACCAAGTATGAGAAAATTGAGCTAGAAGATGAAATTCAAAATGAAGACATTGAAATTCATTCAAAAGGCAAAGAACCTATATTGGCCAAGTATGTTAGAAGGCATCATGCTCCTGATCAGATTATTAGAGATAAATCAGAAGCTACTATGACAAGAAGTAAGCTAAAAGGTACATGTTTACTTGCTAATTTTGAACCTAGAAGTGTTAAAGATGCATTGGAAAATGAAAGTTGGATTGACTCTATGAATGAAGAAATAGAAAAAATAGAGAAGAACAAAACTTGGACTCTTGTTCCTAGGCCTAAAGATAAAAATGTGATTGAAACAAAATGGGTATTTAGAAATAAGCTCAATGAAGATGGACAAGTATCAAGAAACAAAGAAAGACTGGTGTGTAAAGGATATTCTCAAGAAGAAGGAATTGATTATGGTGAGACTTTTTCTCCTATTGTAAGATTAGGTGTTAGGACTCTACTTGTGTATGCTGCTCACAAAGGATTTAAAGTATATCAAATGGATGTTAAATCTACATTTCTCAATGGTATAGTAGATGAAGAAGTCTACATTGAACAACTAGAAGGTTTTGTTGATCTAGACAAAAAGGACATGGTCCACAAATTATAAAAAGCACTTTATGGTCTAAAACAAGCTCCTAGAGCATGGTATGAAAGGTTGAATAACTATTTTATGCAAATTGGTTTTCAAAAAACTAATGATAACAATAGTTTGTATATCAAGGAAGGACTAGATAACAAGATTGTATTGGCAGAAATATTTGTGGATGGCACTCTATTTATAGGGAATGATGATCTATGCAAAGAATTTTTAGAACAAATGAATAAAGAATTTGAAATGTCCATGTTTGGTGAGATAAAACTCTTTGTTGGACTATAGATAAAAAAAAGCAAGAATGGAATCTACATTAGTCAATCTAAGTATATCAAAGAGATAATCAAGAAATTTGGAATGGAAGATTCTAAACTAGTTGGAACCCCCATGTGTATTGGAGTAAAGCTTACCAAAGATGATGATTCAAAAGAGGTAGATCATACCTTATATAGATCAATGATTGGAAAATTATAGTATGTAGTTCACACAAGGCCTGATATTGCTTTAGCAGTTGGGATAGTGGCAAGATTCTTAGCTAAACCTAGCGAAAATCATATGATGGCAATCAAAAGAATTTTGAGATATCTAAAAGGTACTAAAGATTATGGTCTATGGTAAAAACTTGAAGGAAACTTAGACCTAAAGGTATTCAATGATGTTGATTAGGCAAGAAATCTTAATGATAGAAAGAGTACAAGTGGTGGAGCATTCTTTCTTGGTAAAAGATTAGTATCTTGGACAAGCAAGAAGCAAAACTGCACATCCCAATCTACATCGGAAGCAGAATATGTTGCAGTAGTAGTGAATTATTCTAATATTGTTTGGTTTAAATAGTTTTTGGAAGGCATGAAGGTTGAAATCAAAGAACCAGTTATCATGTATTGTGATAACACCAATGGAATTAACATATCAAAGAACCTAGTGATGTATTCCAAAACTAAGCACATTGCCATAAAATATCATTTTGTTAGAGAATTGGTGCAGGATAAAGAAATTTGATTGGAATATGTTCACACAAAAGAATATAATGCAGACAAATTCACCAAGCCATTACCTAAGGATGTATTCCTATATCTAAGAGGTAAGTTAGGGGTCATTCCCCTATCCAAAGCTCAGTAAATAAAGTTTTAGTGATGCATCAACATGAACCAAGTTGAAGATCAATCAGTTGATGTAGCATAGTCAAAGGGACTATTGCATATGAATTAGTACTCAAGGTAGATTGATACTAATTAGGTATGTGTTGTCTTTGGCATGTGTTGTCAAAGAGGGATAATATTACTGTCATATCTTTCTAAAATTTGTTTATATCTTTTGAGAAAGAAGTACACTATCTTAGAAGTTATGTAATTCCTTCATAGAGGGAGATTACTTGTAATGAGCCTGGATTAACATATATTTTTCCTTTGTCAGAAATGTAATGTATTAAATTCAAATATTTAAGAATTGTTTCAATTAAATTGTACAAGTTATGACAATATTATTTTAAATATTATGGTACTACTTTGAATTGTTTCAAACATTATTTTCATAATTTCCAAGTCCCTCGTGAACATTCATAACTATAAATATATTATTATTTCATAATATATTAATATATATATATATATATATATATATCTTACTATTATCATAAATGTTATCAATGTTCAATAACCTAAACGTAATTTGATTATTTAAACATCCTTTTTATCCAAGAAAACCCTAAACTACTAATTATTATTATATTAAAGCTTATATATGATTACCAAAGCTTACTATACAAATATAATAAAGCTGACTGACTAGATATAATGTAAATATTAATCTATGCAAATAGGAAGGCTAAACTATAACTAAATCATATTGTAAGAGGCATAATGTCATACTCATGACTGCTGAATAATATATGAATACCCGTATTAGGGTTAGGTCATAAAAGGGAAGGAAGACAAAAATAAAAAAATTGAATCAAAGTTTGAATAGGGAATAACAATATTCCACATTTAGTAGATGTGACATGGATGTATTATTACCTTCACGACATCTCTTAATACACACACTGTAATCTCTGTTCGGAGTATGTCACTGTCAGAACATCACCTCTGTAGTCAAGATATGGGTACGTTAATCCCTCCATGATACTTTGCAATACAATAATATTTAAAAGAATATATAAATAATCACTGCGCTATGACATGTGGCAATAACTTTGTAAATTATGTATGGCATAAAAATTTAAGAGTTCAAAATACATAATCTCTAAAATACTATATCGAGCATAGATTAGAATCATTAAGTATTTCCTAGGAAAGATTAGCATATGATTTTTAATACTGTTTCTTTTATGGATTTGTAAACATTATTGCATGGACATTAGAATAAACATTACAATGAGTAAGGAAGTGATATATTCATCAATTACTATGATTACATTATATATATATTGATGGCATAGGATTCAATTAGATATTAACACATAACATATTAATAAATATTGTAATAAAAGGGATATTGGTATAATATATTTATATATGTTATAGAGACTGGAGTAATATAGGGATGTATTTCAAACTTTAGTGTAGAAGGCAGTGTCTTCACCTGAATTATGAAATTCTGAGATAGGGAGTTGGTGGGGGGGAAAGACAGAGTAATTTTGAGCACTTGTCAGATATTCTTGGAGCTTGTTTCATGCACCCTCTACACTGTCATTCTACCATCTCGAAATGATCATAATTAGGAAGAGAAGATGACCTGACACTATGAGGAGAAATCTTCCATGAAAACCAATAAATTAATGGTAATGCTCAACTCCTCACATAATTTAATAGCAGAAAGGATCATAGGTTGTTTAAATTTGATGATTTCCTAATTTATACCTAAATTGAATAACAGGTTTAAAAAATTTAAAAAGGGGTCATTACATTACTGCATGAAAGAGAAGAAGTTTTTGGTAAAAAATCTAAGAGGGAGAAACTTTCTATCAGAGAAAATCTTGTTTTTAAATTTTATTGTGCTATGACATGTTGTTGGATATAATCGACTAATTGTGTGTTGTCTTTGATGCTACACAAATGTCATATCATTTTTTGGTCAGTATTTAACAAGCTCACTTGGTTAGCAAGACAGTTTTCCTTGTCTACCAAGCATTCCTGAAGGTAGGAAATAGTGTTCACTAAGTTCACTCAGCTGCCAAAGGATATTTGCAAGTTCGCAGTGTTAACCAAGCTTCTGTTGGTTAACATAGGAAATTGTCTTAGAACTAGTGTTTACTGAGCAGGTTGTCCAATGAAGGATTTTGTTGTTTTGACATAAGAAGCTTATTTATTTTAAGTATTGTTTCTAGTTGACTATGGTAATGATTATTGGTTATTATAATTTGTAATTGAGTCAACTTGACAATCTGGATGATATTAATGAAAGGTCAAGCTGAGATTTTTAGTGTGTGTACAAGTGTGTTGATTAAATTGAGAAAGAAAGAGTGAGAGTGAACTGGAATGATAAGCAAGTATCCTTGTGGAGCAGAAAAGTATTATTCAATCAAGAAGGATCAAGGATGAAGCATAATAGAGATCTGTAATAAAAAATTCAATTGCATCACAATCAAGTCATTTCATTGTTACTCTCTAACCATTGTAGTAGTGATCTAAATCTCTTAACAGAGTTGGTTTAACAACCAGTTGTAAATCCTCTAACAAGGTGACAGTTCCATTGAATTGTTTTAAGACCTCTTACAAGGTGATTAAATCTTCTAACAAGGTCACACCTAGCAGTGTGTTTTGTAACCTTTAACTAGGTTGGCTCCTAATAGGGCTCACTTCAGAAGAGTAAAAATAGTAACTAGTTACTAACTATTTACATTGGTGGTTTTTCCCATATTGGGTTTCTACGTTAAATCTTGGTGTCTCATGTGTTCATGTTATTTTTTTTATGCTTGAAAATTAATCACTATGAATGTTTAAGATCAACTAAAAGAAAATCACACTCTCCATTTACTGAGTTATAGTATTTTTTATGTGTTTACTGAATAACTGCAACAATCAGATTTCTCAGTTTAAATTTTATTGTTGACATCTAAGGGATCTGGGATTTATTTTAGCGGTAACTGATTCACCCCACCTCTCAGTTACTCCTTCTATATTCCCAACACTTATGGCCTACCATATAGTATATTTTATCATGTGAGCTATCTTATGAATCAGTAGAATGTATATGGTGAATGTTATTGAAGATATATTGATAATAAAGTGTTTCTTATAGTTATATCTTGTGTACTTATATCATGTTGTATTTTTTGGGGTCTTAGTCATCTCTTTTAGGGATTTTCCTATCTTGTACTACATCAAAGCATGCGAAGAATTCTAAAGTGGTAAAAAAAGGTTTGTACTTTAATAAGATGATTAGTGATTTTTAAAAGAATATATTCTTTATTGATTAGTTTAGGTTGTTGTTTCCTCAAAGTAAATCATGCCCATATTGTAGTGTCATGTTTTGTGTTATGAGGAAGTCTATTATTGCCACCTTTTAATTTATGTTTCCAATATATATGTAAGGCCTCTACATTCCATGATTAATAGGAAATTATCCAAACAAAACTATCACAAAGAAGGCTCACATTTTATTCCCTTTGTAATATACTATCTATAATCAATTTGAGGGATTCTAAATGGACCACCTTACATAAGTTGTGCATTTTTTCCTTTTTGTTTCCCTTCTTTTCAACTTACCTTATTTAAAAACTTAAGTTAAATGTCTTAATCCATAAGTCATTTTTTCTATTAGTGTCAAACTCTCATCCATTCACAAGGCTAGATTATTCAATCATAATTGTGACTGAGTCATCCTATATAGGCCAAGCAAAGGAATGAAGACTTGTAAATATTCTAAGTCAAGTGCCAAATAGTAGTTACTTCTGAGCATGCTAATAGTTGTTGGGTACTCACATGATTTTTGAACTAATGAAAGATTGAAATGATTACTAAGTTAGTCAGATTTCAATAGAAACTGAGTGTTATATATATTGAGTGATCTAGTTCATGCCGAGCTAGTGAAGATCGAGGGACAACATGAAGAAATAATTTACACTGAGCACTAGTATGTTGTAAATGCCAAGAAACACAATTTACAATTTTGTTTTGAATGACATTGAAATCTATTTTAAATTTTTTTGTCAAGATGGAAACATGTTTTGGAGATTGAGGAGTTAATCAAGGAAGTGATTACACATTTTTTTGAGGATCATTAATTCCTAGGAAAGCAATTCCATCGATCATAAAATTGAAATGTCTAAGAAGAAAAAGGATTGATCCTAGATTGTTGATTTGGATATAGAAGGTTTACCCAATTATCTGTTAAAAATGTTTAGAATAACTAAGAGGGGAGGTGGATTAGTTACTCAAGGTCTCTATGTACCATTTGAACAATAAAACAAACATTCATTGTTCTACTAATTCTACTGTTGCCCAGTCTCTACTTGAATTACTATCTTAAACATAACTCACTTTGCATAATGAACATATTATGAAATGTAAAACATATAAAGCATTCATCATAGATTTGACACTAGAATTTTTACATGGGAATCCAATTTGGAAAAAACCACTAGCAACATGTCACTCTTTTTTACTCTTTCAAAGTGAGTAATATTAGGAGCTAACCCTATCAAAGGTTACAAAGCACACTATTAAATGTGACCTTGTTAGGAGGGGCCTTGTTAGAGGACTTTGATCATTCTATTTAGAATGTCACCTAGTTAAAGGATTTATACAGACTGTTAAGTCTCTCAAATGACTGTTAGGGAAACTTTTATTAAAAGGATTTCAATACAAACTATTTACAATGGCTAGAAAGAAAATAATAGCTTTTAATTTGTGTGATTATAAATCACTTTTGTAGGCTTAGATCTCAGTTCAATCCTTGAATGGCTTGCTAATAAGCCTTCCATTGTCATCTCTGATCTTGATCCACTCAGAAACCCTTCAAGCAATCAGTCCATTCTTCTGAAAAATATGTAAGCCTCCTGCTCATATTCACTTATCAACATCTACATCATCTCTGTAAGCTTTCTCCTTTAGGTTCACATTCACTCACACTTGTGTGTTTCTAATCAATCTTTCTCTGTATTCCTCTTTTCACACACACTTGCACTTTGCACATACATACACAACACCAATTATTTAGCTCTATATTTCTTTAAATAGGAAATTAGTGCTTTGCCATTTTCTACATCCACCATAGATTTTAGGGTTTACAATTAGGTTCAACTCAATTCACTGTATCTATCCATTTTCTTGATATTCTTCTATAGATCTATTTATTAGGTCCTTACCTAATCCTTTCCTTGAATTTAATGATCTAACTCATCAATCTTATCTTCAATGCGGTTCACATCTCCCAAGAAATCAACTATGCCAGTTTGATCTCATGATTTTCTCAAATTCATTCTCATACTATCACTTGATAATCTCTAAATTCTAACACTTGGTCATCACTAAATTACTCCATTGTTGTATATCTTTCTAGCTTGGCATAAAATATCTCACTTAGTGTATACTAATGATCGGTCAACAGTATATTTTCTTGGCACTAAATGAAGCTTGGTTGACACTAGAATTACTTGACATTCCTTAACATTTTAATCTATTGCTTGGCTTGGCTTAGTTTTCTTGACATAAATAATAACTTTGCTTTATCAAAGTCTATCTAATCAAATGTCCATTGTAACTTCCTTTTCATAACTCAACCTTTTCTCAAGGAATTATTGTTATGAGAAACTTCTCAAATCATCTTCATCGATCAAATAGATATGACATTTAGATTATGTAGCAATATGTCTTATTAATAGATTTAACATCAATGAAAAAACAACAATTGTTCCAATTATATGTTTCCAACAATCTCCCTCTTTGGCATTGATGGAAACATCTCAATATCTCAATTATGTAGCAACACTTGTTACCATAAAATCCAACATATTTCACTTTGATTCTCTTTTTTGAAAATAATTCTCCCTATTTGCAATAACTCTCTTTGTAGTAATCTCTCCCTTTGTTAGTAATCTCTTATTCTTTCAGTAATATCTCCCTGTTTAACAAAAATGCCAAAGACAATTAGTTCTCTAAGCTTGAAACTCTTCATACATCTAAATTATGTATATTTTTCATATTTGGCTGATTTCTATTATCTATCTATGACTAATCTATTATGCTATATTAAATTACCTACCTTAGGCATGTCCCAAAGTAGAGCTATATTGCATCACTATGTAGGATATTTTAAGTAGCACATGTGATGTAATGCACGTTGTCTTCTTAAGTAGCTTTGTTTAGGGGAATCACCCCTAATCTACCTCTAAGATATTCATGAGCATCTTTAGTTAAGGGTTTTGTGAATATGTCACCAATCTATTCTTTAGTATTCACCTATTCTAACTTCACTTCTTTGTCCTAAAATAATTCCCTCAAGTAGTGATACTTGATAGCCACGTGCTTTGTCTTAGTGTGCATCACTAGATTCTTTGAAATGTTGACAAAACTTGCATTATTACAATAGATAACAAAAATATCTATAATTTTTTCTTTCATATCTTTCTTCAATTGTTTGATCCACATAATATTTGAACAATTTATTGCAGCTACCACATACTTGACTTTAGCTATTGATTAGGAAATACAATTCTATTTCTTGCTTGTCCATGACACCAATCTCTTTCCTAGAAATAATTCATCTCCACTAGTACTTTTTATGTCATCAATATTTCATGCCCAATTTGAGTTAGTAAACACTCTCGATTTAAACTTATAATTTCACTTGTAATACAATCCATAGTCTTGTAATTATACTTCTTGCTTGTTCCAATTGTAAGTTTCCAACATCATCTATTTAAGGAGGGTTTATGACCTAATTCACAAGAAGATTATTGCATGCATGTGAAGTGTGAAGGATTGGATGGCTAGGGTGAAGGTGAATTAGATAGAGTATAGAGATTGAGTAGAGTTGTGAAGTGCAGAGATAAGAGATAAATTAGATTAGGGAGGTGATCGGTTTATGAACAAAGGAGATCTATTATTAGAATATTAGTGCAAATTGAAGGATTAGGTATTGATACATTTTAATAGGTGTAATAAGGGTTTGAATAAATTAACAGAGTGGTCCTAACAAACCTTTATAAATCTTAATAGGGCACTTACTTAGTTGTAAGATTAAATCTTTTAATAAATTTATATTGTAAAAGTCTTGTAAGCTCTTAACATGGAAGACCCCTCATAGGGTAGATCATCAGAAGTGATCAAACTTGTAGCCCTAGCAGGTGAACATTATTATTGCAATAGTGAATATTTGTAGGTGTCATCCCCACTACAATTTTACCTTCACATTGGAGGGTTTATGCATAAACAAATCTTTGTGTTCATGTGTTATGAGTTACTTTATGTCTCTGTGATTTATTCATGATATTAGCTGCTAGATATGATTATGAATTGTAGTAAATGTTTATTTTTTTATAATATTATTGAGATAAGGGTTTGTGGTGAAGCTATCATATTTGATACTTGTTTGAAGTGTTAAAGTTTTATAGATCTTGATTATGTAGGAAATATTCAAGACTATGCTAAGTTACTAAGAGGGGAGGGGTGAATCAGTAACTTCTAAAACTTTAATAATTTCAATTCTTAATCCAATAAATCATTTAACACTTAATTCATCACATTTGATCTGATTTCATGTATGAGAATTAAAAACATGAAAGCATCCATAACACTTGAACACAAAGATTAGGTGACCCAAAAACCTTCCAAATATAAAGTAAAATTGGGGTGGGGATGATACCTACAAAATTTAGTACTACAACATAAAGTTGGCCTATTAAGGCTTACATTGATCACTTTTGATGATCTACCCTGTTAGGAGCAAATAGGACTACTAGGTCCACCTTGTGAGAGAATTTGCAAACACACAATGAAGTATGCACTTGGTAAAGAGATTTATAAAAGACTGTTAGGTCTACCTTGTTAGAGAATTTTGATTGGTTCACCTATTAGGATGAAGTAGTAGATCTCTAATTTGCAACTGAGTTTACTGATAGAGATTCTGTAGTGCCTCTCCCATTTGACTTTCGTATGTCATCCTAATGGATGCAACGTTGTTGATCTTTTGTAGTGATGGATCATGATTGTGACCATGAGTGGTCTACACTGTAGAGGTGATTTGATGTATCTTTCTATATCAGTTACTTTGATTATTCTCATGGTTGATTTATGCAATTATTATGTGATTTATGGTTCTCTAAAATTTGTGGCAGTGGTTATCTAGATCAATGCGGTATCATGATGTTGTTCCGCGATTACCCTAAGATGTGTGCAGAGATTGCACTGTGTACTATTACCATGCTACACTAGACTAGGTTCTTGTAGTAGTGGTTAGTCATGTTTATGACTATGTTCACTCATGTGTTTTAAGTACCTTTTTAATGTTGTTTAAACAACCATTATTAAATGCTTAAATGATTAGAAATGGATTGCCCATTTGGATTATTTGGTTATGTACTGCGAACATTTACCTTGTTATATTTTGATCTGAGAGATATCTATTACTTATGTGATATTTTATATTTGAGAGCACCTGAGGGTTAGATGTTATACTTTGATTTCAGTATCATAGATTATAGACTACTATGCTATTTAGTTGATCATATTGCATGACGATGCCATTTTGAGATGATAGTGTGTTTTATGATGACATCTGGTTATCTGGTATTTGGACATACCTTTGATTATGTTAGGTGATGGATTTAATGCTATGGTTATTTACTTCATCCCTGCATTGTTATACTTTATGTGAACATGAGTGATGTAAATAAATTATTTTAATATAATTAAATAAATGGTAAAATTAGGTGATTTAAGGCATTTATTGCTTCAGCTATGTTATTATATGCAATTGCACTTGATCGTGTTGTTTAATGTGTAGGATTTATATCCTTGGTAGTGGCATATGGAGTTAGTGATTTAGCCATTCATATTTTACCAATGTCATCCTTGTATGGTTGACGTAACCTTATTTTAATTGTTTAATTAAACCTTTCGATAATTATTAAATCCGAACTCATTTGCATTATGTGATTAGACTCGTGAGCGTGTCTATGCATTTAGAGGTTCACATTATCACAAAATTTGTTAAGGCAATTTATGTGTTTTTGGGTTTTCAGGCTTTTTAATTGATTTATTTTAATTTTTGGCAACTTTTCCATAGATGAATTCCTATTTATAAGAATAGCTTATTTTCATTTGGGTCGATTTGAGGTTTAACTAGGTTGGCTAGTTATTTGTCCTAATCGATTATTCACTTGAAAAGTGAATAAATATTTCAAAAGCAATTTAATTCCTCACTTCTCACTTTTGAAATAGAAAGTTGGAGAGTAAAACCCAAAATCCTCTTCATGAGGATTTACTGTTTTGTTCATTGTGGGAGCTATGGGCATGGGATCGTCATGAGGTTGAGCTCGTTGCATCCAACTCGGGAAAATCTTAAATTGTTGCGATTTTCAACTACTTTTGCATGCTATTTATTTTATGGTTCAAATTCCCATTTTGCCCCTTTGGCTGTGAGGTAGGGCTTTTCTGTTTTATGGTTTCGGCTCCGTTTCTAATTCTATTTTTGGTAGCCATTTGTTTGGAGGCTGAGAACTAGTGTTCCCCTCTATTTTTGTATGCTATTTCTACCCAGTTGGGCGGGTACGAACATTTTCTTATTTTCTAAGATGAGGGTTTGGGGTTTTGCACCATTATGTTGGCCATTATTGCATACAGTGTCCAAACTTGTTTATTTTTGAATTTTTGGAGTTTTTGTACCCAAAGGCCAAATGGCTTTTAATTTTGAAGTTTTTTCAAAATTTGGAGTTTTTACCTCGTTTTGTGTGCCACCCTATTTTTTCAGGTCTTCTTGGAACAAGGTGGGTTGTGGACCTAGATGATCTATTTGGATATTAGTCAGCCCACTATTGCACTTTTATGTTGCATTGGGATGCATGTTACACTCGCATTCCCAAGTTTGTGTTCGGTTGAGTGACTTTATACCTATTGTTATGTTTCTCTTGGACCTTTGTTATTGTTTTGTGGACACTACAATTCGTGTAGGATCCATACTCCTAAATTAAGGCTAGTTGGGTGAGTTCATGATGTTTGGTCTTGTTACATCATTGGGATTCGTGTGGAATCCATACTCCCAGATTGAGGCCGATTGAGTGATTTCATTGTAGACACCTAAAAACCTTTAGAAAATAAAGTATTTTTATTTTCTGAAAAAGTCTTGATGACATCATCATTTATTAATTAATTAATTTTTATGCCATTAAATCCCTTTATCTTAATTAAAAATATTTAATTAAGGAATCCCTCCCAAAAATGTTTAAATCTTATTTAAACATTATTTCTTTATTTATTAATTATTTAATTAATAAATTGACCAAAAATCCTAAAATAAATAAAAAAATTATTTTTTGCCCAAAACTTGGCCAATTTCCTTATGACCAATAACCTCTTCCAAAATCTTCTAATCCTTCTTTAATTTCGATTAAAGGCTAATCCCATCATTTCCTACCCCTAATCCCAACTCAAAATATTTAATTAAGATTAAATATTAATCCTCATGTTTATTAAAAAAGTTTTAATAAATATCTCCTCAACCCAAACCCTTGAAATAAATAAAACTTTATTTATTTCCTAAAAATCTAATTTATCCTCATCCTAGGAAATTCTAGACTATTCTAGAAAGTCTTTATCCTCCTCCAAAATCTAGACTCTTCTAGAAGATGTCTTTAAACCTAATCCTAATCCCCTCCTAACCTTGTCACATTCCTTAAACATGGGTTAAGACTTACTAACCCAAGCCAAAGCTAACAAATATCTCCTCCTTCACCCACCCTCATTAAATGCCATCCACTTGCCTATCCCTAAGCTAATCCTAAACCATCCTAATCCATCCTCTAATCATTTGCACAAGCCTAAGCAAGCTTAAAACCTTCCTAATCAAGTCCAAGTCGAATTTTCTCTCATCACCCTCAAAATATCTCAACCATAAAACTTTATGAAGTCCACTAGGTCATAAATGACTCTTACAAGCCCTTTTATTGCTCTTACAAGTCATTATGAGGGTCTTTATGAAGATTTTATCCCTTGAGCCTCCTTTGTTGACTCATCCTTCCCCTTTCCTCCATCCTCTCACCATTTGACATGTGTCACTCCTTGATTGGCTATAAGGAAGCACAATCCATGTGCTCTCCTCTCATGCAATCTAAGCCTTCCATAAGCTTTTTCCCATCCTTGCATCTTAGCCCTCAATCCCTCAAGCCTCTTGCCTATAAATTGGATCCTTCCCCTTTACAAAATAACACAATCCATGAAGTAAAGTTATAATACTATTTTGAGATCCAAATCCATACTAAAGCCATCTATCCACACTAAAAATCCACAATCATCCATTGAAGCCTTTGGAAGCATATTGAGCATACATCCTATCTATTTAGACAAAGCTACTCAACAAGAGAGCTTCTTATTGAGAGAGCCCATTAATGGCTCATATTCTCAATTGAGAGTTCATCTTAGTCTATCTTGAATTTTATGAATTTTTTTTAGTTTGTAGAAGCTTTATTTAAATTTGGTTTCTATTAGCATACTAACATTGCTCATATACATTTTGGCACGCCCGGTGGGACCCCGCATGGGTCATCTTCATTAGCTTTTTTAGTCAAGTTTTGTATGTTATTTGCTGATTTTGGCTAATTTTTCTTGTTTTTGTGATTGGTAGGATTGTATAAATTGGTTTTGTAGGTCCACATGAGCATGAAGAAGACAAAAGAACTCATAATCTATCTCATAGTGTTTGCAGATTTTTCAAGCTTATAGGTGGACAAAGAACTTGAAATTATTCTTCCTCTTCTTGTCTATATTCTTCTTATTCCATCTACTTCTTCTTCTTCTTCTTGTGGAAGATATTGGCCATTTTTTTTTAAGGAAGAAAAATCATACACACTTCTTTTTAGTGCTTAAAATGAACCCCCAAATCATACTTAAATCCATTGAAAAATTAAAAATTTGCAAAAAAGAAAAAATCTTTTAACAAGCGAAACTAAACCAATCTAATCATTTGCATCCTTGCAACATCAAGGTTTTAGATGCATTCATGCAAAATTAGGAACACTTCATTTTTGAAAATTTAAAAAGAACTTCAAGTTTCCATTTCAAAAGGTTCAAAATCAACACTAAGTGCACACTAAAGTTCTTTCAAAAAAAATCTCATGAAAACTAAGAGTCCTAAAACTTTTGTTATTTGTTCCAAACAAATGTCTTGTTGCAAAATCTTGAATGTTTCTTAGGTTTTTTATGCATCAAAACAATCTAGGAATATCATTTTTGGGCTTAAAACATGCAAACTAGAACACAAAATCTTGAATGAAAAGCAAAGTCCAAAGAGTCATTTTCACTTTTGAGTCCAAAAACAATCTTGAATGATCTAAGGTTAAAACAAAGCACTTCAAAGTTCTTCAAACAACACACAAAATATCAATCTTGAATGCTCAAAGGAAAACACTTGAATGTTTAACCACTTGTCTTTGAATGCATGTTGCTAAAATCACTCTTGAATGCCATGGATTAAAATCAAATTTTCCTTGAATGCATGGTTAAAACAACAAATCCAATCTTGAATTCTAAGGATCAATTAACTATTGCAATATCAAACACTTCATTTGGAGCTTCTAAAAATTGAACAAAACAAATCTCTTTTCTACATGCAATCTAGGTAAAGTTTGATTTTTGGACATTTAAGAAACCTTGTTAAGTTAAAATACAAATTTGCAAAAATCAATTTGAGTAGTTCCTTGGACTCACCTCTTTTCTAATCACCCATCAAATATTAACCATTGGTTGCAATCTCAACGCCATTTATGGGGATGGGTCTACTTGAAAAAGGTGTTAAATGTTCCACAATCTAACTCACTCACTTGGTCTTTGAATGTTTGCTTTAACTTTATCAAAATTCTTAAATGATCAAAACTCTAGATTAAATCGATCACACTTCAAGTTTGGGCACTAAAATTGAACAACAACTGACGTGGAGAGCCTCCGGGCGCGCGCTTGAAATCGAATCTCACACACTTTTGTTTTGGGCTTAAAACAAACTAACACTCAATCTTGAATGCCTTAAAGAAAATTAATCGATACTTGACGTGGAGGGCCTCTGGGCGCGCGATTTTGCTTTTGTTGACCCTAACTCTTCTTATTGTTTTCATTCTTCGATCAATTTACTTTTGTTGGTGCTTCAAGTTGGAATAAACATTGTATCTTAAACATGAGTGCTTGCAAAGTCTAGATCAGAAAACTTAAGCGTTAGTTGGTAAAAGAACAAATGTATTCTTTAGCCCAAGGTCATCCAAGTCTTCTCTCCCCTTGTCGTCTTTCGAGGCCATCTTGGGTGCATAAGATTAGGATCCAAAACCTTGTTTCTTTTTAGGAGGCCTGCTTGGGGATTTCATCACCCCTTGGACGACCTCAACTCCAGCGTTCTGGCAGAGTATAAGAATCGAAAGGTGAATCGAAAGACACCTCTCTTTGGATCAAGATTTTGTCACTCGGGCTAAGCCTCAAGGAACTTTATACCCTTGAGAAGTGAAAGAGGAGAAGTGGGTTACCGCTCCTCTCGGCTGTGTGACATCTTTTTGGTCTCATCTACGGATTTGGGCCTCACGTACCTTGGGTATATCGAGGACTCCCTAGCTAAACCAAATTTCATCCTTGTAGAAAGCTTCCTAAGATGTTGGTGTGTTTGACATGCTTGCTCAAAACTTTTGTCTGCTTGTTTGTTCATAGCTTTTGAATGAATGTTTGCCAATTTTGGTCGAAATCCCAGAAAAGAAGAAATCTCCCAGCTCAAGGCATACTTAGCGTAGTCACTGCCTTATCATAAAATCATCCAAGCTCCCCTGCTGCAACCGAATCTATCTAGTTCTTTGCCTTAGAAAAATCTCAAATCCAAAGTCCATCCAAATCATCCCCCCAGCCAGCTAGCAATCCAATCCAAAATCACCCAAGCCTTTAGAGAGTTGTTGTCATTCTGCTAGAATTTGCTATCTAATCAATCTGACCAATCCACCAGCCTCACCAAGGTTATCCCTTTGACAAAGCTTTGTCTAGGGTAATCTAGCTTTGTCACTTGCATCCCTCATCACCTTGAGCTAAAGGTTGGGATCCACAAGTGGTCAATCTCGTGTCATGCCCATAGGATCATTAATCTATCCTCAAGTTGACATAGCCACCACCAAATCTAGCGCATAGGAAAGCAAAACTCTCACCTTTTGACAACATGCCCTTGAAGTCTTCCATCCACAGGAAAGCCAAAAATCTCCAGCCAATCCTCCTTAGGTCTGTCATACAGCTTTGACTCTCCCTAGGAAATCTTTCATCAGCCAATCCAAAATCTGTGCTTAACCCAAATCCAACCATGAGCTTCCATGTTCATCCATATGCAAGACCCCATCCCCATCAAACTCATCATCAAAGCATGAAGTACCAATCCTAGCATGATGTGTTTGGTCGCATTGTCCTTGCTCCCGCCACCTCCTATTCCAATGATGATGAAAATCTTGTTGACTATGACGGGTATATTGAAAGCCTTAAAAACATTCCCCCAAGCATCCCCCAAAATCCAAGAGTTATTCCAAACTATCTAGTCATGCCATTTGATATTCCAGCTTCCCCTCCATCACCCCATCAACCAAGCTTCCGATTTTCCACCCCCATCACACTAGCTATTCCTGTCAATCTACCTCCACCTCTGACACACGAGTCTCCAAGGAATCTCCTAGAGGAAATACAAGAAAATTTGCCTCCAACAGTCGATAAGCCATGTCATCTAATCCAACCATGTGAAGTAATCAATGATGAAGCTTCCCCATCTATAATATCACCTCCATCTCCCATAGCTATCATCCCCATACCATCCATCAAATTGCTTAAAATCCTTCCACTTCCCGCAAGCATCAAAATCCCACCACCTATCAAATCCCTCCAAATCCTATCCACATCGCCTCCAAGCATTTCCCAAATCTCTCATAATGACCCTTATACATCCATCTTCTACTCACCCATCTCCACTACTGAATCTCCCATCTATCCATCTGCTACCTTTGAAGAATCCATCCCTTCACCTCCTATCGCACCATCCACTCCAAACCAATCCTATCAAGATCCTACCCAAAAGCATGTTGACATCCCCCAAAGCATAAATGAAGATATCATCGTACCATGTCTTCCATCCATAGTGCAGTCACCATCTCCTCCATCTCCAAAACCTCGAGCCATATCTCCTCCACTACAAGATATCTTGTCATCCCACCAGCTACATCAAGATCCTATCCTTCCATCTCCCCCGCTCCATGCTTCCATCTTACCACCTATCCAAGCTATTCCACCATCTATAATCTACCCTCTTGGTTCACTTACATTCATCCATGGTGGCCCTCTCTCAGCAGAAGAATTAAGAACAGTATCTCCCCATTGCAATAGACCTAATAAATCACTTCTACCATTTTTTGCAAGAAAAAAGTTTCCTCATCTTGTTCAAATGCTCAATCAATGGCATTATCAAGGTCAAAGTTTAGGACCACAAGAGCAAGGAATCAGAGAGCCTATTATTGCACAAAAATATCTAGGATTTCATGGTCTTGGATATGTATCCAAAGGATCACCATCTAAAGGTGTTGGTACACCACACCCCCAAACCAAGCCTATCTCCAAGTCCACCATGCCAGCCTCCCATCACTCCTTCAAGAAATCTTATGTCATCCCCCCTCCACCATCTTTGCAACCCAAAACAACCTACCATATCCCCCCTTCATCCGCTAAATCCATTTTGGGTCCCTATGTCCCAAAATCTACCATCCTCCATCCTCCTATTAGCCATCATAAAAATCCTATTCCATCCATTCCTATGCAAGATCAACAAAGGCACATATCAGGGCACATCATCCATCATCATCCCCCTACACGCTCTTTCATATCCTCTCCATCTCACAAAGCTTCTCCTAACCATCTTCCCAAAGCTTACCACAACAATGTAAATGCCAACTTCAAAATGCATAAAGCTAAAAATCCACATCCTAGGCAATCATATGTCTATTCTAAAAGACATACTCCAAAAAGGAAAAATCCAATCAAAGAATGCAAAACAATGCAAAAGCCTATGAAAAAAAAATCGAAAACCATGTGGATCCCCAAGAAAAAAGTTGAAACCCAATGCATAATGGCATCCACCATTGCTAATCCCCCATCTAGTGACTCATGTCCCCCATCTCCTAACTCCATCTTGGGTGCCTATATCCCCAAGCATGCTTCCACAAATCCTCCATCACGCCCGCATCTACCATCTATCCCCCATATGCTCTTTTCACACCTGTTCCAACATGTGCCAATGTTTCTCTTGCAAGCATCCCCATCTCATGCTCCTTTCCAGCATTTTCATCCCTCCATATCCTACCATCAATCCCATCTAATCCGATCTATTTCATAAATCACACATCTGGTGTACCAACAACTACCAACAAAATTGAACATTCCAACAGCTAGTGAAAAATCCCAAAAAAGCCAAAATAGCTAAAGAAAGCCAAAATCATTCCAGCTAAGTCCAAAGTCAAAAAGTCAAAAAAGAAAAAAAAAATAAAGCGTCCCCTGGTGAAAACTTGGAAATTCAAGCACCTTGGACAAGTACCATGATGAAAACTTGGCAAACAAGCGTCATGCGTAATCCTGCCATCCCCAGCTTAGCCTATCACCCTCATGCTTTTGGTCATCTCTTGACATCCACCTCCATCTTCCAATCTATCCACCTATCCTCCATCCTCCAGCTTCCATCTCACACCATCCACTAATCTTATGCAGCTTCAGCCAATCATCTCAGCTATCATCCATCTCCCTAGCCCCTTCAGCCTTTTCCATCCTAGCTTCAATCCTATCACATCCATCGTAAGACCTCCTTCTGCATGTCATCTTCTAACTGGGGGCACTGTATTCCTTGGAGATCTTGTCTTGTCCATCCTCCCTTGTCATTGGTACCTCGCTCTAGGCTATCTTCATGCAAATCCAATGTCATCCTCTCATTAGCCATTCACTCTAGCACTATCTATCAGCTCAGCTACCACCAACCTTAGCATTATCCCCATCCTTGGTCGCACATCTATCATCATCATTGGATGCATCCTTCCAAATCCATATCTTACGCTATCACCTCATCCTTAGTTTCTGCATCTTACACAAAATCAAGCTATCCCACTATCCTCTCATCCTAAGCTTTTATCCATCTGTATCATACATATCATTGGTCTGTTAGCTTGTACCATATCTTGATTAGCCCACTTGTAAATATCTTGGTCTTTTAGCTTGTACATCCTCTTTAGCTTAGTACCATTGTATCTATCTAGTGTTCGTGTTAGTTTGTCCTTGATCAACATCTTGCACCCATCGCACATCTTGGTTAGCTATTCCAATGCATCCTTTAGCTAGATTTCCTGTCACCAAAGTGTTATCTTTCTTAGTTCAGCTTGTTAGACGCATCACTCATCCAAATCCACCAGCTTCGGTGCTCTCTGATAGGTCCTTGTAGGATATAGCTTTCCTCATGTCTGATCTCGATCTGTTAGTACCTTGTCCTACCCATCTCGTTGGCAAACAACTCTCTTTTGGATTTTCACTTTCTTTTGATTTGGGATCTTCCCTTTTGGGTCTTGAAGTATCTTTTCCAAGAAATCTCCTTGTTACCTCCTCAAGGTTGCCACGATCTTCCATATCATGGTATGTTGCGAATGGGGCAATTAGAGCGTAAGGTCTTGATCAGGTCTTTCGTTTGTTTTTCTTTTCTGCTTGTGGGTTACCCAGTGTCGGTTTCACTCTGATTCTTTTGAGATTCATGTGTGATACTGGGGCAATCCTTGCGTGTTTGTTTTGAGTCAGTTCGTCAGTCCTCTGGATAGTTTGTGAAAAGGCCTTAATGTTCTTGGTAACCTTGGCAATTAACCAACAGTCCTATAGCAAATCTAGTGCTCAGCTACATGGTGGTACTTCTCTTTGAAGTATCCCCCCGCTCAAAAAGCTTCAATGGTTTTCCTTCATCTCCATTATCCCCCATCCGTATCCAACATCCATCTCTCCTACCCCAGCTTATGCATCAGTATCTCTTTGAATCACTCATCACTCTTAGCTTTAGGGATCCACAATCCTAGTCTTAGGGATCCACCAATCCAAATCAATCCACCAAGCCTCATCTTTCGAGATCCACAATCCTAGTCCTAGGGATCTCCGAAACCCATCTTCCACCAATCTGACTCTTTGAAATCCTGTTGCATCAGCTTTATAATCCCCTCATCCATCTCCCTATCCTGGATTCCTTTTTATAGCGCTCTGCTCCTTCATCCTCCACCTTCCCTAAAGTCTTAAGTTTGCTTCCTCTTGTGCATCTGATTCTCCTTTATCATTCTCCCATAGTGAGAGTTTGAGCTAATTTAGCCCCTTCTCTTTGCCAATCTGAGTCTCCTTGCTCATCTCGGATTCTTGTACTTTTCAAGAAGCCATCGAGCCTCACTTTCTCTCCTCGCTACCTTCTTGAGGGGGCATCTCACAGTCCATTCTCTCCTCTTCTGCTCTAGCCTTGGGCATCTTATTTTCTTATCTTTGATGCCATGCCACTTGCGGCATCACATCAAAGAGGGGCAAAATGTAGACACCTAAAAACCTTTAGAAAATAAAGTATTTTTATTTTCTGAAAAAGTCTTGATGACATCATCATTTATTAATTAATTAATTAATTAATTAATTAATTAATTTTTATGCCATTAAATCCCTTTATCTTAATTAAAAATATTTAATTAAGGAATCCCTCCCAAAAATGTTTAAATCTTATTTAAACATTATTTCTTTATTTATTAATTATTTAATTAATAAATTGACCAAAAATCCTAAAATAAATAAAAAAATTATTTTTTGCCCAAAACTTGGCCAATTTCCTTATGACCAATAACCTCTTCCAAAATCTTCTAATCCTTCTTTAATTTCGATTAAAGGCTAATCCCATCATTTCCTACCCCTAATCCCAACTCAAAATATTTAATTAAGATTAAATATTAATCCTCATGTTTATTAAAAAAGTTTTAATAAATATCTCCTCAACCCAAACCCTTGAAATAAATAAAACTTTATTTATTTCCTAAAAATCTAATTTATCCTCATCCTAGGAAATTCTAGACTATTCTAGAAAGTCTTTATCCTCCTCCAAAATCTAGACTCTTCTAGAAGATGTCTTTAAACCTAATCCTAATCCCCTCCTAACCTTGTCACATTCCCTAAACATGGGTTAAGACTTACTAACCCAAGCCAAAGCTAACAAATATCTCCTCCTTCACCCACCCTCATTAAATGCCATCCACTTGCCTATCCCTAAGCTAATCCTAAACCATCCTAATCCATCCTCTAATCATTTGCACAAGCCTAAGCAAGCTTAAAACCTTCCTAATCAAGTCCAAGTCGAATTTGCTCTCATCACCCTCAAAATATCTCAACCATAAAACTTTATGAAGTCCACTAGGTCATAAATGACTCTTACAAGCCCTTTTATTGCTCTTACAAGTCATTATGAGGGTCTCTATGAAGATTTTATCCCTTGAGCCTCCTTTGTTGACTCATCCTTCCCCTTTCCTCCATCCTCTCACCATTTGACATGTGTCACTCCTTGATTGGCTATAAGGAAGCACAATCCATGTGCTCTCCTCTCATGCAATCTAAGCCTTCCATAAGCTTTTTCCCATCCTTGCATCTTAGCCCTCAATCCCTCAAGCCTCTTGCCTATAAATTGGATCCTTCCCCTTTACAAAATAACACAATCCATGAAGTAAAGTTATAATGCTATTTTGAGATCCAAATCCATACTAAAGCCATCTATCCACACCAAAAATCCACAATCATCCATTGAAGCCTTTGGAAGCATATTGAGCATACATCCTATCTATTTAGACAAAGCTACTCAACAAGAGAGCTTCTCATTGAGAGAGCCCATTAATGGCTCATATTCTCAATTGAGAGTTCATCTTAGTCTATCTTGAAGTTTATGAATTTTGTTTAGTTTGTAGAAGCTTTATTTAAATTTGGTTTCTATTAGCATACTAACATTGCTCATATACATTCATGATGTATGGTTTTATTGGCTTTGAGATTTGTGTAGAATCCATCCTCCTAAGGTTATATTGGTTGGGTATCTTCTTTTGCATTATGTTCTCATCCTGTCGTTATGTTTTGATCTTCATGATGGTGGTGCACCACACACGAGTACGTACACATACATTTTTCAGGTGACTTGTGAGGCCCAATCTTTCAAGGTACTTTCAAAAGTTATGATAATTGGGGTTGGGATGGGAGTATGCATGCCCACAGGCACTTGTCATATAATGAGCATGGGTAGGGTAGGGTAGCATATGGAGGGGGCTTCTATCTCACAACTCAATGATCATGGCACCATGGGTTGGCAGAGGAAGCTTTATATAAGTGATAACTAAATAAAATGTGTGAATGGTAATAAAATTTAAGATAATAAAATGTGTGAGCACTCGATTAAGTTCGAGGACACAATGTGTTAGCACTTAGTTAAGTTTGAGGACACATGATCTAAGCTTAGGCTTTTTGATGCCAAGCGACTCTCCATGATGTCAACCCCTACTTAGTAGCCTTTTGAGTGTTTGACCAGGACCTATACTCCTTGCATTGTCTTAGGTCCTTGGTTATAGCCATCATACTATTTTGTGTGAGTGTTAGCCATGGATGTTGTTTTGTGTGTTTGTGGTTGGATCATTATCTCCATCAGCATGGCAGGTGTGGACCTATGGGTGCCATGTGGTTGGGAGGTGTAGCTACCCCTACCACTACTAGGGACCAGTGTATAGAGACGGTCTTATATCCTATTGTGACTATGGCTGGATGTGTTCACTTGGTACTTTAATTTTTAGAATATGCTTCTTGTGATTTATGCTTTCATTGGGATGTTGTTTATCATGTTTAGATGATCTTAGTTTTGATGCATTCATTATTATGATGATTAGCATGTAATAGGTGATGTTATCTACTTGCAAGTTTATCTTCTATTGTACTACTAGCATGTTAGATTTCTTTATGCTTTTGGTTATTAGCATGTTTAGTAGTGATGTCCCTATTATGATAGTACTGACGATTTGATTGGTGGCTTGGGATGTTACACACGAGGGATGGCTAGGACTCACGCTAGTCTTATGATGCCATTGATAGTTGGGAGGAACCACGTACTTAGTTTGGATGTTCAGTTATTGTGATGTTATCTTTGTACACTGCGATGTTGTTTTGAGTACGTTCTATTTTTTTTGTGATTTAGATGGATAGATGTTCCTCTTTCTTGTTCCTTGGTATCTTGTTGGTTATGCTCTTGAGTGTTCGCTCCTCGATCTATGTGGATTGGGTACTCCCTAGTGTGGAGGTTCTAAACTCAGTTTTTCTCTATTTTTCCACTTTTGTGTTTTCCTTAATTGTTTTTGTCTTTCTATGGGTGACATTTTATTAGCATGGTGTGACACAAAAATTTATCGCACACCCATTGAAAATATGTTGTGTGTCACCTGATTCTATTGTATGCCTCTCGGAGAAATATCGTGTGATACTGGAAAGTATAGCACCTCCTTGGAAGATATGTTGTATAACACCCTTAAAGTGTTGCATGCCTTAAGGAGAAGTATCACCCAATCCCTAAAAGTGTCGCCCTCCTTTAGAAATGTCACACGATACTTTTCTATGTTGTATTAAAGTATCACCTAGTTTTTGTAAAAACCTGTGTGGGTGGGCAATGCACACTTTTTGATCTGGTTCAAAATTTTTGAGAGTTGATTTGGATACCCTCTTTAGTGTTCTTCAACCCTTTGGTGTCACTTTTTGATTTCAGTTGTGTGTGTTTTAGTTGTCAGTCTCTTGGGGTTTAAAATATATCATTTAAGTATAATTCCTTATACTTAAGATATATTTTAATATATGCAACGAATCTTTTGAGATAGGTTTCAGACCTCTTGGAGATAAGATAAAGATTCTAGAAAATTTTAGGGCTTTAGAAATCAAGACTTAGCCAATTTTCAAGGCTTCAGGATTTTAGACTTAGCCAAATTTTAGGATTCTGCATTCTACCCCAATTTTTTGTTTTGTTGATGTGTGGTTGTTTCTTTGAGCCCTCATCTTATGCATGGTAATTTTTAGCTTTTGTTTGCGTGTTTTAGTTTGGTAATGGTGTTCAGAGATCTGTTGGTTGCCAAGATTATGGTGAAGTCTTCTGTTGTGATCTTTGTGATCCTTGTATGTTGTTGTTTTGTGCATTCATACTTGTAAAAAAAAATCTTGGCTTATATTGAATCCTTGTTCCAAGGATCTTTGAGTAGGGCATTACAGATTCCTTAGTGTACTAATCACCTTTCTATAATAAATATGTCGCTGCTGCTCCTTATATTGATATGGCCTTTATAATTCTTTATCTGTTCCATTCAAAACTTGAACTTTTTGCATCCACATTCACTTTACAATGCACTTGCTTACATTCACATTCTCACTCTTACATACATTGGATATGATACAATACATTTCATATATATACCAATCCAAATTAAAAAATTACAAAGTCGGCCATGACACAAGTTAACACAAATATTACAAATTCGGCCCACATGAAGATACTCAGGTTCTAAAGACTGACTTAGTGAGGTTGTGATACTTGGCCTCTACTATCACTACTCATAATCATCATGATCTTGGTAGATGTAGAAGCTCAATCCATACTGATCACTTTCAAGTGGTCTTGAACTTAGTTTGCACTAGTGACTCGGTAGATATTGTGTAATTCAAAAAACACTGAATCACTTGGTTAGCATAAAGTAGCTTGGTTAACACTAGCTTCACATCACCTAAACTATGAACTTGGTAGACACTATAATGCTCGGTAACCATTGATAGACTTGGTGTATATTGAAATACATGGTTTGAATTGTTGAACTTCACACTAACTGAATCTGCTCAGTAACCACTAAGATTAGTCTAAAAGACTCGGTAGCAACTGTAAAACTTTGTGGCTACTGAATTACATGAAAAACACTATAGACTATTTAATAAGCTTAGTAGCTATATAGAATCTAAATAAGTGTGTATCACCAATAAAAAACTTGATTGATATGTCAACAATCTCCCCATTTGGCATTAGTGACAAAAACACTTATTAGCCCAAAACTAAATACCTTGTATTCATCACCATGTGATACTAGCTTGTTATATTTTTGAGATTTTTCAAAATTGATCTTTGTAAGATATATACAAAGTAGTTCTCCACCATAGCATATTTCTCCCCCATTCTATGTGTTCCACTATGTACATGTAACTTTTCTCTCATATAATAACATATCTCCCCTTGTAGCTTTTCTCCCATATCTCATCTACCCCTTTTTAACAGTAATGCCAAAGATATATTCTAACATATTTAAATGGAGACACCAAAATGAGATAAGAATTTAGAGTGTCCTTGAGGGTGATTGCCAAGGTTTTATCCCAATTTTCTTGCAATACCTTGCATGTATGAAATACAATTTACACTTCTGCTGAGAGTTCAATCATGTGGTCAACAACAAAGAAGTTGTTATCATGGATTAGAGTTTGTGAATATACAATGTGTTTCTGCATAGCATCCATGAATAGAAGGATCATATTTTATATATCAATCAATGTTGAATGGATCCTTGCTTCTTTTCTTAACAATTCAAATTGCAAGTCTAACAAAAATTTGTTCTTGAAATGTGCAAAGCTTGAACTAGGGTCAAGTTGCAGCCGCTGAGCACTTACCTTAAGATCTATATCAATTTTGGATAATTTTTCCTTTACTTCCTTTGTATACTCAATGACATCAAATAGTTTCCCAAAAAGTGATGACACATTTGAATAGGACACCTCAAGATTGACCAAAATTGTTGAAAGTTCAAACTGATGAATGACTATTTGTTGAGCAATGTACTCCAAAACTTTATTATTGAATTTCTTTTTAGCCTTTTAAGCTAGCTTATCTTGACCTTTGGTGTCCTCATTGAACTTTTGGATTGCCTCTCCAAGTTGAAACAAAATAGGTTGAGAATAATCAACCTCAATTCCAATTGCCTCAGTCAAGATATTCTTGGCATCATCTATTATCTTGTACTCTCTATCTCTTTCCTTTCTCAATCTTTGCTGCTTGGCCTTTTTCTAGAGGAGTTCACCAAATATGTGCCTTTGGTCTATAGAAAGATTATAGATATCCCATTTGGGAATTACTATTTCCTCATCAAAATCTCTATCTTCCTCTATCTCCTTTCCTTTCAAAAATTTTGTACTCAATTGAACCTTAGGTTCAATAGTCCTTGCACTTATTGCTTTTGTACCCAGAATGGAAACAATATTGGACATACTTTGACTTGCAGTAAAACCTAATATAGTACTGATTGATGGAATACTTATAGAGATGCTTGAAGAATCCAAAATTGATAAAGTCAAAATTGTAGAATCCAAAATTGAAGTAGACAAAACTGGAGAGCTTACCATAGATATACTAAGAATTGAAGAAGTAAAAATTGGAGAAGTGAAGACTGAAGTACTCAACCTGGTAGATGAAGAAGGAGTATGTAGCTTAGTTGATGAAGTGGAAGTCACTTCTATCAATGATATGCTGATCTAAGTTGGGGCAAAGAGTGATTAGACATTTGATGTAGTAGTAGTAGTCCCAACCAATCTTGTTGAAGCTATATCCATACTTGATCTAGTCAATGGTTTGCTGAGGGAGTAAGGAAGTGAGGAAATGAATTTAGTAGCTATCTTGATTGGGTTAGTATCCTCATCATCTTTCTTATCTTTTTCAATAGCTTCTTCACCATGATCCTCTTCATCTTCTTCATTATCAAAATGAGTCACTTCTTCAACATTTTCTTCCTCATCTTTCTCTTTATCTTCTTCTTCATCAATATCCTTTACTTCAATTGGAAATTCACTTGGTTTATGAAGATGATAAATGTTTTTCCATGTGTTTGTAGCATTTTTAACAACATGCTCTATGTCTTTAATCAAAACTAAATAGGTATTAAACCTTAGAGTCTTTTTTTTTAATTTTTCTTTAATGACTCTTTCACCTCAACATTTAATATGCTCGATAGTAGTTGCCTCAGGGTTTGTGCATAAATTGTTGGAAATCTAATTGAAAAGCTCATTATTGTTGAAGATCAAAGAGGAAGATTGTTGTAAAAGAATGTTTTCAATAATTTTTTTGTCATTGATGTCAAACCTGCTATTTGTAGGGATGATATTTGGTTATAAGATCCAAGCACTATCACTTAGTTGATTGATGAAGAGGATTTGATCAACAAGATGTAACAAGAAGCACCTAAAGGAAAGGTCAAGTTATGATGTTGTAATGAAGTGGAAGGATCAATTAAGATAATGGTTTAGTAATTTATTGATGACATACTCAAAGCTACAGAGGTTGGTCACACTTAGATACATTGGAAGAAGAAGTTGTAACAGGGTTGACTACAAAGCTTTAACTAAGATCATCAATAGGTGCCGAGAAAGTCAGTTGAAGCCAAGCAAGTTAGTTGAAGCTGAGAAAATTCTTAGTAGAAGCCAAGTAATAGACATGTCTAGTATGTGTTGAGTGATCTTCAAGTGCTGATTGAAGATTAGGTGGTGAGCATCAAATTTTTTTCAATTAGTGCCAAGTGATCTTTAGGTGCCGAGCATCAAGAAAAACATAGTTGATGCTAAGTAACACAGTACGTGCTGAGCACTAGTATTTCAATAGTGCCAAGCTTCTACATTATTTCAAATGATGAAGATTCACCAAATCTAAGCTGACATAGTGGTTTCATTTAATTTTGTGAATGAGTTGGAAGATAAGAATGATGAGTTGTTGACACAAAATCTTATGTAAACCAATTTTGGGTGAATTCTAAAGGATTATTCAATAAGTTTCTAGAGGAAAAAGAATATGGGTTAGATATAATGAATCCTACCTAATCCATGCAAATTGAAATAAAAAAAATGGAAGAATCAAGTAGAAAAAGGAACTCCAAGACTTCTATTTAAGAAGTCATAGACCAAGAAGCAAAGAGCTACTGATACTATTGCTGTTGAAGTGCCAAATCTATGAAGTGGTTGAAAGGGTGTCAAGAAGGAGACATATAGGAGAAGGAAGAGCATAGAAGATCTAATTCTATGAGTGGTCATGAAGATATGATTACATTGGTACATTGAGTATGGAGACTCAAGGAGACAAAGGTTGAAAGAAAAGTCAAGTTGTTAAGAGTTGTAGAGATTGAAGGCCAGGCAAGGGTATGAGCTGAGAAGTGATCTGAGATGTACAAGATAAGTTGTATGTTTTAGTTAAGTCAAGATTTTCTAATACTCTCTAGTAATTTTATTAGATCTGAAAATCCTATGGACTTAGGCTAGCCTAACATCCATTTGTAAATCCTTTAATAAGGTGGTATTCCAAGTGAATGTTCTAAAGTCCTCTAACTAGGCCCACTTCTAATAGGGTGGTTAAATCCTTTAACAAGGTCACATTTTATAGTGTGTTGTAAGCCTTTAATAGGGTAGGCCTTTCATAGGGAATCACTTCATAAGGGTGAGAATTGAGTAGCATGTTACTGGTGGTTTTTTCCAAATTGGGTTTCCATGTATATCACTATGTCATGTGTTGATTTCTTGTGTGTTATACTTGCATGTTGATTTATAGTAACTTACTGATTAGATAAGTTAAAGCTTGGATGAATGAATGGTTGAATTGGTTCACTACACTTAGTGAAAAGTTTGAATAGGAAATTTGGATCTTGAATGACTAATTCACCCCCCCCCTCTTAGTTATTCTAAAGTAATTCTAACATAAATTTCTTTAAATATTTGCATCACAAAATCCCATCTTGGCCTGATCTTCTCTAGTAATTCAGTAGAGACTTGAGAAGCAATTTGGTTTGGTGAGTACTTCCACTTACCCATTTTTCTCAACACCAATTTTTCAACTTACTTTTGCTCTGCCTTAGTCCTAGTCTCATTTTCCAAAGATTTGAAATTTGTTATTGTAGCTCCTTCTTCAAATTGCTTCAACTTTTCTTGGAAGGTGGTTTGCTGAATACGATGTCACTTCCTTTCTTTCATGACTTCCTTGTGAAGACTGTAGTTGATGATTTTGTAGGCTTGGTGATGATCAACTTGCCCTTTTTCTTCAAAGGTTCTTCTTCTTTCTCAAATTATTCCTTATCCTCTACCTATTCCTCATCCTCACCTTTACCCTCGGTTAACATGAGAGGTGCACTTGATTTCAGTTTGGCTATCCTTCTCTTCCCTTTGCTAACCACCTATAGGAGCTTTATCTCTAGCTCAATTTTGGCCTTAGCTTCATCATAGGTTCCAAAATAAGGGGCCTTGGGATCAATAGGTTCATTGACAAGGGCTTCAATGATATCCTTGGTCTCATCAATATTCACCTCATAGCCAAGAGGTTTGACCCACATCACTCTAGGCTTAACTACCTAGATATATACCTTATCACAGTCCACCATGAAGCACACATCATCCTTGTAGTCTTCAACTAACTTCTTTGGAATTATGAACCTATTATTCATTTTATCTTTGAACACATTAAAGTAGTTGTCCATGATGCTGGCATAGTTATCTCCCATTTTTGCAATATATTCATTTATTTGGTAAAGTGCAGGCACATCTTTTCTCCAAACTATAGTGCCTTTGGAAGGGAAGAACTTCTGGATATAAAATAATAGATAGGTTAATAGTGAACCAAATTTCCATGGGTTATTCTTGGAAGTTCTAATACTTTCCATCTTCTTATTGAATTTCCTCAACAAACAGGTTGGCAAGGTCAAAAGATAGGTTGTTCTTCACCACTTTGTATGCCAAATCCATAGCTTCATATGATACATTATTAAGATGGCTTGAACTATATATCTTATGAGCAATAACATGAATTCCAAACTTCAACTCTGCATTAGTAACACTACTTATTTTCATACCTCTACCATCCTACTCGGCTAGGGTTTTCTTCTCCAACTTTGCTTGACCTAGGGTTTTAGTTGTTTTGGCCCTGGCAAGCATGGGAAGACCAGTGATTTGATGAATCATCTTCTTCATTATTAGAATTGGCTGCTCTAATCATAGTTGTTTGTTATGTACTTGACTAAGGATATACCTAATCCATTTTATTTGAAACTCTTAGCGCATATGGGGAATATGTGTTAATCCTTTTGCTTCCAAATGTTGATGCTTGGGTTTTAGGGTTCCATCAACACATAACTAACCTAGGGCATTGTCCATCTCAAAAGTACCAATTTCTTGAATAGCATATTTAAAATGAGTTTTAATGTTGTTAACAAGAAGTACCTTAAGAGGGATTTGGGATTGAGCTTTGCTTGGGTCTAGGGTTTCAACAACTATGGATGTGAGCTTGAAATCTGATGCTTTCCATTCAACTCCTTGAACCAATATGCCAAACCCTTTCTTGACCTTGTTGCTACTAGATGCCATTTTCAATCAGTATCTTGAGATAAATTTGAAGATTTTTTTTTTGTAGGAAATTTGCTCAAGTTTCTTGATCAAACAAAAATCTTCGTAATAGAACTCAAAAATTCATGGTAAGAAATGAATTCTATTCCATGTCTTTTGTTAAAAATTTACCATTAATGCTTAGTACAGAGGTAGATGAGTTTGACATAATGTTGATAGTCAATCATCCACTACTTGCCATTGATCACTTGGTGACATCTCCATGGTTTAGTAACCATAAGTGCCTTTGTTACTCTTGACCTTTCTTGGTAGAGTCTATGACCCAACCTTACTTGGTAGAGAAGGTAATTCAGTAATAACTGATACTGATCTTACTTAGTGATCCCTTTGTATCTTGTATACAGATTTGGATCTTTGTCAACTTTCAATTGGAACTGATTTAGATGTCTTCTTTGATAACCTACTTCTAGTTCTTCCTTGAGAAATTAATTAGAAATGGTAGAGTCACCCAATTCTTGAGTGACGCGATCATCATTGCTTAGACTAGTATCCTCGGTAGACTTAAGAATCTAGTGCCATCTCATCTACTTTTGGATATCATCATCCTTTGCTTTCTTCTCATCTTCAATTTTGCCAGTATTCATACAATTATTAACAAGATGACCAAGTTTTGTACAAGTAAAACATCTTTTAGTGATATCTCTTTTCTTCATATGATGTTTAACACAATTCATAACAATGTGTCCAAATTCTCCATAGTAATGACATATACACCAGGTACTGTAGTCCCAATCAAATATTGCTTTCACAATTTTCTTTGTAGGATTCAATGTCTTTGTTTTGCATTCTGATGCCTTGTGTCCGTTTTCTTACATTTATGATAGTTTCCTTAAAATCTTGGTTTCTCCTGGCATTCATTAGCCCTATGACCATGTTGATTGCAATTGTAGTATTTTCCATTGAATTTTACTTTTCCATTACTCCAACATTTGTTTGATTTATGACCTATCTTACCACAGTCATTCAAAGTAGGTCTTTGATTCTTTTGAGCACCTTGTTTGGAGGATTCACCTTCTTCTTGTATCCAATTCCTACTTTTCCTTTTTCCCTATAGAGGTTTTGCTCATTTAGTTGATCCATGTCTACTTGACATTTCATCATTCTTTCATTGATTTTCTTCTTAGTGTTTAGGTCATTTCTCAAACTTTCATTGATTTGTCTTTCAGATCTTAGCTCATTTTTTATTCTTTTATTTTCAAATCTTAGGCTCATGATTTCCTCATTTGCATTGGAGAGTTGATCAATAAGGTCTTCTTGCTAAAGGGATTGGTTCTGGATTTCATTGTTTCTTCCATCCATTTCTTCTTTTGATGGATTGGGAAAGTTGCTCCTTAGCTTTCTTGAATTGGGCAATGACCATTTCTAGATCCAACTTTTCATTTTCAATAGATTTTACAAGTCTAAATATCTCTATATCCTTAGATCTTTACTCAAGCTGTTAAACTTTCTCCCAAGAACCACAAAGCTTTTATACCAATTTTTGGAAATATTCAAGACTATGCTAAGTTACTGAGAGGGAAGGGGTGAATTAGTAACTTCTAAAACTTTAAAAATTTCAATTCTTAATCCAATAAATCATTTAGCACTTAATTCATCACATCTGATCTAATTGCATGTATGAGAAACTGAAAACACGAAAGCATCCATAACACTTGAACAAAAAGATTTGGTGACCCAGAAACCTTCTAAATAGAAAGTAAAACTAGGGTGGGGATGATACCCACAAACTTTAGTACTACAACATAAAGTTGTCCTATTAAGGCTTACATTGACCAGTTCTAATGATCTGCCCTATTAGGAGCAAATAGGACTACAAGGTCCACCTTTTGAGAAGATTTACAAACACACAATGAAGTATGCACTCGGTAAAGAGATTTATAAAAGACTATCAAGTCTACCTTGTTAGAGGATTTTGACTAGTTCACTTGTTAGGATGAAGTAGTAGATCTCTAATTTGCAACCAAGTTTGCTGATAGAGATTCCTTAGTGCACTAATCACCTTTCTATGATAGATATATCACTACTGCTCCTTATACTGATATGGCCATTATAATTTTTTACCTACTGATTTCATAACTTGAACTTTTCACATCCACATTCACTTTACAATGCATATGCTTACATTTGCATTCTCACTCTTACACACACTGGATATGATACAATACATTTCACATATATACCAATCCACATTACAAAATTACAAAGCCACCATGACACAAGTTAACACAAATATTACAAAGTCAGCCTACATGAAGATACTTAAGTTCTAAAGACTAACTTGGTGAGGTTCTGATACTCGACATCCACTATCACTACTTGACATTGTCATGCTCTTGGTAGATGTAGAAGCTCAGTCCATACTGATCACTTTCAAGTAGCCTTGAACTTGGTCTACACTAGTGACTTGGTAGATATTGTGCAACTCGACAAGCATTGAATTACTTGGTTAGCATAAAGTAGCTTGGTTAACACTGGCTTCACATCACCTAAACTATGAACTCAGTTGACACTACAATGCTCAGTAACCATGATAAACTCAGTGTATACTAAAATACACAATTTGAACTACTAAACTTCACACTAACTAAATCTACTCAATAACCACTGAGATTAGCCCAAAAGATTTAGTAGCAATTGTAGAGCTTAGTGGCTACTAAATTACATGGAAAACACTATAGACTATTTAATGAGCTCAGTAGCTATACAGAATCTGAATAAGTGTGTGTCACTAATAAAAAACTTGACTGATATGTCAATAGATTCATGGCCCCTATGAGTATCTCATTTTCCCTATAATATTTCCAACAATTGGTATTAGAGCATTGGTTCTCATATTATAAATTTAACCACTTAAGAGACAAGATCTTGGAGATGGAAGCTTATAAGATGAGAAATACTATTGAGAAAAAAAACTTGATTTTTAGATTTCCTTGGAACAAGTCAAGGTCGCTAAAGATGAATTGATAAAGTTCTTGGATCAAAGAAAAGAGATGTCACTTAGGTAGAATGACACACAATACAAGGAAGAAAGAATTGAGGACATATTCAACAAAGGTAGAGTTAGTGATACTTGTTGGTGTTTTAAAACATCAGGTTTTAAAAACCCAATGATGAGAAAAAAATACATCTAGAGGTAGCTAATTCCCATATTCAATATACCTATTTAGACACTAGGGCCAACTATAAGGCTATACTCCTACTTTAGGCTCTGCAAAACCTAGGTGGGTGAATCTAAGATTTGTTCATATGGTACCAATTTCAAAAACATAGAACTAAATCTAGATAAAGCAGATAAAACCCTTATTTCTCCTATACTTATGCAATGAAAAAGGCATGAAGTAGAAAAATACAAAAACCTATGAAATTCACAAGTTGAGTGCTCATAAATCCTTTTAGCTCTTCAACATAAAAGGGAAAAGACTTTGATTAAAGTGTTGAATATTAGCAAAACCAAGGTATGAACAACAAACATATAGATCCTATAGTTAATCAGTGCCTTATCTATTAGGAAATTCCAAAAATTACTAACACACATCCTTGGAAATCAATGATACATTTCATATATCAAGACTCTAGTTCTATCCTATCACTTTTTGAATTGAACATCTGCATCAATTTTGAAGTCATACTCGACCTATCCTTTTGTGAAATATGAAACCTTGTCAAATATATCAATCATTTACTTGGCTCTTTGTTCCAACAAAAAAAAATATTGAGACATACAACTTAAAGGGAGTTACTAGAGGGTTTAAGCTCTTTGTTCAAAAATGACAAAACATTACAAACAACCCTGATAAGAGATAAGCAATCAGACTAAAGATAAAAATCAATTGTTTCATTTTATTTATTTCATTGAAACAAATACATGAGGATCTATAAAAAATAACTTAGAAAATAATTGAATAGACTAAATCTATCTCTAAAATTCATTAACTACTATTCATTACAAGTGAGAAATGCTGGGTGTGAATGGTGGGATCACAACTAGACCTCTATTTGATAGTTTGGAAACAACCAACCATCGGCCACCCTAGAGAAAGAGAAGAGAAGAGAAGAGATTATAAAGATTGGAAGAAACCTGAATCTACTATGATGTTGCCAATTGTCCACTTGAAGAACTTCCATCTAATAATGAGAAACTTATCTCTACTCTCTTCCTATAACTAAAAATAAGATCTTATCCTCTTGCTATTGAATAATGCTTAAAATATCTTCAGAATGATGGAATGAGCAATCACAAAAGATGCCAGATCTGATGCTAAGGAAAGGGCCAAAACACCTGCCAAATGGATTTATAGGAAAAATAATACTTTGAAAAGCATTTTCCCCCAAATCTAGAGCCAACAAACTCCCGTGTCAGCTTTCTAACTAATTTTGAAGCTCATTGATGAAAAAGAATCTATTCTATTGAGAATGCCTTGGAATTTACAAAACTGCCAATAGCTTCTACCATTGAAGACCTGCACATATTTGGAAAGTTTGCCTTCTAGAATTTCCAAAGGTATATTACACTCCATATTTTTGATAAAAATGGTGCCCTTGATGTGCATTTGAAAAATTCCATGCTCTTGGCTATGAATAAGACATTTTAAAATCGTTGAAAAAATTTAAAATGTTATATAGTCTAAACTATAAATTATATCGACATTATTTGAAAAATACAAATCTAAATGTGAGCACTCAACCTAGGAATCATTTTCTTTTTAATATTTTAGAACTTTCATTTCACCCTTCAATTCCAATTGGGCACCACATGGCACATTTTCATTTGTTGAATCACCTCATCATGGGCCCAGATTATCCTTATTGTTTTCTCTTAAGATCTTACGTCCCCTTACCTTCATATCATTAAAAAGGCCTTTTTAAGTTTATTACAATCTTATAAGCCATAGCTTATCATATGATCAAAAAACTAGAAGCAATGTCTTTTCTAGAGCCATGACCTTAAACTTAGCATTGAGCCTTACAAACATACAACCACAACTTCATGTATAATCAATGTTTATCTTTTCTTGCCTTACAATTTTTTGATCTTAGTCAACTAACATTTATCATAGCTTCATCTTAGTCAACTAACATTTTTCATAGCTTCAAAAGCTTTTATTTTTTACCTTTACAATCATACACTTAGCATTGTTTCATGACATCAGAAACCTCATGATCTACCCTCATGATTTTATGATCTTATTCTTCGTAACATGAGAATAATTTATTGACATGTGCATATGTGCTTGGCTCCACTCAGCTTTAATATTTCCTTTTTCATGAGCTTACAATCCAATGCAACATCTTAACTCTGATATTGGAGGCTCGCGATCCTACAAATTCTTATATCTTCATAGCCCTTCATCTTTCCTCCTCTCGATCTTATGATGAGTGTAATATTGTAACTCTCCAATTTTCTACATCCCAACCATGCAAAATCTCATGCCATTGTAACTTCTCTATCTTAAGCCTTAAAATATTATGATTAGGCATAAGATTGTAACTCCATTCCCTCTCACATATGATCATATGAAAACTTTAGATTTCTCAACATGTGTTGTCCTTAATTTATTTGGGCACCCAAAATATCTTCTCCATGGTTGCCAACTATCCCCAAGCTACACCACATGAGCTTGATTTTTCCTATTTGTGTTTTTACACTACCAAGTAATAAGAATACCTAAGACCAAGATGGTGAAGATCAAAATAACCTAAGGACTAGCTACTTCCCATAAACAACTAGATGGTCTTCTCATTTGGACCCAACTCCAACAAAATCATAAAAGACTTTCTACTCTGTTGGCTCCTGATTTAATAGAATTTGAACAACCAAGTATGCAAAGGCAAGAATTTGTCTATGGGTAGCTATCTTCAATAATGGACACAATTCACCAAGAACCTGGGCCAACTATAAGGCTACACTCCTTCTACACTTCAGGCTTTGCAAAACCTAGGTGGGTGAACCTCTTAGGATCCAATTATGTGACCAGTGCAATGAGAATAATCAGAATCCAGAAAAGAAGACGAAAACCCCTAAATCTTCTATACTTAACCAGTACTTCATATGCATGAAATAGCTAATGACCTAACTCATGAAACTGGTAAGCTAAGTGAGGGTTAAGATTTGAATAACTTTCAACATGAAAGGGGAAACATTTGACTAATGATGTTGATTCAACACAACCTCAAATATGCAGCAGTATAACAAGTGATCCTATAACTGATCAGTGCCTAATCCATTGGGCAATTCCATGAATTCAAAACATACATCTATGACATCAGGACATATTTAGTATACCTAGAAATTAGATCTATCTAATCACCTTGTGATTTAGACATCAGTGTTCATTTAGATCTCATTCTCACAAAATATCCTTCTCAAGTAACCAGTAACCTTGTTATACATATCAAGCATTTACTTGGCCCTTTGGTCCAATAGAAAAATACGTCAAACATACAACTTGAAGGGGATGCAAATGGATCTCAAATCTTTGTTCCAAGACCACATAAGACTTATAGATTGCTGAGATAGGAGACAAGAACTAGAATGAAACTAGTGAAATTATTGCTCATATATATTCATTTCCTTGAAACTATACATTCAGATGCACAAAATTAAAACATGAAAACACCTAACATATCAAAACTTTTTGTATTATCTACACTAATACTATTCACATGATAGAATTATGCTAAAGAATGGTGTCTCAGTATTTGGAATCCATCAAAACTGGAACTAGAATATAGTCTCATAGTAATGTGCTAAATTTTTCCAAAGAACTGGAACTTGTACAATGAGAAAGAAAGGGAATAATATACCAGGAAGTGAATTCTCGAATCTATTGTAAAGACAACATGTGTCCATTCGGAAATCTTTCCCAAGAAGATAAAAAAACCTCTTTCTACCCTCTATCTTCAATAGGTGAATCAAATCTCATCATTTAGCCTCCCAAATGCAAAAATATCACAGAACGTAACGATGAAAGAACATAACTGATTTTAGTGTTAAAAAGGATACACAGTAAAAAGTGAAAATAAGTTCAACTTAACCTCTAGAATGCAAGAAAATTGTTAAAAGATGATTTTCTTCATGTTCAAATCCCAATAAGCCTTTAAAATAGTCTTCTTACCAATTCTAATGATCCATGATGAAAACTGCATGTTCCACTGAGAACGCCTCAAAATTTACAAACTAGCCAATAGCACGAATTGGTGAAGATCTATGCAAAAATTGAATCTAGATTTGGAAAATTCAGATTGTCTTGGTTCCAACGGTATATTGGAGTGCCCATTTCAGGTAAAAAATGCCCTAGATATGGCTGTTTGAAAATCAGACCTCTGCTCCATGGTTTTTAAAGCACTTGACAATTTCAATTTTTTTGAAATATTATAAAGTTTGCACTATGTTTGGATCAAACTTTATTTAAAATGAGAAATAAATGCATTTGAGAGGGCAGCAATAAAATTTAATTTTATAACTTTGAAATCTCCTTCACTCTTCCATCTAGGTCAAACTTGGTTTGACCATTTGCGACACGTGTTATCATGTGATTGGTTCAGGCTTGTACAATTGGGTGCCACATCATTGCTACCTCATCACCAACTGGTCTTGCCACCCAGGCACTCGCTATGTTGCCATGTTATCATGTGAGCAACTTCTCCTTGGTGAGATGGTGAGAAATTGTCAGATGTGCCACGTGGCACGATCTGATTCGTTGCTCTGTATTCTGCAGTAGAACCCACATGCTTTATTTAAGCCTCATTAGATTTTCAAGTTTTCCAATGACTTGCTATGTCACTAGCCAGAAAACCTGGGGCTTTTTGGCTAGCGAGGTAGTGAGCTACCTAATTTCTTGACTTTTTTGATCACCTACAAATTGCTGATGTCACTAGTTTTCTACACATCTTCGTTCAAAATTTAATCTTGCCTAGTGCCAACTGGAAGGCCAAGAGGGCCCCTTGCATGAGCTCAGCTTTTCAAAAGCTTGCGTCTTGTAGACGTCAATCTTATGTTGTTCAATAGTATTTAAATTTTTTTTTTCTTTTGCCAGAATGTATGTGGGATAAATGCTTTTAAAACAATCTTTATTCCTGTGCCTTCCCCAATCTGCTTGCCGAGCTTAATCTCTATTTTATGTGCCTTTGAAACATGGATTTATTTGACTTCGTGTGTGCTTCTTTGGTAGCCAACAACCTTTTATCACTAGAAGCTCTTGTTTATAGCATGGATTTATCTTTAATGCCACCTAGGTTTTCTAAAGAATACATGCAACTCTAAGTCTACTGCCTACAATACGAATGGCTTCATTTTATTGCTAGACACCTTATTTTTAATTGTGCTTCTCCTCTATATATATGTGATGATCTTTCTTTTTAGAAAGGGTGCTCTGTTTCTGCTTGTCTTATGTACCAAATTTGCTCCTGCTTGGCATGAGGCTGCCTCACATTTCTCATACCTGGTTGCTCTAAGACATGGCAACATCTCTTTTGGCATGAATCTCCCTTCAAGCTTGGTGTGAGGCTTTTTTCTAATGCTTAGGTTCTTGCTTGTAGAAGATTGGTGCTTCATTTTTTATGTAGATTACTCCTCTGTATGCTCCTTCGATGTGGCTTTGTTTCTTTCCCTTGCGTGTCCCTCTACTGCTCTTTCCTTCACCTCTTCCTACTATAGCTACAGGTTCTCAAATGCTACCCCTTTTTAGAAGACATGGATGGTTGCCTACATGGAGTTTGACCCCTCCAAAGCCATGACTTTCTCTTCATTTTTTTCCATGATGTGAAGACACCATCTTTAAAACCCTGATATTCCTTGCTGAATACAGGTGTGAGAATGCCTGCAAGCCAAGGCACTTACAAAAACATGAATCATTTAAGTATCATATGTGGAACTCCCTCACAGTGGCAGCTTTCCTTTCATTCATGCCTAGGAGTGATATGCATAGCATGGATGCTCTACGCCTTATCTATGCTATGGATTGTCTTCCTCTGTTCTCTGTGTGGGCGAGCTCACTTGTTGGGCATTGTATTGTTGCTTTTTAAAATTTTTTGGTGAGATACTCTGCCCCGCATAGCCTTCTCATTATGTGGATATCTATGGGCTGCCCCACCTTTCTCTTCATTGGATGTGGACCATTGATGCGTACATCCGATGTAAGAGAACATAATTTCAATCATTACAAGCACAATATATGAGGAAATGACAATATGGCTTCATGCCCATAAAGATTGTGATGCCCAATGATTCTTCTTTCTTTAAAACTTTTCTAGGCTTTGTTTGAATGAATGTTCTTCGTCATTGATCTTTCAATGTTTGAACATTCAACTTTATTTCCAAAGAACTTATATTAGGAACCTCTAGTGGGTTGGTTTCTGTCCATTAGCAAATTGCTTCTGACAAGCTAATTCTTCTTTCTTTTCTAGTATCGATCCTGCACTAGGCAATTTGGTGGAGAATGGAAACCTTCACCAATAAATGCTATTAAACCCTATTTTTATACATTGGATCTGCAATCAACTGGTTTGACCTCCACTTTGAATGCATCATCTGACCTGTTAGGGCATTCTTAATGTGATCTTCATTCTAATTTCCTTTTTAGCAGTAATGGATCACCCATTAGGTTTTCAAATAAATTGTTTACTCATTAACCTATCAATATGGATAGTGGAATGTAGAGAAAACTTATATCTTCAGGTTTCTTTTCATAGCAACGCTCAAAACATTATTATTAGCCCTTGAACTTATATAACTTTCAATCTTGCTCCAATCAATCTTGCCATCAATGCTTTTCAGCTCTGCTAAGGTTATAGCTCCAGATTTATGATCCTCATAACTTGACATAGGATCACAATCTTCCAGTATATCCCTTATGGGGTCACCTGACTTTCTGTTCTTCCCTTTTTAAAACAATTTTAAATCTTAATGCCTTATTAATCCAATGGAATTAATCAGGGCCCAAAGTGGGTCCAGCTAATTTTTTTTTCGTTTCCAAACATTTGAATCTTATAACTAGCCCACTAACTACTTGATATTGATTTGAAGCAAATTTGATCACTAAATCAGTATTTGAAACTCATTTTATCCTTTTTTGCAACCTATCACTTTTGCACCAAGAGGTTTATTGACTAGCCTTAAAAAGTGATCCAAACAGATAACTGGGCTCTGATTCTTATGATGAATTCAAGGTCAAAAGATATTCGCTGTCAAAGTGACCTTTTCAGAACTGCCTGTATGAGAACATGTTAGAAAACAATAAACTGGGTTCAAATTTGGCTTCAAAAATTGGGAAAATGGACACTTGGGAAGATGAAACTTGGGACATTGGATCTCTATCATGAGGAGAGTATAATTCTCAGATTTGGTCTCATGATGAATAACAGGGTGCAAATGGTGAGAGTTCAAAGTAGGCTACTTGAATTTGCTAACTAGAAACAATGGCAGGAAATACTTGAATATGCAAATACTGACACCATTAAAACTTTAGAAATTACATTTGGAATCGCGTTTGAAAACTAATCAAATGGATTTGTCATAAGCTAAAACATGAAACATAACAAGTCTTTGACATCTACAATGCAACACAAAAGGAATTTTAGCATTTTAGTCAACTTGGTCAAAATTATAACACGTCAAACAAGGCTTCCCAAAATTCAAAATTAATTGCAAAAGCATGAAAATAGTAACTGACCAACTTTGAGAGATTCAAAACTTAGTCAAACAAACTTGAAATGAATCAAAATATGAAACATAGGCTCTCAAGTATGGAGACTACACACTCTCGAAGTGGTGTGTCATGAAACATTTTTGGGCATAAGATATTTAGTTGCAAACAAGGCCTCCTGTCGCTGTTTGACATTTAGCTGAAAAATGCATAATTGAGAAATGCTTGAAATGGGACTTCACGAAATGGCTCAGAAGATCATTTTAACTTCATGGAACATATAGATGCACTAAATGAAAGGTTTTAGAAACATTGGACACCTCACTGGGCTCAAAGGTATAGTTGGGTACAAATGCATTTAAAAGCCTTTACAGGGCTCAATTTTCTCAATGGTACTCAAAATTGACCATGTAATTTTTAGTCCCAACAATGGCTCTATCTTGGGATGCATGCCCCTTGTAGGCATGGCAAGATTTTAGATCTCTAGAAGAAGCAGACCACACACTTGAACTCAAAAACTCTCTCGAACAGCTTTATTGAAAGCAAAAAATGACTACAAAAATTATGTACAAACAATGGCCCCAGGCCACCGAACTTCAACAATTTTTTTTACCTCTTTCATAAACATGATTCTCATCTAAACTTGCATGAGGTAAACTGAAATTATCACTCATATCAGTTTCACCAATTAAATACACATCTTGAATCTCATCACTTAGCAAAATTGAATCTACATCCTTACTTCCATAATGTATATAAAAACTTACTTCATTTTCAACTGTTTGCTCATTATGAAAATACTGATCAGCATGCTCAAACATATCAGACTGAAACTAAAACTCTTCTTTATTAGACAAATCATGCATGCTATTTTTCTTGAATATGAAGGCTTCATATTCAACATAGGAAAAAGAATCACACATGCCTTGAAATTGTGTTTCCTTATGCATATCCAGATGGTACCCTAAAGAACAATCTGACTGGTATTCACACATGTCATCAATATTATAATCTAAACTAATCCATAATATTCAAATGTTTCTTCACAATCAACAAACATATTAGTCTTCGCATTAGAAGGTTCATCATAAGAATCTTTACAAGGTACACGCTGATTTTCAATAATTACTTCATCAAATACCTTGTCATCCATCTCATCAGATGCAACATCATTATCTTCTCTATCATACCTAGAAGAATAATAATCTAACTTATTACAACAGTATGATAAAGTATCATCATTAAAATCATTCTCCACTAAATCTGAAGCTTCCATGTCTTCTTCAAACAATGGGTTGATAACTCCATGTAGTGATCCTCTTTGAACATTATGACAAAAAATGGGCTGATCATCCTCAGGATTTTCATCATATAGAGTGTTAGTATATTCTTTAAAACCATTACCCATCTTTTCTTCATGGAGACTTTATCAGTATGTGAAGAAAAATCAGAACTACATGTGGACTCACTTTCTACTCCATCAATGAAGCATGTAGAATATAAATCAAAGTTACTTTCATTGTCTTCATGTAGGTGATTCAAATGTGTTGCAGACCTATCATTATTTATCTTAGTAATAGGTACTGATGCATTAACCTTAGAATCATTCATATATTGATCATCACTGCATTCACTCTCAAGACATTCATCTACACAATTAGGTAATCCATCCTTATAAACAACCTCTTTGTCTTCATATTGTGTAAACAATTCTTCTTCATCTTTTTCAAGCTTAAGCTGATTTGCATAACTTGGAAATAGAAATTCATTTTTAGATTTAGGAACATTACTCATAACTCTACTAGCATAAGAGTTACAACTTTCGTCATTGCTTTCTTCTTCCCAATTTGCATCTGATTCACATGAAGACAAAATTATACTAGCACTGTCCTCTTCTTGACTTGAATAACCATTCTCGTCATTGTCTTCACATGATGCCTCCTAATAATCCATCGGATCAGCAATTTCATTATCACTTGAAAGATGACTTTTAGCTTCATCATACTCACATTGATATGACTATATTTCAAATTCAGATTTAATGACGTTCTCAACATGATGCAATCTCTCAATAAGATAATTTCTTGCTGATCTTGCTAATCAAGAAAATCCATCTTACCCTCTACTGCTGAAACATTATCAACATGTGAGCTTAGTTCTTTTGACTGTGACTAAGATGAGTGTAACTTACATTCTTCATCCTTTGTTATCTCTCCATGACATGTCAGATCAGCAACATTAAATTCATGATCATAGAGACAACTCTTAGCCTCCTCACTTGCACAAGACTGAGACCTAGATGTAGGAACCTCAATTTCTAAAGCATTAGTTACATCATTGTACGTATAATTATCATGAGAAAAACTTGCTACTGTAACTAATGTTTGATCTGTAAAATCAACACAATGCTGAACCTTATCAGAGTTTGAAATGCTATTCACTACTGTAGCATCATGAACATGTATGTTTCTATTTGCAACTAGACTCTCCTTCCTTATACACACATTTTGATTTAAATTATCAATCTAATTAAAACCTATAGCAAGAGTGTTGACATTATGATTATTTAAAATTGAAGCTTCAACACTATCTTCCACTTTTCTTTCAAACACATTATATCGGCAATAATTCATAGCAAAATGACCTCTAATCAATCCATACTTCATATTATTCTCAATATCCCTAACGGTCATAAAAGCCTGATATAATGTCTATGGTTCTTTATCCCTTAGTAGATAATTCATTTTCTTATCAAATGCATCAAAGTAAATAGACAAACACATTTGATCATTGGGTCTATAACTCTCAAGGATTTCATTCAAAACTCTTGCAAATCTAATGTTGAATTGAGGGACAAGTTCACCATCCTCAATGTGAATCTTCAAGAACTTATCATAAGAATTAGATATGCTTACTCATTCTCCAAATTGCTCCATGAAAGCTTAATGCAACTCACCCCAAGATGAAATAGAACATGCTGGTAGGAAAGAAAACCAATCTCTAGCACCACCTTCCAAAGTTTGAACAAATAACTTCATGCGCACATCCTCATGAGAAATCTCATAGTCACCCATCAAGTCACTAAACAATTCAACATGATGACTAGCTGAAACAATATGGTTCCCACTAAACTTAGGCAAACTTTTTCTAACATCATTAGGAATGACATTCAAAAAACCATAAATGCCATTGAAACATAATGGCATATACCGCTTGGTAGAAATGGATCTAGGAATTGCACTAACTGGCTACATCATAGGTGACATGAATCTTGACATCCTTTTAAAAATTTGAATCTCATTCACTGATATTCTGATTTGTAATTTGTAGCAAATCTAGACCCTTCTACGAATGAATCACTGCAAACTATACACTTCACAACTTTAAAAACACAACTAAAACTTGATCCAATGAAGTGCATAAGACTTTTCAAACTATTCTCCTCCTCTTAGTGCTGAAAATACCACTTGATGGAGAACACATATGTAGAATTCACTTTCATGGAAGAGGAATCACATGAAAATATAAAATACCTTTATTATTGCTACTAAAACCTTGATTTTCTGATTGGCCTGGTGCAAATATAAAACCCTTCACACTGTAGATAGAATCCTTTGTAGAGCCACCACCTCCTTGAAGAGGAAAATGAAATCACAACAATGATTCACCTTCTGAAATCAAATTACTTCAGTAGATAAGAGCAACCACATAAACCATTAATCAAGAACTTGCACTTCTTTTTCCCAAAAAACTAGATCTTCCCACAAATACTGAAAGCCTCTGATATTTAAAACAAATCATGCACTGGTACAAAGATTAACTTCAGAGTCACCACTCACACTTAGTGAGAAAAGATTTGAAACAATTTTACCATTTGTAGATTCTGAACTAGACTTTCAATATGGAAAACTTGCAGATCACTAACACCTTGGAGAGAAAATACACTTCATAATTCAATTCTTGACTCTGAACTTTTCTCAATAGCATATGCAAAAATTGAACTGATTGAAGATAGACTTATAATAGTCATAGAACACAATTTTTGTCCAATTTTACAACAAACTGTTGTTCATGAATAAAGCTCAACTGGGGTGCATGATATTTTGAGTAAGAAGACTGGAAAACACATCAGACAACTTACAGTTGTAACTTTTCCATGCACATCTTCCTATTGTATTGAATCCCTTCTTAAATTCTCAAGGTTTGTCTTAAATTTGATTCAATATAGTCCCCAATAGAGTTGCCATTTTGTTGGCTCCTGATTTAACATAATTTGAACAACCAAGTATGCAAGGAAGGAATGCGTGTATGGGCAGCTATCTCCAATAATGGACACAATTCACCAAGAAACTGGGCCAACTATAAGGCTACACTCCTTTTACACTTCAGGCTCTACAAAACCTAGGCGGGTGAACCTCTTAGGATCTAATTATGTGACCGGTGCAATGAGCATAATCATAATCCAAAAAAGCAGATGAAAACCCCTAAACCTTCTATACTTAACCAGTACTTCATATGCATGAAATAGCTAATGACTTGACTCATGAAACTGGTAAGCTACGTGAGGGTTAAGCTTTGAATAAATTTCAACATGAAAGGGGAAATGCTTGATTAATGATGTTGATTCAACACAACCTCAAATATGTAGCGGTATAACAAGTGATCCTATAATTTATCAGTGCCTAATCTATTGGGAAATTCCATGAATTCAAAACATACATCTATGACATTAGGACATATTTTGTATACCCAGAAATTAGATCTATCTAATCACCTTGTGATTCAAACATTAGTGTTCATTTAGATCTCATTCTCACAAAATATCCTTCTCAAGTAACCAGTAACCTTGTTAAACATATCATGCATTTACTTGGCCCTTTGGTCCAACAGCAAAATATGTCAAACATACAACTTGAAGGGGATGCAAATGGATCTAAGATCTTTGTTCCAAGACCACATAAGACTTACAGATTTTTGAGATACGAGACAAGAACTAGAATGAAACTAGTGAAATTATTGCTCATATGTATTCATTTCCTTGAAACTATACATTCAGATGCACAAAATTAAAACATGAAAATACCTAACATATTAGAACTTGCTGTATTATCTACACTACTGCTGTTCACATGAGAGAATTATGCTGAAGAATGGTGTCTCAGTATTTGGAATCCATCAAAACTGGAACCAGAATATAGCCTCATAGTAATGTGCCAATTTTTTCCAAAGAACTAGAGCCTATACAATGAGAAAGAAAGGGAATAGTATAGCAGGAAGTGAATTCTTGGATCTATTGTAAAGACAACATGTGTCCATTCAAAAATCATTTCCAAGAAGATGAAAAAACCTCTTTCTACCTGTTAGTGTTTGAAAACTACCAAGCAACAAAATGCTTAATACCAAGATGACAGTGCTCACACAATCTAAAGACTAGCCAATTCTTATTAACAACTGCATGTGCAAAGCATTTGGGCCCAACTTCAACAAAACTAAGTTTGGTTTTCTACTCTTCTGGCTCTGCAAAGCTAGGGTGGGTATACCCAGGGATGATTCAAGACTGAGAAAACCGTATGAGGATTATTTTTAGTTTCATTCTGATTCTCATCTCAAATCCTCAAATATATATACACAATTCTTGATAACTTGATAAACACATCCCATACAATAGATATGGAAAAAAATTTCTTCTATATATCTATAGATGTTCTCAACAATAGTGGCTAACTGAAGCTAAAACATTCCATGTAGACAAGTACAGGCCAACTTTTAAGATCTATAAGAAATAAAAGTAAAAATTGATTTGATGTTGCATTTTGACAACCATTTGTGATACTTTTCTCTTTCAGCTAGATCAAAATTGATCAATGCCTAATCCATTGGGATTCAGAGTCTATAGTAAATTCTTAGATCTAACTTTTTGCCTTACAACAAATTTTATCAGCAATTCTTATCAGAATTTATCATTCAAAACCCTTTCCACTACTACAAAAACCTTATCACATTCACCAAAGCTTTTACTTAATCCATTGAATTAATAGTAGTGATAAAAAAATATACAACCTAACTGGATTGCATTCAATTGCACAGGCCTTTACCTATACAACATCAAGACAACCAAGTAATCAAAAGGAGACAAAGTTCAAAAAGAACTGATGTGGGGACAGTTTAAAATTTGTATTCATTTTCCTTGAAAATTATATACAATTTACAATAGACTCAGAATGACCTTTAGAAGAAACACAACTCATTCTATATTCATGTATTCTCAAGATCAAATAGCAAAAATACACCACCAATTCATTCATAAAAATGGACCAAAAATAGACTAAGTATATCACTTAAGAAAATGAATTTGGACCATTCTCTAGCCCTGAAATCTCACTTAAATAGTGTGAGATGCAACAAGCTTTAGGCTAAGAGAAACTGACAGGTGTAAGAAACATTTACATACACTTATCACAAGATGACAAAAATGTGAGTAACAGAAAATTTTTTACATCAAACATTCCTTTTGTGGGCCCTTTTTGTTACATCCTCTGGAATTGGCATAACACAATAATTTGATTCTTTTATCCATCTGATTCCTCAGAATAAGTGACCATGAGGCTTGGAAGTGATGTGTCTCCTTCAGTTATCTGCAAGTTTACTTTAACTTGGGGATTTTCTCCATCTTTATCATCGATTGTTAAAGTAACATTTACATTTGCATGATCTTTTGCCTCGTCATCTTTTGAAATCTGCTCTGTAGACATGAATTTTTCCTTCCACTTATTATAAAAAATATCATCTGGCCAATCAAAACTCAGAACTTCTCTTTGTACAGTTATTAGGGAATTCACAATTGCCTCCATATTAACCAACTCTTTTTGGATGGAGTTATAATATATCTGCACTTTAACTAACTCCTCATTTGTTACTGCCCACAATAGATGGCCCACTTCATTTATAACCTTATTTATTCTCTCATAGAAGGCTTCATGTAGCTCCCTCTTCCATTCCTCCTTTTCCATTATTTTATCAACTGCCTTTAGGGCACAAGGGAATAAATCAAAATTTTCAACATAATACTTAGAAAGACAATTAGTTAATCTTCTGCAAAAAGAATCTTGTTTATCATCAAAATCCTGCAACTTATTTAGTAAGTCAAAAATTCCTTCTATCTAATGATATGTTAGATTAATAATAGATATACACATAGCAGTGATATCTAAACTTCTCTCTATCCACTTCTGTACAATGGGTTTGAATATAGCTTCCTTTTTCTTTAATTCATCCTTGATTGATGAAATCCTTGATAATTGATCAAAGAATGTGGGCCACTCTATCCTGTCTATTAAATACATAATACCATGCATCAATTTTTCTTCATGCTAATTGTTAAGCTCTACATGCATTGCATACAACTTATTCTTCTCCTCTTCAAAATCAGCTACAGTATAAAATTGAGGCCTCTCTGGAGTATCAGGTATCTCAATGATTGGAGTGGACTTGAAAGGTTCAATAGGTGGCCTTGGGGGGTATGCAATTTTGGGTGTACTAGTCTCTCCTAATTTTCTTTTCCCAAGAATCTTATCCATTTGGGCTACTTTATTTTCCAATGACTGTATTTGCATACCCCTCTCCTCATATGCTTTCAATACCTCCTCAAATCTAGCATTGAGTTGGGAAAAATTTTCTTCTTCTTGGCCAAACACCATGCCACCAAATTTTAGCATCTCTGATGCCATCCCAATTACTTGCTTACTACTTACCTCACCAGCCCTGAATACTGTCAGTGTACCAATATGCTCTACAGTGGGGATCTCATTCATCTTGGTGTTTTCCCTCTTTTTCATGGACCATATAATAAGGGCTTGGTGGTCATCACTAAATTTGTTTATCTGGTTTAAATAGGAGTCCTTAATAACTAGATTAGGTTTATTTGGTTGCTTAGCCTTGATTTTCTCACAGGATTTCTCAAAATTTTAATCTCAACAAAAACTAAGAAAAATCCCTAGATCTTACAAAATTTTCATCATTAATAAATCTTTCAGAAGCTTGGGAAACTATTGGGTCAATTTCCTTACCTTGGTAATCAATAATGGTTAGGTCCAAGGAAGGTGTAGGAGGTTCTTGTGGCTCTCTAACATCTAGATCTTTAGAAGTAACAATCACATCCCCTTCTCCACCCATTTTTCTAAGTTGTTCCCTTAGAGATGCTTCATCATCTATTTGGATTGGGGATTGGCTTGGGGAGTATTGTTCCTTTTGGGTAGAAGAAGACCCCTGCTCTAATTTTTTCCTTTTTGGAGAGCTGGCTATAGATGGACTTCTTGACCTTGGCTTCTAATGAGGGGATGCTTGTTGCACATTTTGAATCATGACATAACCTTCCCTTCTCTACAATGTATAGTGGCCAGGAGCCACCACATTTCTACTGCTTATCCTTCTTTGTATTTCTGCAGCCTTGTCTAGATGTGTCTCAACATACATAGCTTTCTTTTCATTCGTGGTTTGAATTATTACAGCAAAATTATTCATTAATGCTTGCATTTTAGCCCTCCAATATTTCTTATCTTTTAATGGGTCATACTGGGGGTCAAAAGCATTAATGAATTCTAAGGTCTTATTGAAAACTATCCATTTCTCTTTCCTCACTTCTTGTTCCTGCAATGTGAAAACATTTCTTATTATGTCTTCTGGATAGTATACTTGATGTACCATATGAGAAGATTTCACCCTCTCCTTTAAGAGGTCATAAAACCCTTTAGGATCAATGAATCTGGCATGAGACTCTGCCATGTTATATTTGTCCAAAAATAAATTAAGGTGCTTGCACCCTTTTCTGACCAAAACAAAATCATGCACTACAATAACAATTGGAAAGAAGGTGCCTTTCTTAGACAATTCCCTCTCATCTATACTGCCTATTTTCTATAAGAGCTCAACAATCCCTATCTTCAAGGGCACATGAAAGGGCAATACATGGGGTTTTCCCAAAAAACCATATACTCTTATCACAGTTGAAACATTATAAGGGATTATATCCCCCCAATTATGACTAACCAATAATCCTTGTGCATGGTGTTTAGGTTTAATCAATTCCAACAATGCTTGTGGAATTTTGGGGCTATCACCTTTCAAAAGCAACCTAAGCTTAGAAGCAAAGCATTTATCAAATCTCACATAGCTGACATCTATAGCTTTTGAAGTCATATCTACACTCCACAGCTGCACTGGATTCCTCTCCCCATTTTTGGTTGTTTCTAGCTCCATACCCTTGGAGAAAAAGGTGAATCCATTGTATAAGCATACATGCATAAGCAATGAATACCAACATAATGGTATGTCTACTTTTCCCCTTGCTATCCCCACCAGGCCATTGTGAATTTATTTTGCAAGAAATTTAGCAAAATCCAGAATAGTACTCATTCCAAATTGAAGGGTTTGAGCCATTATAAGGACAATAGAACCTGGAATTTGATTACGTTCATCTATCCCAAAAATCTTGCAAAGAGAAAAATACAGTTCTTGAGCTCTTAAGTTGAAATGTCTTCTCAACAATGGCTCTGGGGTACTGGCTATAATCACAGGCAAAGTACCAATTTTAGCAGCATGCTCTTGTAGTGGCACTATTCTTAGGTAAATTTGTTGTGCATCATACCTTTCCTGAAGGTCATCTATGTCAATATTTTCATGCACAACATGGTTGGGATTTAGGTTAAAAACCTCACTAAATAATTCAGGAGAAACCCTAAACAAATTTACTCCAGCATAGTTTTTTACCCACCTGGTAATTAGATCATATTTCTTTGCCAGATCCATCAATAAATCACTATCAAAGAAAACTATGGGGACTTTTAATTTACCAATATCAAACTCCCAAAAATTGCTCATAAGAGTGTCCAATTTTCACTTTGAAAACCATTTCTTAAACAACTCCAGACCCCCCATGGAAACCTAGGCATCTCTTACCCAATTAGCTTTGTCATAAAAACCTTCTGCTACAACTACTCTGGGATGTTTCAGAATGAGTTCCCTCCCCTTAGTTATTTCATGCACTGATAAGGGGAATTGTTCAAGAAAGTCATCATGCACAGAGCATTTCAAATAATCTGTTTGCCCAGTAAACTCTTTTCAGGGAGGCATTTTGAATAAATCCTAGGAATTTCACAATAGCAGATCTAAAATTTTTGTATGCCCTGATGTTCTCTCTGCACTTTGGTGGTTCATTAACGGTGAAATCATGGGTTCTTTTCATACATTGAAATCACACGCATAAGATCTAAATCATATTTACTCTCAATAACCATTACCTCTAATTTGCACCCAAGTTTTAATCTCATCCATAGATTTATACTAGATTAGACAGTTCTGATTTAAAAAACAACAAGCTTTATAGTGGAAGCGTCATTCGTTGATCAAGATAAGATCGACGATCAGACTAATCCACTTTCTAATAAAAAACCAGTCAGTTGTACTGACCAATAAGAAATTTCCATATGAGTTCGTGTCATCTGACAATATTCCACGCCAGCAGATCCCATATCTTCTTCTTAGTGAGAAAGTACTTGATATCATTCAATCCATGTGTCATGTTGGTGCATTCCCACTTTTCTTATCTAATGAGCATTTTAATATTGTGATCTTGCGCTAATCGTCGATCTTCAAAAGATCTACGGTGACATTGACTATGCCCTGCAGAGCTTCTAAGTTAAAACTTTAGACGTCATCATGGACATGTATCTTCATGACACATTCCCACTTTTCTTAAACTTCACTCAAATTAAAATTTCGGGCAAGTGCCTTTCGTTGATCAGGATAAATCAACGATAAAAAATAACTCTTCATTCTTCACTTGCATCATCCACTTGGGCCAATGACATGACTGCTTTAAACCCACGTGTTCTGATTATTGTATTTATTTTTGACACCTTTCAAGCCCACATCATAAATAGCTCCAGCTAAGCACAAATGGCAGATCATATGGCACGACTTCTACATTTTTCCATAATTTGGCCCCATTGTGACACACGTTGCAAAGGTGCATTCTCGCTTTTCTTATCTGACTTGTAGCTTCATAATATGCAATTGCACTAACCGTAGATCTTTAAAAGATTGACGGTTGATAAAACTTTACTTCCATTTGATAGTCAAACCTCTTCAGTGGCACATTTGACAGTACACATCAGTAGTCATTTTTTTAGTGTGGCACATTGCAGCATATAATTTAAAACTTATCCGACCCCACCTTGCCACTTGTCCAATTTCCACTTCCCCACTTTATTTATCTGATGAGCACCTCCTTCTTGCAGGAAAGTGCTAGCCCTTGATTCAAATGAAATCAATGGCTGATGCTTCTTGGTGATAAACTGCATATCTCTGCTGGTGAATCCATCAATGATATCATGAGAAAATCAGAACGTGTGCAAAAGTACTAACAAACCTGCAAAAGTTCCTAACAATTTATGATTCACTAGAATTTAGGAATGTAAAGGCTATGTGTCACCAAGTCGCATGCCTGCATTATTTAAAAACCTTGCACCTTATGCGATACTAGTTGATCTGAACAAGATCAACGATTGTAACAACTTTGCATTATCAAAGGCATTTTCAAATAAAATGATTAAGCAATTTTCAAACCAAGCATGGCCACATAAGGTTTAAAATATGAACCCATGCTTGCATAAACCCTTCTTTAGGTGAAAAAATATATCATTAAAACATTTCCGTGAAAATACCTTAAGAGTTTTTCCAAAACTAGGACAAATCTAAGGCTTTGAAAATACAAGGAACAAAACCCAAATCTGCAACATTTTAAAGACATAAATGATTTTTCACAAAATTTTCCCTTAATCTCTGCATAGTGAAAAATCAAACCAACAGTGGCTTTGTTCAACGTAACCTCCAAAATGTAAAAAAACTATTAAAAGATGATTATCTTCATGTTTAGATCCCAATAAGCCTTTAAAATAGTCTTCTTACCAATTCTGATGATCCATGATGAAAAATACATGTTCTATTAAGAACGCCCCAAAACTTACAAACTAGCCTATATCAAAAATTGGTGAAGACCTATGAAAAAATTGACTCCAAATTCAGAAAATTCAGATCGTCCCGATTCCAACGGTATATTGGAGTACCCATTTTGGTGAAAAAATGCCCTAGATATGTCTGTTTGAAAATCAAACCTCTGCTCCATGGTTTTCAAAGCACTTGACAATTTCAAAATTTTTGAAATATTATAAATTTTGCACTATGTTTGGATCAAACTTTATTTAAAATGAGCAATACGTGCATCTGAGAGGGCAAAAATAAAAATTAATTTTATAACTTTGAAATCTCCTTCACTCTTCCATCCGATCAAACTTGGTTTGACCATTCATGACACATGTCATCACGTGATTGGATCAAGCTTGTACAACTGGGTGCCACATCATTGCCACCTCATTGCTAGCTAGTCCCGCCACCTAGGCACTCACTATGTTGACATGTTATTGCATGAAAAACTTCTCGTTAGCGATATAGTGAGGACCGTCAGATGTGCCACGTGGTATGATCTGATTTGTTGCTTTGTATTTTGCAGTAGGACCCACATGCTTTATTGAAGCCTCATTAGATTTTGAAGTTTTTTGGTGACTCGCTATGTCGCTAGATGAAAAACTCAGGGTTTTTTGACTAGCGAGGTAGTGAGTTGCTAGATTTCTTAACTTTTTCGATCGCCTGCAGCTTGCTGACATCACTGATTTTTTACATGTCTTTGTCCAAAATTTAATCTTGTCTGGTGCCAACTAGACGGCCAAGTGGGCCCCTCACACAAGCTCATCTTTTCAAAAGCTTGCGTCTTGTAGACATCAATATTTTGTTGTGCAATAGTATTTCAAAAACAAAATTTCCTCTGCCACAATGTATTTGGGATAAATGGTTTTAAAACAATCTTTATTCGTGTGCCTTCCCCAATATTCTTGTGCAACTTAATCTCTGTTTTATGTGCCTTTGAAACATGGCTTTCTTCAACTTTGTCTGTGCTTCTTTGGTAGCCGGCGGCCTTTTATCACTGGAAGCTCTTGTTTATTGCATGGATTTATCTTTAATGTGACCTAGGTTTTCTAAAGAATGCATGCAGCTCTAAGTCTGCTACCTACAATATGAATGGCTTCATTTTATTGCTAGACACCTTTTTTTTATGGTGCTTCTCCTCTATATATATGTGCTGATCTTTCTTTTTAGTAGGGGTGCTCTATTTCTGCTTGTCTTATGTACCAAATCTACTCCTGCTTGGCATGAGGCTACATCACATTTCTCATACATGGTTGCTCTAAGACATGGTGGCATCTCTTTTGGCATGAATCTCCCTTCAAGCTTGGTGTGAGGCTTTTTTCTAATGCCTAGGTTCTTGCTTTCAACAGATTGATGCTTCATTTTTTATGCGGATTGCTCCTCTGCGTGCTCCTTCCATGTGGCTTTGTTTCTTTCCCTTGTGTGTCCCTCTACTACTCTTTCCTTCACCTCTTCCTACTATAGCTACTGGTTCTCAAATGCTACCCCTTTTTAGAAGACATGGATGGTTGGCTGCGTGGATTTTGACCCCTCCAAAGCCACGACTTTCTCTTCATTTTCTACCATGATGTGAAGATGCCATCTTTAAAAACCTGAGCCTCCTTGCTGAATATGGGTGTGAGAATGCTTGCAAGCCAAGGCACTTACAAAAACATGAATCATTTAAGTATCATATGTAGAACTCCCTTACAGTGGCAACTTTCCTTTCATTCATGCCTAGGAGTGATATGCATAGCATGGATGCTCTATGCCTTATCTATGCTATGGATTGTCTTCCTCTATTATCTGCGTGGGTGAGCTCACTTGTTGGGCATTGTATTGTTGTTTTTAAAATTTTTTTGGTGAGATACTCTGCCCCGCACAACCTTCTCATTATGTGGATATCTATGGGCTACCCCACCTTTCTCTTCATTGGATGTGGACCATTGATGCATACATCCGATATAAGAGAACATAATTTCAATCATTACAAGTACAATATATGAGGAAATGACAATATGGCTTCATGCCCATAAAGATTGTGATGCCCAATGATTCTTCTTTCTTTAAAAATTTTCTAGGCTTTGTTTGAATGAATGTTCTTCGTCATTGATCTTTCAATGTTTGAACATTCAACTTTATTTCCAGAGAACTTATATTAGGAACCTCTAGCGGGTTGGTTTCTGTCCATTAGCAGATTTCTTCTAACAAGCTAATTCTTCTTTCTTTTATAGTATCGATCCTGCACCAGGCAATTTGGTGGTGAATGGACACCTTCACCAATAAATGCTATTGAACCCTATTTTTATACATTGGATCTACAATCAACCGGTTTGACCTCCACTTTGAATGCATCATCTGACCTGCTAGGGCAATCTTAATGTGACCTTCATTCTAATTTCCTTTTTAGCAGTAATGGATCACCCATTAGGTTTTCAAATAAATTGTTTACTCATTAACCTATCAATATGGATAGTGGAATGTAGAGAAAACTTATATCTTCAGGTTTCTTTTCATAGCAATGCTCAAAACATTATTATTAGCCCTTAAACTTATATCACTTTCAATCTTGCTCCAATCAATCTTGCCATCAATTCTTTTCAGCTCTGCTAAGGTTCTAGCTCTAGATTTATGATCCTCATAACTTGACATAGGATCACAGCCTTCCAGAATATCCCTTATGGGGTCACCTAACTTTCTATTCTTCCCCTTTTTAAACGATTTTGAATCTCAATGCCTTATTAATCCAATGGAATTAGTCGGGCACCAAAGTGGGTCCAGCTAAATTTTTTTTCATTTCCAAACAACTGAATCTTATAGCTAGCTCATTGACTACATGATATTTATTTGAAACAAATTTGATCACTAAATCAGTATTTGAAACTCATGTTATCCTTTTTTGCAACCTGTCACTTTTGTTCCATGTGGTCTATTGACTAGCCTTAAAAACTGATCCAAATAGATAACTGGGCTCTGAAAATCGAAACACTGATTCTTTGCTCTACACTCTTGCACCCTATCAAATCTTGTCTTATGATGAATTCAAGGTCAAAAGATATTCACTATCAAATTGACCTTTGTAGAACTGCCTGCCAGAGAACACGCTAGAAAGTAATAAACTGGGTTTGGATTTGGCTTCAAAAATAGGGCAAATGGACACTTGGGAAGACAAAACTTGGGACATTGGTTCTCTGTCATGAGGAGAGTATAATTCTTGGATTTGGTCTCATGAAATATAATAGGACGCAAATTGTGAGAGTTCAAAGTAGGCTACCTGAATTTGCTGATTGGAAACAATGGTAGGAAACCAATTTTTACAAATGGAATTGATCTAGAAAAGTGCACAAATGGATTCCTCATGACTTGGAAACTGATGCACTTGGATTATTTTTAGAGGAAAACATAGGGGTACAAACCATTTGATCTTACCAATCATGGATCTCAAGTTATGATATCTCGAATAGGGGTACCAAACAATCTACAAATATTGACACCATCAAAATTTTAGAAATTATGTTTGGAATCATGTTTGAAAACTAATCAAACAGATTTGTCATAAGCTGAAACTTGAAACATAACAAGTCTTTGAAGTGTACAATGCAACACAAAAGGAATTTTGGCATTTCCATCTATTGGGTCAAAATGATAACACGTCAAACAGGGCTTCCCAAAATTTAGAATTAATTACAAAAGCATGAAAATAGTAACTGACCAATTTTGAGGGATTCAAAACCTAGTCAAACAGACTCAAAACAACTCAAAATCTAAAACATAGGCTCTCAAGTATGACACTACACACTCCCAAAGCAGTGAGTCATGAAACATTTCTTGGCATAAGATATTCAATTGCAAACAAGGCCTCATGTCGTTGTTTGACATTTAGTTAAAAAATGCATAATTGACAAATGCTTGAAATGGGACTTTATGAAATGGCTCAAAATGGCATTTTAACTTCATGGAACATATAGATGCACTAAATGAAAGGTGTTATAAACATTGGACACCTCACTGGGATCAAAGGTACAACTGGGTACAAATGCATTTAAAAGCATTACAGGGCTAAATTTTCTCAATGGTACTCAAAATTGACCATGCAATTTTTAGTCCCAACATACTCTTTTAGCTCTGCAAAACCAAGGCAGGTGCACCTAAGGGATAAAAAGGTTCAAGAAATTATACTACCTTCACATTTCATTCATTCAATAACATTTTATTACAATATTGATCCCCTACAACAAATTGGTCATAATTCTTCTCAGATTTACAAGTAATTCTAGGAAACAATAGCTAACTAAAACTTAGAGATTAAATGTAAATAGGTATTGACCAACTATGATACTCTTCATACATTTAAATTAAAATTGATATTTATTTTAAGATTGTTCTTGATTTCTATCTATGATCTCTGCATATGCTAACTGAAATAATTGATTAGTGCCTCATCCTTTGGGATTTAGAGTCTATCCAACCTTTTGACCTATGTGACTATGTTACAATCAACGTTATAAAAAATTCTCGTTAAAACTCATTCTTATACATATCCCTATTGTTGCCTATAAATCCTATCATATAATCAAAATTAGATAGATTATTAGTCATATCTAAAGCTTTTTCTAGTTGTTCACAAGAAAAACTAATAAGTGAAACACACAAAAGGGTGACATCCTTATCCCTACTACCCCATTTACTCATAATAAGCTTTAAAGCATCCTCACCACCTTTTATTTCATTCCACATATCCATTATTTTTACTAATTATTAATAAAATGTTGGTCGTTCAATCTTATCTACTAGATACAAGATTGTTTTCCTGATTTTGTCCTCATATAAGTCATTTAACTCCACATGTAATGCCTAGATTCTATTCTTTTCCTCCTCAAATTCCTCGGCAGTGTAAAATTTTGGTCTCTGTGGGGTAACTAGTAGCTCTATAACAAGAGTTGATTTAAAGGGCTCAATTGGAGGATGAGCATAACCAATCCTAGTTTGGCTGGGTTCACCTACCTTTCTCTTTCCAAGTTGCTCATCCATTTGGGCCACCTAAGCTTCTAACTTTTGTATATTTTTCTCCCTCTCTTCATATGCTTTCAAAATTTATTCAAAATTAACATTGAGCTCAAGGAATTTTTTTTGTCCTTTTCTGCAAAAACAACACTAAAATCCACCATTTCTTTGGTCATTTTAGATACTTTGTCAATATCCATTTCTTCTACTCTATATACCATGAAGCTTCCTATATGCTCAACATCTAAAACTTCTTGTATTTGAGTCTTGTCCCTTTTTTCAATGGACCATATAACCAATGCCTGATGATCATCACTATATTTCAATCCTTTCTGTGCTTGCAAAACATCCTTCTTAGTTTTAAACTAAGTGTTCTTTTCTTTCCTCATAGTACCAAAAATCATAGCATTGTCTATGTCCCATTCAGGTAAAACTAAAATTCTTGAATGTTTTTAAATTGTGTGTTTTCTTTAATGTTACACAAATTTCATATCAGTTAGTAGATAGAGTCTACCAAGCTTAGTTGGTCAACAAAGCAAGTTCCAGAGTCTATTTAGCATTCTAGAAAATTACTCTATGAAAATAGTTTCTACCAAGCTCACTTTGGCATTGAAGGTTTCTATGGTAGAAGTCAATTTCTATTGAGCTCACAAGGTTAGTGAAGGAAAGTTAGTGTTTACCAAGTTCACTTGATCTCCAAAGATTTTTTCAGAGTTTGCAGTGTTCACTGAGCTTTAGTTGGTTAACACTGGAAATCATTTTTGGAGCAGTGTCTATTGAGCAGGGTCAGCCAATGAAGGATTTCATTGTTTTTGGAAATAAAGTTTAATTATTTCATGTAATGATTGTAGTTGACTGATGTAATGATTATTGATAATTGTAACTTGTAAATGAGATGATTGGATAATTTGAAAGGTATAAAGAAAAGGCCAAGTTGTGAATTCTAAATGGCAATAAGTGAGCATGCAAGTGTGTTGATTGTGTGAAGAAGGTGTGAGCAAATTTTGAAGAAGGATATGATATCCTTGAGGAGCAACAAAGTTTTATTTTACTAGAGAGGATTTAGTAAAGTAGAACAGAGATCTGTATCAGAAATTCAGTTGCATCTCATTTAGGTCAACTCATTATTACTTTCTGACCATTGTAATAGTGATTTCCAAATTTTTTAATAGAGTTGGTTTAATAGCCATTTTTTAAATCCTCTAACAAGGTGACAATTCTATTACATTGTTGTAAAGTCCTCTAGCAAGGCCACTCCTAGCAAGGTGATTAAATCCTCTAACAAGGTCACAACTAATAGTGTGTTTTGTAACCTTTAATAGGGTTGGCTCCTAACAGGGCTTATTTCAGAAGAGTGAAAATCAATAGCCAGTTGGTGATTTTTCCCATATTGGGTTTTCATGTTAAATCTAGTGTCTTATGCGTTCATGTTATTTCTTTATGCATGCATGTTAATAACTGTGAATGTTTAAAGTTTTGTTAAAGTTTTCACACACTACATCTACAGAGTTACAACATTTTCCTATGTGGTTACTGAGTGACAGTAGTAACTAGTTTTATAAGACATCTAGGAGATCTGTGGATTTGTTTTTGTGGTAACTGATTCACCTACCCTCTCAATTACTCAATCTATATTTCCAACAATTGGTATCAAGGCATTTGGTGCTTGTAGGAAGGATTTCAAGGATCTAAGCTAAAGATCAAGATGTCTTACAAGAGGGTAATTCCAAGGCTTAATAGGGATAACTTTTCAACATGGCAAGGTGTCATGAGACTCCATTTGGCTTCCATTGGAGATACAGGATTGAAATATCTCGATGAAGAATATGTAACTCCTACTAGTACACTATATGTTAATGAAATTATTGAGAAGAAGACACATAATACCATGATGATAGACATTACATCAGCCCTAAGCTATGAAGAATTTGATGATATCAAGGACTGCAAAACTACCTTTGCTATGTGGAACAAGCTGAAAGATATCTATGGAGATGATGATAATGTGAGGAGAGCCAAAGTAGAAAGTCTAAGAGGACAATTTGATTTGATGAGGATTAGAGAGGATGAGAACATTGCAAAATATGTTGAAAGAGTCAAAGCAAGCATTACTGCAATCAAGACTTCTAGAGGAGATATCAAGGAGGAAACAATTGTAAGTAAAGTTCTTAGAACATTTCTTCCCATTTATGCAATTAGAGTTTTTGCAATTCAAGAAAGAAGATGTGAAGCAAATGATAAGATAAATTTAGAGGCCATAGTAGGAAGATTGACTACATTTGACCTAGATAACTATGAAAACTATGTTCTAGCTTCCAAGAACATTGAATTAGCATTTGAAGCCAAGCTTTCACTCAAAGAAAAGGGCATGAAGACAAAGGATTCTTAGTAAAAAAGTGAAGAAGAATCAAAACAGAGTTCTAATAGTGATCTTGAGGTGGTTGAAGCTCTACTGGCAAGGAAATATTCTAGAGGCAAAGGGAAATACAAAGGTAATGGCAAGAAAGACTTCAATTCATTCAAGGAAAAAGGTAAGAAAACATGTTTCATGGCTAAAGATTCTAAGGATTCTGACAATAGTGAAGATGAAATTGTTTACATTGTTGTGAAAGATGAATCTGATAATGATAAGGAAGATAAGATGAAACTTATCTCTCATGTAAGCAAAAATAATTTTTTATCATAGATAGTGGTTGTTCACATCATATGAGTGGTGACAAAACAAATTTTGAACATTTTGAAGACTATGATGGTGGTAGTGTGAGGTTTGGTAATAATGAACCTTATTGTATAAAAGGAAAAGAAATAATCTCATTAACCAAAGAGCTTATATGTGATAATTCCTATTGGGTTGAAGGACTAAAACACAATCTACTGAGTGTGGCACAACTAATCAATATTGGATTCAAGGTGGAATTCAAGCAAGGAAAGGCAAGACTGCTAGATGACAAAGGAAAGCTAATTGGATCAGGCATACAAACAAAAGGTAACTTGTTCTATTTTGAACTTGGTGAATGTTCATGTTTTATTGCTCAAGTTGAAGAAAGTTGGTTATGGCACAGAAAGTTATGTCATGTGAATTTTGATAACTTGGTAAAAATAAGAAAATTCAAGAAAGTAAGAGGCATTCCTAGTATAAAGAAACCTGATGTTGGTCCATACAAGAATTATCAAATTGGTAAGATGGGAAAGAAGCTTTAAAAGTAAGAACTACCAATCTAAAGAGGTTTTGGAAATTTTGGATACTGATTTGTGTGGACCTATTAGAATTGAAAGCTATATTGGAGAAAAGTTCTTCATTCTTTTTGTTGATGACTACTCTAGAATGATGATTGTCATGTATTTGAGAGAGAAATTAGAAGCATTTGAGAAGTTAAAATGGTATTTGGGCAGAGTAGAAAAGGAAATAAGGAAAAGACTAAAATTTTGAGATTAGATAGAGGTGGTGAATTCATCTCACATGAATTCAATAACTTTTGCATTGAAAGAGGAATCAAAAGATAGGTATCAGCCCTTGGAACTCTTGAGTAGAATGGAATAACTAAAAGGAGGAGTAGATCTATAATGGATTGTGCAAGAACTCTAATGATTGAAAAGAACATTGCTATCAAATATGGGAAGGAAGCTATTAGCATTGTAGTTCATACCTTGAACTGAGTTAAGTTGAAGGACTCATTCAAAATCCCCTATGAGTTATGGTATGGCTATAAACCCAATGTAAGTTACCTAAAAGTATTTGGAAGAAAATGTTATATTTTGAAAAAATCTAGAGAAGGAAAATTTGATGTGAAGGGTGATGAAGGCATATTTTTGAGATACTCTTGCAAGAGTAAGGCATATAGATGTTTGAATTTGTCTACTCACAAAGTTATAGAAAGTGCACATGTGAAAGTTGATGAGTTTGTAGAAAGGACTGAAGAAGAAAGCAAAAAGGAACCAGAAGATTATAGGAGATTCATTTTCATTGAACCTGATACAGTGCTAGATATATCTATCAATCAGGAAACTTCCACTCTTGAATCTTTAGTCACCGAGTTGCAAGAAGTTCAACCTGAGTTGTAGGAACCCAAGTCATATTGAGATGCTATTGAGCCAATGCCTACCAATTCTAAAGGACCTAAGTAGCAGTTAGATCAAATAGAGCCAAAAGTTGAAAATCAAAATGAAGATAGTGGAACTCAGTCAAAAGGCAAGGAACCTATATTAGCCAAGTATGTCAAGAGACATCATGCACTAGATCAGATTATTGGAGACAAATATAAAGGTACTATGACAAGAAGCTAAAATGTACTTGTTTACTTGTTGATTTTGAACCTAAAAATGTTAAAGATGCATTCAAAAATGAAAGTTGGATTGAGACTATGAATGAAGAGATAGAGAAAATAGAGAAGAACAAAACATGGACTCTTGTACCTATGCCTAAAGATAAAAATGTGATTGGAACTAAATGGGTATTTTCATAAATAAGTTGAATGAAGATGGTAAGGTATCAAAAAACAAAGCAAGACTGGTATGTAAAGGCTACTCTCAAGAAGAAGGAATATAATATGAAGAGACTTTTGCTCCTATTGCAAGACTGGAAGGTGTCAAGACCTTACTTGTATATGCTATATACAAAGGATTTAAGGTATATCAGATGGATGCCAAATCTACATTTCTCAATAGTATTATAGATGAAGAAGTCTACATTGAGCAACCTAAAGGTTTTGTTGATCTAGACAAGAAGGACATGGTCTGCAAATTACACAAAGTATTATATGGTCTAAAACAAGCCCTTAGAGCATGGTATGAAAGATTGCATAACTATCTTATTAAAATTGGTTTTCAGAGAACTAATGATAATAGTAGCTTGTATATCAAGGAAGGACTAGATAACAAGATTGTTTTGGCAGAAATATTTGTGGATGATACTTTGTTTACAAGGAATGATGATCTATGCAAAGAATTTTCAAAGAAAATGAACAAGGAATTTTAGATGTCAATGTTTGGTGAGATTAAATTCTTTGGTGTTCTTCAAATTTAACAGAGCAAGAATGGTAGGTATATCACCGAGTCTAAATACATCAAGGAAATACTCAAAAAGTTTGGTATGGAAGATTGTAAACCAATTGGGACTCCCATGTGTACTAGACTAAAGCTTACCAAGGATGATGAATACAAAGAGGTAGATTAGACCTGATATATATACCAATGATTGGAAAGTTGTAGTATGTAGTTCATACAAGGCTTGATATTGCTCTTGCAGTTGACATTTTAACAAGATTTTCATCAAAACCAAGAGAAAATCACATAATGGCAATCAAAAGGATCATGAGATACTTGAAAGGCACTGGAGATTATGGATTGTGGTACAAATTTGGAGGAAATTTGGACTTGAATGTATTTACTAATGATGATTTGGTAGGGAATATTGATGATAGAAAGAGTACAAGTGGTGGAGCATTATTTCTTGGAAAGAGGCTGGTGTCTTGGAAAAGTAGAAAGAAAAATTGTACATCCCAATCTATAGTTGAAGTAGAGTATGTTGCTATAGCAGTAAATTATTCTAATATTGTTTGGTTCAAGAAGTTATTGGAAGGCATGAATGTTGAGATCAAAGAACCAGTTGTTATGTTTTGTGATAATACAAGTGCAATCAACATATCAAAGAATCTAGTAATGCATTCCAAAACCAAGCACATTGCAATAAAATATCATTTTGTCAGAGAATTGGTGCAAGATAAGGAGATTAGATTGGAATATGTCCATACAAAGGAGCAAATTGTTAACATATTCACCAAGCCATTACCTAAGGATGCATTCTTATATCTAAGAGGTAAGTTAGGAGTCATTCCCCTATCTGAAGCTCACTAAAATGAAGTTTTAGTGATGTATCAATAGGAACCAAGTTGAAAATTTTTCAATAGATGCAACATAGTCATGGGAACATTGCATATGAATTAGTACTCAAGGTACATTATTACTCATTTGGCTTGTGTTGTCTTTGGCATGTGTTGTCAAAGAGGGAGAGTGTACTATCATATCTTTTTGAAATTCGAATTTGTTTGTGGAGAGTTTTCTATTTGAAAAGAAGCTATGTAGTTCCTTCAAAGAGGGAGATTACTGCATTAGAGAAGTTTGTGGCATAAAATCTAAGATGGAGAAATGTTTTGTCAGAAAAAGACTTGTTCTCAAATTTCATTATGCTATGACATATTGTGTTGCCATCAATGCCAAAGAGAGAGATTGTTGTTCAATTATGTGTTGTCTTTGATGTTACACAAATGTCAGATTAGTTAGCAGATAGAGTCTACCAAGCTTAGTTGATCAAAAAAGCAAGTTCTAGAGTTTACTGAGCATTCTTGAAAATTACTCTATGAAAATAGTTTCTACCAAGCTCACTCGAGTGTCAAAGGTTTCTATGGCAAAAGTCAATTTCTACCGAACTCACAAGGTTAGCAAAGAAAAGTTAGTGTTTATCAAGTTCACTCAGTCTCGAAAGGATTTTTTAGAGTTTGCAGTGTTCATCAAGCTTCAGTTGGTTAACACTGGAAATTATTTCTAGAGTAGTGTCTATTGAGCAAGGTTAGCCAATGAAGGATTTCATTATTTTGGTAAATAAAGTTTAATTGTTTCATGTAATGATTGTAGCCAACTAATGTAATGATTATTGATAATTGTAACTTGTAAATGAGTTGACTAGATAATTTGTAAAGTATAAATAAAAGGTCGAGTTGTGAATTTTAAATGGAAATGAGCAAGCATGCAAGTGTGTTGATTGTGTGAGCAAATTTTGAAGAAGGATAAGATATCCTTGAGGAGTAGCAAAGTTGTATTCGACTAGAGAGGATCTAGTGAAGCAAAATAGAGATTTGTATCAACAATTTCATTGCATCTCATTTAGGTCAACTCATTGTTACTTTCTCACTATTGTAGTAGTGATTTCAAAATCTCTTAATAGAGTTGGTTTAACAATCATTTTGTAAATCCTCTAACAAGGTAATAGTTCTATTGAATTGTTCTAAAGTCCTCTAGCAAGGCCACTCCTAGCAGGGTGATTAAATTCTCTAACAAGGTCACACCTAAAACCATGTTTTGTAACCTTTAATAGGGTTGGCTCCTAATAGGGCTCACTTTAGAAGAGTGAAAATAAGCAGCTAGTTACTTGGCAATTTTTTTCATATTGGGTTTTCGAATTATATCTAGTGTCTTATGTGTTCATGTTATTTCTTTATGCATGCATGTTAATAACTATGAATTTTTAAAGTTCTATTAAAGTTAACACACACTACATCTATTGAATTACAAAATTTTTCTATGTGGTTACCGAGTGACAATGATCACTAGTTTTATAAGACATCTAAGAGATCTGTGGATTTGTTTTTGTGGTAACTGATTCACCCCCCCGCTCTCAGTTACTCCATCTATATTTCGAACACTAAATCCTTTAACAATTGTCTTCAACCTTCAGGGGTTATCTATGGAAACTTTTCCCTGAAATTAGATTTGACTTCCTTTTCAATTTTAGAGTCCTTTTTATTAGGTTGCTTTGCTTTGATTAGATTAGACTTAGCCTCAAAATTATCAATGTTTCTCCTCCATAAGAATTGAGCAAAAGCTCTAGATTTTACAAAACTCTCATCATCAATAATTTTTTTTGGTAGTTTGTGCTATCATAGGATTATTTCCTTATCTCTATAATCTCCCATGGTGAGATCTAGTGTCGGCACATGAGGTTCTTTAGGCACTCCTTCAATATCTATTGTTGTAACCACAACATCCCTCTCCCCTCCAATTTGTCTTAGTTGTTCTCTCAATGATACTTCATCATCTATCCTAAGAAGGGTCTGGGTGGGTGAGTACTCTTCAACATTAGAATATGATGCTTGCTCCAATTTTTTTTCTTAGGAGCATGTGTATTAGGTGGGCTCTTAGACCTTGGTCTTTGTATGGAGGCACATATTGTACATTCCTAGCCACCATATACTTGGCTCTTTTCTGCAATGTAAACTACCCTGGGTTTAAAATCATTTTTCTTGTTAGCCTCCTTTCCACCTCAATGGCCTTGTTTGGGTATGCTTGTGTCAAAATTTCTTTCTTTTCATTTATTGTTTGCATAATCCTAGAAAAATTATCCATCAACATATCTACTTTCATACCCCAATATTTTCTATCTACTAGGGGATCATAATCTAGCTCAAAAACATTTATAAAGTCTAGGACTTTATTGTATACTTTCCACTTCTTCCTATTGAGATAATGGATGTTGCACACATTGCATAATATTTTTACATTTTATTAATTTATTTTATTATGTAATGTTGCATTGTTATAGACGTGCAACATGTAATGATTCCCATGGGATATACTTGATGAATTGTATTGTAACATTATCATAATAACTCATGTAATTATTTAATATAGGGGAAAAGAATTAAAATTCCAATATTAAATGTGGGGTCAAGGGGTTAGGTAGCACATGGTTTATATAATACCACTTGGTAGTTTTTTTAGACTTGCTACTATATAATTAGCCACAAGGGTAGTTGTTGGTGTGAGAAGATTGAAGGGAAAAAATGAAAGAGCCTAGTGGGACTAGGTTTGATAGGTTAGCCAAGGGAGTATTTGTGAAGGTTGGAAGCATGGCATGGGATGTGTGGATTCATGCTTTTTCACATGGATTGCTTGGTTATGGCTATGGCTTTGAAGACTTCCATGGTTGTATTGCAATGGTGTTTTGCTAATAATATATGGTGATGAATGCTTTTGGAGGCTGGGTTTTTGCCTCAATGAGTGTTTCTTAGGGTTTATCTTGTGTCAATTTTTGTGGGTTTTTTGTCTATTCTCTTGCATGTAAAATTTAATTCTATTTTTATTTTAGACCTATTATGGGTTATATGGAAACAATTATATTCTTTCTTGCAAGTTTCCTGACAAGTGGTATCAGAGTTATGGTTTTATTATTGTAACTTTAGATTAAATCCATGGGAATGTATGAGAGGATAAAAGAAAGGGAAAGATATATGAGTTATTTATTGTAGATCTGAGGCTTTGGGTTTGCTATTATGATGAGATATTGGTAAATTTTGGGCACGTGAAATTGTTGGACAAAAGGACTTTTTCAGATGTTTCATTTAAATGAGGGTTTTAGGGGGAAGCTTGCAGAAATGACCTCTTGGGTAAAAAAAAACCTCACCATTTGATTTGGGTTGACATTTCTATAAATTTTGATATATAATATGACCTAGTTTGGCCATGTTTAGAGGAAAAGAAAGAGTTTTTTAGTTTTAGCCCATGATGGCCATCAAATTTTGTTGGTGTAGATATGTACTTTACTATTTACACTTACTTAGGTTAATGCATTATTTAATTATTTTGCATTATTTTATTATTTTTATTTGTGAGACACTTAGGAGTTTGCACACCTTCTGATTTGTCATGTTGACAACACAGGAGTATGCAACTTTATTTGAGCACATGGTGTCTACAACACTGTTTTGAGTGTCCCACCCTTGTAGGCTTATCCTCTCATCACCTTACATACTTCCGTGCTTAATGGAGGATAACCCATATCTGGTGGACATGTGCTTGGTTGTATGACACATCATGATGCTAACTTCTATGCATTCTAGAAGCTCTCCTGTAGCCTTTATATTCAGGCACTCCTAGTGTACTCTTGCATCAAGTATTGAATACATTGTTATTCTGATCATACTCTCTCCATTTTTGTGTTGAGATAATGGGTGTTGCACACATTGCATAATATTGTTATATTTTATTTTTTCATGTAATGTCGTGCCTAGATGGACATGCAACATGTAAAGATTCCCATGGAATATTCTTGATGAGTTGTATTGTAACATTGTAAAAATATTTTATGTAATTATTTAATATTGGAGAAAAGTATTAAATGCCCAATATTAAATGTGGGGTCAGTGGGTTAGGTAGCACATGGTTTTAGTACATGGTTTATGTAATACCACTTGGTGGTTTTGTGGGACTTGCTACTATATAAGCAGCCACAAGGGTAGTTGTTATAGTGAGAGAAAAATAGTGACAAGGAGAAGACAAAAGGCAAGAGTCGAGCGGGACAAGGCTTGTCAGGTTAGCCAAGGGAGCATTTGTGAAGGTTGAAAGCATGGCATGGGATGTGTGGATTCATGCTTGTTCACATAGTTTGCTCGGTTGTGGCTATGGCCATGAAGGCTTCCATGGTTGTATGGCAATGGTATTTTTTGCTGAATAATACATGATGATGAATGCTTTTGGACGCTTGGTTTTTTCCCTCAATGAGGGTTTCCCAGGGTATATCTTGTGTCACATTTGTGGGTATGTTGTCTATTCTTTTGCATGTGGATTTTAATTTCATATTTATTTTAGATTTATTATGGTTTATGTGGAAACGGTTATATTCTTTGTAGCCAAGTTTCCTTACAAGTGGTATCAGAGCTATAGTTTTATTATTGTAACCCTAGATTGAATCCATGGGAATGCATGAGAGGATAAAAGAAAGGGCAAGATATATGAATGATTTATTGCAGATCTAAGGGTTTTGGATTTGCTGTTATGATGAGATGTTAAAAGATTTGGGCATGTGAAATTGTTGGACAAAAATATTTTTCGAATGTTTCATTTAAAATGAAGGTTTTGGGGGGTAGCTTGCATAAATGACCTCCTGGGTAAAAACAGACCTCACCATTGGATCCGAGTCAACATTTCCATAAATTTTGATATATAATATGCTCTAGTTTGGCCATGTTTAGAGGAAATGAAAGAGTTTTTTGGTTTTAGCCCATGATGGCCGTCAAATTTAATCCCATCGGAATTTTCGTCACTGAAAAAATAAAAAATGAAAAATCGTACTGAAAATGGTAAAAAGACTGTCTTAGTAAAATGGCCATAACTTTCTCTCAGAATATCGGATTTTAGAGTTCTTACAGGCGTTGGAAAGCTAATTCAGAGCACTAAAACATGGTGTAGGTTTTGTTCTGTGATTTTAAAATTTTGTCAGGTTTTTAGAGCCCTAAAGTCAGATGTTGTTTATTTTGAGCACAAATTGGGACATAACTTGGGCATACGAAGTCGGATTTTGGACTTCAAGTAGTCAACGGAGAGCTCTTGGAGAGATCTACACATTGGTTCAGATTTGGTGTAGGTTTGGCATGATTTATTTATTGATATATTGATCTGAATAGTTTATAGATATATTTTGACTATGGTAACATTATGAGTTTATGGCATTGGAGATTTAAGTTTTGATGTCATTGTATACTCAAGTTTGGTCTCATGATGATATGGTTATTAGTGTTTGGTTTGGATATGCATGATGACTTGTTGGATCTACAAGTTGTGCAGTGTTGTAAGCGGTCTATACTTATAGGTTGCATTTATGGCTTGGTTATGGGTTGTCTTTTCCCATTGATCTTTCATTATTGATGCATATTCAGATTGGTGGCTTGGATTTGGGTTGTCTATGCCCTAAGTCACATGATTTTATCTTCATGTAGAAGGGATGAAATGTTGTTACCAGGTACAGTCATGGCAGAGGATTGTGGTTAACTATGTTGATAGGTTGGACATACTTTGAGACCCAGATGCTTGGTTCATGGATGTGATCATGGTGTCATGGATTTTGGCATGACATGATTGGTTATACAAGTACATCCTTGATGTTCATTAGCTTGAATTTTTTGATTTGGTTATGGTGGTATATCTTCTTGGTTGAGGATCATGGTTATTTGGTTTCTTTTCAGGAGCTCATGATGTGCACTTTGAGTTCTTTGATAGTTTGATGCCTTGGTTGATTCTCATGGTTAGAGGATGGTTTTTCATCATGATGTCATGGATAGCTTAGATACATGTTTTAGTGGGAGCTTGTGACAGTGATGGGGTGGCAGTGCAAGATTAGTTCCTGGAATGGTTTATATCTTCTTGGTTTGGAGAGGATGGATTTTATGATGCCATAAGTGACTTGGTACCACGGTTAAGTGGGAGTTGTTGGCATTGATATATTTATTGAGTGTTTGCAAATGTTAGAAGTTTTTCTTAGATCCTGTTGCTGCAGAAGCGTCTTTAACATTTGCATGGTGAACTTGTTATCTTCATGGTGTATGAAGATGGTTAGATCTTGAGGACTCATGGGGTTCTTGGTTATCTTCATGGTGTGTGGAGATGATTCTTCCTAGTATGTGGAGATGGTTTTCTTCATGGTGTGTGGAGATGGTTGCATCTTGAGGACTCACAGGGTTCTTGGTAAAGGTGTGGTTTATGTTTTTATTTGGCATGTTATCCTTGGTATGAGGATGGTTTCATTATTATGTCATGGTATACTCTTGATACGCGTTTAGAGTTGTGACATGTTATGGTGTGTTCATATGGAGCATGTTATCTTTTTAGTTGAGATGGTAAAATCATGTTGTCATGTTTATGTTCCTAAGGCCATGGTTGGAACTTTGACATTGATCTTGGTTTAGTTTCTTGGTATTGAGTACATTGATCATAAGCTAGATACTTCATGATATTGCTATGTTGCATTTGGAGTTGGGATGGATTGATTGGTTATAGGTGCTCATGGATACTTAGAGACAATGGTGACGCTAATTTCTCTTGGATTAGAGAAGTATTTGTTGGGATGGTTGATGGTTTTAGCAGGAAGTCCGAGGGGCAGTCACTTGATATGGACTTGAGAGGAGATTGTTCTTAGATGAGTCTTGGTTGGAGACTTGGGTATCTTGATAAGCATTCTCATTCCCCACTCTTGGTCTACTCGGCGGTTTGCTACTTGAGAGGTATAGCCCATTGTTTCTCTTAGTTGCATTATATTTATGCTTGTCTTTCATGGATATGGATCTTGAGCTATGGTACATGAGTTAGTTCTGGAGGGTTCATTTGAGAGATGGTTTAGCATTGGTTATCTCCATGTGCATATGTTGTTATGCTGGTTGAGTTTGGGAGATGGTTTTATATTTGGGCATATTCCTTGGATTAGGAATGGTTATTCCTTGGTTTAGGAATGGTTTTATGAGTTTGATCTTCTTGTGAGAGGCTTACATCCATGATGAGTTATATGGTATGATTTGGGTGTTGTTGAGGCTTCTTATTGGGGTTTTATGGAGGAGATCATACTTGCACAGTTTACATCTAGAGGTGTGTGTAGAAGGACATGATACAAGTTATGATTTGCATGGTTTCTTTGGTCTTGGTTATTTTCTTGGATGTTCAGTTTTGACTACATTGGATTTGAGATTGGTTGGAGATTGTGATCACTAGTTTGTGCTCATGTATGTCATGTGAGAGATGACATGGTTATTCATTTATCTCTTTCCTCTGTTGGTTGTGGAGAATTTGGGAGACTATTGGAGACTTGTTATGAGAATTTTTCTTGCAGGATATCAGTTTATGTATTGTGAATGTCCTTGATAGTACATGGATTCACTTCTTTGAGATGTGTTGAGTGGATTGGTTATAGATTTGACATTATCTTTTACAATAGGAGCTTCTTGGTATATATGTGGTAGGTATTGCTCTTGAGGCTTGTGATTACAGGTTGCAAATTGGATATGTCGGTGATATGAGATTCACTTGTTATACCTTTTGAGGTATGGATAGTTGGATGGGTTTGGCACTTGCTGTGGGTGCTATTTCAGCTATGGATATTTTGACAACTACGGATACATGTGATTACCTTTGGATTAGGTTATTTGTGCTTGGAATTTTAGTTGGTACAGGATTTTATGATCTTCTAATGCAATAGGTTGGGTGGCTTTCTCTTTGGATGACTTCTATGTATGTCCAGTGGGAGTGGCATAATAGGAGGTGAGATCATTCATGTTTGAGATGCTGCATACTTTGATTTTGTTGTGGGTACCAGGATAGAGCACTTGGTGTATTTTGATCCATGATGGTGGATGTGCTGGGAGGGATTGTTCCCTTGTTCATTTATGTGGCTACGGATTGACCCTATGCAATGTATACAACAAGTGGGAGATTGTTGAGATAATGGGTGTTGCACACATTGCATAATATTGTTATATTTTATTTTTTTATGTAATGTCGTGCCTAGATGGACATGCAACATGTAAAGATTCCCATGGAATATTCTTGATGAGTTGTATTGTAACATTGTAAAAATATTTTATGTAATTATTTAATATTGGGGAAAAGTATTAAATGCCCAATATTAAATGTGGGGTCAGTGGGTTAGGTAGCACATGGTTTTAGTACATGGTTTATGTAATACCACTTGGTGGTTTTGTGGGACTTGCTACTATATAAGCAGCCACAAGGGTAGTTGTTATAGTGAGAGAAAAATAGTGACAAGGAGAAGACAAAAGGCAAGAGTCGAGCGGGACAAGGCTTGTCAGGTTAGCCAAGGGAGCATTTGTGAAGGTTGAAAGCATGGCATGGGATGTGTGGATTCATGCTTGTTCACATAGTTTGCTCGGTTGTGGCTATGGCCATGAAGGCTTCCATGGTTGTATGGCAATGGTATTTTTTGCTGAATAATACATGATGATGGATGCTTTTGGAGGCTGGGTTTTTTCCCTCAATGAGGGTTTCCCAGGGTATATCTTGTGTCACATTTGTGGGTATGTTGTCTATTCTTTTGCATGTGGATTTTAATTCCGTATTTATTTTAGATTTATTATGGGTTATGTGGAAATGGTTATATTCTTTGTAGCTAAGTTTCCTTACATTTTGGTCTACAGTTGTGCTTGTGTTTGAGTTCTTAGTTCCTGGGTGAATTTTTCCCTTAGACAAATTCTTACATGGTATCAGAGCAACTTGGAGACTTTCTCATCACATGGCCATTCAAGACCTCTTGCTTGCTTCATCACCTTAGCCTGAATCTAGAGTGCTATAGAAATTGAGAGCGTCTAGCATCAGATCTAACCTCTTCATTGTGTTCGGAATGCTAAACCGGTGAAAATTGACTATAAGCATGCCTACCTTGGCTCAAAGTCGATCATGAGGCAAATTTTTTTTTGCAAACCAGCACCCTAAGGCACCGATTTTCAATTTGGGTATAATTATTTTCGGATCTATTGCATTTATTTTACAGATCTGAACATTATCTCTTCTTTGTAATTTTTAGATTTATTTTTCAAAAATTTTGGATTTATTATTCGAAGCAGAGAAATTTTTTTTTACAGACCTGAGGGATCAAATCCCAGATATGTATTATATTTTTGGTGGCATTTTATTTTAATTGCAGGGCATTAAAGTCAAAATTCAGCACACTGGCCGTACCAAATTACGACAGTGGACACGAATCACAGTGGTCGTACTGCACATTTTTCGGCCACACCGCCCACCTGTGGATCACAAAATTGACTAGGGCCAACCCTCAACATCGGTGCCCAAAATTCCTCCAACTGGCGAATAAACTCTTTGTTTTGACGTCCACGGCCGCAGCTATTTAAACTACTTCTATTCCCCTAGCCAAGCCGATGTGGGATTAAATCTTGATTCTTGGCCGCTGTAAATCGCTCCTGGCACTTGCAGCATTTGGTTTTTGGCATCCTCAGCTTTCCTTTGTTTCACCTCTAGTGATCGGCATCCGCGTAGTGGTTAAAACCTCACGCCCGTCGACTATTTTTCGACACAAATTCGGCCATGGCAAGGGTTTGCAGAGTTAATCTGGCATGAGAGAAATTCTTTTTGGCAGTGTGATCTGTAGTTTTCAGCAAGCGATCTGAAGTTTTTATCGCCCGTTAGAAGCCTTTTCCAAAGGCACTGTGATCTTGGTGATCTATAACCTCTGACGACGCAACCTATTTTCTAACCATTGCAATAGATCGAGCCTGTAGCACAGGGTTTTTGAACATTTGTGGTAACTTTTGGTAGCATTTGAAACAAATCGGTAGCAAACAACCTTTTCTACCCATGATCCACTTGTTCCCGCCTCCCATTTTAGGCCTGTTTCTCTTGGCAGCTCCAGCAGACATAGATAGGTTCCTCCAGCATTTTTCAGTTCTCTGGTAGCGATCTATGCATTACGGGTGAGGGTTAAGCATCATCTGCATGTTTCTCTGACTGCAGAGGTGTTTTTTGGCCATGCGGTGCTTGTAGCAAGTTCGCAGTGCATTTTTGGCCTGATCTACCTCCCGCCCATTTTGGAGAAAAGACTGCCACACGGGCCCATACACAGTCCGCCACGTGGACCTACACATCTATCATCATGATTGCCACGTGAAGAATAGTCAAACCAACCTAGAATTTCCATGTAATCCCATGGAGTCCTATTTATTTTCACTCCATCAGTGACACGTCAGCACGTCTGTACAGTATGAACTTTTCAGTCAGCCTAACATGTCACCTAGGGCATTTTTTCCTTGCTGACATCATCATTTTATTGGATTTAATTTGACGCTCATTTGAACGTCATACCAAGTTGTTTTAAAATTGCATAGAAGGCCATTTGAAAATCAAATTTAGAGTCCTAGTTTCTCTTCTAGACCCCTCTCCAGATTGCTTTTTAGTTTGGCAACTTGACTTTGCGAGCTCGTAACTTAGACATCCGGACTCCGATTCAGGTGCAATTTTTTTTGAAATTAGGTAGAATTTCTTGAATTTTCTAGTGGTGGTGTTGTTTTCTAGTTTTGGTGCATAGATTTTGCAAAATTTGCAATTTTTGGTGACTATACTTGCATAATCTTGTGTTTTGCAACTTCAGAAGCTCCGTACGGGCACATTTGGTCACTTTTTCAAGTTTCATTTTTTTTGAAAGTGCATATTTTTTTGTCTATTTTCTAGATTTGAAGTTAGATTCTAGGGTTGTGTGGACCAATTTCTCACTTTCAGAATTAGGCCTTCTTTGGCATTGTAATGCTTTGATTCTTTTCAGAATTGTTATAAAACTAAGCTATAGTGCTTAAGTGAAAGATTTCAGCCTCATAAGGTAGTTGTAAAAGCCAAATCAGAAAGTCCACTTTGTTCATTTTGACAAGTGGCTCATTATAAAAAAAATACTTATAAAGTGCCAAAGCATCTTTTTTGGGGGGCTCTTTTGATTGAGTGAAAAGGGGGGGAGTGTACTGTGTTTCTTGTGTCTCTCTACTATGCTCTTTTCATTTCTGCATCATGGGTTTTAAATGTCCTCCTCTAACTTCATGCAACTATTCTACGTGAAAAGATATTGCATGGAGTAGATTAATGGAAAAAGGATATAGTTTGTATGTTGATGGTACTATTACCAAACCTACTTATGCTAAAGAACTCATTGATTGGACAAATCTAGACCGATAGGCTTTTGGTGTAATTAGAAGTTGTGTACATAGCGATCTTCTCTTCCACATTAAAAATTGTTCAGAATCTAAGGAAGCTTGGGACAAACTTGAACAGTTGTATGGTAAAGTGGATGAAGAAAAGGGATTTCAGATTGAGGATGATCTACTTCTCTTAGATCCTAAGAATTATGACACAATTCAGGATTATATCATTAAAGTCAATAAGTATAAGGAACTTCTAGATAATTGTGGAAATCCCATTAAGGATGACAGGTTGATACATCACATCCTGAAGCAGTTACCTTCTGAGTACGCTAACTTTTTTTCAAGTTTTAATACTCACAAGTTGACCATGGGATCTGCTTACTAGAAGCCTTCCTTTGATGGATTTTCAGACATGTTGATTGTTGAACAATCTCACTTGGTTGATTTTGGACTTCTCAAGTCATCTAAGACCAAAGCCTTAGTGGCTAGTGATGCTCACAAATCTAGTCAAGGGGGAAAAAGCAACAAGAAGAAGAAGCAATTGAAGCAGAAAACACAATTTGAGACACAACCTGACTCCTTTCAACAAGGCGGTTCTTCTTCAAAGAAGAAGGGAAGTAATGAAAAGAAGAAAAAACTCTTTTGTGCATATGGTAAAAAGCCAAATTATGACAAGCATCATTGCAAGACAAAAAGAATCAATGAGTTAGAAAATCTACTCAAGAAGAACAAGATTCAAGTGCCAGGTACTTCCCAAGGATTCTACTCCTAACTCTTCAAAGGGTAAAGGTCAAGCACTTATGGCCAACAAAAATTCTTCTTCAGAATGGATACTTGACTCAGGTGCCTCTTACCACATGGGTTCTTTAAGGGAAGACTTTTCTTCATTGAAGTAGTCAAAGGTGCCACACATCTTCATGGGAGATGATGCTAAGATGCAAGTTGAAGGGAAAGGACATGTAGAAATGGAAGATGGGGAATTCAAAGATGTTCTCTATGTTCCAAATCTAAGCTCTAATCTCCTATCAGTTTACCAAATCACTCACTTAGGAGATGGTCATAAGGTTGAGTTCCTTCCCAATTTAGTGATGGTGTGTAGTCTAAAAGATGATTCATTGGTAGCAGTTGGGAAAGTCAATGATGACAGGAGGCTTTATTCCTTCTCCCACTTTGTGCCTAAGAGTTCTTCTCAAGCCTTGTTAACTCACTCTAATTCAAACAACAATTTATGGCATGAGTGGTTTGGTCACCTTGACTTTCACTCTCTTCAACAACTTTTCTCAAAACACATGGTTAAAGGTCTACCTAATATCAACTTTTCTAAGGGGGAGTGTTCATCTTGTTCAGTGGATATGTATCTCAAGGAGAAGTATGATAAAGAGAAGTCTTCTCGAGCTCCAATTTTTCTTTAGCTTGTTCACATGGTATTAGCACGACCATTTGCAGTGACTTTAGTCAGCCAAGGCTGCTACATACTTGCATTTGTTGATGAATTTTCAAGATTCACTTGGGTCTTCTTCCTTCATCATAAGAATGAAGTAGTACATAAACTTCAAGAATTCAAGACTCATGTTGAACACAAGTCAAGGAAAGCCATCAAGGTATTAAGAGTTGACAATGAGAACCGATATGTTGACAAAAGACTTAAGAACTTTTACAAAATTGAGGGGATTCATTTTTAGAACTCACCAGCATTCAATCCATACAAGACAGATGTTGTAGCTATGAGGATTAGGACTCTCAAGACCATGGAAAGTTGCATGATAAAGGCCAAGTCTCTTGATCCTAAATTAGAAGGTGAATCCATTAGTAGTGCTACTCACATACTTAATAGGTCTCCTCATCTAGCCTTAGATGGTAAGACTCCTTTTGAGGCATGGTGCGGCAGAAAATCAGTTGTGAGTCACCTTAGAGTCTTTGATTGTCCAACATGGGAAAACCTATCTTCCAGGAGTTGCAACGCACTGACACCTAGGCCTTGTACCTTTATCAGTTATAAAGACAATGTGAAGGCTTACAAACTAATGGATCCAGAGACACACAAGATTTTTGTGGAGAAGGATGTTCACTTTGAGGAAAGCTCACCAAGCTTATCCTCTACTCCTCTCCACACATCATACACAGTGGAAACTGATAGTGACACCAGCGATAGTGCTTCAACAGGTTTAGATATGTGGGGTTCTATCGACAGTTGTAGTGAGAGGTCACATCAGTCCAGTCCATGTGCTTATATTGCCACAATGAAAGGTATATCTTAGCATGGTACATCTTGTCTTCTAGGTCTAGCTTCATTTGACTTGGGAGACAGACTTCAAGACACACATCTTCTCATTGATGATGTTTCTTCTACAGTTGTTGCAAGGGCTCACTTTGACCCTCATGTCCATTCTCTACATGATCAATCTGAGTAGGTTGGCATGATTATGGATCCTTATGAACAACAATTAGTGGAGGTCTCTTTGTCAGTAGAGGAGACAAATGGTTCAATAGAATAGGTTCAACAGACATCCTTGATAGATCTACATTCATTCTTTTTAGCACAGTTGGAAGGGGTGAACTTCAGCATCAATATAGGGATACTAGAGTAGGTTTCACGGCTAGCACACATCTTCAGGACTATACCTTGGGCATTGTTTCTTCCTAAGGGGAGGAACACCATTCTGCATTCATGGACCAGCTTCTTCCTCGGAGAAGCTTTCACTTGTTGGCATTCTTCTTTGGGGGGGGGGGAGCCTATTCTATCTCTCTTCCTACTTTCTTTCTCTTTTGTATACATTGGATGTATGTCGTAATGGGGGGGTCTTGATTACTCCATCCATTGATGCATCCTCTTTTATCTCTCTTTTTGGGGGAGGGTTTTTCCCATGAGGTTTTCCCTCTTTCCTCGCTTTATGGGAGATTTGCATTTTCATTATGTACACGGGTACCTTACATGGCCTAGTAGCCAGGACCCATTATGCATATTCATCCTAGTTCGTAAGTTTAAGCACATTCCCCTAACTTGCACTTAAGGGGGGGTGTTGGTGTAAATACGTACTTTACTATTGACACTTACTTAAGTTTACTTAGGTTAATGCATTATTTAATTATTTTTATTTGTAAGACACTTAGGAGTTTGCACACTTTTTGATTTGTCATGTTGACAACACAGGAGTATGCAACTTTATTTGAGCACATGGTGTCTACAACATTATTTTGTGTGTCCCACCCTTGTAGGCTTATCCTCTCATCACCGCACTTACTTCCGTGCTTAATGGAGGATAACCCATATCTAGTGGACATGTGCTTGGTTGTATGACACATCATGATGCTAACTTCTATGCATTCTAGAAGCTCTCCTATAGCCTTTATATTCAGGCACTCCTAGTGTACTCTTGCATCAAGTATTGAATACATTGTTATTCTAATCATACTCTCTCTATTTTTAGTCTAAAGTTGTGCTTGTGTTTGAGTTATTAGTTCCTAGGTGAATTTTTCCCTAAGGAAAATTCTTACAAATTTAATCCTGTCAAAATCTTTGTCACAAAAAAAATTGTAGTGAAAATGGTAAAAGGTTTGTCTTAGTAAAATGGCTATAACTTTCTCTCAGGATATTAGATTTCAAACTTCTTATAGGAATTGGAAAGCTAATTTAGAGAACTACAAATTGGGATAGGTTTGGTTCTATGATTTTGATATTTTGTTAGGTATTGAGAGCCTAAAGATAGATGCTATTTATTTTGAGCATAGATTACGGCATAACTTGGGCATATAGAGTTGGATTTTGGACTTTGATTAGTCAATGGAAAGGTCTTTGAGAGCTCTATAAATTGGTTTAGATTTGCAATAGGTTTAACATGATGTAGTTGGTGATATATTGATCTAAATAGTTTATGATATATGTTGACTATGGTAACATTGTGAGCTTATGACATTGTATGTTTGGAAATTTAAGATTTGATGTCATTGTATACTCAATTTATATTTCATATTGGTCTGATGATGATATGGTTATCAATGTTTGGTTTGGATATGTATAATGACTTATTGGGTCTAAAAGTTGTGCAATGTTGTAAGCAATCTATACTTATAGTTTACATTTATAGCTTCGTTATGGGTTGTCTTTGCCCATTGATCTTTCATTATTGATGCATATTCAGATTGGTGTCTTGAATTTGTGTTGTCTATTCCCTAAGTCACATGATTTGATGATTTTTCTTCATGTAAAAGGGATGAGATGTTGTTACTAGGTATAGTCATGGTGGAGGATTGTGGTTGACTATTTTATGCTAATAGGTTGGACATATTAAGAGTGAGATGATCGATTCATGGATGTGGTCATGGCCATGGATTTTGACATGATATGATTGGATATATAGGTACATCCTTGATTTTCAATGGTTTCGATTCCAGATTTGATTATGGTGGTATATCTTCTTGTTTAAGGATCATGGTTATTTAGTTTATTTTGAGGAGATCATGATGTGCACTTTGAGTTCTTTGATGGTTTGATGCCATTGGTTGATTCTCATGGTTAGAGGATGGTTTTTTTTCATCATGATGTCATGGATAACTTGGATACATGGTTTAGTGGGAGATTTTGACACTGATGAGGTGACAGTGCAAGATTGATTGTTGGTTTTTTTTTTAATCTTTTTGGGTTTGGAGATCTTGGTTTCTCTTGGTACTGAAACTTTGGTTTTGTGAGTGTATCTTCATTTAGGAGATAGATTTATGATGCCATGGATGACTTGGTACCATGGTTGAGTGGAAGATTTTGTTTTTTTAGTGATATAATTATTGAGTGTTTGCAGATGTTGGAGGGTTGTCTTGGATCTCATTGCTGTAGAAGCATCTTTGACATTTGCATGGTGCACTTATTTTTTCATAGTGTGTGAAGATGGTTAGATCTTGAGGACTAATGGGGTTCTTGGTAAAGGTGTTGTTTATGTTTTCATTTGACATGTTATCCTTGGACTTAGGCTGGTTTTATTTTTATGTCATGGTATAATCTTGATACACATTCAAAGTTTTGACATGTTATATTATGTTCATATGGAGCATGTTATCTCTTTGGTTGAGATGGTTAGATCATGTTGTCATGAGGTCATGGTTGGAACTTTTACATTGATCTTGGTATTGAGCACATTGATCATAAGATGGATACTTCACGATATAGCTATGTTGCATTTGGAGTTGGCATGAATTGATTTGTCACAGGTGCTCATAGATACTTAGAGATGGTGGTGATGCTTATTTCTCTTGAAATAGAGAATTATTTGTTGGGATAGTTATTTAGTTTAAGTAGGAAGTCTAAGGGGTAGTCACTTGATATGGAATTGAGAGGATATTGTTCTTAGATGAGTCTTGATTAGAGACTTGGATATCTTGATGAGAATTCTCATTCCCCACTCTTGGTCTACTCGAAAATTTTATACTTGAGAGGTATAGCCTATTATTCCTCTTAGATGCATTATATTTATACTTTTCTTTCATAGATATGGATCTTGAGCTATGGTACATGAGTTAGTTCTAGAGAATTCATTTGAGAGATGGTTTAACATTGGTTATCTCCATGTGAATATGTTTTTATATTGGTAAAGTTTAGCAAATGGTTTTATATTGGACATATTCCTTAGATTAGGAATGGTTATTACTTGGTTTAGGAATAGTTTATGAGTTTGATCTTCTTATGAGAGGCTTACATCCATGACTAGTTATATGGTATGGTTTGGGTATAGTTGAGTCTTGTTGATTGGATTTTTATGGTGGAGATTATACTTTCATAGCTTACATATAGATGTGTGTATAGAAGGACATGATGCATGTTGTGATTTGCATCGTTTCTCTTCATTCTTGGTTATCTTCTTAGATGTTTATTTTCACTTACATTGGATTTGAGTTTGGTTAGAGTTTGTGATCACTAGTTTGTGCTCATGTATGCCATGTGAGAGATAATATGGTTATTCCTTTACCTCTTTCCTCTATTGGTTGTGGAGAACTTGAGAGAGTGTTAGAGACTTTTTATGAGAGTTTTTCTTATAGGTTATTTTTTTATGTGTTGTGGATATCCTTGAGACTACATTGATTCACTTCTTTGAGATGTTGTGAGTGGATTGGTTATAGATTTGACATTATCTTTTGTAGTGGGAGATTCTTGGCATATATGTTGCAAGTATTGTTCTTGAGGCATGTGATTATAGGTTATAGATTGGATATGTTAATGATGTGAGATTCACTTGGTATACCTTTAGAGGTATGGATAGTTGGATGGGTTTGGCACTTGCTGTGGGTGCTATTTCAGCTATGGATATATTCACATCCACAGATATATGTGATTACCTTTGGATCAGGTTTATAGGATTTTATGATCTTCTAATATGATAAGTTTAGTGTTTTTTTTGTTTGGATGGCTTCTATGTATGTTCAGTGGTAGTGGCATAATAGGAGGTGGCATCATTCATGTTTGAGATGCTAGATACTTTGATTTTTTTGCAGGTACTAGGATGGAGGACTTCGTGTACTTTGATCCATGATGGTGGATGTTTTGGGTGTAAGGAAACTTGTAAGAAAGAATATAACCATTTCCATATAATGCATACTAGATCTAAAATAAAGAAGAAATTAAAATCCACATGCAAGAGAATAGACAACATATCGACAAAAATTGTGACACAAGATATACCCTAGGATACCCTCAATGAGGGAAAAACCTATCCTCCAAAAGAATCCATCACCATGTATTATTCAACAAAAATATTATTGCAATACTACCATAGAAGCCTTCAAATCTATAGGCACCACGAAGAAATCTATGTGAATAAGAATGAATCCACACATCACATGCCATGCTTCAAACCTTCAAAAATAGTCCCTTTGCTAATCTGTCAAGCCTTCTCCTACTCGACTCCTTTTTCCTTTTTGTCTTCTCACACCAACAACTACCCTTGTGACTACTTATATACTAGCAAGTCTCACAAAACCACCAAGTGGTATTACATAAACCATGTTCTATCTAACCCCTTGACCCCATATTTAATATTAGAAATTTAGTTCTTTTTCTCCAATATTAAAGAATTACATGAAATATTATCACAATATTACAATACAACTCATCAAGTATATCACATAAGAATCTTTACACGTTGCACACCCATCTAGGTAGAAAATTACATAATAAAATAAAATAATATAACAATATTATGCAACTTGTGAAACACTCATTATGTCAAAAATCTCACACTTGTTGTATAGATTGCATAGGGTCAATCTATAGCCACATAAATGAACAAGGAAACAATTCCTCCTAGCACATCTACCATCATGGATCAAATACACGAAGTGCTCCATCCTAGTATCCATAAAAAATTCATAGTATCCAACATCTCAAACATGAATAATCTTACCTCCTATTATTTTACTGCCATCAAACATACATAGAAGCCATCCAAAGAGAAAGCCACTCAATCTATCACATTAGAAGATCATAAAATATTGTAGCAATTGAAATTCCAAGCACAAGAATGAGATCGATATGTAATCACATGTATTGTAGTTGTCAAAATATTCATAGTTGAAATAGCACCCAAAATAAGTGGCTAACCCATCTAACTATCCATACCTCCAAAGGTATACCAAGTGAATCTCACATCATCAACATATCTAATTTGCAACTTGCAATCAGAAGCCTCAAGAGAAATACCTACCACATATATACCAGGAAGCTCCCACTACAAAAGATAATGTCAAATTTATAACCAATCCACTCACATCTCAAAGAAGTGAATCCATGTAGTCTCAAGGATATCCACAATAAATAAATCAATAATCTGCATGAAAAACTCTCATAAAATATCTCCAATAGTCTCCCAAGCTCTCCACAACCAATAGAGGAAAGAGATAAAGGAATAATGATGCCATCTCTCACATGACATACATGACCACAAACTAGTGATCACAATCTCTAACCTATCTCAAATCTAATGTATCTAAAAATTGAACATCTAGGAAGATAACCACGACCAAATAAAAACCATGCAAATAAAAAACCTGTATCATGTCCTTCTACACACACCTTTAGATGTAAACTATGTAGGTATGATCTCCTCAATAAAAAATCAACCAAGAAGCGTCAATAACACCCAAACCATACCATATAACTAATCATGGATGTAAGCCTCTCACAAAAAGATCAAACTCACAAACCATTCCTAAACCAAGGAATATGCCCAATATAAAACCATCTTCCAAACTTAACCAACATAACAACATACGAAAATGGAGATAACAAATGCTAAACCATCTCCCATATGAACCCTCTAGAACTAACTCATGCATCGTAGCTCAAGATCCATATTTTATGAAAGAGAAACATAAATAAAGTATACCTAAGAGAAAAAATGGGCTATATCTCTCAAGTAGCAAACTGCCAAGTAGACCAAGATTGGGGAATGAGAATGCTCATAAAGTTAGCCAAGTCTCCAATCAAGACTCATCTAAGAACAATATCCTCTAAAGTCCATATCAGGTGAATGACCCTCAGACTTCCTATTGAAACTATCAACCATCCCAACAAATACTTCTCTAATCCAAGAGAAACCAACATCACCACTATCTCTAAGTATCCATGACCACCTATAACTAATCAATCCATTCCAACTCCAAATGTAAAATAGAAATGTTTCATGAAGTATTTAACTTATGATCAATGTACTCAATACCAAGAAACTAAACCAAGATCAATGTCAAAGTTGTAACCATGGCCTCAGGATCATAAACATGACAACATAATCTTACCATCTCAAAAGAGATAACATGCTCCATATGAACATACTATAACATGTAACAACTCTAAATGCTTATTAAGAGTGTACCATGACATAAAAATGAAACCATACTCACACCAAGGATAACATGCCAAATGAAAGCATAAACCACACCTTTACCAAGAACCACATTAGTCATCAAGATGAAACCATCTGCATACACTATAAAAAAACCATCTTCACATACCATGAAGATAACCAAGAACCCCATGAGTCCTCAAGATCTAACCATCTTTACATACCATGAAGATAACCAAGTGTACCATGCAAATTTCAAAGATGCTTCTACAACAATAGGATCTAAGACAAACCTCTAACATTTGCGAACACTTAATAAATATATCAATGTCAAAAAGGCTTTGACTCAACTATGGTACTGAGTCACTTATGGCATCATAAAATCTATCTCCTACATGAACATCATCTAGGTCTATACAATAGGAAAAGTGTCAATACTAAATGAAACCAAGATTTATGAATCAAGAAGATATAAACCAAACTAGGAACTAATCCTTCACTATCACCTCATCACCATCACAAGCTCCCACTAAACTATATATCCAAGCTATCCATGACATCATGATGAAAAACCATGCTCTAACTGTAGACACCTAAATCTGATTACATCACTAGGTAATCATATTTAGTCATCTCCTAAGGCATTATTGATTAAATATTTACTATTTAATTAATTAATTGTCATCCCCTAGTTAATTAATTTATTTAAATTAACTATAGTCCAATTGATAAAATTAAATGATCACCCAAAATCAATTTATCAATTAAATCCCTCTTCCCCTATTAAATTGAATAAATCATTAAATCTATTCAATTTAATTCCATACTCCCCATTTTAATAAATAAAGCATTTAATAAAATATCTAAAATCTAAAAGCCTTCCTAAACCCTATCCTAACCCCTAATCCACCCCATCCACCCATACTAACTAAGCTTAGCCACTAACTCACCCACCCTCATCAATACCATCCACTTGCACATCTCTAACATCCCTAATCTAATCCTAACCCAAGCCTAACCCATCCCCTAATCATTTGCACAATCCTAAATGCGATTAAGACTTTCTTAAACCAAGCCAAAGTCTCCCCTCAAAATATCCCAACCACTAAGCCATAAGTGCTCTTACAAGCCATAAATGACTCTTACAAGCTCATTTATTGCTCTTAGCCATTATGAGGGTCTTTATGAGCTTTGAGCCTCCTTTGTTGACCCCTCAACCCCTCTTTCTCTAACCAATGACCCTATGACATGTGTCACTCCCTGATTGGCTATAAAGAAGCACAATCCATATGCTCTCCTCTTATTCAATCTGAGCCCTCCATAAGCTTTCTCCTTTCCTTCCATCCTAGCCATCGATCCCTTAAGCCCTTTTCCTATTTAAGGAATCCCCTCCCAAGCCATTTTAAGCACAATCCATTACCATAAACTTATAATGCTGTTTTGAAAAGCCATTTTACCAATCTCTCTCACTCACACCAAAAAGTCATAAAACATCCATTGAAGCCTTTGGAAGCAATTGAGAATACATCCTATCAAATAGACACATATCTAAATCAAGTGATCATCCTCATTGAGAGAGCCTATCCATGGCTCATATTATCACTTGAGGACCTCACTTTGTCTCTCTTTATATGTTTTGTTAGTTTGGTTTTGTGAATGCTTTGTTTATTTCATTGTTTTCCTAACATCACTAAATTCACATACACACTAACTATGAGAATCAAACAAGGCATCAAACCATCAAAGAACTCAAAGTGCATATCATGAGCTCCTAAAAAAAGAAACCAAATAACCATGATCCTCAATTGAGAAGATATACCACCATAACCAAATCTAAAATCTAAACCAATGAACATCAATGATGTACCTATATATCCAATTATGTCATGCCAAACTCCATGGCACCATGATCACATCCATGAACTAAGCATCTGACTCTTAATATGTCCAACCTGTTATCATAAAATAGTCAACCACAATCATCCACAATGATTATACCTAGAAACAACATCTCATCCCTTCTACATGAAGGAAAATCAAAAAATCATGTGACTTAGGGAATAGAAAATCAAAGCCACTAATCTAAATATGAACCAATAATGAAAGATCAATGGGCAAAGACAACTAATAACCAAGCTATAAATGCAACTTGCAAATATAGATCACTTACAACACTGCACAACTTGTAGACCCAACATGTCATCTTACATATCCAAACCAAACACTAATAACCATATCATCAATTTGAAATATGATTTGAGTATGTAATGACATCAAATCTTAAATCTCTAAAAATACAATGTCATAAACTCATAATGCTACGATAGTCAATATATATCATAAAATGTTCAAATTAATATATCACCAAATAAACCATGCTAAACCTGCACCAAATCTAAACTAAAGTGTAGAGCTCTCCAAGAGCTTTCTGACTACTCAAAGTCCAAAATCTGACTTGGTATGCCCAAGTTATGCCCTAATTTGTGCTCAAAGTAAACAACATTTGACTTTTAGGCTCTTAAAATCTGACAAAATATCAAAATCATAAAACTAAACCTACACCAAATTGTAGTGCTCTAAATTATCTTTCCAACACCTATAAGAAGTATGAAATATGATATCCTAAGAGAAAGTTATGACTATTTTACTGAGATAGTGTTTTTACTATTTTCACTACGATTTTTTGTGAAATTTTTTTTGATGGTATTAAATTTGATGGCCATCATAGACTATAACTAAAAAACTCTTTCATTTCCTCTAAACATGGCCAAACTAGGGCATATTATATATCAAAATTTATGAAAATGTTGACCCAGAGCCAATGGTGAGGTCTATTTTTATCTAGGAGGTCATTTTTGCAAGCTCCCCCTAACACCCTCATTTAAATGAAACATCTAAAAAACTCTTTTGTCCAACAATTTCACATGCCCAAAATCTACAAATATCTCATCATAATAACAAATCCAAAACCCTCATATTTGCAATAAAAATCTCATATATCTTACCCTCTTTTTATCCTCTCATGCATTCCCATGGATTCAATCTAGGGTTATAATAATAAAACCATAACTTTGATACCACTTGTAAGGAAACATGCATGAAAAAATATAACTATTTTCACATAACCCATAATAGATCTGAAATAAAGAAGTAATTAAAATTCATATGGAAGAGAATAGACAACATATCCACAAAAATTGTGACATAAGATATACCTTGGGAAACCCAGCCTCCAAAAGCATCCATCATCATGTATTATTTACCAAAAATATCATTGCAATACTACCATGGAAGCCTTCAAAGCCATATCCACCACCAAGCAATCTATGTCAACAAGCATGAATCCACACATCCCATGCCATGCTTCTAACCTTCAAAAATATTCTCTTGGCTAACCTTTCAAGCCTTGTCCTACACAACTCTTTCTTTTTACTTTTTGTCTTCTCACACCAATAACTACTATTGTGGCTACTTATATAGTAGCAAGTCCTACAAAACCACTAGGTGGTATTACATAAACCATGTGCTACCTAACTTTTTGACCTCACATTTAATATTAGAAATTTAGTTCTTTTTCCCCAATATTAATTAATTATACAAAATATTATCACAATGTTACAAATCAACTCATCAAGTATATCCCATGAGAATCTTGACATGTTGCATGTCCATCTAGGTACAACATTACATAATAAAATAAAATAAAATAATAGAATAATATTATGCAATGTGTGCAACACCCATTATCTCAACACTAGGAGGGATTGTTCCCTTGTTCATTTATGTGGCTGCAAATTGACCCTATGCAATATATACAACAAGTGGGAGATTGTTGAGATAATGGGTGTTGCACACATTGCATAATATTTTTATATTTTTATATTTTATTTTGTTATGTAATTTTGCACCTAGATGGACATGCAACATGTAAATATTCTCATGGGATATACTTGATGAGTTGTATTGTAACATTGTGATAATATTTTATGTAATTATTTAATATTGGAGAAAATAATTAAAATTCTAATATTAAGTGTGGAGTCAAGGCGTTAGGTAGCACATGGTTTTAGCACATGGTTTATGTAATACTACTTGATAGTTTTGTGGGACTTGCTACTATATGAGTAGCCACAAGGGTAGTTGTTGGTGTGAGAAGACAAAAGGGCAAAATGGAAAGAGTCAAGTGAGACAAGGTTTGATAGGTTAGCCAAGGGAGCATTTGTGAAGGTTGCAAGTATGGCATGGGATGTCTAGATACATGGTTGTTTAGATGGATTTCTTAGTTATGGTTATGGCTTTGAAGGATTTCATGGTTGTATTGCAATATTTTTTTCTTGAATAATTTATGGTGATGGATGCTTTTGAAGGCTTAGTTTTTCCCTTAATGAGGGTTTTCCAGGGTATATCTTTTGTCAATTTTTGTGGGTATGTTGTCTATTCTCTTGTATGTGGATTTTAATTCTATATTTATTTTATATCTATTATGGGTTTTGTGGAAACTATTATATTCTTTATTGCAAGTTTCCTTACACTTCCTAATCTCTTGTTCTTGTAATGAGAACTTATTTCTAACTACATCTTCAAAAAACTATAACATTTGAGCTTTAGCCTTTGTTCTTTCTTTGAAGAGGTCATAAAATCCCTCTGAGTCTAGAAAATAGGCATGGGACTAAGCCATCTGATATTTGTCTAAAAATTTCTCCAAATTTCTCTATCTCTTCTTATTGTGCCTCTAGATATTTAAACATTTAAAATTTTCTCTACACTGCGAATGTGGGACTAAAACTTTTCACTTCCTTTCACTAACTATTGTGATCTAGAAATTACCATCCAACTAACCATATCGTATCTTCACTATAGTTCAAGACTTAACATTTCTTCTAGTTACAAAACAAAGATGAATCAGACAATTAACCACATCAACTCTTCACAGCCACCAGATACAAAGACTTTTTTAATCATGCGATGTTGTGACCATTCTTTTATATTATCTGCCACTTTACTTCCCAAATTCACAACTAGAAGACCTCAACTACAAATGAAACCTTGTGATGTTGTGCTTGCCATTAACTCAATTGTTCTGATTTACTTTCACACTCTCATAGCTCAAAACTCTAACTCAACATTTAACCCTATGATGATGCAGTCATAGGCTTTTGATTCTTTGCTACTCTAACCAGAGGTTAACCTTACTTTCTGTGATGCTATGACTAATTAATCCTTAACTATATATGATTACCCTTTCACACATTAATAACTTCTATTGATTTCTCTGTCATAACTACTTACTGCTCTCTACCTAAGAAGCCACAATCAAAGCATTTTGCTACTTTGCCACCTTAACTCTAGGTTACCCTTAACCATGTGTAATGGAGTGATAAATATGAACTTAACTATTGATGCTACCTTTTTCACCTTTTTTACTTAACACATTTTAGCCAAAAACCTTGAGATCATGAAATTTTCATTGAATCGCTCCTTCATGAGCTTAACTTGATAGTTAGCCCTAATAGCTAAGAAACCACACTGACTTTTTAATGTCTATTTCACATCTTTGTACCTATCAAAATGGTTAGTGATCATAATGGAACAATGAAGTGATGAAAATAAGTTTGCAAGATCACAACCTAAAACATGTTAGAGGTGGGACTTAAATATGAAAATAATCAAAGTGTAAGAATTTGGTATAGCTCTAATACCACGTAAGAATTTTTCTATGGCAATAATTCAATGCCAAGATCAAGAAGCTCGATAGATAGCAAAAGAGAGACAAATGATGATCAAATGAGAATAGATATTAGATGATTGGATATCAAATAATTGGATATTAGATAATTGAATAAATAAATTATAGAAGTACCTTGTATATGAAGGCAACTGATATGACTAGGAGTCAACAAAAAGATAAGCATAACAAGAACATGTCCACCAAGAGTGGATTATCCTCCATTGTGTATGAATGTACATGCAACAATGCAAGGATAAGAATGAAAAGATGTATCTCATAAAGAGGTGTAGTAGACAACATTTTCTTAATTGGAGTGTAAACAATTGTGTTATCTAAATGACAACTCATATGAATATGAAAAATCCTAGGTGTCTACATGAAAACTGATATGAAAATGTATTATTCTAAGTAAACTTAAGTAAAGTTTAATTAGTAAATACTTAACTACGCCAACACTAACCTTAAGTGCAACTTAAGAAAATGTACTTAAGCTCACAAAAGCAGGACGATAATGCAATATGGGTCCAAACTACTAGGCCATTGTAGGTACCCATGTACAAAATGAAAAAATAATACAAGCTCTCATAAAGTAGAGAAAGAGAGAAAACCTTGTGGGAAAAACCCTCCCCCAAAAAGAGAGATGAAAAAACAAGATGCATGGATGGATGGAGTAATTAAGACCCCCCTGTTACAACATACCTAATGTATATAAAATAGAGAAGTATGAGAAGGACAAAACTCCATAAGAGGAAAAGGTCCCCCCCATAAGAGAGAAGAAGTAGAAGAAAGGAGACAAGGTAGTCCCCCCCTTAATACAAAATGCTCATTAGTGATAGATGCTTCAAGATGAATGGAGAAGCTGATCCATAATTGCTAAATTATGTTCCTCCCCTTAGGAAGAAAAAATGTCATAGGTAAATATGAGATGCTTCCCCAATGTGTAGAAAGAATCCTCAAAATTAATGGTGTCTCTAAAAACTTCTCAACTGTCCCTTTGTTGATATTGATGGTCACCCCTTCCAATACTGCTAAAAAGAACATGGTTAGATCTAGCAAGGATGGATGTAGAACATATTCCAAAGAACCAACTATCTCCTCAAATGATAAAGAGACCTCTTGCAACTATTGTACATAAGGATCTGTAATCATATCAACCTGGTAAGACTGATCATGTAGAGAATGGACAAGAGGGTCAAATTATTCCCTTGCAAAAACTAAAGAAGGATCTTCTTCATCAAAGAGAAGATGTATATCATCAATGATGTCTCCTAGATCGACTATGTATGACTCCACAAAAAAACCTACAATGTTTGTCAAGAAGTCATCCCAATGAACTAGAAGACAAGGTGTAACCAATTGTACTGAATTGCCTGGACCTATCACTGAAGCAATGTATGCATGTGGAATGTGCCAATGCTATGACCATGTTCTAAATATTTAAATATGATCCCCTATTGAATCACTATCACTATTGTCACTATCAGTTTCCACAATGTATGAAGTATGGAGAGGATTAGAGGATAAGCTAGGTAAAATTTCATCAAAGTGAACATTCCTATCTATGAATATATCATGAGTCTTAGGATCCATAAGTCTATATGCCTTAACACTTTTTCCATATCCAATAAAAGTACAAGGCCTTAGTGGTGGTGCCTTGCATTACCTTGAAGATATGTGTGCCCATGCTAGACAACCAAAAACTCTGAAGTGTTTCAAAACTAGTTTTCTTCTGCTCCATGCCTCAAAAGGAGTCATTCCATCTAAGAAATTATAAGGATAACTATTAAGGATGTGATTGGAACTACTTATAGCTTAGACTTCAAGTGATGGATCAAGAGATTTAGCTTGAATCATACAACTTGCCATTGACTTAAGAGTTCTAATCCTCATTGTTGCAACACTTGTTTTTTGTGGACTAAATGCTATTAGATTCTAAAGATCAATACCCTCAAGTTTACAAAAGTCTCTAAGTCTTGAGTTCACATATCTACTTTCATTGTCCATACAAAGAACTGTTAGGATAAACCACAGACAGAAATAAAAACTACATGCAAATATAACCAATAACAGAAAATAATAGAACACACAGAAATGAACACAAGGCACCAAGATTTAATGTGGTTCACCCAATCCCTAGGCTACGTCCACCAAACAGCAAGTTTGATCTTATTACAATCCAGTGATTACAACCTGATTACAATCTGTAATCCCTTACAGCTCAATACCGTCGCAAGAACCAATTTCGTATCACCACATATAAAAAATACCCAACCCTAAGCCCTTTTTATACAAGTATTAAACTGCTTTAGGGTTATAACATGTCAGCCATATGTCAGCCATAATATGTCGGCTACCATGTCGGCTACTTCCCAAAATTTTTTTTTGGGGCGATGCCCCGAACCCCACTATTTATAAAGTATGTTCAGTATTTTCCTGATCAGTCACCACAATCTAACAATCTCCCACTTGGGGACTGATCAGGCTCCACACTAAAAAACAATCTCCCACTTGGAGACTGATCCTATAGCAATACAACTACCGCATGGGGCTCCCACTGGATCAAACCACCCTGGACTATGCTGTTCTTTTATTCACATTTAGTCTAAAAGACCAACTAAAGCTGAAGAGGAGTTCAGCTTCTCCCTTGTTACAACCTTTGTCAACATATCGGCTGGATTTTCATTGGTATGTATCTTCTCCAGCTTTAACTGTCCATCCTCCAAAACTGACCGAATGAAATGGTACAACAACTGTATGTGTTTGGTTTTAGAATGCAGAGCTGAATTCTTAGCAAGATGAATGACACTCTGACTATCTATGAACAAATAATTATCCTTCTGAGGATGTCCCAATTCTTCCAAGAATAACTTTAGCCATATCATCTCTTTGGTTGCCTCTGTAGCATCAACATACTCTGCCTCTGTAGTGGAGAGAGCATTAATCTTCTGTAGCCTAGAAACCCAGCTCACGGCTGCCCCACAAACAGTAAAGACATAACCTGTAGTACTCCGCCTGGTATCAATATCCCCAGCCAAATCTGAGTCAACATAGCCCTGTAAATCAGTAGTAGAGCCCCCAAAGTGTAAACACTTATGGGATGTTCCTCTCAAATATCTGAGAATCCACTTGACAGCATTCCAATGCTCAAATCCTGGATGACTCATATACCTGCTAACAACTCCCACTGCATGTGCAATATCTGGCCTAGTGCATACCATAGCATTCATCAAACTTCCTATAGCTGAAGCATAGGGTACCTTGGACATCTTATCCTCCTCTTCCTGTGTCTTGGGACACATCTCCTTAGTTAATTTCAAATGACCAGGTAAAGGTGTGCTGACAGCTTTAGCATTCTCCATAGAGAAACGTTGCAACACCTTCTCAACATAATCAGCTTGAGATAGCGTCAATGTTCTGTTCTTCCTATCTCTGCAAATCTTCATACCAAGGATTTGTTTTGCTACCCCCAAATCTTTCATAGCAAATGCATGTGCTAATTGACATTTCAGCCCCTTAATATGATCCATGTTAGACCCATCTATAAGCATATCATCAACATATAAACATAAAATAATGTAGCTATCATCATCCAACCTCTTAAAATAAACACAGTAATCTGAATGACACCTATTATATCCATGCTCATGCATAAAACTGTCAAATTTCAGATACCATTGCCGAGGTTCTTGCTTCAAGCCATATAAACTTTTCTTCAATTTGCACACTAAGTTCTTCTTACCTTTGACCTCAAAACCCTGTGGCTGAGCCATATATATTTCTTCATCCAAATCGCCATGAAGAAAGGCTGTTTTAACATCCATCTACTCTAAATGCAAATCTTCAGTAGCTACAAGACTTAAAACAGTACGAATAGAAGTCATTTTAACAACAGGAGAAAATATCTCATCAAAATCAATTCCCTTTTTCTATGCAAATCCTTTTACAACTAACATGGCCTTAAATCTTTTCTTACCTCCTTCCTCTTCTTTCAACCTATAAACCCATTTATTCTATAAAGTCTTTTTACCTGCAGGCAACTTGCACAAATCCCATGTCTTATTTTTCAGCAAAGAGTCCATTTCATCTTTCATTGCAGACTCCCACTGAATCTTAGTATCCACCTGCACAGCTTCATCATAACTTTTAGGTTCACTAGCATCAGTAAGTAAAATAGAATACAAAGAGGGAGAAATTTTTTGTGGAGGTCTAATTGGCCTTGTTGACCGTCTAACATTCACTGGTGTGTGTGGTATTTGTTGTTGCAGTTATTGCACATCATGAGGAATGGCTGGAACACCAGCTTTTGGAGTATCATCCAGCACTACATAATCATCTTCTTTCTTCTCATGTTGCTGCAATAGATCTTTGTACAACACTTTTTCATTGAATATGACATCCCGGCTTCTTATAATTTTATGATTTTCAAAATCCCAAATCCTATAGCCAAATTCATTAATTCCATATCCAACAAAGACACATTTCTTTGATTTAGCTTCTAGCTTGGTTCTATTTTCAGAGTCTATATGAGCAAAAGCTTCACAACCAAAGATTTTGAGAAAAGAATAACTCACCTTCTTACCAGTCCATGCTTCCTCTGGAATACAATAGCCCAAAGGAGTAGAGGGACCTCTATTAATCAAATATACTGCAGTATTGACAGCCTCTGCCCACATGTGTAAGGGCAACCCAACATGCAACCTCATGCTCCTTGCATGCTCCATTATAGTCCTGTTCATGCGTTCAACAACTCCATTTTCCTGTGGAGTCCTTGGAATAGTTTAATTTCAGATCTGAGAAATTTTAATTTCTTACCAGTCTCATTTTCAACCAAGCATTTCCATTTCTTAAAAGTTTGAAATACATCAGATTTCTATCTAAGGAAATAAACCCATACTTTTCTAGTTGTGGCATCAATAAATGTAACATAATAATGAGAGCCACCAAGGGAAGATACCTGAGCCGGTCCCCATACATCTGTATGCACAAGCTCTAATTTCTCCTTTTTGTTTTCCTTCCCTGTCTTTACAAAACTCACTCTCTTTTGTTTTCCATACACACAACTTTCACAGAAATCCATATTCACACATTTTAGACCTGGTAAAACTTTCCTTGAATGAAGTAATTTCATACCTTTCTCACTCATGTGCCCAAGTCTATTGTGCCACAACGCTGTATCAGAATCTATAGCAGCTATTTGTTCTCCCTGCTCAACTGCAGTAATTGTTCCTGAATATTCATTTTTCTCTGAAACAATCAAAGTAGAAGGAACAATATGACCTGTACAAAGATATAAGGTGCCTACTTTCACACCTTTTGCTACTACAAGGGAACCTTTTGAAACCTTCCAATTTTTATCATTAAAAGTAACTACACAACCCTCATAACCGAGTTGCCCTGCTGGAATTAAATTTCTACTTAGTTTTGGAACATGTCTTACCGCATGTAGTAGCCAATGATTCCCATTCTGCAACTTAATCTTAATTTTTCCCTTTTCAAAAATTTGATAGGGTTCATTATCCCCCAAATAAACAAGCCCAAAATCCCCTTGGACATAATCAATGAAATAACCTCTATGAGGTGTAGCATGAAAAGAAGCACCAGAATCTAAAACCCATGAATCATCAACACTCTCTAAAGATAGAAGCAAAGCATCCTCTTCGGATTTGTTACTTACCACATTTGCCTCTTTGTCTCCATCTAATTTATCTCCTTCATTTTTCTTTCAAGTCCAGCAATCTTTCTTATTGTACCCTGGTTTCCCACAGTACCAGCAATCATTTGGTCCTCTCGATTGAGACCTTCTCCCCTTTGACTTTCCTCTTGATTTCCCACGATTTCTAGAGTTATTTCCTCTTTCAGTCATTCTGCCCCTGCTTTGTGCATTTAAAGAACTTCCTGATGTAGATCCACCTGAGGATTTTCTACGAGTTTCCTCACTTAAAATAACACCGATCACATCATCATATTTTAGGGTACTAGATCCAGGAATAGAATTACTCACCGCCATTACCAAGCCATTCCAGCTTTCAGGCAAAGAACACAAAATCAAGAGAGCCCTAATTTCTTCATCAAAATTGATACCCACAGAAGATAATTGACTAGTAATAGTATTACACTCATTTAAATGATCTGCAATAGATCAACCTTCTGCCATTTTCATATTAAATAAACACTTCATGAGAAATACCTTATTTGAAGTGGAGGGCTTTTCATACAGTGTCGCTAGGGTTTTCATCAAATCTTCTGTTGTCTTTTCTTTTGTAATATTAAATGACACCGATGGTGCCAAGCATAACCGAATGCTTCCAAGTGCCTTTCTGTCCAAAAGATCCCATTCAGCCTCTGACATAGTTCCCTAATTCTTGGCTTTTCCTTCCAACGGCTTCCATCAATCCTTCTGATATAAATAGTCTTCCATTTGCATCTTCCATAACTAGAAGTTTTGCCCATTAAACCTGTCAACCCTCAACTTACCCTCATCTGCCATCGCTCCCACTCAACTGTGAGACTCCCACTTAACCGTGAGACTTTCCTGCAGAGGATAACTGAAAGACAACCTTGCTCTGATACCACTTGTTAGGATAAACCATGGATAGAAATAAAAACTACATGCAAATATAACCAATAATAGAAAATAATAGAACACATAGAAATGAACACAAGGCACCAAGATTTAACGTGGTTCACCCAATCCCTGGGCTACGTCCACCAAACAGCAAGTCCGATCTTATTACAATCCAGTGATTACAACCTGATTACAATCCGTAATCCCTTACAGCTCAATACCGCTACAAGAACCAATTTCGTATCACCACATATAAAAAATACCCAACCCTAAGCCCTTTTTATACAAGTGTTAAACCGCTTTAGGGTTATAACATGTCGTCCATATGTTGACCATAATATGTCGGCTACCATGTCGGCTACTTCCCACTATTTATGAAGTATGTACAGTATTTTCCTGATCAGTCACCACAATCTAACAAAAACCTTGATGGCTTTACTTGATTGCTTCTCAACATGACTCTTGAAGGCTATAAACTTATGAAACACTTCATTCTTGCGATTAAGAAAGTAGACCCATGTGTAGCATGAAAAGTCATCAATGAAAGTGAGGACATAGCAACCCTTGCTAACTCATGTTAGTGAAAAAGGGCCTACTAGAACCATGTGAACCAACTCAAGAATGACTAATGCTCTTCAAGACTTCCCTTTGTCAAACTTCTCTTCTAGATGCATACCCATTGAACAAGTTGAACATTCACCCTTAGAAAAGTTGATTCTAGGTAGACCTTTGACCTTATTTTTTGAGCTAAGTTGATGAAGATAGATAAAAGCAAGATATCCATACCACTCATGCCATAATTTACTTTGTGGTTGTGAATGTGTCAACAAGGCATGTGAAGGAGACTTGGGCACAATGTGGGAGAAAGAATAATGTTGTGTGTCATGGTTAAGTTTTACCCACTGCAACTAATGAATCATCTTTAAGATTTCACACCATTACTAAATTAGGAAGGAAATCAACTTTATTGCCACCTCCATAGTGAGTGAATTGGTAAATTGAAAGGAGATTTGTGCTAAGGTTAGAAACATAGAGAACATCTTTGAACACTCCATTTTTCATCTCAACTTGTCCTTTTCCTTCAACTTCCACTTGTATATCATTCCCTACAAAGATGTGAGGTACCTTAGACTGCTTCAATGAAGAAAAGTGTCCTTTTGAAGAACCTTTTGGCACTCAAAATTTTGTTCCCATTTTGAGCATCTTTTTCAAACTTTGAATCACTTTGAGCCCCCTATGAATGCTCTTTGTGCATGTGTACCCAGCTATCCATTTGAGGCCCAAGAGGTGTTCAATGTTTATAACACCTTCTATTTAGTGTGTCCATGTGTTTCATGAAGTTAAATTGACATTCTGAGCTGTTTCGTGAAGTCTTGTTTGGAGAAAGTGTCAAATCTGCATTTTCATCTGTGTGTCAAATAGGGACAGGAGGGCATGTTTGCATATGAATATCTCGCACCCATAAATGTTTCATGACTCACTACTTTGAGAGTATTTGGTGTCCATACTCAAGGGCCTATGTTTTAGATTTCAAGTCATTTTGAGTCCATTTGACTAGGTTTTGAATCCCTCAAAGTTAGTCAGTTATCAATGTGATGCTAATATGAAATGTTTAGAATTCTAGGAAGCCCTATTTGACAAGTTATAATTTTGATCCAGTTGATCAAAATGTTAAATTTCCTTTTGCGTTAAATTGTAGATGTCAGAGAATTGTTATGTTCCAAGTTTCAACTCATGACGAATCTATTTGATCAGTTTTCAAATGCTATTCCAAATGCAATTTCTATCCTTTTACTAGTGTTAGCATTTGCAGATTTGTCGGGACCCTTGTTCGTGATGTTGTAACTCAAAATTTGTGATAGTTGAAATTGAATTTATTGTACCACTATTTTTTCCTCTAAAAATACTTTAAGTGTGCCAATTTTTAGGTCATGAAAAATCCGTCTGCATACTTTCCCAAGTCAATTTCATTTGCAAAAACTATTTCTCTGCCATTGTTTCCAGTTTGCAAATTTGAGTAGCCCACTTTGAATGATCACCATTTGTGCCTAGTTATTTTTCATGAGCCCAAATCAATGATTTATATTCTCCTTGTAACAATGAACAAGCACCCCAATTTTTATTTCTCCAAGTATCAGTTTGCCTAGTTTTTAAAGCCAATTCTGAATGTGATTTATGGTTTTTTGACATGTTTGTTTGCAGGATATTTTAACTGAGCAACATTGACGGTCAATATCATTTGACCTTGAATTTTTCATCAGATGAGATTTCACATGTTGCAAGAATGTGGAATAGAGAATTAGTGGGTCAAATTTTAGAGCCTAGTCAGTTGTTTGGGTTAGTTTTAAAGGCCAGTCGAAGGACCTTCTGACACTAAATTGACAAATTGTAGAAAGAGGTGAAATGAGTTTTAAAAAGTTAAAAAAGTGATGCAAACTAATTGATTCTTCATCAAATTGGTAGAAGATGTTCTATAGGTTAGTTTTTCATATTAGTTGTTCGAAAAGAATTTTTTTTAAAGTCGGACTCACTTTGGGGCCCGATTGATTTCGTCAGATTATGAAGAAAGACATAAGGAATGCCAACAACTATGTAGTATGGAATGAGAACCTAGGCTAAAGCAAGGGAAGTTCTCATGTTGAGTAAAGGGCTCATGCATGGAAGTTGAGCAAGCAATAAAATGAGGGCATTAGTCCCACATTGCCCGTATGTGGGTGGTTTAAACAATTTAAATGCAAATTCACTACAAATGCATTGTGTCTTAAAAGACACATGACTTTTAGAAGCCACAGCTATGTGGAGGGGCTTGCAGGGTCAAAGTTCATATATTTTAATGCCCAATGTGTATGAACATAAGATGATGGAACTTATATGAACGTAAGACAATTTCAATGCTTCTATGGGGTTACGCTCAATCGTATGAGCAGAAGGTTGGAATATTAAGTTCTTTGGTGCTATGGGAAAGCTTTCTATAAGGTCATAAATCATATTTTAAGGAGCCTCGGTGTTACACTCGATGCATATGAACATAAAGGGATGGCCTACATGAGCACGTAAAAGAATTTTTTAGATCTCCTAGTCTTATGTTTCAAAGGTAGCGTATGAGCGTAAATGGAGATGTGAAGGGGTCCCAAGGCTATGGAATATAAGAGGTATTATTAAAATATTAATATAATATTCATGTGAGCCTAAGCATAAGAATGTAAAGAAGATTGATTGCGTGTTATGTGAAAGAGGAATAAAGGAAAAATTATTTAATATTAATATATTAATTAATTAAAAATATTTCAAGTGTTGCACAACAAATAAGAATTTTCCATGTGGCATCACAAGATTGGAGGGATAAGGAGAATTGAAAATAAAATGAAATTCAAAGATTTCCATGCCTGATAATTTGAAATATTTTGAATTTTTATATAGTTTAGACTATAATTTTTTAAAATTTTCATTTTTAAGGTTCTCACATGGTCTAGGACTTGATTTTTCAAACTACTACTAGGGAGGCATTTTTTCTTTGAAATAGGCCTTATAATATACCGTTGGAACTAGGATAAGATGAATTTTTTGAATATGAGGTTAGCTTTTGCACAATAATTCACTGGTTTAGTCTATAAGCAGATTTCTAATTTCCAAGGCATTCTTAGTAAAAGGGGCAGAATTCATCATGGGATGTCAAAATCAGTTTAGAGGTAGATACAAAGGCTTATTAAAGCTTGAATGTGGAGAAAACAAGTTTGAAAAGATTATATTTCATTTTTGAAGTCATTCAACTAATTTTTGCTTTGGTTTTTAGTTCTAGACTGGGCATCAAAATAAGTTATCTTTTCAACCAAAATACTTGAGATAATTTTGCATTTGGGAGGCCAAATGATGAAGATTTGATTCACTAGTTGAGGGGAGAGATTAGAGAGATGTTTTTAACCTATTGAGAAGGTTTTCCAAGTGGACAGATGTCATTTTTTGATTAGATCTGGGAATTAAATCTTCTCCTATATCTTTCTTTCTCTCATCTTTTGTAAGGTGGGTTACAGTCTTTGGAGAAAAACTAGTCACTACTATGATACCGTGTTTTAGATCCAATTTTGATGTGTTCCCATACTGTGATACCACATTTTTTAAATCAAATTTCTCTTCTATGATAGCAGTAGGAAGATAAATATAGCTAGTTTTGATATGTTTGGCATTTTCATGTTTTGATTTCATGCATTCAATTGTATTGTTTCAAGGAAATGAATAGAAATCAGCAAGAATTTCATTAGTTTCATTCTAATTCTCATCTCTTTTCTTAGTGAATTTTCAATGTTTTATGATCTTTGAACAAAGAGCCTAGGTCATAGTTGTAGTCTCTTAAGGTTGTATGTTGTTTCATTATTGCCTATAACTCAAGGGGTTATGTAAATGCTTCAAAGAAATCATTAGGGTTGCAAGTTTATTGAAGGGGATATCATGTCAGAATGTGATTTAGATTGAACATGGATATCTATTTACAAGGTGAATCAATGGATCATATATCTGAATACATAAATAAGTCTCAGGTATCTATATGCATGTGATTAATTCATGAATTTTCTCAATAGATAAGACATTGATTATTTCTAGGATTACTAGTTCATGTTGTTGCATATTAGGGGTTTTTTTGAATTCAAAATTATTAATAAAAATCAATTCAATTTTTCATGTTTTTTAGTGGGCTGAAAAGGATTAACCCTCACTTAGCTTATGGGTTCATAGGTTATGATCTATAGCTATTTCATTCCTTTGTCATTGCATAATTGCTAGAAGATAAAAGGGGTTTTTAAATCTACAGTAAGTAGGTTCAGATTTATGTTTAATTGCACTAGTACCATATCTTAGAACCTCAAGGTTAACTTGCCTAGGTCTTGCAGAGCCTAAAGTGAAGAAGGAGTTATGCCTTACAATTGGCCAAAGATTGCAGTCAAGTGTACCCATCATAGGAATTTTCTAGCCTTAGATGTATTTGTTTGGTTTCTTGGTCATTTTCAAATTTTTTAAATCAGGAGCCAACAAAACCCAGATGATATGAGGCACCTGAGTCAAGACTCCATTCCCCTAAAGAACTTGAACTTGCCATAAATGTTTGCCCTTTTTCCTTTGAAGTGGATGGATTTGAATTCTTACAAGCATTTTGCACATTGATTTTTTTCTTTCTAAGTAAGTTTTCCAACTCATCTATTCTCTTAGTCTTGCAATGATGCTCATCATGATTCAGTTTCTTGCAATATGCACAAAATAGTTTATCCTTCTTGTTGTTTTTTCCCTTCTTATTGGAAGAAGAATTTCCTTGTTGCGAGGAGGAAATTTTTTGTGTCTCTAAATGTGATTTTTGCTTCCACTGCTTTTTCTTGTTGTTGGTAAAGCTTTTTCTACCTTGATTTGATTGGTTCTCATTACTAGCCACCAATGATGTAGACTTTGATGACTAGAGAATTCCCATATCTATCAACTTGGATTGTTCCAACATCAACATTTCTACAAATGTATCAAATTTAGGCTTAGTTAAGGCACTTCCCATGGTAAATTTGTGAGTGTTTTATTTCAAAACAAAAATTTGCATACTCTGAAGGTAGCATCTTCAAAATGTGATGAATAAATCTATCATCTTTCATCAAATTAACACAATCTTTAAGTAGTTCCCTCAATTCATTGGCTTTGTTGACATAGTGTTGAATTGTGTAAAAATTCTTAGGATTCAATAGAAGTAGATGATCCTCAATTTAGAATCCCTTTTCCTCATCTAGCTGACCATACAAACCTTCAAGTTTCTCCCAAGCAACCTTGGCATCCTTAAAGCTAGAAATTTGGAAGAAGAGATCTCTATGATCACAACTCCTAATAATTCCTAAAGCCTAGTTGTCTTTAACTTTCCAATCAACTTGTGCATCAACATCAGTGGGTTTGACAATTATACCAACAACATATAGATTTAAAACTTTTTCCATTAGTCTACTCCATATAGTATCTTTCCATGTAGTATAATTGTGTGAAGTTAGAAGTGGAGTTTTAGGTGAACCCATGATTCAAAGAATTAAAAGAGCACAAGAGAGAAAGAGAGACACAAGAAGAAAAGACACCCCCCCACCCCATTCATTGAAACAAAGAACCCCCCCAAAAATGATGCTTTTGACACTTTATATGTAGTGCATTTACAATAGGCCACTTGTCAAACTAGACAAAAGTGGGCTTTTAATTTTACTATTTACAATCTCCTTTTGGAGTTCAAATCTGGTACTTAACAATGTAGCTTAGATGTACATCAATTTTGAAGTTTTATCAAACCAATATAATGCAAAAAAGGACCTATTTCTAAAAGTCATATTTCTATCCACACAAGCCTATAATCTGATTGCAAATATAGAAAGTAGATGAAAAATAATGCACTTTCAAAAAAAATGGAACCTAAAAATGTGTCAAGATGAGCTTGAACTAAGCCTTTGAAGTTGCAAAAATTGGGATTTGCAATTAGCAAAAAAATTCAGGAACAAAGATCTCAAACATCTTGCACCAATGTGTAGATCATGAAATTCTACCCCAAAACAAAAAATTTTCTTACAAAAAGGAGTCCGTATGAGGGAGATATCGCTACTTGAAAATCACCTCTACAATTATTTTTCTTGAATTTTCGCCGTCACACGTCCAAAAAATAATTTACTCTAGATTTCACCTTAGATGTCTGATTTTGATGAAACAAAAGTCATTTTGGGGGTTTTTTGACCTTCTGAATATGATGCCAATATTTGATTTGCACCAGCAAGCTCCAATCTTGTCCTGCAAAAAATCTCTCTTACTAGCCTAAAAGACCAATTTTTTCATAAGATTTTTGGAAATAAAATGCAAATCCGAAAAAAGAAAATGCAGGAACACAAAAATATTCAAACCTAAAAAATTAATTGCATAGATCTAAAGAGATCATGCCAATTTCACAAATTAGGCCTCTAGGTTCTTGTTTGCAAATTTTTTTTGCCTTAGATTTGACTATAGCCTTGGATAGGCAAATTTATATTCAAAATTCATCAAATCAATGCTTCAGATGCAATGGTGAGGTCCACTTTGGCTCTAGACATTCCCAATGATTGCAATACTCTAGATTTGAATTGAGGTCCTTTGATAAGTAAAGAAAAAATGGCCTCCAATGGCCATGTGAAGAGAAGCTCCCTCAACTTTGGTACCTTGTAAGAATTTGCCTTAGGGAAAAATGACAACAAGATCAAGAAGCTCAAGTACTAGCACAATATGGACCAATAAAGTATGATCATAATAAAAATATAAAATTGAATTGATATACATACACACTAGGAGTGCCTAAATATAAAGACCTCTAAAATGACTAGGATTCAACATAATGATAAGTCTCACAACTAAGCACATGTCCACTAAGAGTGGATTATCCTCCATTGAGCATAGAAGTTAGTGCAATAATGAGAGGACAAGCTTAACATAGTTGTGTCATGTAAAATTTTTTTGTAGACACCATGTGCTTAATTAGAGTGTGAACAACTGTGTTGTCTACCTAACAACTTAGTTAATTATGCAAACTCTAATGTTGTAGACACCATGTGCTAAAATGAGATGCTAACTCCTATGTTATCAAAAAGACAACTCATTTGAGTACACATACTCCTAGGCATCTAATCTAATAAATAATAAAATAATGCATTAATCTACGTAAACTTAAGTAAAGTGTAATAATAATTAATCATTTGCACTAACACAAAGGTCTTAGGGATAAAAAAAAATGAATGCCCAAGGTTTTAGACTTATCCCTATTTCATACTTGCATGCCAATTTAGAAATAATTCCTCATAACATAGGACATGAATATTTTCTAGGGTTTTTCCATTAGGATGGCAACATTTTTAGAAATCTTAAGCAACAAAACATATTCTCCTCCTAATTTTCACAAGGTATTTCAATTTTTTTTGGTTGGGTGAAAAAATTAGGCCAACAATTGCTCTATCTTGGGATGCTGGAAAACCTATATCCATGCAAGAATTTAGGATTTCTGGAAGAAATAGACCACTCCAACACTTCTCTCAAACAAATTTATTGAAAACTTTAAACCTACTCTAACTGTAGAAGATGATGGCCCTGAACCACCAAAACTTCAACAAAATTTCTTGCCCCTATCATATACATGATTTTCATCTCCATTTTCATGAGGTAAGCTCAAAACATCTTTATGAATTATTTCACCAAACACATCAGAATTATTGATTAGTAGATTACAAAAAACAAAATCACTTTCATAGTGCATAGAAAAACTTGAAACACTCTCTTCATCTCACTTACTATGAAAATACATATCAACATGATCTTGAATTCAAAAATTAAATTGAGAGTCACCATTATTGAAAGGGTCATGCATGCTATCAACTAGAAACATGAAGGCTTCATATTCTACTCTGTTAACAAAGTTGTCCATGTTAAGGGCTTGCAACTCACCTTGTGTAATTGGATGTGAAGAGTATATAAAATATAATTTCTCATCTTTTATAGTCTTGATACTCATCCAATCAAATTTGTCACACACTAAAACTTCTTCACACTTGAACAATTGATTGGTCACCAAGTTTAAAAAACTACCATGAAAGTGCTCACACAAAATATGCTAATCATAATCATAATATTCATCTAACAACTCATTAGAGTGAACTTTGAACTCATCAAACTTATCATTGGAAGATTTATTAGCATAAAATAGAAACTCAAGATCAGATTCACAACTTCCAGTATTTTTCTTTCCATCATATGAAACATCAAAACTTATTGTAGCATTACCAACATGAAACATCTAACAAGTTGTCATGTATATAGACATTTGAGGTCCTTGTAAGAATTTTCCTTAGGGAAAAATTCACCCAAGACCAAGAAGCATAATAACTAGCACAAAAGACCAACATAGTATGATTAGAATAATGATATGATATTTAAAATTGACTATTTGATTGATATGATAGTACCCTAGAGGTGCTTATAGATAAAGGCCTCTAAGATGCATCTAGAATGTCTAGGAGTTAGCAATATGATAAGCTCCACAACTAAGCACATGTCCACTAGGAAAGGGTTATCCTTCATTAAGCACAAGAGTTAGTGCAATGATGAGAGAATAAGCCTACAAAGGTATAACATGTACAATCATTTTGTAGACAACATGTGCTAGAATACTAGTGCAAACAACTGTGTTGTCTATTAGACAACTTAGTTTTTTATGTAAACTCCAATGTTGTAGACACCATGTGCTAAATTAGAGTTGCATACTCATGTGTTGTCAACATGACAACTCAAATGAGTACATAAACTCCTAGGTGTCTAACCTAAGAAATAATAAAATAATTTATTTATCTTAAGTAAACTTAAGTAAAGTGTAAATAATAATTATTTATGCTAAAACTCTCCTTAAGAGCAACATAGGGGAATGTACTTAAGCTCACAAAAGCTAAGATGAAATGCATAATGGGTCCTGGCTACTAGGCCATGTTAGGTACCCACGTACAAATGCAATGCTAAACACACAATGCTATGCAATCTCTCTACAAATAAAGAAAGAGGAAAAACTTGATGGGAAAAACCCTCCTCCAAAAAGTAAGAAAAGTACAAGAAAGAAAGATGCATGAATGTATAAGGTAATTAAGACCCCTCCATTATGACATACATCTTGCATATACAATAGAGAATCCCTTGAGGAAATTCCCCCCCTTAGTTAAGGATCTATGAATGATAAGTGTTTGAAGATAGAAGAAAATCCAATGCCAACAAACAATGTTTCTCCCTTTAGGAAGAAGGTACACCAAGTAGAGGTGCAAATATGCTTCCCATTGTGGATAGGAAGATGGAAGAGAAATCCAGATGTAGTATGCAGTGGATGTTGCCTTTGAAGTCTAATAAGATGTCAACAAGTCCTTAATGAAAGTAGATGCCACAAACCAATATGGTGAATACCCACAAGAAGGTGGAAAACAAGGTAAAATGTCTATGTATGAAGCTAAAATAATGTTCAAAGATGATGAAGCATCTTGATATGAAAGAAGAGAAGCAATGTCACCTCTCCTCAATAATGTAGGTACACCTATGCTAGAAGCTCCTTGATGGCTAAAGAAGCTACACCATGAAAGTTGAATGATGGTCCTCCCTGTAGGAAGAAATTGTGTCAAAGGTGTTGTAGAGAATACTCTCTAAGTGGTAGGAAAAATCCTGAAAAAATAGGATGTCTGAGGAAACTAGAATACAATCTCCACAAATTCATATATCTCCTCATAAGTGAAAGAGTCCTCCTTCAACTACTATAAAGAAGCCACAATCATGTCAGAACAATCAAGTGTTTGAGAGTTAGAGTGTGCCCTCGCAACAAGTGAAGAAGTCTCCTCAACAAAGAGAAGTTGATGTCATCAATGATTTTTCTCCCACATATTCAATGTGAGACTCCATGAATAGCCTGGTAATTTTTGGAAGGAAGTCATCCCATGAAGTTGAAGTAGGAAGGCATTGTATGTCCTATTCCACTGAATTAGGAGCACCTATGAATAGAACTAGATCAATAGAATCAATAAGAGCATCAGGAGGTGGGATCTCATCTAGAGTTGGAGGAACCATTATTGAAGCAACTAAAGATAGAATGTCCTCTAGAAATGGAGAAACTTTGGTTTCTCCATATTCTTTCCAAAGAGCCATCCAAATATCATAAGGGAAAATGAGCTTTTTAATGACATGCCAACAATTAGAACTGATACTAAATATAATGATATCCAAAAGTCTATTAATAGGTGGCTATTCTTCAGTGGAACAGATCAGTTTGTTGGAATATAAATAAGGAAATACTTCCTTATGCTCTCTTCTTAGATGATCAATGATTAAAGCACTCCATTTGTGATAGTTCCTTTTTGTCAAAAAGGGTCTAACTCCATGTTGATATGTGAAACAAAACTCCATGAGATTAATGTATGTATGCACCCCCCAAAATAAAAGAAACCCTCGAATCACTCTATTAAGAAACCCCCCCGAATGAAAGATTTTGGAACTTTATATTCAGTGTGTTTACAATAGCAACTTGCCAATTTTGGCCTTATTGGTCTTCTAATTTGTTGTTTAAAACCTCCTTTTAGAGTTCAAAAAGGGAACTTTACGATGTATCTTAGATATACAAATTTTTTGAAGTTATATCAAAGCATTACAATGTAGAAAATGATCTAATTCTGAAAGTGATATTTTTGTCCACACAAGCCTATAATTTGATTACATATTTAGAAAGTAGACAAAAAATAACACACTTTAAAAAAAAATAGAACCTAATTTTGAGTCTAGATGAGCTCGTACGAAGCAATTGAAGTTGTAAAATGTAGGATTGGATAGGTACAATCACCAAAAACTACAATTTCTAACAAATCCATGCACCAAAACTAAAAAATAACTACATCACTAAAATTTTTAGGAAATTTTAATCAAAAAATAAATAAATTACACCTAATTTGGAGCTCGGATGACTGAGATATGACCTTTTAAAGTTGAACTATCAAATAAAAAATGAATCTAGAGAGGGGTCTAATCAGCAAAACACAATGATAAATTTGATGTCCAAATGGCCATTATAGTAGTTCTATTTGGCCTCCTAATGATGATCAGAGGACCATCAATTTTAACATAGTGGACTGCTGACATCAACAAAAAAATCACCTCCCTGAGATGATGCGGTAGCTGACTAGCCATATGAATGTACGAACACTATATAAAAAATGACACATGGTAGAGTATGGATCCAATATGTTGCTACTAATGTGTCTTCCTATGTGGCTATATGATGTTGATGGGGATTGTATAGTTGGCATTACTGAGGTGGCACTGGGTCCATGTGGGAGAGTGCTGGCACTGCTGCGTGGACTTTCTGTGTTTCCACATGGAAGGGTCAGCGGCTTGGAAAATGTTGCTGTATGTCTATGAGATAACCAAAGATGCTTCTAGAGATATTGTCAAAGATGTTTTGGTTGCCAAGGGGTTTTTAAGAGTGGCACCAGTGTTGGATTTGTGACTATCGATGGAGGGTGATTTTCAGCACCAAAAATGTGTAATCACTGGTAGGGTTTTTAGCCATGGGGAAAGGTCTTGCCGACAGTGCAAGTTGTTACCGGTGCTGAGAAATGTTTCCATTGATGTGGGAAATATTAATCCCACATGCAGTGGGTATGGACACCTTATAATGTTTAAAAATAAAGGCCTATGCTATGTAAAATAAAATAAGCCCCAAGGTGTATAAGGCTTGAGCTTGGCCAGATAGTATGTTGCCTGCTAAATATTAAGTGGCTAGATTTGTATAATGCACCCACTAGAAATATTGATGAAGCTTGTTGGATATGGAAGGGATATTCTACCAACAAGGGTTGAGGTTTGACCGCTAGTTCCTACAAAAAACATTCTTTGTAGACCCTATTGGCCAATTTTTTTTTCCAAAAAATATAGAAATTCAAAAATAATTGTGGACAAAAATAAAATCCAGATCTAAAACATAAATCAATAGATCTGATAAATGACCGTACTAGATTTGCAAATTTTTTTTTGCCTCAAAATCAACTTTGGCCCAATATAGGCAAACTTATAGTCAATTTTCACTAAATCAATGCTTTGGATGCAATGGTGAGGTCCACTTTGGCTCTAGACACTCTCAATATCTGCGGATTCTCTAAATCTAAGTCAAGTTGTCCTCAAAGAGGTGAAGCAAGATCGGTCTCCAATGGCTATGAAATGATGCCTTGATGGAGATAATGCCATGTAAGAATTTGGTATAGCTCTGATACCATGTAAGAATTTTCCTTACAAAAAAATTCACCGAAGACCAAGAAACACAATAACTAGCACAAAAGAATAATAGAGTATGATCAAAATAACAATATGATATTCAAAATTGATTGTTTTATTGATATGATAGTACACTAGAGGTGTGTGTGTGTATATAAAGGCCTCTAAGATGCATCTAGAATGTCTAGGAGTTAGCAATATGATAAGCTCAACAACTAAGTACATGTCTACTAGGAATGGGTTATCCTCCATTAAGCATAGAAGTTAGTGTGATGATGAGAGAATAAGCCTACAAAGGTGTAGCACATACAATTATGTTGTAGACAACATGTGCTAGAATAATAGTGTGAAGAACTATGTTGTCTACATGATGACTCTGTTGTTTATGCAAACTCTAGTGTTGTAGATATCATGTGCTAAATTAAAGTTGTGTAATCCTATGTTGTCAACATGACAACTCAAATGAGTATGCAAACTCCTAGGTGTCTAACCTAAGAAATAATAAAATAATGCATTTATCCTAAGTAAACTTAGTGTAAATAATAATTATTTACACTAACAATCCTATCATATATACCTCCAAAGCTTGATAAAGATGGTTTTGATTTTATATCTCTTTCCACATGAAACTTTGGGGAAGTGACTTCATTAAATGAAGAAACATTATAAGGGAAAATATGAGCATCTTTAGAAACATTTACATACCTTTCAAAATCATGAGCTAACAAAACTGATGACATGAAGAACTTACAACAAAATAAACATTAGTAGTAAAATCTAAAAAATTAGAAGCCTCACTGCACTCATTTCCATCATAATTAGAATTACCTCTATTTCTATTATACACACTCACAAACATACTATCACAGGATTTATTTTTAGTTACATATTCATCTTCCTCATGTTGACTGCAATCATCTAATTCACTAGATTTAGAATCCATCTCTTCATACCCATAAGAAAAACTATCATTATCTATGGATTCACTACATTCACTCTTACTTCGGCACATTCACTCTTCCTTTTAGTAGATTAAGTACATAATTCATTGCTACTTAAAACACTCTCAAATTTTTTGAAAAGATCTTCAAGATAAAAAAATATTTTGTAATCTTAAATGTGTCATCCAATTAATTGCATCACGTATAAAAGTATCTAGGAAAATAATGGGCCATGAAGATTCCTTAGGCCTTAAAGAAAATTGCATCTCCATGAGTGCTAATTTGAGCTTTATACAAACTTGATCATCTCCTAGACCTTGAATACTTCCTACCATATTTCTTATGACTCTGACAATCTGATTATGGATTTCATTTTTAATCTCTACAATATCTTAAAGCACACTTTCATAACTTGGTAGACTAACTTCAGATCTAAGATCTGACTCCATGTTGAAACAAAAATTTCTAACTACCTCTTTCTCCTAGTGCTGAAAGAGAGGTATTGATTTCTAACACTTTACTTTCATGAAAAGAGAGCACATGAAAATCAACATACCTTAAGTGCTGATGCTAAACTTCTATCTTTTGATTTGGCATGGGTGTAAACCTAAAATTCTTCACACCATTTATCAAACCATGTAGAGCTGCCACCTCCTTGAAGAGGAAAAATGAAACCACTACTATGATTCACTTTCTAACATTTAATTTCTTATAATAGTAGATTCACACAACACTTAAATTTAAATCAAGAACTGATAACTTCTTTTCCAAGAACTACTATCAAAAGCTTTAGATTTGCCCATACAAGCTAAAAGTCCTTCAAAATTTTTAATATGAAATCAACAAGGATACTAGTATAGAGATTTAGTGTCACCACTCAGACTTGTGAGAATAAAACATAATTTTTCACTTGACAAATTTGAACCAAAATTTCAATTTATAGGAAAATATTGCAAATAATCAAACCATTCTTGGAGATTTAAAAACTTGGAAAAGAGAACAAACTCTTTTGTTCATTCTTGACTCTAAAATTTACAACAACACTTTGAAATATTACCTAATTGAATTGATTGAAGATGAACTCTCTTAGTAACAATGCAATTTACACTCAACCCTCAAAGATATTGCTACAAATGAATAAAGCATTACTCGAAGACATGAATCTTTAGGAAGAAAATGGAAAACACTTTATGAGCTTGCTGCTATAGAAAATTCTTCTTGCTATATTGAATCTTATCTTTCAAATTCTCAAGGTTTTTCTACCATAAAGATTCAATACACTATCAAATAGAGTCACCATTTTTTTGGTGACTTGGATGGTAAAAACTATGGTGTGAAATACATGACTGAAGATATACAATTTAAACTAGATATTCTTGTCCTTTTAACAAAATACATCTAGGGGTAGCTAATTTCCATATTCAAGATACCTATTTAGACATTGAGACCAACTATAAGGCCATACTCCTCCTACATTAGGCTTTGCAAAACTTAGGTGGGTGAACCTCAAATTCATTCAATGGTACCAATTTTAAAAGGATACAACTAAATCTAGATAAAGTAGATAAAATCCTTATATATCCTATACTTATGTAATGATAAAGGCATGCAACAAAAAATTGCAAAAACTTATGAAATTCACAAGCTGATTGTGGGTAAATCCTTTTAGCTCTTCAACATAAAAGAGAAAAGACCTTGATTAATGTGTTGAATATCAGTAAAATCAAGGTATGAACAAAAAACATACAGATCTTATAGCTGATCAATGCCTTATCTATTGGAAAATTCCACAAATTACTAACATGCATCCTTGTAAATCATTAATACATTTCATATATCAAGACTCTAGATCTATCCTATCACTTTGTGAATTAGACATCTACATCAATTCTAAATATCATATTCAACCTATCCTTCTGTGAAATCTAGAACACTATCGAATATATCAAGCATTTACTTGTCTCTTTGTTCCAACAACAGAACATATTGAGACATACAACTTAAAAGGAGTTGCAATTGGGTTTAAGCTCTTTGTATAGAAACCACAAAATATTACAAACAATCTAGATAGGAGACAAGAAATCAGATTGAAGATAAAAATCAATTCCTACATTTTATTTATTTCATTGAAACAAATACATGAGGATGCATAAAAAATAAGTTAGAAAACAACTATAATACTAAAGGTATCTTTGAAATTCATTAATTTCTACTCATTACAAGAGAGAATGCTAGGATCATAGCTAGAGCTCTGCTCAATAGTATGGAAACAACCAACCATCAATCAACCTAGAGAAAGAGAAGAGAAGAGATTATAAAGACTGGCAAAAATCTTGGATCTATTGTGATGCTACCATTTGTCTACTTGAAGAACCTCCATTGATTGATGAGAAACTTCTCTCTACTCTCTTCCTATAACTGAAAATTAGAATGATGGAACCACCAAGTACAAAAGATGCTAGATTTGATGCTAAAAAAAGGGCCAAAATACCCACCAAATGGCTTTATAGGAAAAATAATACTCAAAAGATTTTTCCCCCAAATCTAGAGCCAAAAAACTCCCATGTTTTCTCTCTAACTGATTCTAAGCTCACTGATAAAAAACATCTATTTTGCTGAGAATGCCCTAAAATTTTCAAAAATGCCTATAACTTCTGTCATACAAGAGCTGTACATATTCAAGATGCATATTTGAAATTTTTTTTTCTCCCATTTACAATGGTATATTTCACTCCATATTTTGGATAGAAATGGTGCCCCTAGTGTGCATTTGAAAATTCCAAACCCGTGGCTATGAATAGGATATTTTTAAATGGTTGAAAAATTTAAAATATTATATAGTGTGAACTATAAATTATATCAACTTCATTTAAAAAATCCAAATCTAAATGTGAGTGCTCAACTTGGGAATCATTTTCTTTTTAATATTTCAAAATTTTCATTTTACCCTTCAATTCCACTTGCGTGCCATGTGGCATATTTTCATTTGTTGAATCACCTCATCATGGGACCACATAATCCTCATTGTTTGCTCTTAAAATCTTATGATCCCCTTACCTTCCTATCTTCGAAGAGGCCTTTTAATTTTGTTACAATCTTACAAGCCATAACTTATTTTAAGATTAGTATACTAGAAGCAATATCTTTTCTAGAGCCGTGAACTTACACTTAGGATTGAGCCTTAAAAAAATACAACCACAATTTCACCTAGCATTGGGATTTTTCTTTTCTTGCCTGATAATTTTTTGACTGTAGTTAACTAGAATTTTTCATAGCTTCATAAACTGCTATTTTTGCCTTTATGATCATACGCTTAGCATTATTTCATGTCATCAAAAACCTCATGATCTTCCCTCATGATCTTATGATCTTGTTCTTCATAACATCGAAAGACTTTATTGACTCATGCTTGTGCACTTAGCCCCACTCAAATTTAATATTTTATTTTTTATGATCTTATGATCATATTAGCTTATGATCCAGGGTAGCATCTTAACTCTAAAATTGGTGGCTCCTAATCCTACAAATTCTCATATCTTCTTAGCTCTTCATCATTTCTCATCCTGATCTTACAATGAGCATAAGATTGTCTCCAATTTTCTACATCCCAACCTTGTGAAATCTCATGCAATCATAACTCCTCTATCTTAAGCCTTACGATCTCACGATTAGGAGTAAGATCATAAGTCCATTTCCTCTTACATCCAATCATATGAAACCCTTAGATTTCTTTCCATGTGTCATCCTTTCTCTATTTGGGCACCCAAAATATCTTCTCCATGGTCACCAACTATCCATAGGCCCCACCAAATGAGCTTGGCTTTGCCTACAAAGCGGGTCTCGTAAAGACAATTTCTTATTGTGCCTCTAGATATTTAAACATTAAAATTTTTTCTACACTATGAATGTGCAACTAAACCTTTTCACTTCCTTTCACTAACTACTACAATCTGGCAATGACCATCCAACTAACCATCTCTCACCTTCACTGTAATTTGAGACTTAACATTTCTTCTAGTTGTGAAACAATGATGGCTCAAATAATTAATTGCATCACCTCTTCACAACTACCAAATACAAAGCCTTTCTCAATCATGCAATGTTGCAATCATTATTTATATTATCTATCACTTTACTTCATAGCTTTGCAACCAAAATGCGGTAACTAAAAATGAAACCTTGTGATGTTATGCTAGCTCTTAACTATTCTAATTTCCTTTTTAACTTTTACAACTCAAAACTCTAACTCAAAATTTAACCCAATGATGATTTGCTGATATTATTTTTTGTCTTCACTACTTTGACTAGAGGTTAACCTTATCTCTTTGCAATGTTATGACTAATTAAGCCTTAACTTCTTTTTATTACCCTTTCACACATTCACAACTTAATATTTCACTTTAATTTAAACCCTTGCAATGGTGTGATGATCATTTTTCAATTGTTGATCACTCTATCGCAACTACTTACAATGTTTTGTCATTTAACCCTGTGAAGCCATGATTAAAGCATTTTGCTACTTTTCCACCTTAACTCTAGGTTACCCTTAACCATGTGTGATGGAATGATAAATATGAACTTAAATTTTGTTGGTGACCTTAAAATTTTTTAGTGGAAAACCCTTATAATCATGGGATTTCCATTGAATCTCTCCTTAACGACCTTAACTTGATAGTTAGCCCTAACAGATGAGAAGCTATGTGACCTGTTAATGACTATTTCACATCTTTGCACCCATCAAAATGATTAGTGATCATAATGGAGTGATGGAGTGACCAAAACATGTTTGCAAGATTGCAACTTAAAACATGTTAGAGGTGAGACTTACAATATGAAAATAGTCTAAGGACTTAGCGATATAGAAAAAAAAATGAATGACCAAGGTTTTAGACATATCCCCATTTCATAATTGCATGGCAATATAAATCATCAAAACATAGGACATGACTTTTTTTTAGTGTTTTTTTATGAGGGTGACAACATTTTTAGAAATCTTAAGCAAGAAGACATATTCTCCTCCTAATTTTCACAAGGTATTTCAAATTTTTTGGCTGGGTGAAAAAATTAGGCCAACAATACTAATGCAACAATAACAAATTTATTAGAGAGAAATAAAAGTTTGAATTAAGAAGTAAAATAACTAAAGAGAGAACATGAAGTGATATTAGTAAGACTATGGAAGCGTTGGAGTAGAAGGGAAAGATTGAGGATGACAAATTTATAGCAAAAGTAAACATCATATAGTTGACTACAAGACTAACTAAAAAGATTAATGAGGTACAAACTCTAACACACAATTAATATGACATGGTAACTTAGTAATTATTGAGTGTTAACCATGAGTTGGCTAGAAAGGATCTTGAGATTGTAAATATGAAATATGAACATGAGAGATTGGAAAATGAACTAAAAGAAAAAAAGGATTTCATGGAAAGGTTAAAAGAACCTAAGGAGGATATGAAATTACTAAATGAACTGATGAATGCACCTAGGAGACCTAATGACACCTTTAGACTAGGCTATGTTGAGTTCCTATCACATGCCAAGAAAAGATAATCATGAAAGTAAGAAGAATGGAGGAATGTGAATGCCAAGGTAAACAACAAGAAGCATTTATACTATTATTATGGAAAACTAGGACATACATCAAACATATGTGGGAGAAAGGTTGGTAATTCAAACCCTAAAACAAAATTTAATGGTTATTGATTTAAGCACAACAAGAAATGTCATAAAGAACATGAATGTAGATCAAAGGAAAATATAGAACAAAAAAATTCTAGATTTGAAGTTTACTCTTATGCTTGTCATAAATATGGTCATAAGTCACAATATTACATATCTAAGGTAAAGAACAATTGGACACCCAAAGGACAAGGCAAAGAAAATAGCAAGGTAATAAAATCAATTGGGATTAAAATACATTGTACAATTGTCATCTATGTGGTGAGTATGGACATATTGCAACTAATTGTGTTAGAACACATTTTAGAGGTAAATCCAAAATTTGGATGAATGATAGTGTAGTGTGTTAGCATTGTCAAATGATTGGTCATTTGAGTAGAAATTGTAGGAACTAAGTACCAGAGTCCAATATTGAGAAGAAAGGAGGAAAAAAATAGTTGGAATTGAACAAATGAAAAACCATATGAATCAAACCTAGAGAAAGAAGGAAGAAGGAAGAAACAATGTGACAAATGATATTGAGGTAACCGAATCCAATGAATTAGGTGATCACAATAAGACAAACTAAGCATAAAGTGTTGGAATACTTTTAGAATAACTGGGGGGGGGGGGTGGGGGTCCCGCTATGAATCAATTATTCAAGGTTCAAATGTATAAATAAAACATTTTATAACTTAGTGAACCCATAAAACATTCTTCATTAATGCATCCATAAGATTATGCAATCACTTAAAACTTGTGGGTTAATATCAAATCAATTTGCATAAATGTAAGCATGAAACATAGCAGATTCATCAAAACACTTGATACAATGATTTACATGGAAACCCAATTTTGGGAAAAACCACCAGTAACATGAAACTCTTTTTCACTCTTTTGAAGTGATTCCTTGTGAAAGGCCAACCCTATTAAAGGTTACAATATACATTGTTAAATGTGACCTTCTTAAAGGATTTCAATGACCCTATTAGGAGTGACCCTTGTTAGAGGACTTTAGACCATTCACTTGAAATGTCACCCGATTAAAGGATTTACAAATGATTGTTAGGTCAACCTTAATCCAAAAGATTTACCCTAGACTGATACAATTATTAGAGAGTAAATGTAAGGCTTGATCTGATAATAACTTACAACTCCACTTTTAAATTACAAATCTCTATTTTTGTCCCCCATTATACTTGGCCTTCATACATTTTAGTTCTGATAGCTTGTTCACCCTTTAAGCATTCATACCCTTAATCCTTCTTGCTTAACATGCTAATGCAGACTCTTCTCCTAGGTCACTTACTAAAGAAAAACCCTTAAATCCCACTCTTCCTTACATTCCTGCACATGACACTTTTCTTCTAATCAATTATTCCTATAAATAGAAAATTAAGATATTTTTTTTGCTCATTTTCCATCATCCAATTTAGGGTTAGGACATATTAGGTAGGATATAATGAACCTACCCCATGTTCCATATCTCTTCTAGAGACTTCTCCTTGAATCCTCTTTGAATTTTCCTAAAAATGATTTACCTTGAATTCTGTGGCACCAACTCATCAACCTTATCTTCCACCTAGCTCACATATTCCAAGAAAATAAAATTGTTAGCTCAAATCCATTGAATTCACAATCTTTTAAATGATGCAACCACTCAACATTATCTAGCTTTTGATGCTCAACACATTGTGTTGCTTGACATCCTCTATAAAATCACTTAGCATGAACTAAAGTTTACTGGTGCTCAACATCAACTAAAGTTTTCTTGGCATCCACTATTCTACTTGACATACACTAGAATAAACTTTTACTTAGCTCCAACTAATTTTTTGCTCAGCTTGCATTAACATTGGTCAGTACCTACTATCCACTCGGTCAAGCTTTGTAGACAAATATTGTGTAACTTGTTCTTCTAAACTTTCTTAGTGTAATAAGCCTTTATAACCTTAAGTAGATTATTAATGCACCATGTTATCACTATCCTAACCAATTCTTGCACTTCTATACATAATCATAACTCAACCTTTCCTTTAGGTGCTATTGTTACATCTTTTGATCAAATCCTCTTCATCAATCAAATAAGTGATAATACTTAAATCATATAAGTAGTTGTCTTACCAGTAAATAGTAGGAGCCTATTGCTCATAGTTGTATCAATCTATTCTCAACAATCTCTCTCTTTAATAATCTTCTTCGATCTATTTTCAACAATCTCCCTCTTTGGCATTGATGGTAACCAAAATGATCAACCGAACCAACTAGGTCAAAATAGTAAGATAATACCAAAAAGAAAATAGTTCCTTGTATTGAAATCTCTCCCTCTATCAACAAATTTCATCTTCTGAGTAGGTTACAAAATTCTTCCTTATAATTCCCTATGAATTTCTTCTTTCTATATCTCCCTCTTAATAGGTAGATGTTAGGATTTCTCCTTTATTCTTCTGATCAATAACTATCTCCCCCTTTCTGGGATTTTACTATCTCCCTCATAATGCTTTTATTGTCCTTGATCAGAAATATCAACAATTATCTCCCTTAGTAATTATACTAGCTTGATAAAAAATTATCTCCCTCTTTGACAACAATGCCAAAGACTTGTCATCTTAACATGTAGATATAAGATTTTTTAGTTTCTTTAATTTCTCCCTCTATCACCTTACTTGTGACTGATTTTTATGTTTTAACTCTTTGGTTACTTTAGGTAGCTCCTAAAGTAAGATCCTATGCATCAATTTATTGTATTGAAAGGCAACTTGTTTAATGTTGGGCACTCCTTTTGTTACTTAGATAGCCTTTGATAGGGGTATCACCCCTACTTTACCTCTTAGATACTCATGAGCATCTTTAGGTAGTACTTTTGTGAAGATATCATCAATTTTTTCTTTTGTGTTGACATATTCCATCTTAACCTCTTTATCTTAAACAAATTCTATCAAGTAATGATACTTTATTGCAATGTGCTTAGTCTTTGTGTGCATCACATGATTCTTTGATATATTGATAGCACTTGTATTATCACAATAAAGTGTTACTGGTTCTGTGACCTCTTCATTCATTCATTTGAGTAGTTTTTTGATTCATACAATGTTTGTGTTGACATTCAGTCAAGTTTTTTTATTAGTGAAACCACCTATTTAGATTCTATGTGGCTACCACTTGCTCATTGAATAGTCTACAATGTTTTCCATGTAATTTAGTAGCCATCAAGCTTTATAGTTCATACTAAAAATTTTAGTGGTTACCAAGTGAATTTAGTTAGTGTGAAGTGCAATAGTTCAAACCAAGTAGAATCAAGTAGTGCGGAGTCCAGTAGTTCAACCCAGGTAGTTTAGTGGTTACCAATATTTATAGTTTCTACTGAGTTAGTAGTTCATGTGAAGTGAAGTTAGTTTTAATTGAGCTATGTGATGATTAGTGTTTGCTAAGTGTAGTCATGGTAAATGAGTAATTCAGTTTCTATCAAGTTACATAGTATTTACCAAGTCACCAGTGTAGACTGAGTTTGAGACTACCCTGAGATGATTAGTACAGAACAAGCTTCTACTTCTACTAAATGCATGATGATGCTGAGTAGTGATAGTGGACACCGTGTATCCAAATTTCACCAAGTCAGTCTTTAGAACCTAAGTGTCTTAATTTGGGCTAACTTTGTAATATTGGTTTTAACTTGTATATTGGCCAACTTTGTAATTATGTGAATTGGATTGATATATATGTAATGTATTGTATCATATTGAAAGTATGTTTGATGATGAAAAGGAGTAAGAAGGATGAATGTGTGAAATAGAAGCACGCGAATGTGAATCAACAATAGAAAAAGTGTATTGTAAGGCCATATTAGCAAAGGAGTATTAGAGTCATATCTATCACATAAAGGTGATCAGTACTTCTAAGAATCTCTATTAGCAAATTAGTTGTAAGTCAAAGATCTACTATTTCATCCTAATAGGTGTATAAGTCCAAATCCTTTAACAAGGTAGACTTAACAGTCTTTTGTCAAATCTCTTCATTGAGTGCATACTTCATTGTGTGCTTGTAAAACCTTTAACAAGGTGGACCTAGCAGTCCTAATTGCTCTTAATAGGGCAGATCATCAAAAGTGATCATTGTAAGCCTTAACAGGCTAACTTTATGATGCAGTATTGAAGTTTTGTGGGTGTCATCCCCATCCCAATTTTACTTTCTATTTGGAAGGTTTTTGGGTCACCAAATTATTGTGTTCAATTGTTATGAATGTTTTATATTTTTAGTTTCTCATGCATGTAGTTAGATTTGACTTAATGGATTAAATGGTAATTGGATTATTGCAATTAAGATCTAAAAATGGTAAAGTTTTAAGGTTACTGATTCACCCCTTCCCTCTCAGTAACCTACCATAGTCTTGAATATTTCCATCAATTGGTATTAGAGCTTTGTGGTTCTTAGGATAAAGCTTGACAACTTGAGAAAAGATCAAGGACAAAGGAGATATTTAGACTTGATAAGGCAATTGACAATGAAAAGCTAGATCTAGAAATGGCTATTGTACAACTCAAGAAAGCTAAGGAGCAACTTTCCCAATTCTTGAAAAGAAGGAAGGAACTTGCAAATCAAATGAATGATCATCATCACATTGAAGAAAAGATTGAAGAATTTTTTCCTTCAAGTAGTTCAGATGAAGCAAATGATGCAATCAAAGAAATCTTAGAGAAGAATGGTTCCTTGTAAGAAGAAGTAAGAAAGCTTAAAACAAAAAAAGAAATTTAGTTAGTAAGGCTATGTGAAATCTTGGAGTAGAGGAACATGATGAAAGAAGAAATGGATGGAAGAAAAAATGAGATCCATAACCAATCTCTTCAACATGTAGATCTTATGGATCAAATATTCAATGCAAATGAGGAAATCATCAGCCAAAGATAAATCAATGAAAGATTAAAAAATGATCTAGATTTGGAAAGGAAAGTCAATGAAAGAATAAGAAGTGAGATGAGATCTGAAAAGTAAATTAGTGAAAATTGAAAAATGACCTAAACTAAAAAGAAAATCAATGAAAGAATGATGAAGTCCCAAGTAGACATGAATCAATTAAATCAACTGAATGAGAAAAATCTCTATATAAAAAAAGGAAAAGTAGGAATTGGATATAAAGAAGAAGGTGAATCCTCCAAACAAGGTGCTCAAAGGAATCAAAGACCTACTTGCAATCACTGTGGTAAGATAGGTCATACATCAAATAGATGTTAGAGTAATGGTAAAGAAAAATTCAAAGGTAAATGCTAAAATTGTAATCAACATGGTCAAAAGGCTAATGAATGCAAAGAGAAACCAACATTTCAAGGCAAGTGTCACAAATGCAAAAAATAAGGTCACAAGGCATCAGACTGTAGAACCAAGTCATTCAATCTAGCAAAGAAAATTGTGAAAGCAATATATGGTTGGGACTATAACACTTGGTGTAGATGTTATTACTATGAAGAGTATGGACACATTGGCATGAACTATGTTAAACATCACACAAGAAAGAGAGATACCACCATAAGATGTTTCACTTTTACAAAACTTGGTCATCTAGCCAAGAATTGCATAAATATAGGTAGAATTGAAGATGAAAAGAAAGAAAAAGAAGATAACATTCAAAAGTAGATGAGGTAGCAATGGATTCCTAAATCTATCAAGGGAGCTAGTTCAAGCAATGATGGTTGTGTCACTCAAGAAGTGGGTGACTCTACCATTTCTGACTAAATTCTTAAAGAAGAACTAGAACTGCATTATCGTGATCACATCCAAATAGTTCCAATCAAAAGGTGACAAAGATCCAAATCAGTATTCTAGATACAAAAGGATCATTAAGGAATCAACATCAGTTATCATCGAGTTACCTTCTCTACCAAGTAAAGGTTGGGTCATAGAATTTACTGAGCAAGGTTGGGAGTAACTAGTCACACATGTCTGGTTATTGAGTTATGAAGCCTTCACCAAATGATTCAAATAGATAGTGGATGATAGCCTATCATGCACAATGATGTCATCACAACTACCTTTGTACCAAGCATTAATGACAAAGTTTTAACAAAAAGTAGGAAATTGAAATCATTTTCACCAAGAATTTTAAGTGTTATTGCAATCAAGTGAGCTACAGAGCAATCAAGTGACATCGAGCAAAATTTGTGGTAAAGTTTTTTCAAAGTTTTCCATGGCCTACCAAGTAGCCATGGCAGCATCAAGTAGTAGTATCAAGGCAAGGAAAGGGTCATAAATGTTGGTTTGAGGAGTCGAATGGAAAGCACCAGATTTCAAACTCATGCTAGTGATTGTTGAAACCCTCAATCCAAACGGAGCACAATCATAGATGCCTCCTAAGCTACTACTCATTAATGATGTTCAAACTCATTTTAAGTGTGTAATTTAAGAAATTGGAACCCTAGAGATGGATGATGCCCTAGGTGAATTTTGTGTAAGTGCTATTCTTAAACCTGAACATAAGCACTTGGAAGATGAGAGTTTAATCCACATTCCCCACTTGCCCTAAAGTTTCCAAATTAAATGGATCATAATCCAAGTTTAAAATAGTTAGTTATGGCTTGAGCAACCACTTTTGATCACTAAGAAGATGATTTATCATATCACCGACCTTCCCATGCTCTCTAAGGGCAAAACAACTAAAACCCTAGGTTGAGTGGAGTTAGAGAAGAAAAACCTAGGTGAGTGGGATAACAGAGGTATGAAAATTAGTAGTGTAACTGATGTAGAATTGAAATATGACATACATGTGATAGCTCACAAGATCTATAGTTCTAGTCATCTAAATAGTGTGTCATGTGAAGTAGTGGACTTGGCATACAAAGTTGTGAAGAATAATCTGTCATATGATCTTATATATTTTTTGTTAAAGTAGTTTAATAAAAACAAAGGACATCCAAGAACAACCCTTGCAAATTTGGTTCATTGTTGACATGTCTATTTTTCTATGTTCAAAAGTTTTTCCCTTGAAAAGACACAGTAGTATGTAGAAAGGATGTGCTAGTGCTATATCAAATAAATGAGTATATTGTAGAAATGGGTGAGAATTTTGTTAGTATAATGGATAGTTATTTTGATGTCTTCAAGGAGAAAATGAATAATAGATTCAAGATACCCTAAAAATTGGTTGAAGATTACAAAGATGATGTTTTTTTCATGGTAGACAATGACAAAGTCTACATTCAAGCAGTGAAACCCAAAGTTGTATGGGTAAAACCTCTTCCCTATGAGGTAAATATAGATGAAGCAAAGGACATTATTGAAGCCTTGATAAATGAACCTATTGATCCAAAGGAACCACACTTTGGAACATATGATGAGGCTAAGACAAGAATAGAGCTTGAAATCAAGCTTCCATAGGTGGTTAACAAAGGAAAGAGGAGCATAGAAAAATTGAAAACCAAAACACCTCTTATGTTAACTAAGGGTAAGGAAGAAGATGTGGAAGAAGTAGAGGATGAAGAGGAGTTAGAAAAGGAAGAAGAGCTAGTAAAGAAGAAAGGCAAGGTGAACATCACCAAGCCATCCATTGCAATATTCACAAAAAGATCTAGGAAGAAAGGCAGTGAAGTTATCTTTAGCAAACCTCCTCCCACTTTCCAAGAAAGACTGAAACAATTGGAAGAAGGTGCTAGCATAACCAACTTAAAATCATTAAAGTATGAAACTAGGATAGAGGCTGCGAAGAAATAGGTTGAAGAATTGGGGCTAACCAAAATGGGAAAATGGAAGTATTCCCCTGATTAGATAGCCTCCTAGATCTCTAATGAACTATTAGAGAAAATAAAGCCAAGATGGGACTTTTCTATGCAATAGCTAAAGATATCTATGCATAAACCCTGAGGCAGTTTCTATTGATCATCATAAATGCAGAGGTAAAAGAGTCCTTAAAGAAAAATGAATGTAAATGACTCTTAGATTTAATACTTATTTAATTTTGTTAAAGGATATAGAATGTGTGGTCAAGAATGCCACAAGTATGTAGAAGAATGTTTATCACTTGCATAAACAAAGTGACTTCCCAGTAGAAGTCAAGGATGATGAGGAAGAAGAAACATACACTGAACATACACATTTTAACAATGAAGAAATTGAGAAAGATAAAGAGGAAGAAACTACCAAGGAAGACAAAGAAAATGATGAAGAGACTCATCCTATGAAGATATTAGCTGTAGTCATTGCCTCACTTCCTCACTCTCTAGCTAAAATTGTAGCATCATCAAGTTTGAAGATAGCTTCAACAAGTTTGATTGTGACCACAACATATACATCAAATGTCCAATCACTCTTCACTCCCTCATAGCTTAGTACATCACTAATAGAAGTGTCTACCACTTCATCTACTGAGCTATAGGCTCCCTCTTCTTCATCTTTTGAGTCAACATCATCAACAATGAGTATAGTATGTTCCACAATTTTGAGTTCTTCAGTAGTTAGTACTTCAGTTTTGAGTTCTACAATTTGGGATTCTATAGTTTTGTCTTCTATAGTTTTGGATAATTTTATAAGTACTTTAGTTTTGGATTCAGTAAGCATTCTAGTTAGTATTCCATCTGTTGGTACTATATCAATTTTCACTACTAGTCCTACTATATCTACAATTGTTTCCATTCTAGATTCAATAACATTATGTGTATATGCTACTTTAGTATGTTAGAAACACTAAATTAAAACAATCAAAAAATATTTGCATACTAATTTAACATAACTTCATGAGAGACAAAGTGAAGTCCTCAAATGAGAATATGAGCCATGGATAGGCTCTCTCAATGAGGATGATCACTTGATGTAGAGGTGTGTCTAATAGCTAAGATGGCTTGATTATGTATGTATGCTCAAATGCTCAAATGGGATTCAATGGAGGATTTTTGATAGATTTTGGTGAATGGATTTGATGTAAAAAAATGGCTTCTCAAAATGGCATTATGGCTTTACTTTCTAAATTGTGTTGTTTTTGCAAAGGGGAAGGATAAAATATATAGGCAAGAGGCTTGAGGGATGGAGGGCTAAAATGGAAGGAAAGGAGAAAGCTTATGGAGGGCTCAGATTGAATGAGAGGAGAGCACATGGATTGTGCTTCCTTACAGCCAATCAGAGAGTGACACATGTCATAGGGTGAGAGGATGGAGGAAAGGGCAAGGATGAGTCAACAAAAGAGGCTAAGGGGATAATATCTTCATAAAGACCCTTCATAAGTGCTTTGTAAGAGCATTGAAGGAGAGTGTAAGAGATATTTGAGGGTCATTTATGTTGGAGGGTGAGGAATTTTGACTTGGGTTGGATTAGGAAGGTTTTAAGCTTGCTTAGGTTTGTGTAAATGATTAGAGAATGGATTAGGATTGTTTAGGATTAGCTTAGGGATAGGGAAGTGGATGGCAATAAATGAGGGCGCGTGAAGAAGGAGATATTTGTTAACTTTGGCTTAGGTTAGCAAGTCTTAACCCATGTTCAGGGAATGTGACAAGGTTAGGAGAGGATTAGGATTATGATTAAAGATAAGGATTGACATCTTCTAGAAGAGTCTAGGCTTTGGATGAGGATGAAGACTTTCTAGAAGAGTCTAGAACTTCCTAGGATGAGGATAAAAAAGGTTTTTTAGAAAATAAATAAAGTTTTATTTATTTCAAGGGTTTGGGTTGAGGAGATATTTATTAAAACATTTTTAATAAACATGAGGATTAGTATTTAATCTTAATTAAATATTTTGAGTTGGGTTAGGGATAGGAAATGATGGGATTAGCCTTTAATCAAAATTAAAGAAGGATTAGAAGATTTTGGAAGAGGTTAGTGGTCTTGAGAAAATTGGCCAAGTTTTGGGCAAAAAATAAATTATTTATTTATTTTGGGATTTTTGGTCAATTTATTAATTAAATAATTAATAAATAAGGAAATAATGTTTAAATAAGATTTAAACATTTTTGGGAGGGATTCCTTAATTAAATATTTTAAATTAAGATAAAGGGATTTAATGGAATCCAAAATTAATTAATTAATTAAAAAAATAATTAATTAATAAATGATGATGCCATCAGGGACTTTTTTTAGAAAATAAAAATATTTTTATTTTCTAAAGGATTTTTAGGTGTCTACATTTTGCCCCTCTTTGATGTGATGTCGCAAGTGGCATGGCATCAAAGATAAGAAAATAAGATGCCCAAGGCTAGAGCAGAAAAGGAGAGAATGGACTGCGAGATGCCCCCTCAAGAAGGCGGCAGGGAGAGAAAGTGAGGCTCGATGACTTTTTGAAAAGTACAAGAATCTTGGCAGGTGGGAGGACGAAGAGTGGCTTAAGAGAAGAGGTTTAGTTAGCTCAAACTCTCACTATGGGAGAATGATAAAGGGGAAAATTAGTGGCACAAGAGTAAATAAGCTTAAGACTTTTAGGATTGGGGGAAGGATGAAAGAGCAGAGTGCTATAAAAAGGAATCCAGGATAGGGAGATGGATGATGGGATGATAAAGCTGATGCAACAGGATTTCAAAGAGCTAGATTGACAAGAGATGGTTTTCAAAGATCCCTAGGACTAGGATTTTGGATCTCGAAAGATGAGGCTTGGTGGATCCTAAGACTAGGATTGTGGATCCCTAAAGCTAAGAGTGATGATTGATTCAAAGAGATACTGATGCATAAGCTGGGGTAGAAGAGACAGATGCTGGATATGGATGGGGAATAATGGAGATGAAGGGATTCCATTGAAGCTTTTTGAGCGGGGGGATACTTGAAAGAGAAGTACAACCATGTAGTTGAGCACTAGATTTGTTATAGGACTGTTGGTTAATTGCCAAGGTTACCAAGAACATCAAGGCCTTTTCACCAATTGTCTAGAGGACTAACGGACTTGACTCAAAACAAACACACAAGGATTGCCCCAATAGCACACATGAATCCCAAAGGAAGCAGCGTGGAACTGACACTAGGTAACCCACAAGCAGAAAAAAAAACAAACAAAAGACATGATCAAAACCTTATGCTCAGATTGCCCCATTCGCAGTATACCATGATATGTAAGATCATGGCAAGCTTGAGGAGGGAACAAAAAGATTTCTTGGAAAAGATACTTCAAGACCCAAAGGGAAGATTCTAAATCAAAAGAAAGTGAAAATCCAAAAGAGAACCATTTGCCAATGAGATGGGTAGGATGAGGTACTAACAGACCAAGATCAGACATGAGGAAAGCTATATCCTACAAGGATCTATCGGAGAGCACTTAAGCTGATGGATCTAGATGAGTGATGCATCTAGCAAGATGAACTAAGAAGGATAAAACTTTGGTGACAGGAGATCTAGCTAAAGGATGCATTGGAATAGCTAACCAAGGGTTGTGTGATGTGTGCAAGATGCTGATCAAGGATGAACTAACACGAAAGCTGGATAGATACAATGGTACTAAGCTAAAGAGGATGTACAAGCTGACAGACCAAGATATGTTACAAATGTACAAGGTTGTTCATGTTTGGGTTTTGTGAGATGGAAATGTTTTAGAGTGTGTTGGATAGATAGTTGGATAATTTGATGGTTTTGTGAGAAGCTTAAGGAAAATGGGGTTCTTTTTGTGCATGTGATAGGATACAAACTAGGATACAAGATTATTTACAAGCTGGAATATGGTACAAGTTTTGGACAAGATTTGGATATACAAGCTATGATACAAGGGGTGATACAATATTTACAAGGTATGATACAAGCTTTGGTACAAGATTTACAAGATGAGGTACAAGATTTACAAGCTATACAAGAGGTATTTACAAGCTTCATTAGATTTTGGATATTTGGTTGGAACACCAAGGGAACAAGCAGGTGTTTTATGGGATGGTGAGTGGATGGATGAGGGATAGGATAGTGATAGATAATGGATTAGTCTTAGTACAAAAGGCACCTAAATTACCAGGTTTTCACCAAGGTACCTATCCAAGGTGCTTGAATTGCCAAGTTTTCACCATTGGACGCTTATTTCTCTTTTTTTTTTTTGTATTTTTCAAAAGCTGGGTATACCAAGGATCTTCAAGCATAGAACTTCTTGAGATGAATGATGTTAGTAGGATCATTCAAGAGTTCTCCTTCCAGTGTAGATAGCTGATAGGCTCCAGAGCCAAAGGAGGCAGTGACAACATAAGGACCAAGCCATGTAGGTTCAAACTTTCCTTTCTTTTCTTGATCGGCTTGGACTTTCATATTTTCTTTGAGGACCATGTCGACTGGCTAAAAGTGTCGGGGAAGCACCTTCTTATTGAGGTTACTTTTAAGATGAGATTGATAGACTATGAGGTGATCATAGGCATGTTGTCACTTCTTGTCTAGGAGATCTAGCTAGGTGAGCTGAGCTACTCTGCATTCTTCATCTGATATTTGCCCTCGCAAAGATATGCACAAGGAGGGAAGTTCAACCTCTATGGGTAGTACCACTTCGACACCATAGACAAGGGAGCATGGAGTTGTTCATGTGAATGTATAGAAGGAGGTTTGATAGGCCCATAGGGCTGGATTTATTTGTAGGTGCTAATTGTGGCCAGAACCATTGACAACTTTCTTTAGGATTTTGAGGAGGGTTTTTTTAGTTGCTTCACCTGGCCATTACCTTGTAGGAAATATGGGCTAGAAAAGTGGTGATGGATGTGAAGGGAAGTGCATAATTCTTCCATGTTGATATTTTCAAAGTTACCTCTGTGGTCGGTGAAGATGGTGGATGGGATGCCAAAGCGGCAAACAATGTGGTACAAGATGACCTAGGAGACCTGAACTCCTATAGCTGAGACTAGGTGGACTGATTCCACCCATTTAGTGAAATATTTTGTAGCTATTATTATCCATTTATGTCCAATAGATGAGAGAGGTGTGATAGTTCCAACTAGATCAAGGCCCCAAGATGCAAAGGGCCAAGGTGGTGCAATAGGTTATAGATCTTGTGTTGGAGCATGCACAAGATTGGTGTAATACTGACATGGGAGACATTTTTTGACAAAGTCACAAGAGTCTTCTTCGATGGTAGGCCAAAAGTAGCCTGCTCTAAGAATTTATCATGCTAGGACAATACCACTCGTGTGGGCACTACAAAGTTTGGAGTGTACTTCTGTTAACGCCATCACTGCCTCATTTTGGTCTAAACACCTAGAGAGAGTATCGTGATAACCTCGACGATATAGGGTGTTGGCTATGATGACATAGCAGGATGATTTTTGAATGAGGTTTTAACATTGGGTTCATGTGAGGTGAGGGGATATGATACCATCTTTAAGGTAAGCATGGATTTCATGGTACCAAGGGGATTGCGGACCAACCAAGATGCAAACACGATTTGAATCCTCATTCACATAGGCAGGTGTGAGGAGCTGCTCGACTAAAAACTCATACTACATAGCTGCTTGGGGAATTTCCAAGAGCGAGCCGATAGTAGCCATAGCATCTGCTACTTTTTTCTACATTCGAGACACTTGTATAAACTAAAGCTTTGTAAAATGCTGGCTTAGCTAATCAACTAGCTCATTGTAGGGTAATAGCTTTTCATCTTTGGTTTGATATTCATTTAGGACTTGCTTGATGACGAGCTGAGAATTGCCAAAGATTTGTAACTCAATGATGTTCCATTTTGTGGCTATCTTTAATCCTGCTATGAGAGCCTCATATTCAGCTATATTGTCGGTGCTAGGGAATCATAGCTTAAAAGCTTTTGGAATGTAATCTCCTTCAGGTGTGACCAACAATATTCCTGCCCCTGATCCATGAGATGTGTATGAGCCATCAAAATAAAGTTTCCATGAGGGCTGTTCTTCAATTAGATAGATATGTTCATCTGGAAATTTTGTGATCAAAGGATATGTATCTACTAGAGGTGCATCAGCTAGGTGATTTGCTATAGCTTGCCTTTTGATTTCCTTTTTGTCCACATACTGGATGTCAAATTTGCTAAGGAGCATAACCCATTTGGCCAATCGGCCTGTAAGTGCTATTCTAGAGAACATATACTTGAGAGGATCAATTTTGGATACTAGCTGGATAGTATGACTTAGCATGTAGTGGTGAAGCTTTTGAATTGAGAAAACAACTGCCAAACAAGCTTTTTCCATAGGAGTGTAATTGAGTTCATAACCAACTAGGGTTCTACTGATATAGTAGATGGCTATTTCTCTGCCGTAGTCAATGTGCTGTGCTAGAAGTGCACCTGGAGAAATAAGCATTGCTTTTATGTACAAGATGAAGGGACAACCAAGAACTGGTGGAACCAAGATAAGGGGATTGCCGAGATACTGCTTGAGCTGATTGAAGCTACGTTGACATAAAGAATCCCACTTGAAGTTCTCATCTTTCTTTAGTAGATTTTCAAATGGCGTACACTTATCTACAAGCTGGGAGATGAAGCACCAGATGGATTGAAGCTTTTCCTGAAGAGTATGAAGCTGTCGCAGTGTTTGGGGAGGAGGCATGTCTAAGATAGCCTTGACCTTATTGAGGTCGATCTCTATACCTTGCTTAGAAACTATAAAGCCTAGAAGCTTGCCAGATGTGACCCCAAAGACACATTTCTTGGGATTCAGCATGAGATGATATTTGGCTAACCTATCAAAGACTTTCTCTAGGTCAGCAAGATGATCCATGAAGGTGTGAAATTTAACCAAGATATCATCCACGTAATCCTCCAAAATGCTATGGATAAGATCATGGAAAATGGTTGTCATAGCTCTTTGATAGGTAGCCCCAGCATTCTTTAGGCCAAAAGGCATCATTTTGTAGCAAAAGGTTCCCCAAGGGGTAGTTGATGTTGTCTTATACTGATCCTCTTCTACAATCTTGATTTGATTATACCCAGAAAATCCATCCATGAGGGACAGAATTTCATGTCCAACTATAAAGTCTACAATCATATCTATGTTGGGTAAGGGAAAATCATCTTCTAGACAAGCTTTGTTAAGATGTCTAAAATCAGTATAGATTCTGATGTCACCAAAAGGCTTAGTGATGAGGACCATGTTGGAGATCCACTCTGAGTAGTCGATAGGTCGAATAATCTTAGCAGCTAACATTCTTTCTAATTTAGCTTTGACTAGTAATGTCACCTTGGGGTGCATTTTTCTAAGCTTTTGTCTGACGGGCCTGATCTTTGGATCGACTGCAAGATGATGAACTACAAGCTTTGGATCAAGTCCTAGCAACATATTGAGAAATATTTTCACCTTCTTCCATTCTCATATCATCAAACTTACCTCTAAGACTTTCAACTTTGGCTCTAAGAACATTAGTGTCTCCTCTATAGATGGTAGATAAGGCATCCCACATTTTCTTTTCACTATCAAGACCTTTGATGTTATCAAATTCAACATAACTTAGGGTAGAGGGAATCTCCAACATTTCTTGGTTATGTTCTTTCTTCTTTTTCATATCCTCAATAGCTGGGGCTCTAGCAAGGTCAACATGCTTAGTAGTAATGGTAGATTGTGCATGATCTCCAAGTCCTCCAAGGTGTAGCTTCATCAAACTTTTCCATGTAGGAAAGTTATTTGTGTTGAGCTTTGGTACTTCTCTTTGTGACATATTGATCTTTGTGCTTCTAGTACCTTCAAACTAGTCCTCTCAAGCAGATTACTCTGATACCAATTATTGGAATACTTTTAAAATAACTTGGTGAGGGCAAGGGGTGGGGGGTGAATAAGTTATTCAAGGTCCAAATGTATCAATAATTTTTTTCACAACTTAGTGACCCCATAAAACCTTCTTCATGCATGCATCCATAAGATTATGCAATCACTTAAAACTTGTAAGTTACTATTAAATCAACTTATAGAAATGTAAACATTAAACATAATAGATTAATCAACACCCTTGGCACAATGATTTACATGGAAACCCAATTTGAGAAAAACCACTAGTAACATGCTACTCTTTTTCACTCTTCTAAAGTGATGCCATATGAAAGGCCAACTTTGTTAAAGGTTACAATATACACTATTCAATGTGACCCTATTAAAGGATTTCAATGACCCTATCAGAAGACTTTAGACCATTCACTTGGAATGTCACATGGCTAAATGATGTACAAATGACTATTAGGTCGACCTTAATCTAAAGGATTTACTTTAGATAGATACAATTATTAGAGAGTAACAATAAGGATTGATCTGATAACAACTTACAACTCCATTTGCATATTATATATCTCTATTTTAGTCCTCTATTCTACTTAACCTTCATATATTTCAGTTCTAATAGCTTGTTCACAAGCATTCATACCCTTAAGCCTTCTTTCTTAACATGCCAATGCAGACTCTTCTCTTAGGTCACTTGATGAAGCAAAACCCTTGAGTCCTTGTGTTCCTTAGGTTCTTTCACATGACACTTTGCTTCTAACCATCTATTCTTATAAATAGAAAATTAAGATCCTTTTGCTACTTATTTTCCATCATCCAATTTATGATTAGGATGGATTAGGTAGGATACAATGAATCCACCCCACATTCCATATCTCTTCTAGAGGCTTCTCCTTGAATCCTCTTTGAATTCACCTAAAAATGGTTTACCTTGAATTTTGTGACACTAGCTCATCAAACTTATCTTCCACCTAGTTCACATATTCCAAAGAAACAAACTTGTCAGCTCAAATCCATCAAATTCATGATCTTTTAAATAATTTAGCCACTTGACATTATCTGACTTTTGATACACAACACATATTGTATTGCTTGACATCCTCTATAAAATCACTTGTCACAAACTAAAGTTTATTGATGATTGACATCAACTAAACTTTACTCAAAATCCATTGTTCTTCTTAGCATATGCTAGAATAAACTTTTACTCAGCTCCAGCTAATTTTCTTCTCAGCTTGCATTGACTTGGCTTCACAGCTACTATCCAATCGGTCAAGCTTTGTAGACAAACTTTGTGTAACTTGTTCTTCTAAATTTTTTTAGTGTAACCAGAATTTGTAACATTAAGTAGATTATCAATACATCATGTTATCACTATCTTAATTGATTCTTGTACTTCATTACATAGTCATAACTCAACCTTTCGTCTAGGTGCTTTTGTTACATCTTTTGATCAATCCATCTTCATAAATCAAATAAGTGATAGTACTTAAATCATATAAGCAATTATCTTACCGCCAAATAGTAGGTTTAACATCAGTGAAAAAACAATGATTGAAACCTATTGATCATATTTGTATCAATTTTTTCTCAACAATCTCTCTCTTTAATAGTCTTCTTCAATCTATTTTCAACATAAAGGGTATGTATGGAGCTGTGTTTTTAGTATGAACATAGTAGATCATGAAAAAAAATCAAGGTAGTTATACATAGGAAATTATCTAAGGGTTAGATAATTATCCAATAGAATAGGAACAAGTTTGTTATATACAGATAACATTATAATATTTAACACATGTGTAGTTAACAATAGGTAGTAAAAAGTGTCATAATGATGTAGGTAAGTGTGCGTAACAATACAAGCAATATGACAATAGTTATGATCAATTTTCTAGATAGACACTATAGACGAAAGAATAGAGTATGAAAGAGAAATGAGGATTATAAGTTAAAGAGTTATTTTGTCTATGAAATAAATTTTTAACTAATTAGGGATGATATCCTAGATGTTAACCCTAAGCTAGCATTAGTTAATTTTTTATTTAGCCAAACATGTAAAAGCTTGAAGGCCACAAGGTAGTTTTGTATAATACAAAGGTATATAAGAGAGATTGCATTATGCAAAGTAGTGTGGATGTGATATATGATATATAAAGTGATATGCAAATTAGATGATGTGAAATATGATGTATGACCAGAAGATTGCAAAGTAAAAAAGTAATACTAAGAGGTTTTTGTATCTATTTATTTTTGTATAAAGGAACTATATTTTATAATTACATGTTTGGGTAGTGGGCTCATCTTGCATACATTCTATAATTGTATATACCAACTCCTAACAAGGTTGAGGTTTATAATAGGGACTAGTCCTCTAACAAGGACTAAGACACTATATGTACTTCATAGAATCCTAACAAGTTCAACATCCTTAACAAGACACTTTTTTTTAATGTATCATTGTGTGGGTACTGTCCCCACTTGGGTTTTATCTTGGTGATGGTTTCCCTAGTTAACAAAATATGGTGTCATGAGTTCTCTTTTTGTATGGTTATAATTACTATTCAAAAATTTTAGTTTACATTCATATGCATGTTATAAAGTAATTAACAATATTCATTTGTGGGCAAAAGTTTGTAAAATACTGATTCATGTAGGAGTTGATGAAATCCAACTCTATAGCTCACCAAGATCACCTACATGCAAATAATGTGTCGAAGGGAAACAAATAAGAAAGAGGTGGAGTTTGGAAAAACCCTAAACAGACATGAGAGAGAATATATTGCAAAACAAGAAAATGTATTTACAATGAAAAATGGAATGAGAAAATACAATGAGAGAGCTCGAAATTAAAGGCCTCATGGAAGCTTGTAAAACAACCTGGAAAGTGGTAGAAGATAAGGTTGAAAACTAAGCATACACAAAAAGGTGGAACATGCTAGAAGGGAACAAACTCCTATGTTGTCAACAACTCATCACTAGAATAATTAAATGAATACATTAACCTAAGTAAGCTTAAGTAAATAGAATAAATAATAAATAATAAATTATTTACTCTAACACCCCCTCTTAAGTGCAACTTAGGCGAATACCTTAAGCTCACAAAACTAAGATGAAAATGAAGAATGGGTCCCAGCAATGAGGCCATGTTAGTTACCCATGTACAATACAAAAAAATGCAACCTCTAAAAATGGGGAAAGAGAAAAAACCACATGGGAAAAACCCTCCCCCAAAAAGAGGTAAGAACCTAGTGAAGAACTGAAGAAGCCTCCAACTAGGGGAATGTCCCCTAAAATAGGAACAAAGAGAGATCATGAAGAGCATCATGGAAGAAGAAGGCATGAATTTAGCATGTCTATATGGTAGATGATCCATCTCACAAAAATGAATAGGTAGCCAATCACTACAATCATCTCATCTATAGGATCAACCATTGAATGCATAGCTCACACTATCAAACCATCAAACCAAGGATGCATTAGAACAACAACATAACCCCCCCTTAATGTAGATGGGGTGAGATGATAGGCAACTGAGAAGGTAGGCCAAAATCCTATGTAGACAAAACTAAGAATGATGAGAGAAGAAGAGATACAAACACCTATAAAGACACAATCATGCTAACGCTGCATGAGGCTAATGTCATTGAAGGGACGCTCACTTGACAAAGGGAGAGGGCACAAAAATGGAAACAACTATCCCCACCATGGTGCTTTTTAAAATGAGTGCAAGTACAACTATCTCAAAACAACATTCATGAACCTAAAATGCAAAAGTGGCACTTTATCTTAGTGTGTATACATAAAAGTTCTTACAAATGATGTCTATAATGATCTAGAAAGGAAACAAGCTGATACAAAAGATAGTATAGCTCAAAAAAAAAGATTCCATGCCTTGAAAATGATCTTCAGACCTAAAACACCCAAGATATCTACCATAGAGAAAAAACTCCAAAAAAGGATAGAAAGAGCATGGGCCAAAATCTAAGGAAAAAGACCATATTTTTGAAAAGGTGACAAAACTAGCTTTCCAAAAATATAACATTTTCAAAAAATGAACATGGGACACAAAAGATATGCATGCCAAAGTCAAAAATAGAACTTTGGAGTTCAACTATAAAAATCAACAATAAAATTGCATCAAAACTTAAAAATACCTGCACCAATGTCTTCGTCTTAGAACCAACTTTTTGGCACTTCTTTTGGATCAAAAAAATACCTCTGCATGATCAAGATATTGCCAAAAAATTTTAAGTAGGTCCAAAATGACCCTAGAGAGGTGCAAGATGCCTAATGATGTAATGTTGATGTCATGCTGAGGTAAGAAAATCATGCAATTAAATTTGATGGTCTAGGGGCTGTTGCAACGAAAAAGAGTATAGACGTGGTAGGGGTGATGTAGCATGGTCCATGTGGAAAAGTGCCACGTGGCACCTATGTCATGTGTCACCCTTGGACTATGCCAAGTGTGCTGTGGGCTGGTGACAGTGCCTCCACTTAGGCTCTGTGTTGTCAGCAAACTAACTGTGCATAATGGATAGGCTGGCATTGACACAACATCCACATGAGTGTTCCTGACTTTGCAAAAATTGACACACGAGTTTTTGATTGTGTAGAGATAGAGTGTGGAAGTTGGAGGTGGTATAGAAAGGAGGCAACAAGGTGGAGCAGTCAAGGTTACCACCAGGAGAGTGATGCAGGGGCCATGGAGGAGGTCGGGCACTGCAGGGGTGGTGTGGCTAGTGTTGGTGGGGTGCTAGTGAAGCATGGGCAGCCCTGTGGTGGCCGTTGGGTGGTGCCATGGTGGTGCACTCAAAAACCATTTTATAAAAAAAATTCTTTTGCAAAAATCTATTTGTACAGTCCATATGACAAGGCTTAAAACAATTTTTTTCGCCTCCCATAGCTCTGTCTCCAAAATAGACAAATTTTATATGGATCCTAACTGAAAAGTGCCTTCTGAATTCAATGGCAATGTTTTGAAAAAATGCATTTCCCCCAGATTGAAGAAAAATGCACAAACAAACTAGGGTTTGTGTCTTCGAATCATGGCTTCAAAAAACCTTCAATGAAGTAGCAATAGGGAGGCTTGATACCATGTAGGAGTTGATGAAATCCAACTTTGCAGCTCACTAAGATCACCTACATGCAAATAACCTATCAAAGGGAAACCAAGAAGAAAGAGGTGGAGCTTGAAAAAACCTAAAATGGACATGAGAGAGAACATATTGCAAAACAAAAAAATGTATTCACAATAAAAAATGGAATGAGAAAATACAATGAGAGAGCCCGAATATAAAGGCCTCATGGAAGCTTGTAGAACAAGTTGGAAAGTGGTAGAAGATAAGGTTGACAACTAAGCATACACAAAAAGGTGGAACATGCTAGAAGGACCAAACTCTCGTGTTGTCAACAACTCATCACTACAACAATTAAATGAATACATTAACCTAAGTAAGCTTAAGTAAATAGAATTAATAATAAATAAATAATTATTTACTTTAACAATTCACCCCACTCTTAGTTTTACCTATTTCTACCAATTGGTACCATAGCAAGGTTACTTTGAAGATGTTTAACAACCTAAGTAAGATCCCTATGAATATGGAATAGTTAAAGAGGTATCTTGAAGAACCTCTTGAGAAAATTGATCTTCTTACTGAAGAAAGAGACAACCTGAAAGAAAGGTATGAAGATGCAAAAGATTACATTGGAAAATTAAAAGATAAGATTGATCATCTCAAATCTAGAAAAGATCCTAAAACAAAGACAAAAGATAGTGATGAGGTAGAAATCTTAAAGAAAGAAAATGATATTTTGAAACATGAGTTGAATATTGTTGAACTAAAGCTAAGTTTGAATAAATATGACAATAAGATTGAATCAAATCTAAAATTTGAAAACACAAATCTAAGATCCCATATTAAAAAAGTGACATTTTTACTTAACTCTATCAAAATAGAGCGTGCATAACTTGAGAAGTAATATACTATTGTGAATGGAGAATTAACCCAGGCTAAACAATAGTTAAAGAAGCTATACTCTAGTAGTGAGAAAATTAATCAACAACTATATTATATGAGACCTTCCTATGATAAGACTGGTCTTAGATATTTCATTGGAGAGAAATTAGTAAAGAAATATAAAACTAAAAAGGAACTAGATTTGGTTATCAAAACCCCTAAACCTAAGAAGAATGATTAGAATGGGATTGAACCAAGTAAGTCAACCTTGAGAAACGTGATGAACCTAAGTAAATAGAGAAAGTTGAACCACCTAAAGAGGTAAGGTATGAATTCAAAAGTAGATTCTTTATATGTAATGAAGTTGGTCATATGAAGAGGGATTGTACATGTAAGTCATTCAAACCTATTACTAATTTCTATTATTATAACTATCATAGTTTTGGTCATAAAGAAGTGCTTGTAAGCAACCTAAGTTTGATAGTAATAATAGTAATAGAATGTTTATGGATACTAACACTTGAGGTAATGAAAGAAGGAGGTCCTCAAGCAGATCTAATTAAGGAGACAAAGATACTAGAATAAGGAGTAACATTGTGTGCTACAAGTGTAACAATTTTGAACACATTGCTAGGAATTGTAGAGTACAAGTTAATCAAAATGGACCTAATTAGAGGAGCACACTTGTATGTTAGTTACACAACAATTTTGGTTACATTGCAAGATTTTGTAGAATGGATATGAGAAACATTAAAAGGAATCCAAAATTTAGAAGGAAAAACAACAAAAATGTCAGAAGGAATGATAACAGAAACAACAACCAGAAAAATAAACTCAAAGAACAAGTCAAAGAATTCAAAGAGGTATTTTAAAAGGAAAAAGATCCATCAAGGTCACATGTGGTATTGGAAGAACAATATTTTGATGCACCTGATGACAGATTGAAGTCAACAGTTATATGTGATTCATCCTATTTGAATTAAGCATTTGTCTATTGAAGATAGAGAACCAGATAGATGGAACAAGAGTTAGAGTTCATATTGGAAGTTGCAAAGTTAGTATGTGATAAAATAAGTTGAGAGGAAGCTTTCATTAAGAGTGCATTTTATTTTGAGATCACATCAAGGTGTACAAATGAAAACAAGTTTACTAGTTAATAGAGATAGCTTTTAAAAAATTGAGTAGTTGCACAATCAATGTAGAGTTTGGTTTGAAAGGATTTAAGGAATGCAAACAAGATTACATGTACCATTCAATCATGAGAAGAGTTAAGGCATAGTTGAGAGAAAATTGACAAAGAATTAATGATGAATTGAAGTGTTTTCAAGTATGAAGTAAAAGAAGCCCTAATTATGCATAAATAAGGTATTCTTCAAGTTTATTAGTTAAATTTTCAAAGTATTTGAATCAAAAGAAAATGGAGAACCCTATTGTCTATGATATTAATAAGAAATCTAGGTATAAATTAAATAAATACCCATTTGTATCATTGGAAGATGATCCTTTGGGAGTATTTTTGCAAGTTCCACCGAATGCATTTCATGTAGAGGATGTAAGAGTATACATTCACTAAAAATTTGAGACTATTGGTGATAGTGTGGTGTGCAATAATGATCTGTCTTTGAAGCAAGGTTTTCAATACCTAGAAGGGTTAAAAATTATTAGATATATATTTCATACAAATTTTGATAATCATGAATGAACCAAAATCATCTTGAGCTGAACCCATGAGGGAATTCTCTAGGTGGGAGATATTCCTGTTATGATAGATGATGACATGATTCACAAGTTTACTAGATTAAGTAATGAAGGAAGCAATCTAGTGAATGAAAAGATTATGAAGAAAATGGTTGAAACTAACTTGAAGACTAAGTTTTATGGGAGAAACATGAGAATTGACTTGATAAAGGAGGATGATGTGAGAATCATTAGAAAAATTAAAGGTTATAAGATGAATTATAGTTCAAGTATAAAATTTGTACCTACTAGATTCATCCATGAAGTATATCTAATGAAACTAAAGAAAGATAAAATAAATATGTGTGAAATTATGAAATAGCAGTTGCTTGATAATATTGAGAAGTTAAAGAGGAAAAAGAATGTAGTGTTTAGATTTGAATCACTAATATCTCATCTTTTCTTTCAAGTTATTAGAAAGTTTACAGGTATGCCAGATGCACACTTGGACCTAATTACTCACCATTATAGAAGACAGTCAAAGGAAAGAATTATTGAGGACATAACAAAAATGATGAGCAGTTTCTATTTAGAAATGAAATTGAGATTTAGAATTCCTCCCTCATTGGTAGAGAAGTACAAAGATGATATATATTTCATGGTTGAAACTGTTGTCACCTGTATGGAAGCAGTAGAACCTAGAGTTAAGTTCATAGAACCTATGGGCTATGAAATGAGTGGAGAACTAATATAAGTTTATGTGAAAATCATGCTTTGATCTAATAGGGATACAAATTGTCTTAGATGGGGAACCTATGATGAGAAAGTTAGAGAAGTTCACAATGAACTATACAACAAATACATTAAGAAGAATGTAGAAAAGAAAATTGAAGCAATCTTAAAAGAGACTGGTATGACTAGAAAATAATTTGAGGAAGTAAAGGGAATTTCTTTGGAGATGTAGGCAAGTGGAAAAAATGAAATATTAGAAGCTACATCCATTATAGTAGTAGGACCTACATCAGTTGTATAACAACATGGATAGAATGCAACTAGAGAATGCAGTTGTTAGACACATAATTTTGGATTATGGATTATGAAATAAACATTGTTGATAATTTGGTTAGCTACATTAGTTTTGATGATGATGAGGAAGTAACCAAGAAAAAAGATGAAGAGTAAAAGACAAAAAGAGAGGAATAGTTAGAAAGAAGAAAGAAATTGAGAAGAAAGAGGAGGAAGAAGAAAAGAAAAAGAAAGAGGAAGCAAGGAAAGTAGAGGAAAATAAAAAGAAAGAGAGGAGAAAAAGAGAAATGAAGAAGAGGAAGATAAGAATAATAAGGTAGAAGAAGAGAAGGAGGAAGAAAGGAATAATAAAGAGGAAGGGAGAAAGAAGAAACAAGAATCTAAGATGCAAAAAAGGTAAGTGCACCTAGTTCTTCTAGGACACCTATTTCATTAGCCACATTGTCAGGGAAAGTGTTGGAATTAACAAGTGGGAAGATTTACTTCTAAGAGCAGGGGGGTGGGTGGGGGGGTGAATCAAAAGTAACTAATTTTAACCCTTTTAAATTTTTAACTAAAAACATCCACATGCATTCAATCTATCTACTTAACTTGAAACTAAAGATATGCATGAAAATAGACAACGCACAAATTTGGTAACCCAAAAACCCTCCAAAATGAGAAGGTAAAACTAGGGTGGGGATGACACCCACAAAATATCACTATAGAAATGTGTAACTATTTAAGGTTATAATGTTTGACCACTTCCAATGATTTGCCCTATGAAAGGCCTATCCTGTTAAAGACTTTTACACTCTCTCAAAAGTGACCTGGTTAAAGGATTTCACTACCCTACTAAAAATAAGCTTGGTTATAGGACTTTTGTACATTCACTTGGAATGCCACCCTATTAAAGGATATATAAATAACTACTAGGCCAACCTAAGTCCATATGATTTTCATTATCTAATACAATCACTAGAGAGTATTAGAAAGTCTTTGACCTTGATGGGGACAAAAACCCAAGCATAGAATGGACACAACAGGAAAGGGAAAATTTTATTAACTATGAAAATATGCTAGTATACTCAGTGCAGAGAAACAGACTCCAAAACATGCCCTATGGGCTTATAATAGCAGAAATGTAGAGATAATTTCTTCTTCCAGTACCTTGTCTTAAACTCTACTCTGAACTGCCTTTTACAATGCCAGCAATGTCCTTAAATAGACTCCAAAGGGTTAAGGATTAGGAAAACATTCTAGAAAGTGATAGTTGGCATCCATCAACCAAATAGAAGGTTCTAGAAGCTGCATTAGAATTTGGCGCAAAATTAGAAGAATCCAAAAATGGTAACCGAACTTTTGGAGGCATAACTTTTGAACCGTAGCTCCGATTGATGAACTGTTTACATTTCTAGAAAGCTCTTGAAGTGCTCTATAGCCCTATGGACTAGCAGCACTCATCCTCCATTTTTCAGCCTTGTATGAGGTCATTTAATTCCCTAAACCTAACTTTGAAGCATTCTTAGGAGGTCTCTAGAAATCAAAAAACTATGATAACTTTCAAACCGTGTAGCCTTTTAACTTGATTCTTTTTCTAGAATATTCTATTTTAAAATTTTAATCCTCCCTCCAATTTACACCTTCTAATCCACCATAATTAAGGTTCAATTACATAGTCCTATTTTTTTGGTGTTTACATGTATCCCAAGGTGCTCAAATGCTCTAACCTGGAACACTGATAGTGGAACTGTGAGAGTTGGAACCTTTATTTGACCCAAATGGGTATCCAGAAATGAAAACACATGAAATAGAAACTAAGTCTAAGTACATTTTTTTTGGGTGAGACAAGATTGCCCTTATACCTCTGGATGCTCTTGCATCAGACCTAATAGCTTTGCAATCTCCAATTGCTGATCCCAAATCCTTGTTTTTCTCTGATTGACCTGATCCTTGCTTGATATAATATGTCACTCTTCGATATTCTGATACTTTTTTCTTCATCAACTGGATGCTGCAATGCTGCTCTATTCTTCTTAGTCTTTTTACACTTCCCTCTGAATTTAACTATAGTTTACCCATATACTTCATTCATCCATGCATACTATGGGGTTTCATCCACCTTTTAAAAGTTTTGAAGACTTAGGGTTAGGTATTAATCTATGATCCATATTCATTCTTCATTTCCCACTTGATTTATGCACTTTTCTTATTGGTTGCATGCCTTCTCCATTTTTCTTATTGGCTGCATTCTGACTGCATAGGAAATGTAAAAGATCCATTCTTATCCTTAATATCCTTCAAGATTCTTCTATGTCATCTCAAAAAATGGTTTACATAGGTGTTTGTGCAATTACAAACAACTATATCCAATCTATGTTACTCGACACTTGTTACCACTAATGCTCATCTCATATAGAAAAATTGGCTCACTCAGCACCTATAGAAATTCTGTTCCACTCAGCTTCTATAGTGACTCAACACCTATACTTTTCTTGGCACATGATCTTCACTTGGCACCTAAAGATTGCTCGACACATGAAGTTTACTTGACACTTGTTGTAGTTCTGTCTAGCTCGACAATTGATTTTACTTAGCATTAACTATTTACTCAACATCTATACATATTTTACTTGGCATGTGTTACTAGCTCAGTATGAACTTTGTAAACATCTTAAGTGTGTTGACATGAAATAGTCAAAACCCAGTCTTAGATTCAACAATGTCCCTATTTGACATGAGTGTCAAAAACACTTAGGAGTATATCAAAGTCTAATCTCTTTGAGTAAAATATGCATATAGTTCAACATATATACAAAACTTCAAAACTTCCAAAAAATTTTGTGAAAACTATCTATATATAAATACCTCAAATGTTTTGTAACTCCCCTAAGCTAGTGTGCCATTTCTATTCTTGTAACCAAAATTCTTGTGCTGTATGTCTCTCATGCTGATGTGTCTAATACTCTTTGCCTCTGTTTCTGTATATGGGTACCTTATTACCTTCCATTCTTATTTACAATTCCCCCAAAAGATTATATTTTCCTCTTAATTATTTCTATATCTATGTACCCTGCTACCTTCCATTCTTATTTACAACTCCTCCAAAACATTATATCTCCCCCTTTTTGACACTTATGTCAAAGGGTTTGAAGGATTAAGACCATATTTTGCCAAAAAAGTTTTATTGACCTCCATAATCATCTTGAGAGATGCATCCCAATTATCCAACAAAATTTCCAATGATTTATGCTGGATAGCTATCTCTACTACAAGATGAAAAAATCCTTCCAAAGTAGAAAGATTATGATCTTTCTTTAGAACTTTCTTTTCATAGGCTTGTTCTTTATGGAGTACTTCCAGATGTGGGGTTATGGAAGATTTCATTTACATCAATTTGTCCTTGATATTGGTCTCTTCTGCTGCCAACATAGCTAATTCTTTCTATGTGTGAAGAATTTGGGCAAAATGCTTCTCACTTTGAGCTAGTTCATTTGGTAGCTATGTGCAGGAAATCTTTAGATTTCTCTCCAAGCTTAGTATCCTTTGGCTTGTTTCCTGTGTGAAGTATGAGAAATCAGTCTCAAGTACCTTTTTCACTTTTTCAATTTTTTTCACCAATTCAACCTATGACAGTGCTAGTTAACTAGATATTTTCTCATTAACTTTTTCCTTGAAACTTCTTCTTAGACCATTCCATGAGTTTCACATTGGTTTCTTTGTCTTCATTAGTCACCTATTCTACAATATATGTTAGTTGTTCCAATATAGACTTGGTTTAATCAGGTGTCTACAAGCTAAATGCATCAAGAAATATTTCTTTTATTTCTACTAGTGCTTGCTTCTATTTATACTCATTTCTAAGTATCTCTTGTCTTTTCCTCTTTTCTAGTGCCTCTTGTACTTTATATATCTATTGCAGGTTCATTTTCCTTGAGTCATAGCATGGTATGACTATTTCTTCATCTAATGTAGGATCTCTACAGTGAAGTACCCTTGTAACCTTAGTAGAGCTTGAGCTTGGTATAGAGATTTGCAATGGTATTACATCAATGCTCAATTGCTTGTAAGTAGTCCCGAGGTAGGAAAGTTCACCAATGTTTATATTGCCTCCTACTCCTCAAGGGTTTTCTCCACTTCTTTCTCCTCTTATCTGCTACCTTGGTCAATTATGAAAATTTGAAGAGGTGCACCTAGGGTTTGTGCTATACGAACATCTTGTCCTATTGGTTCCTTTATAGGTTCCTTGATAGTAGTTGTCATATTTTTTGTAGAATCAACCTTAGCAATTTTGTCTTGTACCTCTTGCTCTTTAGGTTGATCAGTTGTAGCTATGGGAGGTTGTGTTGATAGTTCTTGTGTGGTTTCCTTCTCCCTTTTTATTGTTGCTATACCTTTCTATACTTCATCAAATTTCACCAATAATAGATTTGTGTATAGTTGTGCTTGTAGTTTTGATTGGTGAAGGATCTTCTTGAGATCCTCTACAATTAAAGGGTTGATGTTTTGAGAAAAAGTGTCAAGGACATCCTTTAAAATGATTGTAATTGCAAGTGCTACATGTGGAGGACTAGGAGGTGGCAATTGTGTATCTTGTACATTTTTTTCACTTTGTTGCTCCTCTTTAGCTATTGTCATTTCATTTTCTTTTTCCATTTCCTCTTCCACTATTTCTTTTTCTAGCTCTTTTTCTCCTTCATCCTTTTCTTGTTCTCTTTCTTCTTCTTTCTTACTAGCCTCAACCTTACTTGCATCTTTATCCTTTTTAGTGTTCTATCCCTCAAAGGGATCTTCTTCTCCATCCTTGACAGTAGTCAAGCCATAAATTAACTTCCACATTCTTGTTGATTTATTGACAACTTCTTCAATTTTATCCTACAAGATGCTGAAGGCTCTATATTTTGGGGCAAACTTGCTCCCATGTTTCTTATTTTCCTTAGTTATTTGACCTTTACTCAATTCTAGAATTACTTGTGCCAATGTGGATTCCCTAATCTCTTTTTTCATTTTTAAACAATAATGCCACTTATTTTCAACAATTTCATATAATTCCTTAGGTATTGTATTGTCTAATTCAAGAGGAGCATTCTTGAATTCTGCGATCATGGCATATACTGATTCTTCAACTTTATTCTGATCTTCTCTACTTAACTCATTAAAATCAATGTTTTTCAATCAAAAAAAATCTAGACTCTTCCTAACATTATCACAAATTTTATCAATATTTGACTTAGGAGCATGGCTTACCACTCTGAATTGGCTAATATCTTTAGATTTTGTCCCTTCCTCATCATCTGACTCTAGTTGTGCAACATATTTTCTCCTTAGTTTCTTCTACACAAGACCAGTCTACTCAGTAGCCCACTTCTTTTCTTTGTCTTGTTCCTTGGCCTTTTGAGTTGAGGCTCTTGTTACTGGTATAGTTGGCTTGGCTTGGCTTTTCTTTGTAACCCTTTTTTTCTTTAGGTTAGGCTATAGGCTAAGTTTTGATCTTTCTCTTCTTATGCTTAGCTTTAGCTAGTGCTTCCTTGGCTTCTTCTTCCTTGACACCTTCTTCCTTTTCTTCATCCTCACCTAAGAATTGTGTCAATGCAAGAGGTTGATATTCCTCCTCCTCCTCCTCCTCATCTTCCTCTTCCTTGGCTTCAAGACCTTCACCTTCTACTGCTTCTATAGTGCCTTCTCCAAACTTTTCTTTCAACTTCTTCACAAGCTTGTCATTCTTCTTTAAAGTGGAGGTAGTCTTCAACTCCATATCCACTTTGGATTGAACCATGTCATATGTTCAATTCTATGCTCTTCTCTAAAACATAGCATTAAATGCTTAGTGCATATAGAGCTGTACACTCGACTCCTTAAGGATTTTAACATAACTCGGCTTCCATTGCCAACTCAGTTGTGACCAATCACTTAGCTCCTACTAGCAGCTGAGTATATACTAACATTCACTCGACATCCAAGGACAACTTGGCAATACTAGTGAAAATTTTGAATTTCAACTTTGCATCTCTAATCATGCTAATCTCTTCTTTTTAGTACTATCTTTTCTAGGACTGATGCATGATGAAACTTTGTAGATCAGTCCCTTATGCCTTCTTTTTCTTAGTTTGATGACGTGTGACCACTTGAACTATTAGGTGAAGTGATCCCTTCATTTGATGTGCTAACCTCATCTTTCTTCTTCTATGTCTTGTTCATTTTTCCTCTGATGTGTTCAACATCTACCTTCTCTTTTCCTTTGTTGACTTCTAACTTGGGCGCCTTTGACTTTTTTGGGTAATTGCTACTGATATGACCAATCTTCAAGAAAATGAAACATATGGTTTGACTTAACCATCCATTTTAGTTTCCTTTGAAATGTGTTCGTATGTATTTTTTAGGAGTGTATCCATATTCTTGATAGTAATGATAGCTATACCTAGTGTTATAATCCCAATTGCAGTGATGACCATGGTCACCTTCTCTTGTTGCTTGATTTGATGTCCACATAGGCTTTGATCTACACTCAAAAGCTCTATGTCCATACTTCTTGCAATTATAATAGTGACCTTCAAATTTTGGTGTAGTAATAGTCCTAGTCCTATAGTTATGTGCTTAATGTCCTTGCTTTTTGCACTTGTGACAGTAGCTTACATTCTTAGTCTTATCATGTTGATGGGCATTCTTGATCTTGCATGCATTAGAATTATGTGCCTTTTTACCACAAAAATGACAAGTAGGTTTAGTTTTCTTACATTTGTTACTCCTTTCTTCTATAGTTTTGGAGGACTCTTCTTGTTTAGTGCTGGTGTAACCAAGTCCTGAAGTATCATTGCTAGCCCTTGGTGATTTTAATAGCTACTCAAAGCACTTTATGGCCTCATTGGGTTTGTTGAAGCTCTCTACAATCTCCTTTTCTCTTTTTAGGTCATTTTGCAATTGTTCATTTTGTATCTTTAGTGTAGATATCTCAGTTTCCTTAACATTTAGTTCATGATGTACATTCATCATCTAACTTAAGGTGTCTAGTTGCATGTTTGAGATTCTTTCAAACTCAATTATCTTTTCCTCCAATCTATTGGTAAGATTTCTCTTGTTATCTTCTATCATGGCTTTTTCTTCAATGGCTCTTTTCTTTTGTTTAATCACATCACAAAGCATCATGGCTTGTGATTCTTGTTCAAGCTTGAGTATTCTAATTTCTTCTACTTGAGCTCTATTCTTCTCCATCAAGTCTACTATTGCTACATCAAACTCTTTGGAATCTCCATTTGAAAATAGATTTGAGGTGTCAATCTCCTTGTATTGTGTGTCATTCTTAGCTATGGCAATCTCTTTTCTTATTTTTAAGGATTTTCTCAGTTCTCCTCTAGCTTCTTCCAAAGCATGTAAAGCAAGTTGTATGTCAATTTCTTGATTCTGTACGATCTTCCCATGTTTGTAGACTTCCATTTCCTGATCTTTTCTGCAAGTTGTAAGGCTCCTTCTTGTGAGAACTAGGCTCTGATACCAATTTTTAGAATTAACAAGTGGGAAGATTTACCCTTTTAAATTTTTAACTAAAAGAATCTACATGCATTCAATCTATCTACTAAACTTGAAAGTAAAGATATGCATGAAAATAGACAACACACAAATTTGGTAACCTATAAACCCTCCAAAATGAGAAGGTAAAACTAGGGTGGGCATAAAACCCACAAAATATTATTGCAGCAATGTGTAACTATTCAAGGTTACAATATTTGACCACTTCCAATGGTCTGCTTTGTGAAAGGCCTATCCTGTTAAAGACTTTTACAATCTATCAAAAGTGACCTAGTTAAAGGATTTCACTACCCTACTAAAAGTAGGCCTGGTTAGAGAACTCTTGTACATTCACTTGGAATGCCACCCTATTAAAGGATTTATAAATAGCTACTAGGCCAACCTAAGTCCATAGGATTTTCATTATCTAATACAATTGCTAGAGAGTATTAGAAAGTTTTTAACCTGATAGCACTAATAAGTCAACTTTAGCAGTCAAGTTAGAGAATTGAGGATATTGAGAAGCAAATTTGAGAAAATATATGATCAAATATGACTCATTGAGATGGAAAAAGACAAAATTATAAAGTTATTTTCACTTCTTAGAGAAAATCTATCTTTGAAATTTGGAATATTGGACTACCAAATAGTAGAATGTCTTAAGGACAAGACATCATTTGAAAAGTTTGTTTATTTAGACTTAAATATAGATGATATTGCATCTTATGGAATTTGTGCCCTTCTTAGCATATTTGAAGGTATTGTAGATTCATGGAAGGAAAGCTTTAAGAGTCTATAGACAAATTTTGATGACTATATGACATGACTATCAGCTTGATGCAAAGGTATTAAGCTAAATTTTGACTTGTAAATAAAATTTTACTATCATTGATGTCAAAGGGGGAGAAAAGGTATGGAAAATTATCTAGGTAAATAATAAATATATCTAAGTCAAAGGGGAGGTATAAGGAAAGATTCTTGATATAGTGATCTATAGTTTTTAAGTTTTTGAAATTTTTGTCCAATTCAATTTTGTAAACAACTTTGAAATGTTTTGAAGTGATAAGTTTCTTTTTGGACTTAGCCAATTTTCTTCATGTTTCCATCAATGACAAAGGGAGAGATCATTGGAAATTTGGATAAGCTAATCATTTGATGTTGTCATTTATGGCAATATGATTTCAATATGAACAGAGAATATCATAAAAAATAAATTAAGGTACTTATATGTAGGAAATTATCAAGTGTCAAATAGTTATCTAGAAAAATAGGAACAATTTTGTTATGTATAGATGATAGGATAATATTTGGAACATGTGTAGTTAAGGAAAAATAGTACAAAGTTTCATAATGATATGGGTAAGTGCACATGATAATATAGATAGTATGAAAATAGTTATGATCAATTTTGTAGATATGTAGTGCATAGGAAAGAACAAAGCATGATAGAGAAATGAGGCTTATAGGTTAAATAATATTTTTTTCTAAAAAATAATCATTTAACTAATTAGGGATGACATCCTAGATATTAACCCTAAGTTAGCATTAGTTAGTTTTTTATTTGGCCAAGCGTGTGAATGATTGAAGGCCAACAAGGCAGTTTTGTAAAATACAAAGGTATATAAGAGAGATTTCATTATGAAAATTAGCATGGATGTGATATATGATATGTGAATTAAATGATACAAAATTTGATGTATGATTATAATATTGCAAAGTACAACAAACACCAGTAAGAGGTTTTTGTATCCATCTCTTTTTGTATAAAGGAACTATATTGTATAATTGCACAGTTGGGCAGTGGGCTTATCTTGCATACATTCTGTAATTGTATATACATTGTTAGTTACTTTCATATGCATGTTATAAAGTAATTAACAATATTCAATTTTGGGAAAAGTTTTGTAGACTATTGATTTAGCCCCTCTCAGTATTACCTATTTCTAACAAGTATATAGTTGATTTCAAGGTTCATTTTAGCTTACCAAGCTATTAACTTCTTAGAGTGAAGAAAAAGGTGATTTGAAGGAGTAATTTTACAAAGTTTTAGAATGATTCCAATGCATGCCACTGGTCAAAAAATGTATGCTTGAAAAGTTGTTTGAACCGAGTTGTGAATTTGTTAGCTTTTTTAAGTTTGAAACCCTAGTTTGTAAGAATGAAATCATTTGCATTTGCAAGTCAGAAGATGGAAGAATTAAAAGGTAGTAATTGACAAATTTTTTTCAATGATGCACATCATCCTCCAAAATTCAAGGCATATCCAGAGATTCCATTGACAATAAACTCATCAGGAGCATTATCCATAATTCCTCCATGTGTGATCATTGTTCATGATGTAAGGTCATGCTATATATGTAAAATTGGTGAGATAAGTAGTTTTGAGATGAGAAATTCCTATAATAAGCTATGCCAAAATTGGGTATTGTAGGATGATAAATAGGCCATGGATGAGAAAGGGTTAACTCATGCCCTATCATTCCCCAAAGTGTTTAAATTTGAAATTATCAAGATTGTGCCAAGTAAGATACATGACTTGAAGTTATGGTTGGAGAATGAGCTAGTTAAGATCATAAAATCCATTATACATCAAATGACTATTTACCCTATTCTAGAATGAGTGAAGAATGTTCATTGTCAGACACTTGATGTGATTGAACACCTTATGAAGGAAAAATGGAGTGGCCAAGGTATGTCAATTAATTTGATTGAAGATCTAGTAATTTAGTATGTAGTTCATGTGATTGTACACAAATTCTATTAGTTAAGCCAACTGAATAGTTTTCCTTGTATAACTCTTGACATAGGTTATAAATTGGTCAAGAAGGACCACATATATGACATGGCTGAGCTACAATTAATACAACTTGTATAGAACCTTGGAGAAATAAGGATGACTAAAGAAACATCATGTAAGTTTGGTTCTATTATCATTTTTATATTCTTATATGTACATAATTCTTTTCCCATAGTTAGAGATGTAGTTTGTGATAAGACTAGGCCTTTGACCCAACATATATATTTGTATATTGAGCAGATAGGTGGGAATTTCAAGACCATTATGTATAGCTATTTTAAAGATTTCAAAAGGAAGATTAAGAATAGGTCAAGGATACCTAAGTCAGTAGTTGATCAATATTATTATCACAAATGTTTTCTTTTTGACACAGACTATACATATGTACATGCATTAATATCGAGAGTCACATGGCTAAGGCCTATGTACTGTGAAGTTGAGCTGGTATTACAATGTTGTTAGTAGAAGAGATTGACAATAGTGCTAAGCCATTTGACACATATGAGACTACTAAGAGAAAGATGATGATGTAGAAAAAATCCCCAAGATGGACAAAAAGAGGAAGAAGATGATCCAAGACTTGGAAGGCAAGCTTAGAGATACACCAGTGTAGATAACAAAAGGCAAATGAGAAGAGCTTATTGGTTAAGATGATGATGAAGAATATGAAGATAAAGGTAAATAAATTTTTGTGGAAATAGTGTAAAATAAATAGAGACAATCACCATTGAGGATAAAATCCCTAATACTACATTTCCTAATGTGACTACAACTGAACAAGATCTAGAGAAGTTAGTGTCTAGTAAATGAGAGAAAGAGGAGGAGGCTCATAAATCTATTTAAGACACATTGATGGATGCCAATCCAATAATTGTAAAAATAAAGGAATATCCAAATATTGGTGATCAAAAACCATCTCAACATGTACCCATAAGTTTAATTGATACATCTAACATTATTGTTGATAAAATGTTCAAGTGTTATATGAGGCACAAGTTGTAGGTGTTATGCAACAAGACAAGTTGGCACAAGAAGAAAGTAAGGAGTTAGAGAGAAAAAATGCACAATTAGAGAAATGTACTATAGGAAATAAAGGGTGAATCATCTCAAGACCTCTAAATGAGGGAGATAAGACGACCTCACAACCAAGTTCCACTGGTGAACTTGTAAAGACAAAGGAATTGAGACAAGCCAAGGAACCAAAAGGTGTCGAGGGTGTTGGTTTTTCTTAGACTACTAGGTACCTTAAACTCAATACCAAAAAACATAATACAAAAACCAACCTAAGGATTTTCCAAATCCTATATTTAATGTGATCAGTCTTAGCTTATTGACCAACTTCAACAATGTATAAGAATACTCCCTTCACATTAAGCTCTGCAAGACCAAGGTGGGAAAAACTTAGGGATTTATTTGAATTTGTTTAAAATACTCTTCTCTTCAAGATAATTTACTATAGAAAAAAATGTTCATAATCTTCTCCTTAGATTTGTAATTAAACTTCTTGATTACAATGACTATTTATAATCAATAGGAAAGCAATTATAAATAAGGGTTGATGAATAATTTTTGTTCTTTATTACTTGAAATGGAAAATTGATTATGATTGATGTATATATCTTGAAATTATATAAATAATCAACTTGTAACTAAAAATAAGTGACTAGTTCCTTATCCACCATTCTACAGAATTAATACAAGTAGTCTTTGACCTATTTAACTGACTTGCAGTTAAATTTGTCAATAGTGAACTCTGAACTTCATTCTTATCATATCCCTCTTATTGAAAGAAGTTAATTCCTTGAACTAAATGAAATCAACAAGAGATATACAATCTAAATAAATTATAATAAAATGAAATAACATTGCTCATTTCAATCTCAAAATCACAAATATACAAGAAAGGAGAATTTTTTTAGATACATAGATAAGCATAAATTCTCTCTTGCATTAATTTCTTTTGAAAATACATACAAAACTAGATACAAAATAAAAATATAACTTATAACTTTGCCATTTGATCATTCATATTCATTATTCTCTCAAGTTCACAAGTTTGTGCATATTCATACAATCACAAAACACTGGACGAGTTGAAAAATAACATAAACTAAAAGATGTATAGACTTCTCACCTCAACTCCCCATCTTGAAAATCCTTAAATAAGATTACAAAAAGCTATAGATGGAAGGAGGACACATGTAAAAACTTGAATAGACACAAAAGGTGGCAAGACATGCCCAAAAAGTTATACAAGACATTCCTTAGTGTTTGATCAAAAAGACGAAGTAGTTGAAAAAGTTAGTAGGTGAAAATTTATGTTATGCACTTTGACTTTACTCCCTTTTGTCTTCTTCCACCATCCACATCCTCAAAAGCTTCAAAATTTTATATGAATATTTATGAGAGTTTTATCCTTCCGATAAAGTGATCAGTGTATCTAATCTTATCTTTTAATCTCTCATTTCCTTTAATCTAAATAATGTTTTAGCCACTTCATGCTGGTAAATCTTTTATTTCTCCCACTACTTCCTACAAATTGATCTCTCACTTGGTGGGCCACTCTATAGTTTTGACCTTTTCTAGGTCTTATGTGGCTTTAGTCTACCTAGCATCCATAATGGCTTTAGACTCAACATAGAATTTGTTCAAGTATATTTCTTCTCTAAATAGGGAGTCAAAATGGAACCAAAGGAATCAAACCATTCCTGCCAATCCCTCACTATATTAGTGGCATCCACAATTGGTGGTATGCAGGGCTGAATTTCTTCAGATAAAACTTTTACCTTTCCTTATATGAATTGCAATTTTCTAGTGAAGAAGCCAATTAGTTCTTTAACTACTTCCAAGCCCTCCTTTATGGTGATTATTTTATCAAGCAAATCTAATTTTTAGCCATTAGTATAATAAGCCTCTCCAAGAATTGTGTATATGGCCCCCATAGATTGAATGTGGGTGATAGCCATGAAAGTGTGTCACTGCAAAATTTCTCAACACTTTGTAAAGAAACATAAATTATAAGCCTATTGTGATATATTCTTAAGAGTTTTAACCTTATGGCTCATCAAACACTTAAGGAAAACTATCCTTACCTCATCTCCTTACTGAGTAAGTGGAGCATCAATGTTAACTATCCTTTTTTCTACTATATCTCCTACCTAAAACCCATCTATTTGTGTTGGGGCCTCAATTTTGTCCCTAAAACTTGTTCTATATTTAAAAGTTTCTCTCTAAGAGGTGCAACCTTAGCCTTTAGTGCTTGGACCTTAGCATTAAGTTCTTCAATTTTCTATTTCTATACATGTATTTTCCTAAGTTCATCTTCATAGAGCTTCCTCACATCAATGAAATCATGTATAGACTTGGCAAGCCTAGTCTCTATCTCTTCTACCTTTGCCTCATTCATGAAAGAAAAATGTTTCATGGCCTTTGAGATTTCTATGCCTAATGTGCCTTACAAAGTCGACACAATCATATTGCCCTGTTCTAAGCTCTACACATCCATCAACTTTGGTTTATTTGATGATGGAACCATACTCCAAATTGCCATAGATTTAGAATCTATGTTGAATCTTGTTCATCTCTACAGTCCATTAGCACCAAATGCCTCATATGAGATGGTATTCTCCAGTTTCCTTATCTAATCAAGCATAAATTCTTTATTAAAATCCCATCCTAGTACCAACAATGTATGACTCCTTTATACAAGGTTTCTTTCATCTTCTAGAGTCATGAATTCACTCTCAAGATCATAGGCCTATATCTTCTCAACCAGTTCTAACATTTTCTCATCTAGTTCTCATGCTTTCATCTTCAGCACCAACTCACTCTATTTTACCTAATACAAAAAACTCTTTAACTCAACTAATTTTATGAATTCATCTTGCTCTATGAATTGTTGGGTTTGAATGATCCTATCATCTAGCCTTGCTAATACTAGTTCCAAATCTATGAGTGTGCTTTTAGCTACATTAATTCTATCTTGGAGATAGCTCTTCCTTAGGTCAACAAAATACTAACTATTACCTGGTAAAAGTTGCAGAGTCCTCTATTTTACCTTTGCATGGATATGTACAATCTTTTGTTTATTGTTCCCTTTTGTGACCCATGATGCCTCAACATTCTCCTCTTCCTCTTCTTCATCATCTAGAGTCACATCAGGCTTAGTGCTATTAGGACACACCATCTCCTCTTCTCCTATAGGTCATTCTAGCAATTAGGCCATGATTTCAGCATGGTTATTGACCATCTTCCTAATCCCATGAGGATAGGGGACATCCATATAAAATCCGTTAAAAATTGGGATCCATTCTCTTCAACTCCCTTTCTACCCTCAAAATATAATCAAGTTTGACCAATTTATTTGGTACCTCCCCCTCTGGAATAATATTAGGAATAACATCCTCATGGGGTAACTCCTTGGTAATTGGCAACACATAGTTCCTAATCTCTTTGAGGGTAGCTCTCATCAAATTATTAGGGTCATAAATTCTATATGGTGCTATTGACAAATTATAATGGTGGAGGAAATAATGAATTTTGTCTAGGGACTCTTTTCTAATTGAAAAGTCCCCCACCTTAAAACATATACATAGAAAAGTGCCCCTATGCACCTTGGGCCCTAAGTATTCTCTATTTACCATAAGTAGTTACCAAATGAATTCAATAATACCCAACCTAGGAGGAACGAATTTGGTAATATGTGGGGTGGTTGGGGACAACCATATACTCTCATTAGGGAAAAAGTTGGGAATAAGAAAATATCCCCCCAATTATGATCTAATATCTTACCCTTAAGGAGTAGGGCTTGTCTCAAAAGACTCTTCAAGATATTAGTTTCCCTAAAGTAACCTAGATCTAGTATTTTCATTATAATAACACTAAAATTATTTAAAAATGAGACAAAATTAGAATAGTGATAAGAAGTGTCCTATACCCATGTCCATAATTGAACTAGCAACCAATATCCACTAGCATCAAAGGTGTGATCAATGAAATCTGAACTATAATATCCCACATTCTAATATAGGATCAAATACATCAACAATGAGTAATGAAGGAAACAAAAATTCTTCATTTCTCCACTATGAGCCAGCTTTAATATTCTCCTTTATCTTTACTAGAATGAAATTAACATAATCATATTTTCCACCATGGTAGGCGTCTTTCACATCTTTGTCAATAATAAATTCAGTTGCATACACCATGTTTGATCCATATTTTCCAACCACCTTATGGACACCATACACTATTTTCACAAAATAATTCTTGAATTTATCCAAAGAAATCATCTTTTGCACTTTTTAAGAGTAATCACCCACACTCTTTAGGTCCATTTGGTTATGTTGTAGCATTGATTTTCTTAAGTATGCCTTGGTTTTTCTATGAATTTTTCTTTGTAGATCCTTCAAATCTACTAGCTCACCCGTAGCACCATCTAATCCAAATGCTTCAATGAATGAGGCATAGTCTAGAGTACACAAAATAATTCCATACTTTGTGATGAATTATTTGGTGGCTGGATCATATGACTTGATTAGGGATTTCACCAAATCGTCATCAACGAATATCTCTAGAAATATCAATTTTGCCAAGTTCTTCTTCTAAGGGTTGCAAACAGGGATCTTCTTCTCTCTATTATGGTAAAAGTGCTTTAAAAGCTCAAAACCTATGACCCTAGGGAATGTAGCATCTTTTCATAATGTGTATGGGTTGATGAAAGCATAGTCATCTACACCATTTATATTTGAGGATTTTGGGAATAATTTTAACCATTCTTCAACAAACCAATTTGGTTTCTTCTATCTTGTTTTTTCTCCCTTAGAAGTGGAGGTTTCTGCAACATCCATGTCCACTACCTGAATCTCTTCAAAATCCTTATTAGACATCGTAAACTAGCTTGAAAACACTAGGCAAAGCTATATCTAGGCACTAAAAATAATAATTTACATGCACTAAAATATCTACAACTACTTAGATTTTCTCTTTGTGAATGGTAATCTATAACAAATTAGTAGAATATATTTATAACTCAACTTTCATCATCATAGTCTCTACGCATTGATTTTGAGCATGCTTGTGCCATAAAACTTAGCTTATTCTATCACCTTAAGGGAATGTTGTCATGATTATCCAATGTTGCACTTTCTATTTATTGCTTAACTCTCATTGGTTGAGAAGTTCGTTGTCATTTCTAGATTAGAAAGGTGAAAACATACTTTGAATGTCAACTTATGGGTTTACAATCCTACAATCAGCACTAAAATTCAAAACCCTCATAATATCTTAGAAAGGGAATAAATGTCCATCAATCTTACCATATCATGAAGTCAACCCTTATTTCACTATCACATAGCTTGGAAAAAGTCTCTACAATCTCACGACACATTGATTTCTATGGCATCAGAGCTTCTCTTTGAAATATTTATGATCTCACAATGGGAGGTTTATACTATACATCATATAATCTCATCTTACTTTTCTTTGGCTTATGATTATGTGATCATAGTTCAACTAACTACTTTGTAACTTTGGTGCTCATCTTCTTTACCCCCATGATGCTATGAGAGACCTTCATCTTCCTTTATCATAACATTGCTGGCATTAGGTTTTACTTCTATGATTTCCTAATGCATTACCTATCATAGCATCACCACACCCTTCCACTACCCTTAAGATCTTATGAAACACTGATTGTTGTAAGATCGTAGAATGGGATCTGTTAGATCTCAAATGTATGTAAAAACATTTTTGGTCCTACTAGCTTGACATTGCATCCACCCTATACACTTTGAATTACCTAACCAATTAGGATTAAACACTTGTCACATCTCTACTACTTCACTTCCACTTTGATTTTTCATTTGTGGCTTTACAATCTTATGATTGCCATCCTTGTAGGATGTGATCCTTAAAATCCCCTTCCCCGATCTCATGACAAGAGCAATTGGTGTAACATCGAAACATCTTTCAAATACCATTATAATGCCATGAGAATATCTTCATAATAACATTGCAACTTCAATCTTCCTCATTATATTCTCATGCTTCTACGATCCTATAACAAGCCACTTATTGCATGGTCATAATTCCTCCACTCTACTTTTACAATACCTTGATTGCCTTCTTATCGTAACATCACACACCATGATTTAAAGCTTCCATTAGAAACCTATGATACTATGACCATAGCATATCTTAGCTTCAGGGAACCTAAAATATCACTCTACAATCCTTTGCTAAAACTTGTGCCATAACATCAAAGGTAGGAAGATGTAAGCTTGCGACTAGACACCAAGGCCATGATCATAAGATTAGAGCTCTAGGGTTTGAAAGATATAAAATCTCCTACCTAAAAAAATTAGGATAAGGGAAAAAAGGTTGTAGTTTTGATTGAAATTTTTAATGGCAAGATAAAACTCAACCTTAAGATACCCAAATGAAATCCTAGGTTAAGATTTTTCACTATTTGAATTTAGGTATAATGAAATTACTAGGGTTCTATTGAAAATTAATGATAAATGAGACACAAAACCATAAAAATGCACACAAATTATCATTGTCACAAAAGAGGATGAAAAATTGAAGTATATTGAAAATGGGGGCTATCAAAGGGCACACAAGATATTTTTCAAAGAACAAGTCTAGAGCTACAAACTCAAAGTGTGCAATTTTCATTACTAAACTCTAGCATTCTAGACCCTAAAGGAAAGAAGATCAAGGAGAAGACGAGTCAATCACTTGGGAAGCCAATGAATTTGGATGAAGTTATTGTGGTTCCAAATTGAGACACTAATAATTGGACCTACGAGTAGATGAAAATCTTGCAAGACCTATTAGGAAGGAAAATAAGGCAATAAGAGCAGAGAAGGGAGAAACATAGAAGCTAGTATTGCATGAGATCAAGGACATTTTCTTAGAAGCCTTTGATGTGGAAAAACTTGATGAGAAAGCTCCTATTATTTCTTAGCTAGTTCAAATTGTGGAAAATGTAAATGATATAGATGTTGACTTGAATGAGAAGTTGATGCAGTGGACAACTAGGAAGTTTGAGAAGAAAGTGATAGAAAAAGTCTCGACTAAAATTACAATAAGGAAAGCTCATTTATCAAACCTTGTAAATAATGTAAAAGATGTTGATAACATATTCATTGTTTTTATTAAAATTTATCTAATTTTATATTTTGTAAAAAATAAAATCAAGATCTCATAAATAGACAACAAGAAGATTTGAAGTCAATAGGATATTGTTTGAGCATAGACGCAAGTTCTAGTTTATTTAATTTTAACAAATTAATAATTTCCCAAGCTATGTTAGCTGAGTTGATGGATAATGGTTGGAAAAAAAGGGCTAAGATTATATATATTCAAACAATTTTGACACCTCACTTAGAGGTTTTATAGAGAGAGACTCAATTAGAAAAGAAGGTCGTATAAAGAGATCCAAATCTCTCTACTGCTAATAGTTTGGTTGATCTACTTGTGATGTAGGAGCATCCAAAGGTATAAGGGCAATCCTGTGTCACCCAAAAAATATACTTAGACTTAGTTTTTGTTTCATGTGTTTTCATTTTTGGACACCCATTTGGGTCAAATAAAGGTTCCAACTCTCACAGTTCCACTATCAATGTGCTAGAAAATCTTGAAAAAATAGGAGCATGTATTTGGGTCATCATTTTGGTAAACTAGAAGGTGTGAAATGGCCAGATGAATGTAATTTTGATTTAGAACATTCCAGAAAAAGAATCAGGTCAAAAGGCCCCATGGTTTGAAAGTTATTGCAAATTTTTGAGTTTTGGAGACCTCCTAAGAATGCTTCAAAGTCAAGTTAGGGGCATTAAATGACCTTGAAAAGGGTCAAAAAATGGGAGATGAGCAATTCTTGTCCATAGGGCTATAGAGCGCTTCGAGAACTTTCTAGAAATGTAAATGGTTCGTCAATCGGAGCTATGGTTCAAAAGTTATGCCTCCCAGAAGTTCGGTTACCGTTTCTGAATTCTTCTAGATTTGCGCCGACTTCTAACACAACTTTTGGAGCCTTCTATTTGGTCGGTGGATGCCTACTAGCACCTTCTAGAATGTATTCCTAGTCCTTAAGCCTCTGGGGTCTATTTAAGGAGATTCCTGGCATTGTAAAAGGCAGTTCAGAGTGGAGTTTGAGAGGTGGTACTGAAAGGAGAAATTATCTCCACCTTTATGCTATTGTAAGCCCTTAGGGCATGTTTTGAAGTTTATTTTCTCTGTGCTGAATGTAATAGCTTATTTTTTAGTTAATACAATTCCCCTTTTCTATTGTGTCCATTCTGTTCTTGGGTTGTGTCCCCATCAACTTGCTACACTAGAAATCACTATTCAAAATTTCTAAAAGGATGAATTGGGATCATGATTTATCCATGATAGTAAAAATTCATAAACCATTTTAGATAAGTATGGAATTACCACTACTCCACCTTAGCAGTCATGAGTGACAAAAATAAGGTAGATAATGGTAGAAAATGATCAAATGCATAAAATAGATAATAGGCATGAATAGATAAATTAGATGAATAATGGATTAGATGAAGAACACTTTTGTAGAGAAGAAAAATAGTTTTTGAAATTTTGAAGTTCTACATTTATATATCAAGTGCAAGAGTCATTATATGTATAGTGAATATCGAGCAAGGTATGGATTATATTCTAAGGGGTAGTACTTATGTTTCAATTTTGTATTGCACAATTTTTAATCATGAAAAAGTGTTTTTTCCACTAATATAAAGGTGGAAATTTCTAATCCCTATGTCAAGTTTTCTATCAATCTTAGACACTTATTCATTCACAAGGAAATATTATTGAGTGATCACTATGACCAAGTCATCCTATTTAGACTAAGTGAAGGAATAAAGACTTGTAAATATTCTAAGTCAAGTGCCAAGCAATAGTTACTACTGAATGTGTTAATTCTCCCTAAGTAATCACATGATTGTTGAGATAATAAAATATCACAATAATTGATGAGTTAGTCAGTGTTCAGTAGAATACAAATTTTATATAGACCAAGTGATCTAGTTCATGCCTAGCTAGTGAAGGTTGAGGGACAACATGAAGAAAAAGTTTATGCTAACACTAGTAAGTTGTAAGTGCCTAGCAACATAGTTTATGTTTTTGTTTGGAATGGCACTAAAATATATGTTAATTTTGTTCATTAAGTTGGAAGCATGTTTTGGAGATTGAGTAGTTAATCAAGGAGGTGATTACACATTTTGTTGAGGGAATGGACATTCCACTCATGTTTGTTATTAGTGACATACACTTATTCAGATTGTAAGTATCTACCACATTCTATAGTTGCTACCGAGTCCCTTGGATAGATTTTAGTTTGTATCGAGTAGTTACTACTATGGTGATGATCAATAGTATAAATTGAGCATCTCATTGTATACTAAGTTTACCAGTACAAATTGAGTTGTACAGTGCTTACCTAGCTTGTAGTTGATGTGATGCAAGTCTAGTGTTAACAGAGCAAATCAATGTTAACCAAGTGACTTAGTTTATAATGAGTTCATAGTGATAGCATTGATTGAGCTATGCAATGTGAATCAAGTTATTTAGTTTATATGTTGAGTTTCATAGTATTCACCAAGTCACTAGTGTACACCGAGTTCAAGACTACTCAAAAGTGATCAGTATGGACTGAGCTTCTATGTCTATTGAGTGCATGATGATGCTAAGCATTGAAAGTGGATGTTGAGTATCAAAAACCCATTTAGTTAGTCTTTAGAACTTGAGTTTCTACACTCTGGCCAACTTTGTGATTCCTGTGTAAACTTGTATTGTGGCTAACTTTGTAATTTGTAATTGGATTGGTATATATGTAATGTATTGTGTCACATCCAATGAATAACATGAAATGGAAGTAATGTAATAATTAAAGAAGAGTAGTAGAGAGAATTACAAAGGCTACAATAGTATAAGGAGCAATAAAAATTCATCTATCACAAAAAGGTGATTTGTACACTCAAAGGAATCACATTCAAAAAACCAAGTTGTAGATCAAAGCTCAACTATTGCTTCATCCTAATAGGTGGATCAGTTAAATGCTTTAACAAGGTAGACCTAACAATATTGTGTAAATCTCTTTATTGAGTGCATACTAATGGATACAATTGTCTAATTGTGTGTTGTATTTGATGTTACACAAATGTCATATCAGCTGGCAGATAGTGCTTACCAAGCTTAGTTAGTCAAAAAAGAAATTTTGTGTGTCTACTAAGCATTCTTGGAGATTACTCTATGTAAACAGTGTCTATTGGGCTTACTCAAGCATCGAAGAAAAATGTGGCAGCATGTAGTGTTAACTGAGTCCTCATGGTTGATGAAGGGAAATTAGTGTTTACCAAGTTCACTCAGTTGCCAAAGGATTTTTGTAGGATTCACAATGTTAACCAAGCTTCTGTTGGTTAACATAAGAAATATTTTTAGGATCAGTGTTTACCAAGTAGGGTCAGCCAATGAAGGATTTTGATAATTTCAGAAATAAAGTTTAATTATTTGAAGTATTGATTCTACCTGACTAAGGTAATAATTATTGGTAATTGTAAATTGTAATTGAGCCAACTTGATAATTTGAATGGTATATATGAAAGGTCAAGTTGAGAATTCTAAAAAGTATGAGCGAGTATGCAAGTGTATTGATTGTTTGAAGAAGAAAGTGTGAGCAAGTTTGAAGGATGGTCGGATATCCTTAAGGAGCAGTAAAGTTTTATTTGATCAGGAAGGATCTAGTGTGAAGTAGAGTAGAGATCTATAATTAGCAATTCAGTTGCATCTCATTCAGGTCATGTCATTGTTACTTTCTTGCCATTGTAGTAGTGATTCCAAAATCTCTTAGTAGAGTTGGTTTAACAACCATTTGTAAATCCTCTAACAAGGTGACAGTTCCATTGAATTTTTCTAAAGACCTCTTGCAAGGCCACTCCTAACAGGGTGATTAAATCCTCTAACAAGGTCACACCTAATAGTGTGTTTTGTAACCTTTAACCAGGTTGGCTCCTAATAGGGCTCACTTCAAAAAAGTGAAAATCAGTAGCTAGTTACTTGGTGGTTTTTCCCATATTGGGTTTCCACATTAAATCTCATGTCTCATGTGTTCATGTTATTTATTCTATGCTTGCATGTTAATCATTGTGAATGTTTTAGATCTATTAAAGTTAACATACACTGTATGAACCAAGTTACAACATTTTCTATATGTTTACTAAGTGATAGTAGTAAGTAGTTTTATTAGACATCTAAGAGATCTATGGATTTGTATTTGTAGTAACTGATTCTCCCCCTCTTAGTTACTCCATCTATATTTCCAACAATTGGTATTAGAGCTTTTGGTGCTTGCAAGAAAGGTTTCAAGGACCTAAGCTAAAGATTAGGATGCCTTACAAGAAGGAAATTCCAAGGGTTAATAGAGATAACTTTTCTGCATGGTAGGGCCTCATGAGACTTTATTTGACATCTATTAGAGATATATGATTGAAATCCCTTGATGAAGAATACACAACTCCTTCTGGTACATTATCTATCAGTGACATTGCTGGGAAAAAGACTCATAACACCATGATGATAGAGATTGCATCTGCTCTAAGCTATGAATAATTTGATGACATCAAGGACTACAAAATTACCTTTGCTATGTGGAATAGGCTTCAAGATATCTATGAAGGTGATTACAATGTGAGGAGAGCCAAAGTAGAAAGTCTAAGAGGACAATTTGATTAGATGAGAATGAGAGAGGATAAAAACATTGCTAAATATGTTGAGAGAATCAAAGCAAGTATTAGTGCAATCAAAGCTTCTAGAGGAGAGATCAAGGAGGAAATAGTTGTAAGTAAAGTTCTTAGAACATTGCTTCCCATTTATATAATTAGAGTATCTGCAATTCAAGAAAGAAGATGTGAGACAAATCATAAGATAACTTTGGATACCTTGGTAGGAAGATTGACTACCTTTGAGCTAGATAACTATGACAATTATGTTCCAGCTTCCTGTTAGTGTAGTTTTTTTATTTTTTCTATTTTGCTAGGTTTTTCCTACACTTTTAATAATCTTGCTTAGGTTAATAAAGCATGTCTTATTAGGTGAATGGTTGTGAGGTGTCACCTTCCTACATGTGAGCATGCATTAGCTATCTTGGGAAGATACTTTGCTATCTTTAGTCTGATAGATGGTTGGTCCTCATTGGTTGGTGTTGCCACCTCCTCCCTCTTCCTAGCCTATATAAGCATGCTACCTTGCTTGTATTTGTATCTCTTATTTTTGCATCCTCTTAATGCTATTTTGCTTCCAACATTTGCATTACTCTCTTGGAGACCAACTCTATGATGCTATTTTGATTTTGTATCATTTGCATTCATAGTTTAGATATTTATTCTTTGCACTAGTTTTCTAGGTTATTAATCTTATCAGATTCTAACATGGTATCAGAGCTTTTCTATGTGCAAGAGTAGATTTTAGTTTCTTTATTTGAGAGATTCAAGGGGGGCTAATAAACTTTATTGTAGTTTTTTGAAAAATGAAGTGTGCTCTTCTCTTGCATCTTTGGATGATCCTGAGAATCAGAAAAGTTATGACAAAAATAGTTTTTCTCTGGGGTTTCAATCTCAAATCTGACAACCAACTTGCATATTTGAAGTTTTCAATCAGTATTGCAGGTTTCAGCATACCATTGATGGACTTAGGAAGCTGATCCAGCATTTGCATGTCATATTTTGGTTGCTGGGGTCATTTTTTAATTTTTGGAGCCATTTTTTACTGTTAAAGGCGTCTAATTTACACTACAACAACATTTTTTGTACATCAAAAAGAAAAATGCTTTTTGGGTTTTGTTTTCAGCCCTGAAAAATCATTTGGGTATCTTTTAGATTTTGCATGCAAGCTGTATATTTTGCAGAATCGAGCATGCAAAGCTACAGCCATACCCCTCTCCATTGGCAGTCACAGATTTGAACGCAGTTTTCAAAAGTCCCATTCTTGCTCATACAGACTCCGATTTTAATGATTCTTGTTATGAACTTGGCTATTTTTTTGTACTCTATCCACTAGTGGAGTTTTTTTTTGATTTTCATGCATGAATTCTTCAGAAATTGTAGATTCTCAGTCGTGACTATGCATAGTTCTCATTTTGGAAACTTCGGAGGATCAAAAATTTCTCATACGACCTCGTATCGAGGTGATTCTTTTTTTGAAAGTGCATGATTTTTCAAGTAGATCACAGTGGTGCTATTTGTTTCCTTGATTATTGTGCCCAAGTTTCACTTTTAGCATATGCTCTTCATGAGGAGGCCCTGTCAGTTTTTCTTACATAACTTGAGCATACGGACGTATTTTTTCGATCCAAAAAATGTGTTGAAAAGCTAGTTTTGAGATAGAGATGATGGTATAGGTTTTTTTATATTTTCTATAGTCTGGTTGCCTGTTTTGGTAGTAAAAACCAAATTTTCTATTTTGCCTTTTGGGAGCCATATCTCGCTCATTCAGACTCTTTTCTAGGCTCTCCAGATATTGTTGGAAAGCTGGTTCTATGAGTTATTTAGTTTCAGAGGTCTTTTATCTAGATTATGCTCCAGGTTGTTTCTCCTTCAAGTTTTGCACTTTTGCTCTCTGGCGGATTACTTGGATTCTATAGGTCCTGGAATCTCTTCTTCTGTTCTTTTGGCTCACTCTTCTTTCTGACTTCTGATCATTTTATGCTTCTATTTTGTTGCATTCCTTTTTTTGTAAACGCACTAAGATAAAGTGCCTACTTTTGCATATCTGGGATCTTGTACACCTTGTGTTTGTTTGTATTCGCACTCAGTTTTAAAGTGCCATGGGGGGTCATGATGTTTTGCTATTTTGTGCTCATCCACCTTTGTCAAGTGAATTTTTCTTCCACGACATTAGCCCATGCAGTGTGTCGGTGACACCGCCCTTTATCCCGTGCTTGCACTTCTATTGCACTGTTGGTGTTCCTGATTCTTCTTCTTGAAAATATTTTTTGCATTTCATTTCAGTGTTTCTATCACCCCTCTCCCTGTTCAGCATTATGGAGGGGTTCACTTGTTGGCTCTATTGCTTCTTTGGTTCGGTTGAGTGATCTACGTATTCAATTTTTGTTCCTATGTACTAGGTGGATGTAGTAGCTAGGCACCTGTGCATTTCGGTGAGATGGTTCATCTACTATATAGACACTCATTCATTCCTACCTCTGGAGGTCACCTCTTTGATTGGTCAGCTCTTCAGACTTTGTCTTCTCTACTTGGTCATGCACTATTTCAATGGGGGTACCAACAGTTTCTTCTGACAATGTTTGCAGCTTCATGCTTTGGAGATGCTTCATGCTCTTTTTGTTCCTCTCTTTGGGACATTTCCTAGATTGGAGGCTTGGTTTCCTTCATCTAGTTCTTTTTCTTGTATTGGGTACCTGATCAGGCCTTGTTGTCGGGACCCATTTTCTTGCTTTCATAGCTTTGCTAGGTTAGCATCCACCTAAGCTTCACTTATGGGGGGTTGTTAGTGTAGTTTTTTATTTTTCCTATTTTGCTAGGTTTTTCCTACACTTTTAATAATCTCGCTTAGGTTAATAAAGCATGTATTATTAGGTGAATGGTTGTGAGGTGTCACCTTCCTACATGTGAGCATCCATTAGCTATCTTGGAAAGATACTTTGCTATCTTTAGTCCGATAGATGGTTGGTCCTCATTGGTTGGTGTTGCCACCTCCTCCCTCTTCCTAGCCTATATAAGCATGCTACCTGGCTTGTATTTGTATCTCTTATTTTTGCATCCTCTTAATGCTATTTTGCTTCCAGCATTTGCATTACTCTCTTGGAGACTAACTCTATGATGGTATTTTGATTTTGTATCATTTGCATTCATAGTTTAGATATTTATTCTTTGCACTAGTTTTTTAGGTTATTAATCTTATCAGATTCTAACACTTCCAAGAATATTGAATCTACATTTGAAGCCAAGCTTTTACTTAAGGAAAAAGGCAAGAAAGTAAAGGACTCTCACTAAGAAAGTGAAGAAGAATAGGAGGAAATATCTGATAGTGATCTTGAAGTTGTTGAAGCTCTATTGGCAAGGAAATATTCTAGAGGTAGAGGAAAATGCAAAGGTAAAGTTCACCTGATCTATTTTTCATGTGAAGAAAGTGGTCATATTGCAACCAGGTGCTTAAACAAGCAAATCAAGGATGAGAAGAAAGGTCATAAGTGAAATGGAAAGAAAGATTTTAAATCATTCAAGGAAAAAGGTAAGAAAATATGTTTTATGGCTAAGGACTCTAAGGATTTTGATAATAGTAAAGATGAAATTGTCTACATCGGTATGAAAGATGAATCTAAAATGACGAAGAAGATAAGATGACACTTATCTCTCATGTGAGAAAAAATTGATACATGGATCATAGATAGTGGATGTTTACGTCATATGACTGGTGAAAAAACAAAGTTTGAACACTTTGAAGACTATGATGGTGGTAGTTGAAGGTTTGGAAACAATGAACCTTGTTGCATAAAAGGAAAAGGTCAAATCTCATTAACCAAAGAACTTGTATGTGATAATGCCTATTGGGTTGAAGGACTAAAAAATAATCTATTGAATGTGGCATAGCTAATCAGTATTGGATTCAAGGTGGAATTCAAGCATGGAAAGGCAAGACTGCTGGATGACAAAGGAAAACTGATTGGATCAAGGAAACAAACAAAAGGTAACTTTTTTTTATCTTTCTCTTGGTGAATGCTCATGTTTTATTTCTCAAGTTGAAGAAAGTTGGTTATGGAATAGAAGGTTATGTCATGTAAATTTTTATAACATGGTGAAAATAAGAAAATTTAGTTAAAGAGGTATTCCCAGTTTGAAGAAAACTGATGTTGGTCTATGCAAGAATTGTTTGATTGGTAAGATGGGAAAGAATAGTATTAAAAGAGAAAACTATTAGTCTGAAGATATTTTGGAAATTGTGCATATTGATTTGTATGTACCTATTGGAATTGAGAGCTATACTGGAGAAAAGTTCTTCATTCTTTGTACTGATGACTACTCTAGCATGATGACGATTATGTATCTAAGAGAGAAGTTAGAAGAATTTGGGAAATTCAAATGGTATTTGGGTAGAGTAGAGAAACAAATAGGGAAAAGACTGAAATGCTTGAGATTAGATAGAGGTGGTAAATTCATCTCCATTGAATTCAATAACTTTTGCATTGAAAGTGGAATCAAAAGACAGGTATCAGCCCCTGTAACTCCTGAGCAGAATGGAATAGCTAAAAGGAGGAATAGATCTATCATGGATTGTGCATGAACTCTAATGATTGAAAAGAACATTGCTATCAAATACTGGAAAGAAGCTATCAACACTATAGTTCATACCTTAAACTAAGTATAGTTGAAGAAGGACTCATTTAAAACCCCCTATGAGTTATGATATGGCTATAGACCCAATGTAAGTTACCTGAGTATTTAGAAGTAAATGTTACATCTTGAAAGAATCTAGAAAAGGAAAATTTGATGTGAAAGGTGATGAAGGTATATTTCTAGGATATTCTTGCAAAAGTAAGGCATATAGATGTTTGAATTTGTCTACTCACAAAACCATAGAAAGTGCACATGTGAAAGTTGATGAGTTTGTAGAAAAGACTAAAGAAGAAGGCAAAAAGGAACCAGAAGATTATAGGAGATTTTTTTACATTGAACCTGATACATTTCTAAACACATCTATCAATCAAAATACTTCTACTCTTGAGTCTTCCTTAGTCACTGAGTTGCAAGAAGTTGAAACTAAGTCACAAGGACCCAAGTCACATTCTGAAGCCATCGAGCCAATGCCTACTAAGTCTAAGAAACTAGAACCTAAAGTTGATGTTCAAGAGGATGATAATGCAATTCATTCAAGAGTTAAGGAACCTATATTGGCCAAGTATGTTAGGAGGAATCATGCACCAGATTGAATTATTGGAGACAAATCATAAGGTACTATGACAAGAAGTATGCTAAAAGTTCCTTGTTTACTTGCTGATTTTGAACCTAGAAATGTCAAAGATGCATTGAAAAATGAAAGTTGGATTGAGGCTATGAATGAAGATATAGAGAAAATAGAAAATAACAAAACTTGGACTCTCGTACCTAGGCCTCAAGATAAAGATGTGATTGAAACAAAATGGGTATTTAGGAATAAGTTGAATGAAGATGGTAAGGTATCAAGAAACAATGCTAGATTGGTATGTAAAGGCTACTCTCAAGGAGAAGGAATTGATTATGGTGATATTTTTTCTCCTATTGCAAGATTGGAAAGTATTAGGACCTTACTTGCATATGAAGCATATAAAGGTTTAAGGTATATCAGATGGATGTTAAATCAACATTTCTTAATGGTATTCTTAATGAAGAAGTCTATTTTGAACAACTTGAAGGTTTTATTGATCCATAGACAAAAGGGACATGGTTTTCAAATTACACAAAGTATTGTATGGTCTAGAAAAAGCTCCTAGAGCATGGTATGAAAGATTGCATAACTACCTTACTTAGATTGGTTTCTAGAGAACTAGTGATAACAGTCGCTTTTACATTAAGGAAGGACTAGATCAAAAGATTGTTTTGGTAGAAATATGTGTGGATGATACTTTGTTTATAGGGAATGATGATCTATGCAAAGAATTTTTAGAGAAAATGAACAAAGAATTTGAAATGTCTATGTTTGGTGAGATTAAGTTCTTTGTTTCTCTTCAAGTTTAGCAAAGCAAGAATGGTATCTACATCACTTAATCTAAGTATATCAAGGAGATACTCAATAATTTTGGTATGGAAGATTCAAAACTAGTTGGAACTCCCATGTGTACTGGACTAAAGCTTAGCCAAGATGATGATTGAAAAGAGGTAGATCAGACCTTATATAGATCAATGATAGAAAAATTATAGTATGTATTTAATACAAGGCCTGATATTTCTCTTGTAGTTGGTAGAGTGGCAAGATTCTCATCAAAACCTAGAGAAAATCATATGATGGAAATCAAAAGGATCTTGAGATACTTGAAAGGCACTAAAGATTATGGCTTATGGTATAAATTTGGAGTAAATATAGACTTAAAAGTATTTACTGATATTGATTGGGTAGGAAACATTGAATATAGAAAGAGTACAAGTGGTGGCATATTCTTTCTTGGAAAAAGGTTGGTATCTTGGACAAGAAAAAAGAAAAATTGCACATCCCAATCTACAGCAGAAGCAGAGTGTGTTGTAGCAGCACTAAACTATTCTAATATGTGAGGCCTCACCTAGACCATTATGACATAGATGACACATTTGTATTGTGATACTTCTAGTTCAACATTTGGTGCACTTTTGAGACTATAAGTTTTATCATTCTAATATATGCATTTTGATGACCTGCACATTAGGACCTAATTGATTAGATTAATTATTTCCATTTCATGTTCTAAATCATTTCAATTAGAAAATTTGAATTTTGAAAAAATGGTAAAGCTACTTGCTTTGTAGATATTCAAGATTTGGATATTCAAGATGTAGAAGGAAAATGTCTTATTTCAGTAGTGTTTGTAATTATAAAATGTACTAAGGACCTAATTTTATGTGTATGTAATGATCAAACATATTTTAAAACTATATTCTCCACTTAGGTTTATGTGTGTCTTATGAACATTTATCCTAATTTATTTATCTCCAAATAAATGATTTGGGGAATGGCAATTGAACCCATACAATGATGATGAGATACCATTAGATTTTAGGTACTCTATAGTCATTTTTGGATACACATGAGTTCATAAGGGAGTTCCCTTAGCAAGGTGTTGATTTATATCATTTTGGAAGCTATGAATTTATAATATAAAGGTGGTAACCAAATGCTAAAACTTTCCTAGATAATGTTTACTTGTATGAATATGCATATGGTTACTTGGGCAAAAAGAATCATTTCCAATTGTATATGGAAATTCCATTAGATGAAGAAGTGTTTGCAAGGTAAGAATATTGGATGGTAATAAAATGTTAGTGGTTATTATTCAAATTATATTGGAAACATAGGATGTAGTTCTTTCACTTGATGATTGAATTCGAACATATGTTGACATCATTATGTTATATCCTAGCTAGTTAAGTGTTTCTATGAGTTATACTCCTAACTCTATTATGCTTACCTCTCTATGATGATTGACTATTGATCTAAAAGGATAAAATGTGGCACAAGGCCCCACTTTGATCCCATAATAGCACTTGACACACTTTTATATCAGGCTCAATTTGTTGATAAATCATATTGATGACTAATGAATTTGACTACTATGATAGGAATGAATATTGTAGGATGTAATATTTTACATGTTGATTTATGTTTTAAATGCAGATAAATGATAATTTGTTAATTATGACTTAATTTAATATGAAGATAAATGTTAATCTAATCATGATGATTTAATACACAGATAGATTTTGATTTGATGATTTGTAATATGCAGATCCTGATATCCTTACATTTTGAATAATTTATTTGTATTTAAGAATATGTAACATTTGAAATTATATGCAATTATGATATTTATTTATGTAGCATCCTTGGACTACTAATGCTCGAGTTGATCGTATAGGAAGTGGAACCATGGAAATTCTTGGGGGAAACTAGTTCCAAACCTTTGTGAACATAATTTAACCAAGGTGAATCTTTGGAAGATTCAAAAGACTCATTGTGAAAGTATTTTCCTTTGTAAATGTGGAGTTTCTTGCATGTGGGAATGTTTAATCATAAAGATGCATTATGGGGCATTTCATGGTGATGTATAATGTATTTTTATGTGTCACTTGACACTTGTGAATTTTGTGTGCAAAAACATGTCATCTAGGGTTTTGATTATGACGAAGTTTTACCTTAAAATTAATTACCTTGTTAATGAAGTAGAAAACCCACTTGACAAGGGGTAGGATGGGTTACCATCATAGGAAATTCGAATTTGGATTTGCCTAGGGTTTTAAGGGGTCATTAGGTTGTCCCAAAGTGCCTTTTATGTTGAAATAAGTTAACCATAAGATAGTATATCAAGTTAGGGATCTAATTTTGATCATGTGAGTGCCTAGACAGCCTAGGGAGCCCCTTTACCCATACATTCTTCCATCAATTCGAATTTGGAGTTGTCATGTGTTCCTTCCCCCATGTTCTCACTTAGTCAAAAATAGAAAAGTTATGGGAGACAAGTCTGTAAGAGGAAGTGGCTTAGTTTTTTTGCCAAAATAGTTAGCGGGAAGGCTTTATTAGAGGGTCTTGGGAAAACTAGTGGATCATTCACCCACTCTCTAATTTTAGAGACAATTAGGTTTGGAGGGAGAAGAAGGGAGCTCTACTAAAACTATCATTACCTTAGCTTGGATCAAGGCTGATGGTTTCCAACTATGCTTCATTTTCCTTTCTTCTTTATTTTAGTATGGCAAATAAACCTGCAAGTGTGAAGGTTTTGTTGATAGAGTATACATTGTGTCTTGAATCTTAGATTGTGGGCTTGGCATTTTGTTGTGTAAATGTGAATGTGTCATGTATTTATGAAGATTTCCTTTGGGTTTTGGTTCCTTCTTTATTTTCTTATTTTGGATGTGAGTGTTGAATGTGTTTATGGGTGTGAAGGCTTCACTCACCCTTGGGAGCGAAGAGAAGCCTTGGGTGAAGGGCATAAGTTGGGCTTGACATTGTAGTTGAGAAAAAATTTATGTCATGATGAGGATTGTTAATATCCTGGAGTATGAGCTCCATTATGGCCATGAATCTTGTTTGTTTGGGAGGTACAAGAAGGTGTTGTTTGGGAGTCCTTGTTTTGGTGAATGAGGAGGAGATGATTTGTTGAAAGCCTTGAGAGGAAAATAAAATGGCAATATGTTTTTTATGTTTATGATGGCCTTGAGAGGCAAAATGCATTGGCAATACGTTATTTATGTTGTTATAATATCTCCTCTTTGAAGAGCCCACCTTCACCCAACATTTTATGATTCCAATGGTGAATCATTGTGCAAGCCATGGGAGGGAGTTGTTTGTGTTTTGTGTAGTGATTCATGCAATGTTTAGTGATGTATGTGTGTAACCTATTTGGTTCTAGTTTCCCCTGCTCGGTGGGTGGCTTCATAGAAGCCTAGGATGGGAGGTGAGCCTCCATGGTTCCAAGTTTGTGTTATTTTGCAAGTTTTGAAAGTATGGTTCCTATGAAGATATTAAGGTTTCACTTTTGGAAAAGTTGATAGTCAAGAACTAATCCCTCCTATGTTACTCCCTAATGTGTTGGGATGTTGAGTTCCTTTTTTGTTTCATTGTAAAGTAAAAATGAGATTTACTTCCTATGTAAATTGTGGTGGTTGTGTAAAGCGAGAAAGATTGTATATAGTTGTCTTTGTATGTAAACATTCATTTTAAGGAAGGGTATGTTAAAAGTTGATGATCAAGATTTTACACTTATGAGGATTTATGCAAGCTAAATCTTATGTGATCTTCATATAGGATAATCCTAGTATCAACCATGCAAGGTAGATTGAGTAAAATTGTTGTAACTTTCATATTTTGAGATTTGATATAATATGGAAAAGTTAAATAATGAGACATTCTTCCTTATGTTGGTATATAAATCAATTGGTAGAAACATTTCATGGTTGTTGTAGATCCTTATTGATATGGTTGGCTCAATTCAAAAACATAGGTGATTGAATTGTGAAATCATATATCATGCATTGGATACAATGAAAGGAAAGCTTTATATTCTGATAGTTTATTGCATATACATGAAAATTGATTTATTTTCTTTCAAGTTCAAATAGATCCTTAGATGTGATAGATGCCTTAGTAACAACAAACTTGCAAATTAAAAAATTGGTAAGGAGGCCAAAATCAGATCAATATACAAGATCTTTTAATATGAGAAAGGAAAGCAATGTGTTAAACTTATAATGAAACCATCCTGTAGCTACACTTCCACTCTCTAGAAATTATATGGGAGGGACAATTAAATCCCATTCCAATTACAGGCAAATAAAATAATAAGGGAATATGCTTTGATACTCCTAGTAAGAGCCAATAAATTTAGGGGTTAAAATATAAGATGAATAATAATAGGTCTCCTAAAATTGTTCCTAAGAAGAGTCATGTGATTCCTTAGAGGGCACACATAGGATCTAACCATAGCATAGTACAAACAAAATAAATAAATAAGACTTAAAAACATAAATGCGCTAACATATACCCAGGTGCCCATTTTGCATAGGGAGGGGAGACCATGTTCCAAACTTCCCAAGTGAACAGTGGTCCCCACTTGGCATCCTCACCTTATCCCCACCTCTTTTGGCGCATGTGAGTAAGGTGTTGAGGTTGACCCCCTTGCTGCCACAAGTCAAAACCTTCCTTGCTTAGTCACCTATGCTTTGGAAAGGGCAAAAAAAGTCTATTGTCAAAACATATTAAAAAGGTTCCATTATAACAACCACCTCATGCCATGGGGGAAGTAGTTGGCCACTTGGGAGAATGGCCCATTTCAGCATGTGTTATGTCAAGTCACTTCCATCTTGGGACAAGGAGAAGTGAACCTCCCTAGATCCCTAGGTGCATTAGAAAGAGGAGACATATGATGGGACAATTTAGCTAGCGCCTGATTTGTGGAAGGGGGAGTTTTGACATTTTATGGGGCTCAGTATTATGTAAGGTAGACATTCATTGGGAGTTGCATTATTTGGGTGCCTATTTTTGAAGGAGGGATGGGTAAGTTGATTGTGTGGTAGTTAATTCATGTTTTATGGAGTAAAGGGCACGTGCATAAGGTAAGGAAGTATTTTTTGGGTTTAAAAGTCATGTCAAGGACTATTAGTGCTTAGTAAGAGGTATTAACTAAGGGTCAAGACATGTAAATTATGTATGCTTAAGTAGTTAAGAATAGGCTATTAATAGTTGTTAATGAGTTGGTTAAATTGTTAAATTGGTTAGTAGCTTGTTTAATATATTTATATATATAATAAAATCAGGAGATTTTAGAATTATATAGATAATAGTATAGATATTTTTTATATATGATGCAAGGTATATAATGTTATTGTCCACATAAATAAATAAAGAGTGGTTTGGAACAATAGTATTAAGAATTAGAATTTAGAATTTTATCACATTTAAGTTTTTTAAATTAAAAAAAAAAATTATTTTAAGGGTTAGATTCATATTTAGGTTCTAAAATACTGATTTATGATATTAATTCATGCAATTAAGAATTAGCAAGTGATAAGGGAGAATTCAATTTTAAACATAGGGATTAAGTATTTCGTGGTAATCATCTATTTGGTTAATTTTAGATAACCATCACTTAGTAATAGTAAAATGGAGATATGTGTTACAAGTCAGATGGGGTGTCTTATAGGAGAGGAAGATAGAGGATAGTATTATCAAATGATTAATTATGTGTAAATAATAGTAATTTAAAAATGTTAATAAACAATCATAATGTAAACAAGTGATGAAAAAAAATAAAATGGTTGTGTGTTTCCCGTAAATTTAGGGCATGACATAATATTGTTTGTTTTAAATAGTTTTTGAAAGGCATGAAGGTTGAGATCAAAGAACCAGTTGTTATATTTTGTGATAACACAAGTACAATTAACATCTCAAAGAATCTAGTGATGCATTCCGAAACCAAGCACATTGTAATACAATATCACTTTGTTAGAGAATTTGTACAGGATAAGGAAATCAGATTGGAATATGTCCACACAAAAGAACAAATTGCAGACATATTCACCAAGCCTTTACCTAAAGATGCATTCGTGTATCTAAGAGGTAAGTTAGGGGTCATTCCCTTATTTGAAGCTCACTAAAATAAATTTTTAGTGATAATCTATTAGTTGATGCAGCATAGTCATGGGAAAATTGCATATGAATTAGTACTCAAGGTACATTGTTACTTATTTGGTATGTGTTCTCTTTGGCATGTGTTGTCAAAGAGGGAGAGTGTACTGTCATATCTTTCTGATTTTTTTTGCGGGAGAGTTTTCCATTTTAAAGAAGAAGCTATGTAATTCCTTCACAGAGGGAGATTACTAGATTAGAGAAGTTTGTGGCATAAAATCTAAGAGGGAGAAAATTTTCCATCAGAGAAAGACTTATTTTCAAATTTCATTATGCTATGACATGTTGTGTTGCCATCAATGTCAAAGAGGGAGATCGTTGGATACAATTATTTGATTGTGTGTTATCTTTTATATTACAAAAATGTCATATTAGTTGGCAGATAGTGCCCTCTGAGCTTAGTTGGTTAGCAAAGTAATTTTCTATGTCTACTGAGCATTCCTGGAGATTACTTTGTGTAAATAGTGTCTACCGAGCACTCTTAGGTGTTGAAGGAAAATGTGCTAGCATGTAGTGTTAATTGAGCCCTCATGGTTAACAAAGGGAAGTTAGTGTTTACCAAGTTTACTCAATTGCCAAAGGATTTTTGTAGGATTCATAGTGTTAATCGAGCTTTTGTTGGTTAACAAATTTTTTTTTTTTAGGATTAGTGTTTATTGAGCAAGGTCAGCCAATGAAGGATTTTGTTAATTTGAGAAATAAAGTTTAATTATTTGAAGTATTGATTCTAGCCTACTGAGGTAATAATTATTGGTAATTGTAAGTTGTAATTGGACCGACTTGATAATCTGAATGGTATATATGAAATGTCAAGTTGAGAATTCTAAAGAGTATGAGCAAGTATGCAAGTGTGTTGATTGTTTGAAGAAGAAAGTGTGAGTGAATTTGAAGGATGGTCAATTATCCTTGAGGAGGAGTAAAGTTTTATTTGATCAAGAAGGATCTTGTGTGAAGTAGAAAAAAGACTTATAATTAGCAATGTAGTTGCATCTCATTTAGGTCATCTCATTGTTGCTTTCTTACCATTGTAGCAGTGATTCCAAAATCTCTCAGCAGAGTTGGTTTAATAGCCATTTGCAAATTCTCTAACAAGGTGACCGATCCATTGAATTGTTCTAAAGACCTCTTGCAAGGCCACTCCTTACAAGGTGATTAAATCCTCTAACAAGGTCACACCTAATAGTGTGTTTTGTAACCTTTAACCAAGTTTTCTCCTAATAGGGCTCAGTTCAAAAGAGTGTAAATCAGTAGCTAATTACTTGGTGGTTTTTCCCATATTGGGTTTCCATGTTAAATCTTGTGTCTCATGCGTTCATGTTATTTCTTTTATGCTTGCATGTTAATCACTATGAATGTTTAAGATATGTTAAAGTTAACATACACTACATAAACTGAGTTACAATATTTTCTATATATTTACCAAGTGATAGTAGTAAGTAGTTTTATCAGACATCTAAGGAATCTTTGGATTTATTTTTGCAGTAGCTGATTCCCCCTCCCCTTAGTTACTCCATCTATATTTCCAACACATACTTCATTGTATTTTTGTAAATCCTTTTGCAAGGTGGACCCAACAGTACTTATTTCTCCTAATAGGGCATATCATTAGAAGTGATCATTGTAAGCCTTGACAAGACAACTTTATATTGTAGTACTAAAGCTTGTGGGTATCGTCCCCACCCCAATTTTACTTTCTATTTGGAAGGTTTTTGGGCCACCAAATTGTGTGTCAAAAAGTGTTATGTATGCTTTAATATTTTTAGTTTCTCATAATAGGGCATATCATTAGAAGTGATCATTATAAGCCTTGATAGGTCAACTTTATATTGTAGTACTAAAGCTTGTGGGTATCATCCCCACCCCAATTTTACTTTCTATTTGGAAGGTTTCTGGGTCACCAAATTGTGTGTCAAAAAGTGTTATGTATTCTTTAATGCTTTCAGTTTCTCATACATGCAATTAGATAAGAATATAAATGAAGGATTAATTGCTAATTAAGGATTACATTTATAAGTTACTGATTCACTCCCTACCTCTTAGTAACTTAGCCTATCATAATATTTCCAACAATTTCACCAATTAGAAAATTGGAAGGTACAAGTAACAAAATGATTGATTCTAGATCATTGATTTGGATCTAGAAGGTTTTCCCAATCATCTATTTAAGGAGGGTCTATGACTTAATTTTAAAGAAATTTTTTGTGTACATATGAAGTGTGAAAGATTGGATGCATGCAAGGGTATAGGTGAATCATACAGAGCATAGAGACCAAGAAGGGAAATGAAGTGTTAGCATAAATGCTAATGAGTATTAGAGATATGGTTAACATGATTGACATGTTGTATTCATAACTATGTTTGTCATTAATGGAAATATTGTATTGTTTCTATGAAGACTGGTAGATTAGTGGATGGAGAATGATGTCATACAGATTGTGTATTGATGATCAGGTCTACTATAGTTGAGGATGTATTTTGCATTATGTCTTGGTTATATGGACAAGTTCACATACATGGAATCAAAAACATGGAGGAGTTATTCATTAATAATAGAAGATACTAAGAAGGCATATTACCTAATAAGTGGTTTTTGATGTTTGGATTGTACCTCCTAAAATGTATAGAATCATGATGAGAGTAGTTAGACAATGACAATAGACAACCTAACAATGATGTTAGTAAGTGTGCAAGGCCAAAAGTTACACGTGTAAACATTTGTAAAGACTGTTGTAATACCCCAAAATTGGCTCATTTCCATGATACCAATTTTGGTCTATCTAAATCAATTCTAAAGTCCTATTTCACTAGGAAAATCCTTGTTCTGACATTCACTACTTGACTTAATTGTCAAATGCAGAAAATCCTAATTTGCAGAAAATCCTAATTTGCAGAAAATCTAATTTGCTATAGAAAATCCTCTATATATTCCCCCTTGTCTTTGTTACAAATACCATAAACATATCTTTGCAAGGTTATACAAAATAAATTTAGGATATCATGGTTCACTTTCAAAATTAAAAAAATAGTTTTATCCCAATTTTCTTTTAATACCTTCAAAATGTGCAATTCAATCTAAAGTTCAGTTGATAACTCCATCATGAGATTTATAAATGAGAATTTTGTATCATGAACTAGTGTCTTTGTATGTACAAGATGGTTTTGCCTCACATGAATGTGAGGAAGTATCATACTTTGAGTATCTAATACTATTTCCCTAATTATACCTTCCTCCCTTAGTAATTTTTCTTGTAGATCTGTCAAAAATTTGACCTTCACAAAATGATTGGAGCTAGATCTTAGGTGAAGTGCCAACTGACTAGCACTATTCTTCAAGTCTTCATCGATCTTGGCCAATTTTTCATTTATTTCCTTGATTAAAATTGAAGTACCACATTGTTTTCTAATTAAAGAGACACCATTATTTACATCTCCTTCTAGTGTATCAATAAGAGTGGACAATCTTCTTGGCTACATTTTCCATGACTTTATTCTCAAATTTCCTTTCTGACCTTTGCAGAAGTTTATCCTAGCCATCTAAATCCTTATTTAATTTATGTATAAAAATTCATTTCTCAATGATAGGGGCTTTATCATTTACCTCAACTTGCATTACATCCAAAAATATGTCCTTGATGTCTTCAAGAACCTTTCCTTTGTCCCTTTTTGCCTTGAGTTTCCTCTAATGAGCCCTTTTTCTCAATAGTTCACTTAGGATCTCCATCTATTTAGAAAATATATTAGATTTATCATAATTTGAAATCAAAATCTCTATAAAAAGGTAAATATCTTCCGAAACCTTTTCTTTTTCCTTTCCCCTGGCACTCAAAGAAAGTATAATTTCTTTGCCTTTGTCTTGATCCTTCTTCTCTTCTCCACTCGGTTGACTCTTGCTTTCTTATTTTTTACCTTTGTAAACTCTATCCTTATCCTTTTCTAATTTTTTTGAGTTGTTCTTGGCCTAGAGGTAGTGAAAGTTTTCTACTCAATTGCTACTTGGGTGTGTTAGAAATAGATAATACTGAGAGGGAGGGGGTGAATAAGTAATCTACAAAACTTTTTCCCACAACTAAATATTGTTAATTACTTTATAACATGCATATGAAAGTTAGCCAATAATTTTGAATAGTAATAAATCTATACACAAAGAGAACTCATAACACCATAATTTGTTAACTAGGGAAACCCTAGCCAAGGGAAAACCTTAGTGGGGATGGTACCCACAAAATGATCCACTAAACAAAAGAATCTTGTAAGGAGTCTATGAAATACACATAGTGTCTCAGACCTTGTTATAGGACTATGTCTTATTAGAAGCCCCAACCCTATTAGGAGATGCTTCAACCCTAGTAGAAATTGGTGATACAATTATAAATGTATGCAAGAAGAGCCCACTGCCCAACATGCAATTATACAATATAGTGCCTTTATACAAAAGATATACATAAGAAACCTCTTTATTGCTAACTAATGCCCTTCACATATCTCTAAGCTTATATCAAAATTTTCATCACATTGACTTTACATAATTTTTCATATCACATACATATTTCACAATCGCACTCTCAACTTCCCAAGTTATGATTTCTTACTTATACCTTTCCTTTACAAGACTTTGTCTAGTCGACCTTAACACTTTCACATGTTTGAATAAATACAAAAAGTTAGCTCATGCTAACTTAGGGTTAACATCTAGGATATCATCCCTAATTGGTTAAGAAATTTTTTTGTTCTAAAAATATTCCTTAACTCATAATTATGTCTTTCTTGCCATGCTTTGTTCTTTCTTATATACTATCTTACTAATAAATAGCCTATAACTAATTCCATACTAATTGTACTAATCTATACTCTTAACCACATAATCATGACTATCTATACTATCCATACCTAATTGCATATGTGCCAAACATATTTGTAGACTTCTCATAACAAAAAACTCTCTCTATACTGCTATGGAAACTATTTAACACTTAGATAAATTTTTGTCTCTGACTATAGGATCTTCATATGTACATTATGCCTTTCATTCCTAAGATATATGTTTCCATAAATGAAAACCCTAACTCTTCCAACTTATCCATATTGCCAATAGTCTCTCCCTTTTGCATTGATGACAATATATGGAAAAATTGGCTAAGTCCCAAAATATTATATAAAACTTCTTCAAAACTGGCCTTCAAAACTTAACAAAATTTCAAAACTAAAAATTTGAAGATCATTACATTTATAACCATATTTCCTTATATCTCCTAATATAATATAATACTACTCCGCCTTAGTATATAACTTTTGCATTATATACAATTTTCTTTACTCCCTGTACAATAACGTATTTTTTCCCACACAATTTTCATGTATTCTGCTCCCCCTTTGACATCAATGAAAAAGGTGTCAAAATTATATACATGTCAAAATTTTGATTCATTTCCTCTTCTCTAGGTAGTTAAATGAGAGATATAGTCTACAAAGCTTACTGTAAAACTCTTCAGATTCTTTTCCCATGTGTCTTTCACTCCTTTTGATATGCCAAGGAGAGTGCACAATCCATAGGATGCAATCTCAACTACATTCAGGTCCAAGTAAATAAATTTATCAAATGATGCTTTTTCTTCTAGTCCATCCTCTAACTACTACTCAATTGTGCTAACCTTCATTGATAGGTGTTCTCTTAGAAGTGAGAAACTTTTGATAATATTATTTTTGCTAACTTCTAATAGACTTATTTCATCATAAGTCTTGCTAACATGTATTTCAATATCTTCAATCTTGACATTAGGTTGGTTGAACTAATTTGCCAATGCTTTTATGTCATTATTCTTTTTATTCAACTTATCATCAATGTCCTTGGTGAAATTAAAGGTTGTGGAACACTTTGCATATAATTTTTTTTCCTTAAAGTTCATACCTTATTAATTCATTGATGCAAAAATCAAGAGCTATCAAATCATTTATGATGTTTTGATATATAGTGTCAAACATCTGAGCATCATGTTTCTCTTGATCCTAAGATGTTTCTACCTCTAACAATTTTGTGAATTCAACATCAAATTCTTGAATCACAACTTTAGCTTTGTCCTCTAGATTAGGATCTAATGATTTTTCTTTTAGCATGCTTTGTAACTTTTCAGTTACATCCATAAGATTTTTTTGTAAACTTTTTATTTTCTTATTCTTGCTGATAATCTTTCTTAGGGATGATATCAAATTTATTTTGATCATAATCATTACAACCTATTAGTGTAGCTTAGGTGAGAGATCTTTTAGGTGCACTTTCCTTCTCTTCCTCCCCTTCTTTATTTTTCCTTTGTTCTACTTCTCTTTTCTTTTCCTCATTCTCTTTCTTCTTCACATTTGCCTTCCTTTTTATTTTTTTCATCTTTCCTCTTCTCTTCTTCTTCTTTCCTTTTCTTCTCTACTTCTTCCTTCTTTTTCTTATCTTCTTCTTGCTTTTTCTTTCTTTCTTCTTCTTCCTATTTATTTTCATATTATACTCTTTTATTTTTCTTCGTCTCTCCTTCTTTCTTCTAATCTTATTTTTCTATTCTTCTCTTTTGCTTCATTCTTTCTTTTCTCCTCTTCCTCATCTAAGCTGGAATAATTAGTAATATTACCAACAATGTAGGTGCCAAGATTCTTAAAAAGATCTTCCTTATCATCTACTATTGTCTGCATACTATCCACTTTCATGGACTCAATTTCAATTATAATCCATAAAGGCGAGTTTTACATCTTTGTATCTTTTGCCTCTATCAATGTTGATGCTATGGTGTGCTTGGTTCAATAGACATAGGGATTTCTCCTTTTGACTTCAGACTTACTTGGGCAACAAAAGTCATGTACCTAACAATGGCTTCTTCTATCTCTTTGTTAACCTCTTTTTAATTTCCTCCCATCAAAAGAATAACTCTTCTTTTATTTATAAGTAAGGGCTCAATACCCTTCCTTATATTTGACATGTCCTCATCACTATTGACTTCACACGATTTCTTGATAAGATTTTCTCTAATACCTCTATCTTCAATAGTAACTATTATTTTCCTATTTACTAGTCTATTATGCAGATCTTCCAGTATCTTTTTCTAAATATCTTCCTATATTTTGTTCCTTATAATCATATTCATAACTACATCATTCTGTAGTTGTAGTATATCCATATTACTATACATTCTATAATACTTATTGAATTGAAAAAAAATGTGATTATCAATAATTTAAAAATTTAAAATTTTTACCTTGGGCTTCCAAGATTTCTTCCTCACTGATTTCCTTACTTCTCCAACTTCTTGTAGTATTGGTCTATCTCATGTTTCCTCTTCATCTTTAGAATCACCAGATTTATCTGATTCAATCATCTGCAATGTCTTTTGTCTCGTCCTAGGTCCACTTGATAATTTCTTAGTCCTCTTCTTGCTAGGTAACTTAGATTCTTGCTTCACCTTCACGAGTCTCTTTGATTTTATTATGGCTAGAGGATAAACTAATTTTCCTTCTACTATCTATATCTCCTCTTCATCAATCTTCTTTGCTAGTTGTATAATAGTGGATTACACTTGTGCTACTGCTACATAAGGAACAATATGTAAATGTAAAGTAGATGCTATTACTATTACTCCATCTAAGGGTCTTGCCATAGCAATAGGTTTGGCTACCAATACCTTAGTTTTTCGACTTTCATTCATCTCCAAGGCTATAACTTTTACTTCATTGAATTCATCTTTGGTCATACCAAATTCCTCCAAGATTGAATCAATCTTTTTTTCATCTTTTCATTTGATATCATTGTTGTATAGCTCATTATGAACTTATTTCATCTTCTCATCAAAGGTACCCCATCTGGGATAATCCATGTCCTTCTCTGATTCAATTATGATCTTCACATACCCTTTAATTATGTCTTCACTTATTTCATAACCAATAGGGTCTATGAATTTTAATCTTGATTCTACTACCTCCATACAAGTAACATTTGTTTCAACCATGAAAAATATATCATTTTTGTATTTATCAACTGATAAAGGTGAGATTATGAATCTTTTCTTCATTGCTAATTTGAAGCTCTTCATCATCCTTGTTATATCTGTTGATACCTTTTCTTCTGATTGCTTTCTATAATAATGTGTCACCAAATTCATGGTACACTAATTATTGTCCCATTTCCTATCTAGATTATCAAATAATTGTCTAATTATATAAAAGAATAGATGTGTCAGTAGGGCTTCAAATCTAAACACTACATTCTTAGTTTTCTTTAGTTTCTCAATGTTGTCCAAAAGTTACTACTTTACTATCTCACACATGTTCACCTTTTCTCTCTTAGGTGTCATCAAATATGTTGTGTGGATAAATCCAACAGGTACATAGTTTATTCTTGAATTGTGCTTCAACTTATATCCAATAATGTTGTTGATTACCCTTTCATCTACCTTAGTTATAAGATCAATCCTCATGATCCTTCCATTAGATTTGGTTTTCAAATTGGTCTCTACCAATTTATTTATATTATTCTTATTTATTGGGTTAAAACTTCATTAAATAGACTAGTGACCTTGTGAATCATGTTATTTTCAATCATCATAGGGATGTTTCCTACCCAAAATAATCCTTCATGTATCCTTCTCAAAATGATTCTTCTTCATTTGCGATTTTCAAAGTCTGTGTGGAACATATGATTCACAATATTCAAATCCTTCAAGTGTGCAAATTCTTGATTCATGGATAGGTCTCCATTGCAAACAATTTCTAGTTTCTTATGAATTCCACTGTCACCAATCCTCTCTAACTTAGAATGTATATATGATCTAAAATCTTCCACAGGTAATAAATTTTTTGGTACTTGTGAAAATGTACCTAAATGATAATCTATTAAAGATACAAATGGGTGATTTTTGAATTTTCAGCTTGTCCTCTCACTTACATCACATATTGGCATTTTATATCTTTAACTAATTCAAAGACTTTGAAAACTTTATAAAATTCTCAGTAAACACATAACTAGGAATTTTTGGATTTTGTGCTTAAAAAATATTTCAACTTGGTATCTTTTTTATATCAATTTATTCTCAATTCTTCACGCAATAAAATGGTACTCAAAATCTTGTTCACATCCTTTAAATCTTTTCAAATTAAACTTCACATTGATTCCACAACTACCCAATTTGTAAAAGTTGTTGTTTGTTTAAGTAGTAAACTTATTTTCATTTGTATGGCTTCATATTATTGACTCCAAATGACTTGGACTCTTAACCAAAGATTTCTTACTATATGTTGATCCTTTTTCCAACTTTGCAACCTCTAACTCGATGCCTAACCTCTATCCCATCTTCTTGATACTTTGTCTTTGATAAGTGATTAATCAAATAAGATGAATGAAATATAATGGATGAGTTTAATCTATCATTAGTTGCATCAAAATAATTTTCTTCTAAAGCCACATGTGAACTCAATGTATCATTTTATTTCACAAATACTTCCTTGAATTTTCAGCATGCTCTTTAAGCATTTCTTTCTAACTATTATTGCTACTATCATCTATCATTCCTATTCTTATTTTGGTTGTTGTTCCTTCTATAGTTTTGGTTCTTGTTGATTTTCCTCATATACATATTCTACCAAATATCTCTTTGTGTCCAAGGTTATTGCATAACTAACATATAGGTGTACTCCTTCCTTCTCTAATTAGGTCCATTCTGACTAATTGGTGCTCTACAATTCTTCACAATGTGTCCAAAGTTGTTACACTTGTAACACATAATATTCCTCCTTATTCCATCAAATTCTTCACCATAATTGGATATACTTGAGGATCTTCTTTCATTAACTATAGGGTTAGTATCCCTAAACTTTCTACTATTGCCATTATTACTATGAAACTTAGATTTTCTACAATCTACTACTTTATGTCCAAAACCATGACAATTATAACAATAAAAATCAGTAATAGGCTTGAAAGACTTACTTGTACAATCTCTCTTCATATGACCAACTTCATTACATATAAAATATCTAACTTTGAACTCATGCCTTACTTCTTTAGGTGGTTCAACTTGCTCTATTTGTTTGGGTTAATCACATTTTTCAAGTTGACTTAATTCCTCAAATTCTTTAGGTACTTATGTAGTCTTATTTGGTTCAATCTTGTTCTGATCATTCTCCTTTGGTTTAAGGATTTCAACAACTCAATCTTTTTCTTTTATAGCTTCAACTTTCTTTGTAGTTTTTTCTCCAATAATATATTCAAGAGCTATCTTAGCATAAGATCTTTGATAGAATAGTTGTTCGTCAATTTTCTCACCACTGGAATATAACTTCTCTAACTGTTTCTTAGCTTGTGTTAATTCTCCTTTCGCAATAGTTTTTTACTTTTCTAATTTTGCATTCTTTATTTTGATAGAATCTTATGTAGATGTCACTTGAGTTAGATGGGATCTTAGATATGAAATCTCAATTTTTAGATCTAATTCAATCCTTCTACCATCTTTCTTCGAACTCAACTTTAGTTCAACAATATTTAACTCATGTTTCAAAATCTCATTTTCCTTCTTTAGGGTTGCTACCTTATCATTATCACTAGCTTTCTCTCTATGTTCTTTTCTAGACTTTAGATGGTGAATCTTATCTTTTAGGTTACCAATATAATATTTTGCATCTTCATACCTTTCTTTCAGGTTGCCTCTTTCTTTAGTAAGAAGATCAATCTATTTAAGTTCTTCTTCAAGACTGCTCTTTAACTATTCCATATCCATATGGATCTTACTGATGATGTTAAGCCTATTCCAAGTAATTGTGCTCAGATACCAATTGTTAGAAATAGATAATAATGAGGTGGGGGAGGGGGGGTGTGAATCAGTATTCTATAAACTTTTGTCCACAACTAAATATTGTTAATTACTTTGTAACATGCATATGAAAGTAAACCAACAATGATGAATAATAAATAAATCCATACAAAAAGAGCTCATAACACTATAATTTGTTAACTAGGGAAACCCTGACCAAGGGAAAACCTTGGTGGGGATGGTATCTACAAAATGATCAACTAAACAAAAGAACCCTGTTAAGAATGTTGACCTATTAGGAGTCTATAAAATACATATAGTGTCTTGGTCCTTGTTAGAAGACTATGCCTTTTTAGAAGCCTCAACCTATTAGGAATTGCTTCAACCCTATTAGAAGGTGGTGATACAATTACACATATATGCAAGAAGAGCCCATTACCCAAACATACAATTATACAATATAATTCCTTTATACAAAAGAGATAGATAAAAAAACCTCTTTATTGCTAACTACTATCTTCACATATCTTTGATCTTATATGAGAATTTTCATGACATGGCCTTCACATAATTCTGACTATCACATACATAGTTCACAATTGCACTCTCAACTTCACAAGTTATGATTTCTTACTTGTACCTTTCCTTTTTACAAAATTCTATCTAGTCGACCTTGATGTTTTCACACGTTTGACTAAATAAAAAAAATGAGTTGAAGCTAACTTAGGGTTAATATCTAGGATGTCATCCCTAATTTGTTAAGGAATTGTTTTTCTCACAAGATAATTCCTTAACCCATAATTACCTCTTTCCTCCATGCTTTGTTCTTTCCTATATATTGTCTTACTAATAAGTAGCATGTAACTAATTCCATACTAATCATACTAATATGTACTCTTGACCACATCATTATGACCATATAGACTATCCATACCTAACTATACATGCACTAAATATCTTTTTAGACTTCTCAATACCAAAAACTATCTCTATACTGCCAGCGAAACTATCTAAAACTTAGGAAATTTTCTATCTTTGACTATAGGATCTTCATCTATACATTATGCTTTCCATTCCTGATAGATATGTTTCCATAAATGAAAAGCCTAACTCATCCTACTTGTCCATATTGCCAACAGGGTGGATGCAAGACTTTCTTTCTCCTTCTCTTTACTCTCTACCTTCTTTGCCTTGATGGAACAATGACTTGGCTTGGAGAAGTGGGTAGAGAGGCTATTACTACATTTGCCATCATTTTTTAATCTTATTCCTTAATAGTTTATACATCTAGTGTTTCATTTTTATCTACCTTATTCTCTTCCTCAAAAATGATTTTCCACAACTTTGTTGTGGATTGAACAACCCTTTCTATATTATTCGGAAAAATTTGAAAATATTTTAATCTAGGAGTTTTCTTTTTTTTATTGTTGGTCATGGCCTCCTTTATTTCTTCTTTAGTGAAGTGTGGCATGGCACTTTTCAACATTTTTTCTCTGATGTCCTTCTCCATTTTCATTATATCTATCCATCTTTGTGTCACTTCCTTAAGTAAGACTTTTGGATCTTGTCTTTTCATCTAATTAGGATCATATTTCAATCTTTCTGTCTTCTCAACCAAAGTATCCTCTATCTGCTACTGGTCCTTCCTCCTGGATTCATATCTACTATATTTGAAACTAGCCATACCACTTCCTTTGTTCAATCTTTTCAACTCCTCTTCAAAGGATAGTGGGGGCTTCTTCAGTTAGATGATAGTTGTATTTTCATCTTCCTCTTCATCATCATCCTCTTAAAGATTCAATTTTCTTCTTGAATTTCTAGTAGTGGTGATCACAAGGGTAGCTAGATTCTTAGATGTAGCTTTCTTTATGGTATAATCTTGATTACTTTTCCCTTCTTCTTTGGAGGTTCTTCTTCTTCCTGATCTTCCTCCTCTTCTTCTTGATCCTCCCATTTTCCCTTGGTGAGCATAATAGGGTCATCCTTCTTATCTAATTTCTTCTTAATTTTTTCTATTGTTTCCTTTCCTCTCTTCAAAATTTAAGGAATCTATATATCTAGATATATTCTAGTTTTAGCCTTCTCATAGGTGCCAAAATATGTAGCCTTACAGTTATCTGGCTCATTTAGTAGAGCATCAATTATATTCTTAGTATCATCAATGTTTACTTCATACCCCAAAGGTTTTATCCATGCTATCCTAGGTATGATTTCTTGAATATGAGTGTTATCACAATCAACTAGGAGGAAAATATCTTGTTCATACTATTCAAGCAGCTATTGAGGAATCTTGTGCCTATTCTACATCTTTTCCTTCAAAATCTCAAAGTATGCATCCATAATGCCATTAAAATTTTCTCCTAAATCATTGATTTGGTATATAGCAGGCCTATCCTTACTCCATACCACATGACCCATAGAAGGAAAGAACTTTTTCACATAGAAAAATAAACACACTAGAAGAGAACTAAACCTACATACATTCTTCTTTGATTCTTGAATGCTTTCCACGTTCTTGTCTATTTGGCTTAGCTACAAGTTAGCTAGGTTGAAAGATAGATTTCTCTTCAAAATCTTATATGCTAGGTTAGCTGCTTTACATGGCACACTATTAAGTTTGCTAGAGCTATAGATCTTCTCAAAAATTACATGGATTCTTAATTTGATCTGCATGTCTATGACATTGTTCAATTTTATTCCTCTTCCATCCCACTCTGCTAGGGTTTTCTTTGAAAGCTCACCTTGAGCTATAGTTTTGGTAGTTTTAGGTCTATCCAACATTGGGTATGTATGACTCAATGGATCATCTTCGTTGTGATCTTAACTAGCTTTTCAAGCCAAAAGGACATCTCATGAACCATACTTAAAACATATTTGATCCAATTCACTTGAAAATTCCTTGGCATATATAGTGTATGAGTCAAACCATTGACTTCCACATGTTTGTGCTTAGGTTTTAATACTACATTCTCATATAATGCATTATATGTCTCATTCAACTTAAAAGAACCTAATTCTTGAATCATGCAATGGTAAAATGACCTAATGTCATGGATCAACTGTACCTTTAGAGGAATGTTTGAGTGAGCTCCTAATGGGTCTTTCTACTCAAAAATTGAAGGATAAAGATTGAGTTTTGGTGCTTTGCATACCACATTCTTCATTAACATCTCAGAACCCTTCTTTGCCTTCAAACTAGAGCATGATGCCATTTTTATTAGTGAATGAAGAAGTATTCTAACTGAAAAACTTCATGATATAGACTTCTATAAAATTTCTTCAACAACAAAACAATTCTCTCTTGATTTCTTGGGGGTTCAAAAATCACTCTACTCAAACTGGTCTTTGAATTTGCAATGAAAAAGTAAACTTTTGATTCCATCATTTATAGAAATTTAAACTTTTAGGGCCTAATAAATGCTTCATACTTGGTAGGTGAGAAGACTTGGAAATGTCTTCAAACTTAAGCTTGGCCCAAATTGTTCATTTTAAAGCTCAGTTAGAACTATTTTCTAGCTAGGCTTTTCTTAGTGATGCTTGATAGCTTGGTTAGAACTAAATTTTAACTTGGTTAAACTTGGTTCCTTCCACATGTCTTAGTGCATCTTTGTATGTGAATTCAGACTAATCTTTCTTTCTTATATGGAACTGATGTAGTATCTTGTTTGTATTTATAGTTCTAGCTATTTGCTTTACTTCTTCGATGTGGATGCTTGATCCAACTCATTGGTTTGGATGATAATAACTTCATTTTCTTGCCTTGTGTTTTCCTCTAATTTTCTTACCTATTTTTGGTTCATTTAAGTTTTTATCTCTTCAATCTTTTTTTTTCCCTTTGTTTTCATTGCCATAATTTGCAATAGCTCAATTCATACAATTTCTTGCCAAATGACCTATCTTTTTGCAAACATCTTACATTATTATGATTTTTCTTGAAGTGTGTCCTTACACAATTTACTCTAATATGGTCATATTCTCCACATAGATGACATCTTCCCCATATGTTGTAGTCACGACCAATAAATTCTCTTTGTATAGTTTTAATGTGCTGATTATTTGGATTCCATTGATTTGATCTACATTCTAAAGATGTGTGACCATGCTTGTGACATATGAAACTATTTCCTTCAAAATTTGATCTAGTTCTACATTAATTTTCCTTGTGTCCATACTTGTTACATGTAGGTCTTTAGTTCTTTTGTGCTCCTTGCTATGATGAGTCTCCTTGAGTAGTATACCCTATGCTAGTAGTGCATTTATTTCTATTATGAGTTTGTTCATACAATTGATTCACACTTTCTTCTAACCTTAACGTTATTTCATTGAGTTTCTTTAAAGATCTTAATTCATTTTAGAGTCTATCATTCACTATTCTTAGATTGGTGGTTTCATGATTTGCATCATCTAGTTGATTTTCCATGTCTGTTTGATGTTGTAATAGCTTTTGGATTTCATTGGTCTTTTCTTCCAATCTTGTTGCAAGCAATATATTATCTTCATCTACCATTTCTTTTCCATTTATTTCTTTGTTCTTTTATTCCATGACTTCACATAGCTTGACCAAGTGACTTTCCTATTCTAGTTTCAAATTTCTTACTTCTTCTTGTAGATTGGAATTTGTTCCTAGTAGATCTTCTATGGATGTGTATGATTCTTCTGAAATTCTTTCTCTATAGAGATCTTCTATTCTTTCTTCTATGTATAGATTTTCATTCATATGCATAGATAGTTCTTATCTTCTTTCCAAAGAGTGAGTGAGCTTCTCATTGAGTTTCTTAACTTGTTCCATAGCCATATGTAGATCAAGTTTTTCATTCTAAATAGATTTCTATAATGTATACACTTCCATTGCGTGAGATCTTTACTCTCAAGAAGTCAAGCCTATGATAGGAGAACGTTTCTCTAATACTAATTATTATAAATTAATGACATAAATGTGACTTGGGGGGGGGGGGGGTTGAATTAGGAACCACTTAAAACTTTTCAGTTATAATTTTTTAGCTTTACTTTATTAGATCGTCTAATTTATTGCCATGCATGAATATAAAGCAATAAAGAAATTAAAACCATAAAACTTTGACACAATATTTGGTAACTTAGAAATCCTCCATGAAGAAAGTAAAATTGGGGTGGGGATGAAACCCATAATGCTTCACTACTATACTAATAAAGTTGGCCTATTAAGGCTTACAATTAATATTTTCTAGTGATCTAATCTATTAAGAGTATAAAGGACTATTAGGTCCTCCTTGTGAAAGAATTTTAATACAATGAAGTATGTACTCTATTAAGAGATCTTATAAAGAACTGCGAGGTCCACCTTGTTAGAGGTTTTACTTGATGCAACTATTATGATGCAATTAATAGGGTGATCCTTGTTTACAACTTGATTTGTTGATATAGATCCTTTGAAGATTGTCATCACCTGACTATGATAGATATGTCTATGCTCTTCCCTTTATACTACTTGGTAGCCAATTTCATTATGCTCTATCTTCTTCTTGTTTTCCATATTCTCTTTCTTCACTTGTTTATGTACTTTTTATTCATGTTTTTTCACTTTTCATACTTATTCACTCACTTATACCAAACAATTTACCTTCCTTATATATCCATCAAATAATATGTTCATTCTGAGTTGGCTCAAATAAGAGATGTCTTTAAAATAATAAAATTACACCTTTAGGTCAGCTGAATGCTAATACTTGGGTCACACTATGCAATTAGGTGTTATTGTGATGCTTGGGTAATTCAGCGAACTCAGGTAACACTAGATGCCTTGCTTGAAATGGATGCTCAATTCATAGTGGAAAACTAGTGAATACTATAAACTTGGTTCACACTGCTAGCTTGGTTCACACTAAGAAATTGATGTGCACTATGATGATTGTTCACAAGATCATTTTTGGTTAACATAGGATATTCTTAGTCTGCTTGGGCTACATTGAAGCATGCTGGCTGAAGGAAAGCTTGGTTGTAGTATTAACCAACCTTCATTGATGACTTAAGTGTTTTTTCACTAATTGACAATATGTCTTGCCATAGGGTCAACAATTGTGTATGTGTATCTTCTTATGGTTGCTGATTATATTGTTCACATGGTTAAGGATTAATAAGGTTGACAAATGTTTTAATAGTTGGATATCAGAGTAAACCACCTCCCCTTCTCAATAATCTTGGTGGAATTTACTTTATAACAATTGGTATCAAAGCACCAGGTCTTTGAATAAAAATTTAAACTTAAGGAGATCATTAATGATTCACTTTAGAAAAGAAATTCCTAAATTTGATGGAGTTAACTATGACAACTGGAAAAAGAAGATGAAGACTCTTTTTCTATGTATGGGTCTAGGGTATTGGCTAATGATAAAGAATGGAAAGAATATTGTTGAAGAAAGAAAACTTGTTGAATGCAGTAAAGCTTAAAGAGATCCATTCATGTGTTGTATGCTTGTCAGAGAAGAATTATTGTTAGCTCTTCTTGAGAATAAATATAGTTAGGTATAATACTTAAAGAAATCTCATGAAATTTTGGTAGCTTTAGAATTTACTTTTGAAAGTGATAAGCATGCTAAAAAAAAAAAACTACATAACTGGATATGTTTGTTTCAAGATGTTGAAATGATGGAAGAGAAAACTATAAGAAGCTATATTAGTAGATTATCAAAAATTGTTGCAAAAATTAAGTTTTGCATTGGATCTAAACTTAAAGATGAGATTATATTGAATATCTTAAAAATTTTGACACCACCATTTAGAGAGACAACACAGATGTTTGAGCAAGTGATACTTTGTATTGAGAAGGTCATTAGAGAGACTCTACTTGGAAGATTAGAAGCATCATAAGTGTGCTTAAATAATTTTGGAGAATTTATTAGAGTGGAAATAGATTTTAGTGAATTAAATGTTCATCCTTCTTTATCAAAAAGTGTAAGCACCAGTGGAGACTATGATAGCAACAAAAGATCCAAATATGAAGAGGGTAGAAGAATTGAAGAAAGGATTTCCCTATTTGTAATAAGATAATCAAATGGTAAGAGAACTTTTAAATGTTGCACTTCCAATGAATTTTTTCATTAGGCATCTAAGTTTCCTAAAAGAGAGAAAAAAATATAAGAAGAATTTTAAGTCTAGAAGGACGAGACATTTTTTGTATGGAAATAAAGATGATGAGTTTGAAGAAAGAGTTTAGAGTGAAAGTGATGATGAATTAGGATTTTTAGCTATAGAAGAAGGGTAAAAGCACAAAAGTGTGTCACCATTTGGGATATTCAGGAGGTTTCGGCTGAAATACTTTTGGTTGAAATGATTTTGGCCATAAACCCTTTGGCCATATAGATGTGGCACTTTCCCATGCCTATGTGTCCATTGGAGTTTTAGCTTAAATCCCCATGATATTATAAAAAGCAAAAATGGCTTGTGGAGGGTCATTTCCACTGTTTCGACTTTTGTTGGTTTAGAGTATTTTGGCCATAACTGGTAAGTGGTTTTTTTTGTTTTGTTGTTTTTTAGTTATTACATGTTAGAATTACTTAAATTAATTATATTTTAAGCATTTTAGTAATTAAATTAATTATATTCAAGTGTTTTATTAATTAAATTAATTATATTTAAAGTGTTTTAGTAGTTGATTATTTAGACTAGTTAATTTTTTATATATAGTTAGATCAATATGTTAGATAAAGAACTATATAGTATTTTTTAATTAAATATCTATTTAATTATAAATGTAGATTTTACATCAAACATAGAAATTTCAAGTTGAGACCTAGATAACTAAAGTAATTATATTTGAGAAAACATTAGTATAGTACAAACCTATATAGATAAGTAACATGTAATTTGAAACATTAGGTAGAACTAAACTATAATAAGTTGTTGTTGTTCAAACTTAAAAACTTAAAATTTAACCAATTTCTAACTTAGAAAACTTGGAAACTATAATAACATGCATGTACACAAAAATTTGGAAACTTGTTAAGACCTCAAGATAGCTAACAATTAGTTACATTTCAGAAAATATTAACATAGTAAACCTATGTATTAAATACCATGTGCATATTTTTTGTTCACATACATGAGCTAGATACATCAAGTTTCAATATATGTTTAACATGTGTGTTAAATTAAAATGATCTATATTTTTAAATTACATTCAACTTTGTACACACACACACACACACACACACACACACACACACACATGTTTTAAATTAAATTAAACTTTTACTTTTATATGTACTTACATATATCTTAACTCTGCATTTATAGACAAAGATCTTCTTTACATATCATTATGGCATCTAGTACTGTGCTACACCTACATCCTCAGGGGAGGCGAGTGTTTAGGGAGGGGGCCATAGTGTTTAGTCAAGTACAACACATAGACTAATATCATCCTTTGAGGAGAGACAAAATTTATTTAGAGATATAGTTGCTAGGTTATCTCATGTTATAAAGCATCTTGATTCTACACTTTTGGCTTCTACCACTCTCCCTAATAGGGAGAAGATTATTTTTATGAGAGATGAGTTATGCCATATGATTGAGATGATAGAGACATACAACCTATTTGATGATATCAATATTGAGACTTTTTACTCTTTCCTTTCTCACAGTGTTACTGGCATTATGAAGTATACACAGATTGATGGAGAGGTCTCCACTGCTATTATGAAGAGTATGTTTCCCTTTTATATAGATAGGCATAGGGTTAGAGGTTATTCAACTAAAAAGTGTACATATTAGCTTGTTACACCATTTATATGTCCTCGATGCCTAGTTGCACATTAGAGGTGGCCACAAAAAGATGAGTTTCCTCTTTATTTCTGCAAACAATTGTTTGCAAAATTTCATTTACATCATGATGTAGATTATATAGATTTTTTAGGTCATGTTGGATAGGGCCTTAATAGATTATTACAGAAATTTAGACTTGTGAACACCCCTATGCCTGTTAACAAATGGGCAATGGTGGGTCCAAACCTTTTGGTCACATCGAGAGCTCCATAGATGGTTGTTGTACGTATGACTATTCTAGATGATATAGTTAGGACTTAGATATATTCTAGCATTGCCACAGTTGCTATGCAGTTATAGGAGATGTCTTCAGATTGATGTGGCAGATATATGTTATGATCTTGTGGTACCATTTTGATAGCTGCATCCTCTAGCATAGGAGTTGATGATGTGTATGAGATAGTAGATATACCACCTCCACTAGAGGTTTCTACTACATCAAATGTGGATGCATTACATCATATGGAATCCTATATAGCATCTAACTTTCTTGGTTCATATTAGGTATTATCAACACTCATAGGGATTTTTATTCGTGATATTTGGAAACATCAACCATATTCTCTCATACATAGTAGGATCATAACCCTCACAAAGACAAGAGGATATCCCTACACCTTCTATAGCACCTACTCCTATAGCACCCATCCCCACACCTACTCAGGATCCTATAGCACCTATTCTTATATAGCACCCTACAACACTTTCCCCCCACCTCCTACAACACTCCCCATACTTAGGCCCCCATAGTATGATAGGGTCTATTTACCACTATGATTTCAAATGAGATAGTCAACTTGGACAAGGCTACTCTCCATGATTTAGATATTAGTCAGATTAGCATAACATTACATGATGCAATAGTAAATATAAACTTATATGCTTAAATTTATTTGTAACTATAATTTAGACAAGTATAAGTTTAGTGTACTTGAGCTCTTATAGATGTACTTAGAGACATACATATATTCAAGTGATTCAATTTAACTTGTGTAAATACATGTGTGTTCAATAGAGTCTTAGTGATAGTATGTTGTATTTTGGAGATCTTTAGACCACAATAGATCCTACACGATATGAGTTGTAGGTATGTTACATTTTTTTTGATATATATTTGATAGATATATATATGTGCATATGATATAATACATGCACATATGTATAATTTTATAATTTAACAAATTTATTTGATTTTACACAGGGTTTAGACCTAGATCATAGAGGCTTTTGGGGTCATGAATCAAGAGGGGGATGTGGTTGATCTTATTTTACATGTGTCTATTTCATTAATATTGTCTAGGATTATGTATGTATGTAAGTATGTCATTTAAGATACTTTGATATGGAGACATGTTATTTCAGATACTTTTATATGGATACATGTTATTTTAGATACATTTGATGTACATGCTATTTTAGAGACATTTTATATGGTATTTTGGATACATTTTACATGGGTACATTATTTCATAGATATGTTATTTTCTAGATGTACATATTATGCTCATGTTGAATGTATGTATGTTTTCAATATTCATATTTTTAATTCATAGATCATGTGTTATCTTATACATGTGTTACAACATTTAATCAATAAATTTAATACATATTTAAGAACATAAAGAGTACTAGTAAAGAATACATGTGTTACAACATTTCATCACTAAATTTAATACATATAAGAACACAAAGATTACATATGAACATAAAGAATGTAATTCATGCTAGAGAATCAATTTTAAGAGTGCATTTAATTAGTAAAGGGGTTGTCCTAATTTAGGATGTCTTAAGGGTTTGTCTTAAGGGGAGGTCCTAAGGGGAAGTCTTATGGGGAGGTTGTAAGGGGAACTCCTAGAATGGGATGTCTTAAGGGGTTGTCTTGAGGGGAAGTCTTAATGGGAGGTCCTAAGGGGAAGTCCTAATGGGATGTATGCGCACACACACACACACATACACACACACACACACACACAAACACACACACATTCATCAAACCATACACAAAATATAAATAACAATACATGTTCATCACTGAATTTAATACATATAAGAACACAAAGAATACATATGAACATAAAGAATGTAATACATGTTATAGAATCAATTTTAAGAGTGCATTTAATTAGTAAAGGGGTTTTCCTAATTTAGGATGTCTTAGGGGGAGGTCCTAAGGGGAAGCCCTAATGGGATGTATGTACATATATATAGATCAAACCATACACAAAATATAAATAACAATACATGTTCATCACTAAATTTAATACATATAAGAACACAAAGAATACATACGAAGATAAAGAATGTAATACATGTTTAGAATCAATTTGAAGAGTGCATTTAATCATTAAAGGGGTTGTCCTAATTTAGGATGTCTTAAGGGGTTGTCTTAAAGGGAGGTCTTAAGGGGAAGTCTTAAGGGTAGGTCATAAGGTGAGCTCCTAGAATGGGATGTCTCAAGTGGTTTCTTAAGGGGAAGTCTTAATGGGAGGTCCTAAGGGGAAGTCCTAATGGGATGTATGTACATATATATAAATCAAACTGTACACAAAATATAAACAACAATACATGAATGTTCATAATTTGTACCATATATCCGAGATCCATGATCAAATGTATATAAATTTATAAAATATATATCCAAAATGATGTGTATGTAGTAAATATGAAAGTACGCTCAAGCTATATATAGAAAATAAGTACAAATGGCTATGAACTAGAGCTCTACAAACATTTTATTGTTAGGATCCTCTCTATTTTTAATTATCTCTAGAATATTTTTATGTTCTTCAATAGGTAGTTTCCACTTTTGATTTCCACAACATCCTCTTCTTTGTATTGTGTCAAATTGCAACTTAGTCACTACAACATGGTTACTATATTGTAAAACCTTCTCTCCAGGCATGCATTCAATAAATTCAATACCACTGTCAGTTATCCTATTTTTTTGATAATATGTTCCTCCAACAACAACTAATCCAACTGGATATGGCCATCCATCAGCATCTGTAGTTCCTTCTAGCAACTTGTGTTTTGCTATTGTGCATCTTAAAAGATAATAGTCTACATTTTCTACATTATCTTATAAGGTTTGGACAAGAATAACATCTCCTGCAATGTACATAAAAATAGATGTGTTTATAAAGTAAAAAATTATATATATATATATATATATATATATATATATATATATATATATATATATATATATATATATATATATATATATATATATATATATATATATATATATATATATATATATATATATATATATATATATATATATAAAACTTTATTTTAATGAACATACATGTGTGTCATATATATGTAAATATACCAAAAACCTGCCATAACTAAATTAAAAACATGCTCATAATCAACTGAGTATATAGGATTGTGAATGTCAATGTCAATGTCAGCATCTTCAAAAGGAGGCTTTCTAACTATGTCCTTCAAATCCCAATGTGAAACATATCCACTAGAAATATTTTCACATACACTCATTAGATTGTCCTTCATGCAGTAATCACAAAAACATAATTTCTCTTGTACTTTAATCACTGGGGGTTTCTTGTGTCTTGTAGTCACCACTTGATGTAATCTTCTAATACCAAAAATCATTTGATAATTGTAAGGATTAGATGAATCTATATATGTTACAAATACATATAATTTACTTAAACACTTGAATTAGAAGTGTTGATCTCAAATTGGTTTTGACAATTGAGTGTCAATACACTATAGAAATTTACTAAGTTCATGCCGAGCTAGTAACATGATGTAGGAGCATCCTGGGTGTAAGGGCAATCTTGCATCACCAAACAATATTTTATTTTCATCCTTTTCTATTTTAATAAGGACTAGTAGACAAGGTGGTTGCTATTTATGAGAACTTGCTATTTTTAGTAAGTTTTTCATACGATCTCAAAATGTTCTCATTTTCTATAAGAAGGTTCATTTTAGAGATATAAGCCTATCATAAAAATCTCATTGCTCCAACTTAAGTACGAGAGAAGCTATTGCAGATTTTTGATGGAAAAAATTGTAGAAAAATCTTTAGGCTCATCATTGGAGGCCTTAGAGTGCCTGGATAAGGCCCAAAAACTCAACCAAGCCTGTAGATCAAGAGCTGACACTTTCAAAAAGTGGTTATAATAGTCAATCAGACTGATGGTTTGTGAGTTATGGCCTTCAGAAGTTGGGCTACCAATATTTCTCAAATAACTTGTCAAAGATGTATTTGGCCGACTCTATGTGTATTGTTAGGGTTTGTCAGCTCTAGGTATTAAGTTTGAGCATCTAGAACCTTCCCAGGTGGCATAAAACTACCTATTTAAGAAAGACCTAAACATTGTTTAGGGCAGCTCTGGGTGATAGTTTGTAACACTATCTTGCTAATTATTGTAATGAAAGAGTCCATTTGGGTTACCATATTATAATTAATAATTTTGTAATTCCACATTTGTGGCAATAATAAGAAGTCATATTTTGTTCTCGTATTTGTTATTGTTATTTCTTTTTTTCTATTATGAGTTTATGGTATTAAGGGTAGCTCCCCACGTCAAGTGATATCAGAGCTAGAGTTCTTCAATGTGTGGATAGATCACTGACTATGAGGCAATTCACACCAGGATCATGGTTTGGGCTGAGCATGTAGACAAATCACTGATTATGAGGTAGTTTGCACTAGGGTTTCAATAGAGTGCACAAATGCCTCCACAAAGAGAACATGATAGAAGAGTTTTAGGTGTTACAACTAAGGGTTTTTGAGCCCTCCAAAGGAAAATGCAAGCATTAGAAGAACAAATGAAAAGAGGAATAAATATTTTTGTAAGAGATGAAAGCAAGGATGAGGATAAAGTAGAAGAAAATACCAAAGTAGAGGCAATTCTAAATCTAGTGGAAGAGAGGCTTTTTAGGGCCATCTCCAAGATTAATAAAAGACCTAAGTTTGAGGTTCCTACATTTTGAGGAAATCTTAACCTAGAAGAGCTGATCGATTGGATCAATGAACTAGAGGAGTACTTTGAGTATGAAGATATTGAGGATCTAGATAGGGTCAAGTTTGCAAAGGAAAAACTAAAGGGACATGCAAAGATCTAGTGGCAAGAGGTTCAGTTGGAGTGAAACAGATAGGGAAAAGAAAAAATCACCAGATAGGATCGGATGATAGCTAAAATAAAGTGACAATTCATTCCTATGGATTATAAGCTTAATCTATTGAAGAAGATGTAAGGAATGAAGCAAGTGGGGGAATTTTTTCAAGAGTATATTGAAGAGTTCTATAGAGTTCTCATTAGAACTAACCATGCAGAAGTTGATAAGGAAAAAGTTTCCCATTATCTTAATGGGTTAAGGCCCAACATTTAGGATGAGCTAAGTTTGGTTTAAATGAGTAGTATTAAGGAGGCATACTAGTGTACCCTAAGAGTTGAAGAGAAACTTAGCGAGAAGTTTGAAAATAAGAATAGTGGAAGAGGTTGTGGTGGAAGATCTAGCAAATAATCTTATGGAGGCTGTAATGATGATCAGAAGAATAAGGATGAGGGTAGAAGTAGAAACTAGAACCAAAGGGGAAATAATTCCAATTGTTTCCATGATCAGAACAATAGAGATGAGAGTGGAAGAGGTAGAGGACAAGGATTTGGAAGAGGAAGCTTCCATGGCAAATGCTTTCACTGTGGAGGAGAAGGTCATAGAGCATTTGAATGTACCCAATGCCAAGGATGTACAAATCAAAGAACAAAAAGTTAGATGAGAGTTACACATGTTGATGAAGATGCCAGATCCTAAAATTCTAAAGATTCTAAAAGATGAGAAGTCCTGGTTAACAGAAGAGTCCTGTTAAGTGGTGAGAATGAACCTAATCAAAGGAGTTTGTTTTGCACAAGGTGCAGATGTGAAGATAAGTGTTGTGATGTGATAATTGATGGTGGAAGTATTGGAAATTTGGTGTTAGAAATAATGAACACTAAGTTGAAGCTAAAGAGATAGAAACACCCACGTCCATACCATATTACTTGGGTGCAAGATGACCACAAGTCTATGGTCAATGAGAAGTGCTCAGTAAAGGTCAAGATTGGGAGCTACCAGGATGAGGTACTATGTGATATCATGCCTATGGACATATGTCATATGTTGTTGGGTAGGCTATGGCAGTTTGATAGGCATGTTGTACATGATGGTAAAGCAAATACCTACACTCTAACTAAGAATGGAGTGAAACATAAGTTGAGGCCATTGAAGGATAAAGAAGAAAAGGTATGTAGTGCTGCTAGAATATTTTTTGTTGATGGAAAAGAGTTTCTTAAAGGTATGAAACATGAGCATATGTGTTTTGCTATAATTCCTAAAGATAGTAAAGAAGAAGTAGAGGAGGTACCTACAAAATTTAGGGATATGTCGGAAGAATTTTTTGATATTGTATGAGATAATGTACCTGATGGGTTGTCCCTAATGAGGAAGATTAGTCACCAAATGGATTTGGTTCTAGGAGCCAATTTTCCAAATAAGGCAACACATAGAATGACACCACCAAAAAGTGAAGAGTTGAATAGAAAAGTTCATGAGTTGTTGTAGAAGGGGTTGATTCGAGAGAGTTTGAGTCCATGTGCTATGCCAGCAGTGTTATCACCAAAGAAGAATGGGGAATGGAGGATGTGCACAGATTCTCATGTTATCAACAAGATCATCATCAAGTATAGATTTCCTGGATGGATGATATTATGGATTGTTTGAGTGGAACTTAGTATTTCACAAAGATAGATCTGAAGAGTGGGTACCATTAGATTCATATCAAAGAAGGTGATGAGTGAGAGACTACTTTCAAGACAAGGGAAGGATTGTATGAGTGGTTAGTCATGCCTTTTTGTTTAACCAATGTACCAAGCACTTTCATGAGGCTCATGAATGAGGTACTAAAGGAGTTTCTATGTAAGTTTGTCATTTTTTACTTAGATGATGTATTGATCCTTAGTAAGACATTGGAGGATAATTTTATTCATATTCACAAGGTGTTTGAAAAGTTGAGGGAAGAAAAGTTGTTGATAAACCTAAAGAAGTATAGTTTTGTAAAGAAGGAGTTGGTGTACTTGGGATTTGTAGTCTCAGGAGAAGGTCTAAAAATGGACCCAAAGAAAGTGAAGGCTATCATTGAATGGTTTACTCCAAGGAGTGCAATAGAGGTAAGATCTTTTCATGGACTAGCTACATTTTACAATAAGTTTATAAGAATTTTAGCAGTATTTGTGGACCCTTGACTGAAACAATGAGAGGAGATGGGAAAGAGTTTATGTGGACTATAGGAGTAGATAAGAGTTTTAATCTATCAAAACAAAAAGTTATTAAGCAGAGTATTTTAGCACTTCCTAATTTTAACAAGGTGTTTCAAGTAGACTATGATGCTAGTGGTATTGCAATAGGAGCTATTTTGAGCCATGAAGGTAGACCAGTTACTTATTTAAGTGAAAGTTGAATGATGTAAAAAGAAAATATTATGTTTATGACCAAGAATTTTATGCTATAGTTCAAGCATTGAAGAAGTGGAGACACTATCTTCTTCCCAAGGATTTTTTTTTGTATACTAATCATCAAACTTTGCAATATTTGAATAGTCAAGGAAAATTGAACCAAAGGCATTTAAAGTGGGTTGAGTTTTTGTAGAATTATATATATTTTTTGAAACACAGAAGTGGGAAGTCTAACAAAGTTTTATATTCTCTTAGGAGAAGACAAATTTTGTTGACAAAAATGTACATAGACCTTGTTCAAGGAACTTAGTACATTGTATTCACATGATCCTAATTTTGGTGAAACATGGAAGGCTTGTAGAAAACCTGTTACACTTGAGAGGACAAAGTGGTTGGATTTTATGATCCAAGATAATATGTTGTTCAAAGAAAGCCAATTGTGCATTCTAAGAAGTTCAATGAAAGAGAACCTCATCAAGAAGAAGCACATTAGAGGATTGACTAGACATTTTGGTAGAGATAAAACTATAGCTTTGGTTGCTAAAAATTATTACTAGCCATAGTTATAGTAATATGTGACAAAGTTTGTAAAAAGTTTCCAAGTATGTTAGATGGAAAAAGGAGTGAAGTAGAATATAGGGTTGTCTCAGTCATTACCTATACTAGAAAAGCTATGGGAGGATGTCAGCATGGATTTTATTCTTGGATTACTGAGGACACAACATTGGAATGATTCTATTTTTGTCGTTGTTGATAGGTTTTCAAAGATGACACATTTTATTCCTTGTAAGAAGACTAGTGATTTTTTTCATGTAGCGGAGTTGTTTTTCCAAGAAGTGGTGAGATTACATGGTTTGCCAAAGAGTACAATTTCAGATCAAGATATCAAATTTTTTGGGTATTTTTGGCATACATTGTGGAAAAAGTTGAAGATAGATTTGAAGTTCAAATCATCACATCATCCACATACTGATGAATAGATAGAAGCTGTGAATCATAGTTTGGAAAAATTGCTAAGATGTTTGGTTGGAGATAAACTAAAAAGATGATATGATTTTACCATAGGTGAAATTTTCATATAATAATTCTATCAATAGGAGTACTTGTAAATCACCATTCTAGATTTTATATGAGAGTAGTCCCAAATTCTTTTTTGAATTGAGGAAGTTGGATAAGAGAGAGATAAGTAGTGCTTTAGCAAAAGATTTTGCTGAACATTTGAAGAACATCCATGAGGAGGTGAGGGAGTACATCATAAAGATGAATTCATAGTATAAGGCTAATGCAGATGTGAAAAGGAGATATAAGAAATTTCAAATTGGAGATGAAGTCATGGTTCATTTGAGAAAGGAGTATTTTACTGTAGGTACATATAATAAGCTAAAGATGAAGAAGTTTGGACCATGCAATATAGTGAAGAGGCATGATTCTAGAAATGCATATGAAGTAGAGTTTCCTATTGAATTGAATATTACGCCCATATTTAATATTTTAGATTTGATAGAGTATTATGAAGGAGGTGATGGAGATGAAGTTATAGAAGCACAATGGAGCATTCTAGAAGCTAGTTTGACTACCAAGGAGATTGAGGACATACTAGATAGTCGTATTGGAAAAGGTAATAGAAATAGAACTTATGAGGAATATTTGGTCAAATAGAAAGGGAGAACAGTTGAGAATTCATGATGGCTAGTAAAGGAGGGCATCAACCATCTTGGATTTCCTATAAACACCTAAGACATGATGAGGTAACTTCTCAAATTACCCCAGGTGTCTAATGTAGAAGCATCCTAGGTGTAAGGGCAATCTTGCCTCACCCAAAAAATATTTTATTTTCAGCCTTTTCTATTTTAATAAGGACTAGTAGATAGGGTGGTTACTATTTATGAGAACTTTCTTTTTTAGTAAGTTTGTCATACGAGCTTAAAATGTTCTCCTTTTCTATAGGAAGGTTCATTTTAGAGATATAAGCCTACCATAAAAATCTTATTACTCTAGCTTAAGTATTAGAGAAGTTATTATGGATTTTCAATGGAAATATTTGCAAAAAAATCTTCAAGATCATTATTGGAGGCCTTAGAGTGCCCAAATGAGGTCAAAAAACTTGAAAAAAGGGCTCTAGTGCCATTTTGAGACTATGGATCAAGAGCTGGAATTTCCAAAATGTGTTTATAATAGCCAATTAGAGCAACAGTTCGTAAGTTATGGCCTTCAGAAGTTGGGCTACTAAAATTTCTAAATTAACTTGTCAAAGATGTATTTGGCTGACTCTATGTGTATTGTTAGGGTCTATCAGCCCTAGGTATTAAGTTTGAGCATCTAGAACCTTCTTGGGCAACATAAAACTACCTATTTAAGAAAGGACCAAACATTATCTAGGGCAGCTCTGGGTGATAGTTCACAGCACTGTCTTGCATATTATTGTAATGAAGGTACTCATTTGGGTTAGCATATTGTAGTTGAGAATTTTTTAATTCTACATTGCAATAATAATAAGAAGTCATATTTTTTTCTCACATTTATTGTTGTTTCTTTGTTCCTGTTCTGAGTTTGTGGTGTTAAGGGGAGCTCCCTATATCATAACATATGCCAAGTATAATATGTATAGATGCTGAGTTGCAATAAGTATTGAGTCACTCATGTGCTTAGAAGTTCAAGTGCCGAGTGACCAATAGATGTCGAGCAAGTTTCAAGTGCTAAGTGAATAGTAGATGCCAAGAAAGTTTAAGTGCTGAGCTAGACAAAATCATAGTATGTGTTGAGCATAAATATTATCAAGTGCCGAGAAACATAGAATTGACCTAGTTGTTTGTGATGGTACAAACAATTATGTAAACTTCTTTTGAGCTAACATATGGATAGATCTCGAATCTTTGAAGATAAGGTCAAATCTATTTGGATTCCCTATGCGATCAACACGTAACCAATTAGAAAAATGGAAGGAATTGAGCACAAAAATGATTGAATCTCAATCATAGATTCATACCTAACCCTAAGCCACCAGAGTCTTTTTAAAGGGAGATGAAGCCCCATAATTTAATATCTGAGAGAGAACATTAGAGAATACATGTGAGGAGGTAATACTAGCAAAATTTTGAAGGATCAAGATGGACTAAATTGAGATTTTAAACTAGAAATACCAGATTGTAAGTATATTAGATCAAAAGTTCTACTATACTTTCTAACAATTGTATTAGTAGGATGAAATCCTTTGTATTAAGGTTGACTTAACAGTCATTGTGAAATCCTTTAACAGGGTGACATTCCAAGTGAATGTTCTAAAGTCCTTTAGCTAGGCACACTTTTAATAGGGTGTTAAAATCCTTTAATAGGGTGAGATCTAACAATCCTTTGTAAGCCTTTAATAGGAAATGTCTTTCACAAGGTAGATCATGAGAATGGTCAAGCTATGTAACCTTAATAGGTGAACTTAATTGTTGTAGTAGTGAAGAATTGTGGGTGTCATCCCCACCCCAATTTTACCTTCTCATTGGAGGGTTTCTGGGTAATCATATCTAGTGTCAAGTGTTTATGTGGATGCATTTACTTTACATTGTGTTTCAATATATTTATGCATGCATTGTTTTAAAGTTAAAAGTTTTATTGGTTAGAGATTAGTACTTCTAATTCACCCCCCCGGAGTATATATTTCCCAATTGTATTTCCAACAATTGGTATTAGAGTTAAGTTCTTATTAGGAGAAGCCTTAGAGCTTGGAGAAAAGATCTTGAGATTGAAGTTTACAAGTTGGGCAAGACCATTGAAAATCAAGAGATTGAGATACATGTCTTACTACAACAATTGAATGAAGCTAGAGATGCCTTGAAAAGTTTGCTAAAGAGAAGCAAAGAGATTGCTATGGCAAAAAATGACACTCAATACAAATAAATTGACACCACAAAGTTATTTGTAGATGGTAACTCCTATGACTTTGATGCAACAATTGTAGATCTCATGGAAAAGAATAGAGCACAAGCTAAGGAAACTAGAAATCTCAAGTTGGAACAAGAATCACAAACTATATTACTATGTGAAGTGACTGAGAAAAAGAAGAAAGCCATAGAAGACAAGCCCATGATTGAAGAAGACACGAGAGTTTTGTCAAGTAGATTGGAAGAAAAATCAATAGAGTTGTCTAGGATCTCAAACATGTAATTGGACACCCTAAGTCAAATGATAAATACCCATTATGAGTTGATTGTTAAGGACATTGAGATAACTACATTGATGTTATAGAACGAGCAATTGCAGAATGACCTAAAAAGAGAAAAGGAGTTTGCAGAAAGGTTCAACAAGCCAAATGAAGCCATCAAGTACTTTGAGAAACTATTGAAATCCCCTAGATCTAGTAAAGACACATCAAGATTGGTCTACACAAGCACCGAAGAAGGAGAATCATCCAAAGTTTTTGAGGAAAGAAATAATAAAGGTAAGAATTCTAAACCTACTTGTTATCATTGTGGAAAGAAAGGACACATAGTTGATTTTTGCAAGAGAAAGAATGCTAGTTAGAATGCTAAGACAAAGAAAATGACACATTGTTACAAGTGTAACAAACAAGATCATCAGGCACATGAATGCAAAACCAAAAGCATGCATGCACTAAAATTTGAAGGATGCTATTACAATTTTCACAAGTTTGGACACAAAGACTTTGAATACATATCCAAGCCCACATGGTCATCAAACAAGGGAAGAAGCTATAAAAATTCCTATAATTGGGATTACAATACAAGACATAGCTGTCATTATTGTCAAGAGTATGGACACATCCCTGAGAATTGTATAAGAACAAACTTCAATGGTAGCTATAATAGATGGTTGATTCAAACTACACACTTTAGCTATTTGAAGATTGGCCATATCAGCAAGCAATACCCAATAAGGACAAAGGTACCTAACTCAGAATTCAATAAAGGAAAAGAAAAGGTAGATGTTGAGAACATCAAAGGAGAGATGAACAAAACATGGAGGAAGAAAGATGGATGCAACACATCAAATGAAGGGATCACTTTAGTTGAAAGATCAAGTGATCACATCTCAACAAACTAAGCAAAAAGAGGTAAGTGGGATTGATATTTAATTACTTCATCATACATTAGTTCCAAGATAAGTTAGTACACAAAAGGATAAATTAGCATGAATAAAGATGCAAGTCAACAATGAAAAATAAGGTCAAATCTTTAAGTTTTCATCTTATTGCCGAGCATGAAAAAACTTTTTAAATTGCTAGGTAAAATTCTAGCATGCACCAAGTTGTTAGCCAAAGTGAGTTGAAGTTGAGTCAATAGTAGCTACTAAGTGAAGGAAATCCTTATTGGAGCTGAGTAAGGGTAATTCTAATAGCTATCAAGTGATGGAAAAATCATTGGATGCCGAGTGAAACATAAATTGCATAGAAGCTAAGTTTACAACTATATAAGCACCATGCATTAAATGCAATGTTTTGAAAAGGTATAAGGCAGATTTTTGCTCCTTTTTCATCATTACAAATATATAGCAAGAGAAAAAAAAAAGAGTGAAGAAGTGATTTCCAAGTAGAGATTGAAGTTTTTGGATGGATTCTAGCAACAATCAAGCATCATTCCATTGATCTAAAGGTATTCTTCACGTAGCTCAGCCAAAGGGAAAGAAAATTGCAAAACCAAGCACTACAAAGCCTACTGCTCTAGCCACAAGAGCAACCACAAGGGCCCACTCAATAGGCTAAGGAGAAAATAAAAGAGAAGAAGGCCATTGAATAACAAGGTCTAGTGCAGAAGAAATTAAGGAGAAAATATGTTGCACAACCTAAGTTTGATGATGAAAGGATGGAGTTAGAGGAAACAAGCTAGTTTAGAGTGGTAAGTCATGCTCCCAAGTCTAACATTGAAAACATTTGTGATAATATTAGGGATAATGCAGACTTAACTAGTTTTAAAAATATTGGTTTTACATAATTAAGTAGAGAAGATCAAAATAAGGTTGAGGAATTAGTGTATGCCATGATGGAAAAATTCAAGAATACTCCACTTGAATTTGACACTACAATGCCCAAAGATTTATATTCAATTGTTGAGAATAAATGACATTATTTCCTAAATATGGAGAAGGAAATAAGAGAGTATACATTGGCACAAGTGATGCTAGACTTTTTAGAAGGGAAAATAACAAAGGAAAAAAGAAACCTGGTAGCAAGTTTGCACCCAAGTACAGGGCATTCATCATTCTTCAAAACAAGATTGAAGATGTTGTAAAGAAATTAACTTAAATGTGGAAGTTGATATATGGCTTGACTACTATCAAGGAAGGAGAAAAAGATCCCTTTGAGGGAAGGAATAATGGAGAAATGAAGAGAATGACAAGGAAGAATAAATTGAGGAAGAAAAAGCAGATAACATAGTGGAGGAGGCACCACAAAAAGGAGATGAAATGGAAATAGCTAAGGAGCAATAAATATATCAAGGTGTGCAAGACACACAATTACCACCATTAAGCCATCCACATGACATAAACACACCTATATAGATAATAAAAGTAAAAGATGTTCCTAACAACTCAATTCAAAACATCAATCCACTAAATCTAGAGAATCTAAAGAAGATCCTTGACCAATTCACATTATATGCAAAATTGAGTGATAATCTAGTGTTGGTCAGTATGGATGAGTTACAGAAAGTAGTAGCTGACATAACTAGGGATAAGGTGAGTACAAAAGAACCAACTTCTACCATACCTATAGCTACTAATGGTTAACCTCTAGTGCAAACATCAAAGGATACATCAACAAAGGTTCATACCATAGTCAAAGTTGTTATGATTGAATAACAAACTTAGTCTATAGAGAAGCCCACAAAGGAACAATTAAGATAGAGGTATCTATATGATGGGGACACAACCCAAGAATAGAATGGACACAACAGAAAAGAGAAATTGTATTAACTAAAAAAATAAGCTAGTACAAACAGTACAGAGAAAATAAACTTCAAAACATGCCCTAAGGGCTTACAATAGCATAAATTTGGAGATAATTTCTCCTTTCAGTACCTCCTCTCAAACTCCACTCCGAACTACCTTTTACAATGCCAAAAATCTCCTTAAATAGACCCCAGAGGGTTAAGGACTAGGAGTACATTCTAGAAAGTGCTAGTAGGCATCCATTGACCAAATAGAAGGTTCCAGAAGCTGTTTTAGAAGTTGGTGCAAATCTAGAAGAATCCAGAAACAGTAACCGAACTTTCGGGAGGCATAACTTTTGAACCATAGCTCTGATTGACGAACCGTTTACATTTTAGGAAAGCTCTTGAAGCGCTCTATAGCCCTACGAACTAGCTTTTCTCATACCCCATTTTTTGGCCCTTTTTGAGGTCATTTAATGCCCCTAAATTGACTTTGAAGCATTCTTAGGAGGTCTCCAAAATGCGGAAAACTGCAATAACTCTCAAACTGTGGGGCCTTTTGACCTAATTCTTTTTCTAGAATGCTCTAAATAAAAATTACATTCATTTGGCCAATTCACACCTTCTAAGTCACCAAAATGATGGCCAAATTGTATGCTCCTATTTTTTTGGGATTTTCTAGTACACTGATAGTTGAACTGTGAGAGTTGGAACCTTTATTTGACCCAAATGGGTGTCTAAAAATGAAAACACATGAAACAAAAACTAAGTCTAAGTACATTTTTTTTTGGGTGACACAGGATTGCCCTTATACCTCTGGATGCTCCTGCATCAGACACCCAGGGTAGATTGAAAAGTGACCTTGTCACTTTATGAATGGTAGAGGAAATCCCAAATGGGAAACCTCAGCTACTAAAATCCAAGTTGAGTCCTCGATCGGTCATCCTTTCCATTTGACCAAATACTCTTCATACTGCCTATTTCTGGTACTCCTACCCACACGATGATCTAGAATGTCATCTATCTCCTCCTTCTTAGAAGCAAGAATTGGACATGGCTCTAACACCAACTCCTCATCTGCACCATCATAATGATACTCTGTTAAATCTGCAATGTTGAAAATGGGAGAAATGTGAATACCGTCTGGCAGCTCCACTTCATATGCATTTCCTAAGTCATGTTTCTTCAAAATTTTGTAGGGGCCAAATTTCTACATTTTTAGCTTGTTGTAAGTACCAGCTAGAAATCTCTCTTTTCATAAGTGCACCATGACAAGATCCCCTACTTGGAATTCCTTATGTATTCTCCTTTGATCAGCCCTAGCTTTATACTCTTGATTCATCTTGGTAATGTGTGCCTGAACCTCCTAATGTAGATGCTTGATATGTTTAGCAAATTCTTTCGCTTCAGCACTTGTCCTCTCCCCTTGCTCTATTTTCCTCAATTCTGGTGTAGTCCTTGGGCTACTCTCATATACAATTTAGAATGGTGATTTTCTAGTACTCCTATTTATAGAGTTATTATAAGAAAACTTTGCTTGTGGTAGAATCAAATCTCATCCCTTGGGCTTATTCCCAACTAAACATCTCAGCAAATTGCCTAGACTTCTGTTTACCACTTTTGTTTGGCCATCAGTTTGCGGGTGATGCGTGGAACTGAATTTTAGGTCTGTTCTCAACTTCTTCCACAATGTCCTCCAGAAATACCCCACAAATTTAGTATCTTTGTCAGAAACTATACTCCTTGGGAGACCATGTAGTCTTCCCACCTCTTTGAAAAACAAGTCTTCTATATGGATAGCATCGTGAGTTTTGTGGCATGGAATGAAATGTGCCATTTTGGAGAACCTATCAACCACCACGAATACTGAGTCATTACCCCTTTGTGTCCTTGGAAATCCAAGAACAAAATCCATACTTATGTCCTCCCATGGCCTTGATGGAACATGCAATGGCTGATATAGGCCAGTATTGTGACTAAACCCCTTGGCAACTTGACAGACCTGGCAACTCTGTACAAACTTCTTCACATCCTATGAAATTTGAGGCCAAAAATAATGTTCTCTAAGAATGGAAATGGTCTTATCTCGACCAAAATGTCCTGCCATCCCTCCACTATGTTTCTCCTTAATCAGATTTTCCCTCATGGAACTTCTTGGAATGCACAATTGACTACCCTTGAACAACATGCCATCTTGAATCAAATAGTCTAACCACTTAGTTCTATCTACAACAACAGGTTCTTTACAAGCTTTCCATGCTTCAAAAAAATTAGGATCCTCGAGGTACAAATTCTTGAGTTCATCAAACCCAACTACTTCAACCTGCATTACTGTAAGCAACAACTGTCTCCTACTTAGTGCATCTGCAACCCTGTTAGATTTTCCACTTCTATACTTCAACACAAATGTATAACTCTGCAAGAACTCTACCCACTTCATATGCCTCTGATTCAATTTACCTTGGCTATTTAGGTAATGTAAGGCCTGATGATCAATATACAAAACAAATTCCTTTGGCAATAAATAATGCCTCCATTTCTTTAAGGCCTGAACTATTGCATAGAACTCTTGATCATAAACAGAATACTTCTTCTTTGCATCATTCAATTTATCACTAAAATATGCAATAGGCTTACCTTCTTGGCTTAATACAACCCCAATAGCACTGCCACTAGCATCACAATCCACCCAGAAAACCTTTCTAAAATTTGGAAGTGCCAACACAGGCTGTTCTATTACCTTCTTCTTCAGCAATTCAAAACTTGTCGCAACTGCTATAGTGCATTTGAACTCTTTTCTATCCCCTCTTATTGTATCAGTTAGGGGTGCACATATGCCACTGAAATTATTAATAAACTTCCTGTAAAAACTAACCAAACCATGAAATGATCTTACCTCAGTAGCAGACCTTGGAGTAGGCCATTCCAAGATGGCTTTTACCTTCTCTGGATCCATTTTGAGACCTTTAGGTGATATAACAAACGCCAAATAGACTAACTCCCTTTTTGCAAACATACATTTCTTCAGATTAATTAATAATTTCTCTTCCCTTAGCCTTTCAAGGACACTACGAATATGCAGTAAATGTTCTTTCAAAATCTTGCTGAAAATTAAAATATCATCCAAATAGACAATAACAAATTTTCCCAAGAACTTCTTAAGTACCTCATTCATGAGCCGCATGAAGGTGCTTTGGGCGGTCGTCAATCCAAAGGGCATGACTAACCACTCATAAAGACCCTCCTTGGTCTTGAAGTTTGTTTTCCACTCATCTCCTTCTCGAATCCGTATCTAATGATAGCCACTCTCAAGATCTATCTTTGTGAAGTACTGAGCTCCACTCAAGCAGTCCATAAGATCATCCATCCTTGGCAAAGGAAACTGATACTTGATGGTTATCCTATTTATAGCTTGAGAATCTGTACACATCCTCCACTCTCCATCCTTCTTTGGTGTGAGTACTGCAGGTACTGCACATGGAATCAGTCTCTCTCGAATCAAACCCTTCCTCAATAGCTCCTAAACCTATCTATTTAGCTCCTCTATTTCAGTAGGAGTCATCCTGTGAGTAGCCTTGTTAGGAAAACTAGCTCCTGGAATTAGATCTATCTGATGACTGATTTTCCTTCTTGGTGGCAATCCATCTAGAACATTATCAGAGATAATATCTCCAAACTCCCCTAGTAAATCTGAAACTTCAAGTGGTATTTCACTACTACCTTCTTTATCTTTCCTAGAAATTAAAGCATAGCACATATGCTGATGTTTCATGCCATCTAAAAACTTTCTTCCATCAACAAGACAAATCCTAGCACTGCTACATACCTTTTCACCTTCCTTTGTCATGGGCTTCAATTTATGGTGAACTCCATCCTTTGTCAGAGAGTATGTGTTTGCATGTCCATCATGCATTGCATGTCTATCAAATTGCCATGGTCTACCCAACAATAGATGGCAAACATCCATTAAAATAACATCACAGAGAACTTCATCATGGTAACTCTCAATTTTGAATTTTACTAAACATTGTTCACTTACCAGGACCTTATGATCATCTTTCACCCAAGCAATCCGATAAGGCTGGGGATGTTCCTCCCTCTTGAGCTTCAGCTTAGAGACCATCTCTTCTGATACCAAGTTATTAGTGCTACCACCATCAATGATCACATCACAACATTCATCCTCACACTTGCATTTGGTATGGAACAAACTCCTCCATTGTCCTGGTTCAATCTCACCACTTAGTAGGACTCTTTCATTTACCAAGGTCTCTCCTCTTTCTGCATCCTCTGAATGTGATGATTGTGCATCCTCATCCACATGACCAACCCTAGCTTGGCCCTCAGCTCTCCTATCTATCCTTCCTTGTTGTTGAGGGCATTCAAAGGCACGATGACCTTCTTCATTGCAATGGAAATAGGTACCATGGAAGCCTCCTCTTCCTTGTCCATGTCCTCTACCTCTTCCTCTCTAATTTCCAAAGTCTTGGTCATTGGAGCGGTTGAAACCCTCATTCCTCTGTTTCCTGCTAGTACCCTCATCTTCATTTTTCTTTTGGGTTTCATTGCGGCCTCCAGATGACCTACCACTTCCCCTTCCTCCTTGATCGCACCCTCTTTATCTTCCTTCAAACCTTTTATTTAGCTTCTCTTCAACTTGTAGGGCAAATTGGTATGCCTCTTCAACGCTGGTCATTCTTACCAGACTTAATTCCTCCTGGATGCTAGGTCGCAACCCACTGATATAATGAGAAACCTTCTCTTTATTTGCTTCTGCATGCCCTGCTCTAATCAAGAGTTGATAAAATTCCTCTATATATTCTTGGACTGATCTTCCTACTTGCTTTAACCCATGCATCTTCTTAAACAAATCAAGCTCATAGTCCACAAGAATGAACTGCTTCTTCAATTTGTCCACCATGCGATCCCATCTTGTGATCTTCTCCTTTCCTCTTCTGTTTCTTTCCAATTGAACCTCTTGCCACCAGATTTTTCCATGGCCTTTCAGTTTGGCCTTTTCAAACTTAACCCTATCTGGGTCCCTGATATCCTCATACTCAAAGTATTCTTCTAGTTCGTTGATCCAATCGATCAAATCATCTGGTTTCAGATTTCCTGAAAATACACCCACTTCAATTGTGGGTCTTTTCCCAAACTTAGTGATGGCCCTAAAAAGCCTTTCCTCTACATGATTTAGAACTTCCCCGTCAAATTCCCCTTCTGATCCCATAACTTCTTCTTCATTTTCATCCTCACTGTCGTCACTAGCGGCAACATTTCCTCCTCTAAGGAGATCCTGTTGCAATGCTTGGACCTACCTTTGGAGGGCTCTCACCTCCTCAAGATTAATAGCTCTGGTCCTTCCACCACGCTCTCTTCATGGAGGCATCTTCTAACTCAAACCCACAACCACACAGTCCTAGTGTAGACATCCTCACAGTCGGCACTCTGTCTACACACTCAGGAAAACTAGCTCTGATACCACTTGATGGGGACACAACAGAAAAGGGAAATTGTATTAACTGAGAAAATAAGCTAGTAAAAATAGTACAGAGAAAATAAACTTCAAAACATACCCTAAGGGCTTACAATAGCATAAATTTGGAGATAATTTCTCCTTTCAGTGCCTCCTCTCAAACTCCACTCCGAACTGCCTTTTACAATGCCAGAAATCTCCTTAAATAGACCCCAGAGGATTAAGGACTAGGAGTACATTCTAGAAAGTGCTAGTAGGCATCCAACAACCAAATAGAAGGTTCCAGATGCTGCGTTAGAAGTCAGTGCAAATCTAGAAGAATCCATAAACGGTAATCAAACTTTTGGGAGGCATAACTTTTGAACAGTAGCTCCAATTGATGAACCGTTTACATTTTTGGAAAGCTCTTGAAGCTCTCTATAGCCCTATGGAAAATATTTTCTCATCCCCTAAATTTTTGGCCCTTTTCGAGGTCATTTAATGCCCCTAACCTGACTTTGAAGCATTCTTAGGAGGTCTCCAAAACTCGAAAAACTGCAATAACTCTGAAACCATGGGGCCTTTTGACCTGATTCTTTTTCTGGAATGCTCTAAATCAAAATTACATTCATCTGGCCAATTCACACCTTCTAAGTCACCAAAATGATGGCCAAATTGCATGCTCCTATTTTTTTGGGATTTTCTAGCACATTGATAGTTGAACTGTGAGAGTTGGAACCTTTATTTGACCCAAATGGGTGTCCAAAAATGAAAACACATGAAACAGAAACTAAGTCTAAGTACATTTTTTTTTGGGTGACACAGGATTGCCCTTATACCTCTGGATGCTCCTACATCAGACACCCAGGGTAGATTGAAAAGTGACCTTGTCACTTTATGAATGGTAGAGGAAATCCCAAATGGGAAACCTCAGCTGCTGAAATCCAAGTTGAGTCCTCGATCGGTTGTCCTTTCCATTTGACCAAATACTCTTCATACTGCTTGTTTCTAGTACTCCTACCCACACAATGATCTAGAATGTCTTCTATCTCCTCCTTCGTAGAAGCATGAATTGGACATGGCTCTAACACCAGCTCCTCATCTGCACCATCATCATGATACTCTGTTAAATCTGCAATGTTGAAAATGGGAGAAATGTGAATACCATTTGGCAGCTTCACTTCATATGCATTTCCTGAGTCATGTTTCTTCAAAATTTTGCAGGGGCCAAATTTCTTCATTTTTAGCTTGTTGTAAGTACTGGCTGGAAATCTCTCTTTTTGTAAGTGCACCATGACTAGATCCCCTACTTGGAATTCCTTATGTCTTCTCCTTTGATCAGCCCTAGCTTTATACTCTTGATTCATCTTGGTAATGTGTGCCTGAACCTCCTCATGTAGATGCTTGATATGTTCAGCAAATTCTTTCACTTCAGCACTTTTCCTCTCCCCTTGCTCTATCTTCCTCAATTATGGTGCAGTCCTTGGGCTACTCCCATATACAATTTGGAATGGTGATTTTCTAGTACTCCTATTTATAGAGTTATTATAAGAAAACTCTGCTTGTTGTAGAATCAAATCCCATCCCTTGGGCTTATTCCCAACTAAACATCTCAGCAAATTGCCTAGACTTCTGTTTACCACTTCTATTTGGCCATCAGTCTACGGGTGATGCATGGAACTAAATTTTAGGTCTGTTTTCAACTTCTACCACAATGTCCTCCAGAAATACCCCACAAATTTAGTATCTCTGTCAGAAACTATACTCCTTGGGAGACCATGTAGTCTTACCACCTCTTTGAAAAACAAGTCTGCAATATGGACAACATCGTGAGTTTTGTGGCATGGAATGAAATGTGCCATTTTGAAGAACCTATCAACCACCATGAATACTAAGTCATTACCCCTTTGTGTCCTTGGCAATCCAAGAACAAAATCCATACTTATGTCCTCCCATGGCCTTGATGGAACATGCAATGGATGATATAGGCTAGTATTGTGACTAAACCCCTTGGCAACTTGACAAACCTGGCGACTCTATACAAACTTCTTCACATCCTATGAAATTTGAGGCCAAAAATAATGTTCTCTAAGAATGGCAAGGAGAAGGAAGCCATTTAGACAATGGTTAATTTACCAACAATTGGCATTCCTACCAAAGTCCTTTAGAAGGCAATCACTGATGCAATGCCACTTAAAATTTTTGCACTAGGCTCAAGCTCAAAAAAGGTTGCAAGGGTACTTTAATATAGAGACTCAAAATTAGATGAAAAAATAATAATACCAAAGTATGACTATGTAACCATGAACCTTGAATAGATCAATGAGATGCAAGAGGCATTGGAAAGGAAGAAGAACCAAGAAATACTTAGAAAGGAGTATAAGAAAATGAAAGAATTACATGAAATAAAAGACATCTTTTTAGATGAATTCAGCTTGCAAACACTTGATGAAAGCAAGCCAATATTGGAACAATTATCAAAAATTGTTACACAAGTGACAAATGAAGACTAGGAAACCAATGCAAAACTCATGGAATGGTCTAAAAAAAAATTCAAGGAAAAGTTAGTGAGAAGATATGTAGTGGAATAACATTGTCCCAAGTTGAATTCACTACAAAGATAGAAAAAGTTAAGAATGTACTTGAGAATATATTCTCACTATACACCAAATTGTGTGACCCCACACTCTTCACACAAGAAATGAGCCAAAGGATTTTGAGTCTGGAAAGAAACTTGAAAATATTTAGTATGAAATTACCACAAACCTAGCTCAAAGTGAGAACCACTTTCATTCCATGCTTCACACATAGAAGGAACTAGCTGTATTAATAGTAGAAGAGGCTAATACAAGAGCCTAGCCAATCTAGATTCAAGCCTCCCTAATCCCTCACATGGAAATACTACAAAAACTTCTAGCCTATACTGAAAAAATACTCAAGAAAGATTCTAATCTTTCAACATTAGATGGATTAATTCACCTTGCAGTAGAGAAAACCATCCAAATCAAATCACTAGATGTTATAATAGAAAATTGGGATGTTTCTCTTAAGATTATAATGGAAGTAAATAAGAACTTCTTGGATAAATACACACTTAATGTATAGACCCTTTGACATAAGTGTCAAAATGGTTGAGAAATATTTAATAGAGGGAGAAATATTAAAGGGGAAGATATATGCAAGGGGGATACATTTGAAAGGGGGAGTTACAAAATAAACAAAGAAAAGAAAGGGGGAGTAAACAATAGAAAAGTAGAAACAGGGCATATTAGAACATATCAGATAAAGTGTATCAAAATGAAGACAAAGAGTATCAACAAGAGGCAAATCTACTTAGACAGATTTTGGATACAAAAAAAACACATCAAATCAGTCACAAAATATTAAGGTATATGGTTCATTACAAAATTTTGAATAATTTTGAAGTTTTGTATATATGGAAAACTGGATATATATTATACTTGAGGAGATTAGATTCATCATGTATAGATAAGAGTTTTTTCCATTCATGTGAAAGGGGGAGATTGTTGATCTCAGATTGGTTTTGACAATTGAGTGTCAACACACTTAAGAAATTTACTAAGTTCATGCTGAGCTAGTAACATATGCCAAGTATAATATGTATAGATGTCAAGTTGCAATGAGTGCCGAGTCACTCATGTGTCAAGCAATTCAAGGACCTAGTGAACAATAGATTCTAAGAAAGTTTCAAGTACTGAGTAAACAATAGATGCCAACCAAGTTCAAGTGCCAAGCTAGACAGAATTATAGTATGTGCCAAGCATCAGTATTATCAAGTGTTGAGTAACAAACAATCGACCTAGTTGTTTGTGACGACACAAACAACTATATAAACTATTTTTGAGCTAACATATGGATATATCTCAAAGCTTTGAAGATAAGATCGAATATATTTGGATTCCCTATGCAATCAACATGCAACCAATTAGAAAAATGGAAGGAATTAAGTGGAAAAACAAATGAATCTCAATCATAGATTCATACCTAATTCTAAGCCATCATAGTCTTTTTAAAGAACGATGAAGCCCCATAATTTAGTATGTGAGAGAGAGCATTAGAGAATGCATGCGAGGAGGTGATACTTGCAAAGTTTTGAAGGAAGTGAAAATAGATGAATTGATCAATATAAACTCAAGGTGACTTAGAAGAAGGATAGAATTACAAAATTATTTAGTAAAACAAGGGATCGAGGTTATAGAAATTTCATATCATATAAAAAAGGATTAAGATGGACTAAATTGAGATCTGAAATAGCAATACCAGATTGTAAGTGTATTAGATCGAACATTCTACTATACTTTCTAACAACTGTATCAATAGGATGAAATATTTTGTATGAAGTTTGACTTAATAGTCATTGTGAAATCCTTTAAGAGGGTGACATTCCAAGTGAATATTCTAAAGTCCTTTAGCCAAGAACACTTTTAATAGGGTGGGATCTAATAATCCTTTGTAAGCCTTTAATAGGGAAAACCTTTCACAGGGCACATCATGAGAATGGTCAAACCATGTAACCCTAATAGGTGAGCTTTATTGCTACAGTAGTGAAAAATTGTGGTTGTCATTCCCACCCTATTTTTACCTTCTCATTGGAGGGTTTCTAGGTAATCATATCCAGTGTCAAGTGTTTATGTGGATGCATTTACTTTACATTGTGTTTCAATATGTTTATGCATGCATTATTTTAAAGTTAAAAGTTTTATTGGTTAGAGATTAGTGCTTTTGATTCACCCCCCTCAGAAGTATACATTTCCCATTTGTATTTCTAACAATAAGAATATGTACACACATGAGTACTATATCAAATAAATAAATATATAATACTTACCTTTCACTTCCCAAAATATTACTTATTGTATTCAGTATCTCAAGTAGCAAAATGATCTTTGCATCATTCAACAATTTCTTTCGCACTCTTTATCCTATTACCTTTAGTAACATGAATGTATATATAATTTAAAATACATTAAATCTATGTATATATCTAGATCTCTAGAGAGAATCTATACATGTATATATGTTATAAGTAGATCAAGAATACACTAAATGTATGTACATATGTACTTGAAAGTTCATGTTGTCGAAGTGCACACTTTATACATGCTCCTGCTCCATTGTGCTCCCTTTTCCCATGTACACTTTCAAAGAAGTTCCACAAAAACCTAACGTTGCTTCTAGCATGTTGCATAGCTAACCAAGTAAATGCTTTTGCAGATTTAAATTATCTTGTGAGTTCATGAAATGAGATTAAAAAATAATTATATAAATCAAATTGAAATTTACATGTACAAATTAATATAAGTTTTAAATTTAAAGTTAAATACAAATGTACATGTATACATACACTAAACTACGCAACCATTAGACCAGTTCCATTGCTCTAAAACATTTATTCCACAATTTCTAAGATCTTTAGAAAATATTACAAAACAATGAGTGACATAGCACTTATCATGAACTCTATCATCACTAATATTGAAATGAACCTCCTTGATGATAATGCATTCATTTTTCTACAAAATTTCTATCTCATCCACCCCAAATTGTGCATGTATATAAGTCAATTGCAAAAATATTGTAACTTGTTTAGAATAAAAATATTTCCCTTCAGGCTCTATTTGAGGTGAAAATGCATAGATCTCAGAAAAATCTACAATTGAAAGAATACAACTAAGTGGAAAATAATTTTTTGAATCTCAAAATTGTTTAGCTTTCCATCATGCACCATGAAAATGTTGGATATGTGGATATATCAATGGACGAAACATGTTCATAAACTCATCATACTACAATTAACTCTCCTTCAATAAAAATTTTTTGGAGTCAACTCCTATCTTATTTTGGTATGTCTCATATTCATATCTCATCCATGAAATTGGTGTCAATTCATCAACATTCTCATTTTGTAGTTAAAGTATAGATAAATCTCCACAATCTGGACATTGATTTATGATGCATTGTACTTTGAACTCATCTAAATCTTCTAATTTATCAAATAATATAGACTTCACAAATTGTGATGTACTACTAGGGATGACCAAATTTGGATCAAGTACTATCATAATTTTTCTATATGATTGCAAGTGTAGACCAAATTCAACATAATTTTGACAACAACAAGTTTCACATATCTTATTTATGCATACAAAGGAAGGACGTAGACTCTCAAACATTCTCTGACATACTTTCACATTTGAAAATTCTTTCTTGAATGTTTGAAATAATTCACTTTGTGTTATATCTATAAAATGTTTTGGATGTTGAATTTTAGCCCCTATCTCTTGATCTTTAATTTGTATAATTTCTTGTCTATTGGAAGAAACATGAGAGGATGTGGTCCAAAATTCAATAACCTGTGTTTTTACATCTTTAGAAATTCTATCTTTTTGAGGAACTCCACAAATATTCACCCAATTATTCTCAATGTTTTCATGTAGCATATTTCTCCTCCTAATGTATCTTTGAATAGTTCTTCTAGATATATGTAGGAATTTAGAAATTGCATGTACTTATTTTCTATGTGTCAACTTTCTACTAGATATAGTAGTCATCAATGCTCTATGTGTAGTGCTCAAATTGCCTCCTCAAATTGTGTTGTCAATTTTTTTGTAAGCAGTTTGCAAATTTTCAACTATTATTTTATTAACATTATGCACATAGTTTTTCCTATTATCAACAGCCAACAACTCCAAAATAGGCCTCATATCTTTTCTCCTAAATAACTTGACAAACAATTGTGCCTTTCCAAATATAAATTTACTTTTGAAATATTGATCTCACATGTTTTGGCAATGTTTTTTAATAGTGTTCTCTTTTACCATTTTTGTAGATGGAATTTGACTAAAAATTAGGCCCTCATCCAAATCCATCAAATTTCTTACACCTAATAATATGTTTCTATCATTAGAACTACCAATTTGTTCATCTTCATTAATCTCATCCTCTTCATAAATATCATCTTCTTCATTAACTTTAGTAGGTTGGTTTTGATTACGTTTTGTATGACCTTTTATTTTGTCATCTCTTATTCCATAATATTTTCTTGATCTAGAATTTTTATTACCCATTCAATACTTTGACCTATAGGAAAATATTTTAATTTAGATTCCACTAGAAATAAATTTTAATACTTCAATATAGAGTACATAAAAATAACTAGGTGAAAAAATACCTTATTGATGATCCTTTGTAATTGTTGTTAATCTCTAGAAAACAATTGATAAACATGGCTTCAAAAATATTTATTTTTGAAAATGCTCTTTTAAATTTTGTAATTCATATGCATTCATTATAAATTGAAATTAAAATCAAACTATTATATATATATTAAACCACCAATGTAACCGTTGATGGTTTTTTGGGTTGACAGGGGTTATGACCAAACCCCTTTTAGCCGAAAGGGTTATGGTCGAAAGAGTTTCAGCTGTAACTACCTATGTGTCATCCTAGGTGGTAGCCATACAAGCAAGAGATGTAATTTCTAAAAATCTTTCACTTTGATTACTAATTTCTCCATATAAAATAAAGTTTTTCCAAAAACTAAAAATAGCCTTTTGTAGATCTTGGAGTCAAGATTATGGTGATATGAATCTTGTAGTATTTTGATTATTTAAAATATGCTATATTTATAAAATATTACAAGTAGGTCTTTTAAGATTCAAAAATATATTTGTTCAAAAAAGGAAAAGAAAAATAGTAAACGATGTTTAAAAAATTAAAAAGTTGTGTACCTCTAGAGGAGAGAGTCGTCTCCAAGAGTATGTAATTTGTTTTAAAAAATATGTAGATTTGATAGAAAAAAATTAGGAGGAAAAAAAACTATCAATTTCTAATAAGTTTGACTTTGAACACTTGAAACATATAAGTCCTAAATCAATTTTATTTTGTCCACTAGGTATACATGTCAACGATAACATAGTTCAAAATCAGACCAAAATATGGTCATTTGTATATAGTTCTTTGGTGGGAATGAAACTCTATATTTTTAGCATTTAAAATAAAATAAAAAATAGACTTGAAAAATGATAAAATTTTGACTCAATTAAAAATAAAAAATTATAGGCATAAACTTCATCCAATTTTACACATTTCCTTAGTTTACATCATCTTCAAATTCTAAACACAAATGTCCCCTTTGTGTCATTAAAGTTGAACAATTTAAGTTCTAATATCCCTTTCTTTATCAAAGGGACATCCCAAAAGAAAATCCTAAAAAAGAAGTTAGAGAAGAGAAATCCCTAGTTTTACAAGTAGAAAAGAGAACCTATTAGATTATAGATAGTGGATATTCACATCATATGATTGGAGATATGAATAATTTTACTAACTTTAGTGATCATGATGGAAGAATTGTCAGAGAAGGTAACAACGCAACTTGTCATATCAATGGAGTATTAGTCTTGATGGAAATACTAACACTGATGATGTCTATTTTGTTCATGGATTAAAGCATAACCTATTGAATGTTGGACACTTGGTTGATAAAAGTTATTAGTTACAATTTACAGATAAGACATACATTATCAAGTATAAAGATGGTAAGTATATTGACACTGGTACAAGATCTAGAGGTAATGTATTTCAATTGAGCCCTAGAAAGATGACTTATTTGGTTGCAAAGGTCGATAATAATTTGTTATTACATAGAATATTTTTTCATATAAACTTGGATAATATTGTGAAGGCTAGTAGTACAATTGTTGTTAGAGATTTACCTAAAATTATGAAGCCTAATAATATTTTTGCAAAGAATATGTTGTGGCTAAGTAGAAGAAATTTTCTTTTCCTATCAAAAAGTATACTACCATAGTGGAATTGGAGATTGTTCATACACATTTGAATGGTCCTAACAAAACAAGAGGATTCTATGGTAAAAGCTACTTTATGATTTTTTGTTGACAACCTCACTAAAATGATGTGGGTAACATTTATTAAAGAAAAGTCTGAGACATTTGAAAAGTTCAAGTTGTTTAAGAATATAATTGAGAATGAATCTGGAGTAAAGATAAAATGTTTACGATTAGCTAGAAATGGAGAGTTTAACACCTTTTGTGAAGAAAATTTCATCAAGAGACAACTATCAACACCTAAGACACTTGAGAAAAATGTGATTGTTGAAAGAAGAAATAGGTCTGTAATAGAAGAGGTAAGAGCCATGATGTTTGAGAATTATGTATCCAAAATTTTTTGGAGAGAAGAAACTAATATGTTAGTATACACAATGAATAAAGTGCAGATTAGGAAAGGTACAAACAAGACTCCCTATGAATTATGGATTGGAAATGCACCCTCAGTAAGATATTTTAGAATTTTTGGAAGTAAGTGTTACATAAAGAGAGATGTTGATATTGGTAGGTTTGATGTGAGAAGTGATTAAGGTATGTTCCTTGGTTATTAATTGAAAATCAAAACTTATAGATGTTTTAATCAAAGAAATAAGACTATTTTTGAGTGCACAAATTTGAAAGTGGATGAAAAGTTTGGATTTAAAGAGAGAATGTTGAATTATAATTCTAATGAAGAAGAAGATAATCCTAAACCTCTTTAAGAGAATGTTGAAATTTTCTTTGAGACTAAGAATGATTTACAAAATGATGTTCAAACTATTGAGAAAAGAGAAAAACAAAGACCTAAACCTAGAGAAGAAGTAAGACTTGTAACAATGCTTATACCTAACATGAATTTTTCAAAGAATCACCCTACTAATTAGATTATGTACATGAAAAATTGTGTTTAATTTCTCAAGTTGAACCAAAGAGTGCAGATGTAGCATGCAAGCATGATCATTGGATTCAAGTGATAAAGGAAGAACTAGATCATACTATGAAAAATGAGACATGAGAATTGGTTCCTAAACCTAAAGACAAGAATGCTATAGGAACTAAATGGATTCTGAAAAATAAGATGAATGAAAAAGGTGAGGTTGTGAGGAATAAAGAAAGATTGGTATGCTAAGGATATTCACAAAAATGAGGAATAGATTATGAAGATACATTTTCCTCTATTTCTAGAATTGAAGCAGTATAAATGTTCTTCGCTTATGCAATGAGTAGGAAGTTTAAAGTGTATCAGATGGATGTAAAGTCAACATTTCTAAATGAAGAACTTGAAGAAGAAGTCTACCTTGAGTAGCCTAAAGGATTTCCTTTGACAAAATAAAAGGACATGGTATGCAAATTGAAGAAAGTATTGTATGGTATAAAGCAAGCACCTAGAACCTGATATGCAAGGTTGGACAAGTATTTCAAAAAGTTGGGATTCACTAAAAGTATGATAGATAAAAGTTTTTATTTGAGTGAAATTGAGAAATGATTATTGATTATTATAATATTTTTGGTTGACACAATCTTTGGAGGTAATGATGAAGCAACAAGTGACAAATTTGTTGATAAAATAAAGAATTAATTTGAGATGAGTATGATTGGTGAGATGAAAATTTTCTTAGGTCTACAGATAGCAATAATAGTGATGGTATTTTCCTATCACAAACTAAGTATCTTCATGAATTGTTGAAAATATTTGGCTTGGAAAGTTGTAAGCCTATTGGTACACCCATGATAACTAGTCACAAGTTATTTAGAAAAGACAAGACACCTAATATTTAGAAGAAGCACATATCTATGATTGGAGGTTTGCAATATATGACTCACACTAGAAAAGATATACAAAATGTAGTTGGGATAGTAGCAAGTTTTCAAGAAGATCCTAGAGAAACACATTATGCAATAGTAAAGAGAATATTAAGATATTTGAAGGGTAAACCTAATTTTGGATTGTGATATGACAGATCAAGTGATTTTACTTTGTGTGCATATAATGATATGGATTGGGAAGGTAGTATGGATGAAAAAAAGGACACTAGTGATGGAACATTTTTTCTTGGACGAAGATTGGTTTCTTGGCTAAAAAAGAAACATGACTCTATTTCAAAGAGTACAACAGAAGTAGAGTGTATAGTAGCTACAAAAAATTGTAATCAGATCATGTGGATAAAATAGATGAATGTGATAGAATTCATAGAACCTATTATTATACATTGTGATAACACAAGTACAATAAGTATATCTAAGAATCTTGTTTTGCATTCTAAGACTAAACATATATCTATTAAGTACTATATTTTGAGAGAGAAATTTGTAGAGAAAGAGATTAGATTAGAGTATGTAAGTACAAAAGAGAAGATTGAAAATATCTTTACAAAGCCTTTTCCTAAAGATAAATTTGAGCATTTGCAAGGTATTCTTTGGGTTATGCCCTCGCCTATTTCTAAGTAGATCATGTAGAAAATACATCAGTCTGCTAATAAAAAAAATTATTGTTTATCTAGACAGAATGTTAATGCTTTTTGTATGGGAGAGTCTCTATGATGAGAAAATCCATCAAGGCCTCTTAATAGTTTGTATAGAATAGTGTCTTTGGACACTTGAGCTAATTGAGGACTTGGAGTAGATGATTAACATGATGATGCCTTTGTCATTGATGTTAATGGCAGAGATGATAACATGCAAAACATCTTCTAGTAGTATGTGAGAGATATATGTATGGGGGAGAACTATTCATGGATTTATTTATGTTAGTTGGGAGAAATATTGAGTTACATCAATGGGGGATAAGTGTCCACAATTGATGTTGATCCAAGGAATGAGAAAGAATAGACAGAGTACTATTCCAATGAGTTTCAAATTTGATTGATGAACACAATTTTGAAAGAAGAGAGAAAAAACAAAAATAGAATTGGATTTGGTATTCTTAGAACTTAGATGTTTTTCATCTATGTTACCAACAATGAAAAATGGGGAGATTTTTAGACTGAATAATGATGCATATTGGAGAGATGGTGAGCATGATTTATGTGTGGTATTCATGATTGTGTTTTTTGTTGATGTCAACATAGTATTGCTTCTATGAAGATTGATAGAGTGGAAGATAGGGAATAAGGTCATATAGAATATGTATTGATGATTAGGTCTAGCTTAGTTGGTGATGTATTCTACACTACTCTTGGATCTATGGAAAATTTTACATATAGGGAATCAAAGAAATGCAGAAGTTGTTCATGAATTAGATAAGATAGTAAGAAGACATCGTACCTGATAAGTGGTTTCTGATGTTTATATTATACCTCTTAATAGGGATAGTAGACAATATGATGATGATGTCAGTAAGTGTACAAGGTCAGCAATTGTACATAAAAAAAGTTGTAAAGACTATGAGGCAAAATTGATTGTAATTGTGAAAAGATGTAATGTTTTGTAATATCTTAATGAGGTCCTATTATAATTAACTAGAAAATCCTCAAGGTAGACTACAAGAATTAGTTTGAGGATATGGTATAAAGGAAGGCTATTTTCCTTATTATGATGTGTGTGACTCAAGTATGAAGTGTTGATTGCACAAGTGATATGAAAAGTTGATAAATGTGTGAAAGTGATCCAAGGGATTATTTGATGTGAAGTTGGTGATCTGGTATTGAGATCAAAAGAGGTTTTGGTCGAGTCAAGAGTATAGAGGAGTTCAAGTTATTTTATTTATATTATTCTGCAAAGAATTATATAGAGATCATTTTGACATCACATTCAATGATCTTGCCCCTAAAGCTATTTGGATAGTGGGTCGATCCATCTTCTACAACTCCTAATAGGGTTGGCACAAATCTTAACATGGTTGGAATCTCCTAACAAAGATTCAAAGTCTCCTGATATGGAATGATATGTACTGAATGTATTTCATTGGCTCCTACATAATCTATCTTCTTAAAAGTGTTGAAAACAATCAGTTAATTGTGTATCATCTTTGATGTTACACAAAATGTCATATCATTCCTAGTCAGTGTATGTCAAGCTCACTTGGGTGATGAAGACAATTTCTTGTGTCTATTGAGTATTTTAGAGTTTGGCTAGTTTAGAAGATAGTTTCTACCAAGTTCACTTAGGAAACAAAGAAAAGTATGCAGAAGCCTAAGCATTAACTGAGCTCACTTAGTGAAGGAAAAGTTGGATGGAACTAGTGTTAACTAAGCTCACTCAATTATCAAAGGAACATTTTGAATATGTAATGTTAACTAAGTTCACATGTTTAACACAAGAAAATCATTTCAAAGTTAGTATCTACTGAGAAGGGTTGGCTAACTAAGGATTTTATTGTTTTGGCACATTGAGTTCAATAGTTTTATTTGTTGGTTCTAGCTGAATGAGGAGATGATTATTAAGTATTCTAAGTTATATTCAAGCTAACTTGAAAAAGTATATGATATAAATATAAGGTCAAGTTGAGGATTGAATGTGTAGAAAAAGTAAAAAAAGATTTTAATATTCTTAGAGGAAGTGAATTAGAAGGATAAGTAGAATATTCTTGTTGAGCTGCAAAAGTACATTCGATCAGAGAGGATCAAATATACAAGCTAGAATTGAGATATGTAATCAACAATTTAGTTGCATCATAAATCAGGTCATCTCATTGTTACTCTCTAACCATTGTAGAAATTATCTAAATTCTTAATAGAGTTAGCTTGACAACTATTTGTAAATCCTCTAACAAAGTAGCATTTCTAGATTGAAGTGTCTAAAGACCTCTAATAAGGCCACTCTTAATAGGGTGATTAAATCCTCTAACAAGGACACACATAACAATGTATTTTGTAACCTTTAATAGGGTTGGCTCCTAATAATGCTCACTTTAGAAGAGTTAAAATTAGTAACTAGTTACATTTGGTGGTTTTTCCTAAATTGGGTTTCCACATTAAGTCTTGGTGCCACTCATGTTCATGTTATTTATTTTATGTGTATTAAACTAAGTTAAATAAGGTTAATCACTAATAATATCTTAAGATTTTCATTTTTTGAGTTACTATTACTATTTTAGTGTTTGTAAAGTCACAACATATAATAGTGTAAATTGACTCCCTATGTATTTACCAAACATTAGTATTTTCAGTGAAGTTTATGTTCTATATTAACATCTATAATTTATTTTTGTGGTAACTGATTCACCCTCCCCTCTTAGTTACTCCTCTTGTATTTGAAATATCAAGGGACTTTTAAATTAGTACATATTTTTTGGGTACCATCCCCATAAGGGCTTTCTCTCTAATCAAGGGTTTCCCTAGTTAAATATCTAGTGTTATTTTGTATGTGTATCTTCTTATCATTGCTGATTATATTGTTCACATGGTTAAAGATTAATAAGGTTGATAGATTTTTTAATAGTTGGATAAATATTTCACCCTCTCCCCCTCTTAGTTATCTTGATGGAATTTTGTTTCTAACATGAAGTGCATAGATAAGAGATATATTAGATCTATAAGAATTTGGTATAGCTCTAATACCATGTAAGAATTTGCCTAAGAAAATAATTCAACACCAAGATCAATAAGCTCAATATATAGCACAAGAGAGACTAATGATGATCAAATGAGAATCTCAATAATGATCAAAATGATAATAGATATTAGATTAATGCACAGTCAAATTTTTTTGAATATAAAGGCAACTAGAATGACTAGGAGTTAGCAAAGAGATAAACATCACAACTAAGCACATGTCCACCAAGAGTGGATTATCCTCCATTGAGCACAAGATTTTGTGTGATGATGAGAGGATAAGTTTACATAGGTGTATCTCATAAAGAGATGTTGTAGACACCATGTGCTTGAATAAGTTGCTAACTCTTGTGTTGTCAATAAAGAAACTCATATGTCTATGCATATTCCTAAGTAAACTTAAGTAAAATATTATAGTAATTAATTATTTACACTAGCACCCCCCTTAAGTGCAATTTAGGAGAATTCACTTAAGCTCACAAAGCTAAATACAAGATGTAATGTGGGTCCTAGCTACTAGGCCATGTTAGGTACCCATGTCAAAATGCAATGCTCTACATACAATGCTATGCAATGCAATCTCTCTGAAAATGGAGAAAAAGGGAAAACCTTATGGGAAAAACCTCCTCCAAAAAGAGAGATGAAGAAATACAAGATGCATGCAAGGATGGAGTAATCAAGAACCCCCTAAAATGGAATACATCATGCATGTACAAGCATATATCCCCCATAAGAAAAAATACATGATGGTATCCCCCCATGTTGAATAATCTCTTGCAAGGATGTCATGAAAACAAAAAAGTATCCAATGCCCACAAACAACATTTCTCCCTTTAGGAAGAATATACACCAAGTATAGGTGCACGCATACTTCCCATTATGGATAGGAAGATGGATGCGGAATCCATATGTAGTATGCTATCGATGTTGCCTCTGAAGTCTACTCATATGTTGATGAGTCCTTGATGAATGTAATGCCACAGGCCAATCTAGTGGATGCCCAAAAGAAGGTGGCAAATAAGGTAGCATGTCCTTGTATGAAAGTGAATCAAACTCCAAAGACAAGGAATCATCCTTATAGGAAGATATGGGAAGAGAAATAATGTAGTCTCCCCTCAATGATGAATGCATACCCATGAATGAAGCTCCTTGATGACTAAAGAAGCTGCATCATGAAAAATGAATGATTTTCCTCCTTATAGGAAGAAGTGGTGCTATAGGTGTAGTAAAGAATGATCCCCAACTAGTAGGAAGAATCCTCAAAAGATATGATGTCTGAAGAAATTGGAATACAATCTCCAAAGATTCATATGTCTCCTTTGGAGTAAAAGAGTCCTCCTCCAACTACTGAAAAGAAGTGTCCACAATCATGTTAGTCTTGAAAGAAAGATCAAGTGGTTGAGGGTCAGAGTGTTCCTTCACAACAAGTAAAGAAGAATTCTCCTCAACAAAGAGAATATGGATGTCATCAATAATGTCTCCCACATATTCAATATAAGACTCCACAAAAAGAAATGCAATGTTTAGAAGGAAGTCATCCCATGAAGCTAAAATAGGAAGACATGGTGTTTCATGCTACACTAAATCAAGAGCATCTATGGCTATAACTAGATCAGTAGAAGCAATAGGAGCATCAAGAGGTATGATCTCAACTAGAGTTGTAGGTACCACAATTGGAGTGACTTTAGGTAGAATGTCCTCTAGTAATGGAGGGACTCATGGATCTCCATATGCTTTTCAAAGACACATACAAATGTCATGAGGACTACTTGCCTTACTAAGAGGAGTAAATGATTCCTTACACATACTATTATACATAAAGTGAACAAGAAGAGAAAGATGTCCCTGATTAGTATTAGGTGGAAATGTCTTTGAATATAGACAAGGAAACACTTATGTTCTCTTAGATGATATATCATCAAAGAAGTCCATTTCTGATAGTTGTTTTTTGTAAATTTAAATATTAAACCCAAGTGACACTTTTGACATGACTCTGTGAGATTAAATAATCTATGCACCCAAAAAATGCAAGAAAAATAAAGAAACCCCCCCCTAATGCATGATTTGGCACTTTATATTTAGTGTAATTACAATGGCTACTTGCCAATTTAGGGCCTAAGTGGACTTATAATTTTGTTATTTACAACAAAAAACATGAAGCTATATCAGTCTCAACATGATAAGACACAAGAAATCTCAAGGATCTAATTAATTACAAGTGCCAATAGGCCAAAATGAGACCAAAATTTGAAAGTACTATTTCTACTCAAAATTACTCAAAATTGATACTAGATCTAGAAAGCAGACAAAACATCATGCACTTAAAAAAAAAATAGCACCTGAATATGTATCCATATGAGACCAAAAAAAGCCTCTAAAGTTGTAAAAATTAGGATTGGTAGTTTTCAAAAAAAATTAGGAACAAAGATCACAAACAACCTAAACCAATGTGTAGACCACAAAATTCTACCCCAAAACAAAAAAATGTTGCTCAAAAAATGAATTACGCATGATAAAGATATTGCTATTTGAAAATAACCTCTACAATTATTTTTCTTGAATCACTACTGTCACACCTCCAAAAATAAATTAACTCTAGATGTCATCTTAGATGTTCAATTGTGATGAAAGAGAAGTCAATTTGGGGTTTTTTAACCTTATGAATGCGATACCAATATTTGATTTGCACCAACAAGCTCTAATCTTGACCCATAAAAAGAAAATCTCTCCAATGACTATGTAATGAAGCTCTTGTGGCTCTAATACCATGTAAGAATTTGATATAGCTCTGATACCATGTAAGAATTTTCCTAAGGTAATAATTCAACACCAAGATGAAGAAGCTCAACATATAGCACAAGAAAGACTAATGATGATCAAATGAGAATCTCAATAATGATCAAAATGATAATGGATATCAAATGAATACACACTAGAAGTGCCTTGTATAAAAAGGCAACTAGAATGACTAGGAGTCAAAAAAGAGATAAACATCACAACTAAGCACATGTCCACCAAGAGTGGATTATCCTTCATTGAGCACGAGAGTTTGTGTGATGATGAGAGGATAAATTTACATAGGTGTATCTCATAAAGAGATATTGTAGACACCATGTGCTCAAATAAGTTGCTAACTCCTATGTTTTCAGCAAGACAACTCATATGTCTATGCATATTCCTAAGTAAACTTAAGTAAAGTCCTATTTATTAACATTAGAGAGGTGATCAATTTATTAACATAGGTGATCTGTTATCAATATATTAGCACAAATTGAAGGATTATAAATTGATACATTTTTATAGGTGTAGTAAAGGTTTGAATCTCTTAACAAAGTGGTCCTAATAGACCTTTGTAAATCTCTTAACGAAGTATTTACTTAGTTTTAAGGTTAAATCCTTTAATCAAATTAGATTATTTAAGTCTTGTAAGCTCTGAATAGGTAAAAATCTTCACAAGGTACATCATCATAAGTGATCAAACTTGTAGCCCTAATAGGTGAACATTATTACTATAGTAGTGAATATTTGTGGGAGTCACCCTCACCATAGGTTTACCTTCACATTGGAGAGTTTTTGTGTAACCAAATATTTTTTTCATGTGTTATGAGGTACTTTACATATTTGTGAGTTATTCATGATATTCAATGCTAGATTTGATTATCATTTTGTTTATAATATTGTTGAGATAAGGGTTTATGGTGAAACTATCTTATTTGATACTTCTTTGAAGTGTTAAAGTTTTATAGATCTTGATTCACTCCCCTCTCACTATCTCATTTTCCCTATTAGATTTCAAACAATATGAAATTGTCTAATTTTAAAATTTTGGGTCTTCAAAATTTCACTTAAATGCTCACTACCCAAATATCACTATGATCACCAATGCTTTCTTACTTTCTTTTTCTAAATTTGGCCAAGGAATTTCTCTTGTTTGGCTTTGATAAATTTTTCTTTTCCTTTATCCTCTATTGAGTTTGATTCATTTCCATTTGAACCTCTAATGCTTGAGTCTCAATACCTTACAAAATTATATGTTGAGAATTGTTAGGCCATTTCTTCTTCCTATCACTCTCTCTTTTGCTTCCTCATTCTTGAACCACTAGAGTCCAAATTCCTTAAACATTCTAGATAGGCAAGTTATCAAACTTACACCTTAATGCATCTTCTCCTTTTCTCCCCATTGTAATACTTGATAAAAATGATCATTGACCCTTGACCAAAAGGAGAAATATAGTTCAATGTATCAACGAAAGAAGATAGTGTTTTAGAGATTTTGATACTTCTCAAAATTGCTTCAATTAGTTATAGATTTTTAGATAGACTCTAAAATACTAATGACAATGATTTAATTCCAAAAAAGTATTGGAAAGGGTAATAAATTGACTACTCAAAGTGGCAATTTGTGTTTAGGGTACATTTTCTCCAGCTAATCACTTTGCCTATTATAAATGCCACTATAGAAACCACCAACAACCTAATCTCATGCCATGAAGCTTCAAGTACATATTTTAATGTGATTTAATTGGTTTCCAAGAGAATTAGTAGTTCCATACTACGTTTTTTTCTTCACAAAGTAAAATTTATCATGAAACCATGTCTATCAATAATTTTCTTAGTAGTGTAATACTTTTTAATAAGATCAACTCCTCATTTAGATCATTTTGAGCTCAAATATTATACCATACATAAAAATAATGTAAATGGTATAGGTGTTTGGGAAGATCATATAATAGAGTAGATTTTTGTTTTGATATATTATATTTTTTCTAGAGGTTGGAACCTTAGCTTTCATTCTCACCATTCTCCTCTCTCCTTCTTACCGAAGAAAATAAAGAATACTTTTGTGCTCCTTGTAATCATTCTTCACTTATTTTATTTGGTAGATTTATGTTTCTTACTATTGGAATTATAATGGAAGATTGGTGGAAATTATAAGGAGAATATGTTTGGTTGTAATTTGTGGCAACTATATATGTGACAACTAAGGAAGAAAAAAATAAGTACTATGATTGGTAAGGTTTTGTGACTAGTGATGTAGGATAATAGTTGATAATGTAGAGATTACCTTGAAGATGATCAAGATAGAAGTGGAATCATGTGTACAATATTTATATGATTATAATTTAGAATAGTCATTACCACAACCTAATTGGTTGATTTGTGGAAAGAGGTTGGATAATCACAATCATCAAGCAAAGCAATAACACTTGGACACATAGAATATTCTAGATCATTGAGCGGTACAATATGCACAATATTATTGGAAAATGTGATGATGAGTACTAAAGGACATGAGATGATAAGTTAGAATTATTTTTATAATTAGAAAAATAAAAGATAATTTTGAGCTGATGCATTGGAGGAGTCAAAACATGTTTGACTACCTTGAACAATTAATAAGGAAAATCTTGTTGAAGGCCATTGTGGTCATGATAATATGTACAAGGAGATCTAGTTATGATAATTTATTAATGTTTTTGAGCAATAATATTAATGATTTAATGAATAGCTAGGATTAAGAGGCAAAAAATCATGTCTAACGTAACTATTTTAAAGAAGGTTTCTAATGAAGAAAAGTGAGTGAGATTGCAAAGTGTAAAAATTTGTGATCAAGACACAAAACATAGAAGAATAGAGAATAGTTGTAGAAGAGAAGAAATTACATTCAATTTGACAAGAAAGAAGTTCCTTCTCTAGATAAAAAATCTTGTTGTTTCCTAGCAGTTACATTAGGTAAATTCATAAATTGGGTGAACTCTAATAGGTTATTATTGCAAATCCATTAATTAGGAAAGCTCTTAAAGAGTATTTGAAATCCTCTAACAAAGTAGATCTCTATAGATCTATTTTTTTTTCTAACAAGGTAAAAATAAATTCTAACAGGGGGAACCCTTAGAAAGATTTATCATAAGCTCATAATAGTGCAACTAATTTACTATAATAGTGAGCATGTGGGTATCATCCACACTATGGTTTTCACCATCTAAAAAGGCTTCTAGAATACCAAAATATTTGTGTTATGTGTGATTATTGTGTGGTTATTTGACATTTTTAATTCTTATTTACTAGCATATTATATATATTTTTTGTTTGGAAGTTAGTGTTTTAGTTCAAAAAATTAGTGGTTGAATTTTTACATTACTTATTTGTACAAATTTATCCCTCCTCTCAGTACAAAAGAATCCTGACACTTACATCCATACAACCATGTAGCTAGCTTCCACATATTGATATTTCTAAAGTTTCTACTATGCCTCTTCTTTTTTATTTTTACCTTTTGCAACTTTCAATACCTCTACACATGCATAAATGTTTATATTCTTTTCTAGGTCTTATTTTGCATTAAATTATTTTTATTGTTGTTTGTGAGTTATATCTATCAATTTTGGTATCTTTCAAACACAAATCTTCATGAACTTACTTATAAAAGATGATGAAGTAGAAAAATTTACAACAAATCTTAGTCATTTAATATATTTTTTATGCAAAACATAAGTTAAAGGAGCTCTTCTATTCTTGGTGCATCATTGCACATTGTTTTCCTTAGATTTTTATCATTTTCTCTTTGCAGATCATTACAATAGGGTTGGATAGATGAATTTTAGTGTTGGGTTGGACAAACAATTAACACACTTAAATTAGTGAGGAATTTGGCATTCTTTAAATGTAAGATATTTAAGAGTGGGGGATAGTAATTGACCATCATTTGTACTATAATTTTTCATACATGAAGAGAATAAAAAGGACTAAAGTAAGTGTGTAATAGTGGCCATGGCAATAAAATAGGAGTGACCCTTTCATTGCCACCCAATGCTATTCAACAGTATGCAATTTAGTTAGATACTTCAAAACCATACCATTGTTATAAATGCTTTAGAATAACTGAGAGGGGGGGGGGGGGGGGGGGGGGTGTGTTGAATTAGTTATTCAAGGTCTAAATGTCCAATTCAAACTTTTTCACAAGTGTATTGAGCCCATTCAACCACTCATTCATCCAAGCTTAAAACATTCCTATTTAGCAAGTTACTATAAATCAACATGCAAGCATAAAACATAAAATATCAACACATAACATAATTATTTAAGTGGAAAACCAATTTGGGAAAAACCACTAGTAACATGCTACTCAATTCTCACTCTTTTGAAGTGATGCCTTGTGAAAGGCCTACCCTATTAAAGGCTTATAATACATTGTTAAATGTGATGTTGTTAGAGGATTTAACCACCCTGTTAGAAGTGGGCCTTCTTAGAGGGCTTTACAAATTTCACTTGGAATGCCACCCCATTAAAGGATTTACAAATGGCTATTAGGCCAACCTAAGCTAGAGAGTATTAGAAAATCTTTGACCTGATTACAACATACAACTTAACTTATAGATCTCAGATCACTCTTCAGCTCTTCACATTGCCTAGCCTTCAATCTCTGCAACTCTTGACAGTTTTCCCTCCTTTCAAGCTTAGTCTCCTTGAGTCTCCCCGCTCAATGTACCAATGCAATCATCTCTTCTTGACCACTCATCAAAGTAGAGTTTTTGTGTATGTTATCAATACATCATCTCACTACTATCTTAATAGTTCCTTACACTTCATTACAATATCATAACTCAATGTTTCCCTTAGGTGCTCTTATTACATCTTGTTGATTAAATCCTTTTCATTAATCAACTAAGTGATAGTACTTGGATCTTATAAGAAAATGTCATTCCTACAAGTAGCAGGTTTGACATCAATGACAAAATAATGATTGAAAATATTCTCTATCAACTAACTTCCTTCTTTACAAAAATCTCCCTCTTTGATATTTAATCTTCTTCTCACAATGATCTTTTCATTCAGATTTCCAACAATCTCCCTCTTTGGCATTAATGGAAAACCAAACTAATCAACCATTAGACTAAACTATTCAACCAAATTAACTAGGTTAGAATAGTAAGTCAAATGCCAAAAAGTAATTGTGTTACCATCAGTTTTCACATTTCCCTTTTTTTATGTTAACTTCTATCTCCCTCTTAGCTACTATATCCTTTATTTTCTTCTCTCCCTTGTAAGGAAACTCAGGTGTGGAAACAACTTCCTACACTAATCTCATAAGGAAAGTATGATGCAAATCCTATTAAAATCTTCTACACTTACAGATTCAATATCATGTAAACAACAATATTGCAGCCAACCATGCATACAAAAAATAGATAGAGAAAGGAACACATAACACAAGGATTTTCTAGTGGGGAAAAACCTTTCGGTAAAACAAACCCACCCCTTCAAAACCTGCACAATGTATTATCTTCAACACAAGGTTACAATACACTTGCAATGCAAGTTCAACATCAACAACAGAAGACTCCAGTGGCTACTCGCAGTACCAACAATACACCCTTTTTGCATCACATCTCTTCACAACCCTAAAAATGCTTATAACATGCGCTTAACTTTAGGGCTACTCCCAAAGGTAAACCGTATTAGGGTTTTACCATTCTCTGAGAAAATAGGAACCCCAAAAATTTTTTGTAGAGTGTATAGTACTCAAATATCTTAGTTGCCACATGTCTTCACCTGTCATTGAATCTTCCTAACATAGCTCTTACGTGTCATAGGAATCCGTCATAACCATTTTAGTCATGATCTCCTTACACACAATTCAAGATGTCGACACATCAACATTATTTGCAAGAAATACATTTTACAAAACAAATAATAATGAATAGAAATTATACAAGGTTGAGACACCTTATTCCTAACATTCTCTCACTTGTCAAACACCTTGTAAGAGCAACAAGAACATAATAGGAACTAACTGGTATAGGCCAAAAGACCCATAGACTCTGAACACCATCTGAACTTCTCAGTGCCCACTGGTTTTGTTAATGCATCTGCAACATTCTTCATAGTATCTACCTTTTCCAAATTTACCTTTCCATCTTCCACCATATCTCTCACAAGGTGATACTGCACATCAATGTGCTTCATTCTGGCATGGAAAGTTGGATTCTTTGCAAGGAAAATAACACTTTTACTGTCACATCAAATATTAATTTTTTCTGCATCAACACCAACATCAGAACAAAATCTCTTAAGCCAAATGGCTTCCTTACAAGCATGAGTAGCAGCCATGTACTCAGCTTCTATAGTGGACAAAGCAACCATAGGTTGTCACTTGCTCATCCAACTGATGGCACCACCAAACATAGTGAACACATAAGCACTGGTGGATCTCCTACGGTCAATATCACCTGCCCAATCTAAATCCACAAACCCATGAATACAAACTAAATGCTGAGATCCAGAAGAGCTACCATGATAACATATGGAGTAATTTGATGCACCCCTCAAATATCTGAATACTCACTTAACTGCATCCCAATGTATCCATCTAGGATTAGCCATAAATCAACTCAGGACTCCCACTACTTGGGCAATGTCTGGTCTAGTATAGACCATAGCATACATAAGACTACCAATTGCACTAGCATAAGGTACTCTAGTCATGTCCTCCACTTCACTAGGAGATTTTGGACAATCATCTACAGATAACTTTGTTCCCATAGGAATAGGAACACATAGTGGTCTACAATCTGCCATGTTGAACCTATCCAACACAGACTTCACATACTTACTCTGACTCAACCAAAGTTTTCTATTATTCTTGTCTCTACTAATTTCCATACCCAAGATGTACGTAGCTGCCCCAAGATCTTTCGTCTCAAACCGTGCTAACAACTGAGATTTAAAATCAGAAATCATACCCTTACCCTTCCCAAATAGCAACATATCATCAACATATAATGCAACAATAAGAAGGCGATCATTTTCAATTTTGAAATAAACACAATGATCTGATTTTGATCTTACAAATCCAATTGACAACACAAAGGCATCAAACTTAAGGTACCACATCCTAGGAGATTGCTTCAAACCATATAGAGATTTCTTTAATCAGAAAACTAAGGATTCTTTACCTTTAACAATGTAGTGCTCAGGCTATGACATATAAATCTCTTCCTTCAAATCACCATGAAGGAAAGCTATCTTCACATCCATTTGTTCTATCTCTAAATCATATGATGCAGCAAGAGATAACAAAAATCTAATGGATGTCAACTTTGCAACAAGAGAGAATATTTCACCATAATCTATTCCCTCTACCTATGAATACCCCTTTGCAACCAATCTAGCTTTGTACCTTTCAACACTGCCATTTGCATAGAATTTCTTCTTGAACACCCATTTACAGCCAACAAATTTTCTCCCTTTAGGAAATGGTACAAGGTCCCAAAATTTATTTTTCTCTAATGAAGCCATCTCATCATCCATAGCCTCAATCCAGGAACTTGCATCTTCCATGCCCAAAGCCTCTTTCACAGATCTAGGCTCATCAGTGTTAGTAATCAAAGCAAAAGCACAACTAGAATCTAACATAGAATAACCAAACCTTTCTAGTTGATTTCTTTTTTTCGTGGATCTCCTCAAGGGCTAAGGTTGAGGTTGTTCTTCCTCTTCTTCTGAACTGTTAGAGCTGCTAGAGCTCTCCTCATCATTAGACCCAACATGGTCTCTCTGTTTAGTCTTCTCAGGGGTAGGAGGCAACTGAACAACATCTTTTTCCTTTTCTTTTTCATCTAGTTGTAGCACAATAGGAGAAGATGTTAGCTCTCTAAAAATAACATTTTTGCTATACAACACCTTACTAGTCATAGGATCCCAAAGCTTGTATCCTTTCACACCAGCACTGTACCTGATGAAAATACATTTAACAGCTTTATTTTCCAACTTAGATCTTTTCTCCTTTGGAACATGTGCATAAGCTTCACAACCAAAAACATGAAGATGTCTAATTGAGGGCTTCTTGCCAAACCACACCTCCATGGGTGTCTTACCAACAAGGGCTGATGTAGGAGATCTGTTAACCAAATAGCAAGTAGTGGCCATAGCTTCGGCCCAAAACCTTTGTTCTAAACTATCTCCACTAAGCATGCTCCTAGCCTTCTCCATCAGTGTCCAATTCATTCTCTATGCAACTCCATTTTTCTCTGAGGTATAAGTATTTGTCTTGTGCCTCTCGATACCTTGTTCTTTATAGAAGTGATCAAACTCTACTGAGAAAAACTCACCACCATTGTTAGTTCTTGCACACTTAATCTTCTTACTAGTTTGATTCTCTACAAGGGCTTTAAATTCCTTGAATCGACTAAAGACTTGTGTCTTAATTTTAAGGAAATAAATCCATATCCTTCTACTGTAATCATTTATGAAAGATACAAAAAATACAAACTTGGAGATTGAAGGAAATTTTATAGGACCAAATACATCAGAATAAATAAGATCCAAAACATCAGAAGATTTGTGAGAACTAGAGTAAAACTGAACACAATTTTGTTTACCATATACACAGTGTTCACAGAAGTTGAACTCGAGATTGCAATCATTTAACCCCTCAATGAGATTTTTATTTTTTAGGGTTCTGAGACCCTTCTCACCAATGTGACCAAATCTCAAATGCCACAACATTGTCTATTCTACAGGAAGCTTTCCTTCCAAAGTGTTTGCACCCTTAGGTACACTTGTTGCACTACCATCAGAACCACTAACCATAGTCTTCTTTACTGCTCATTTAGATGGTGGGGATAAAGTGATAGCTACTCTCTTCTTTGAAACAGAAGAACTATTACATTGAGAAATGTGTGCATCAAGCTGAAACAAAGTACCTCTCCTAGTACCCTTAGCAAGCACCATAGCTCCTCTCATCATCTTACATCCATCTTTAGAAAAAACAACTTGCACACCTACATCATTCAACATACTTATAGACAATAGGTTTTGTGCCAAATCTAGAATGTGCATAACTCCATTGATTCCCTTTACTCGTCCATTAGGAAATTTGATAGTGACCCTTCCGCGTCCAACTATCTTTAGGTGAGAATCGTCACCCAAGTACACCTTTCCACCATCGAACTCTTCATATTTAGAGAACTAGTTTTGATGAGAGGTTATGTGAAAAGATGCACCCAAGTCAACCAACCACACATCATCAGATGCATGGGCTACCAAAGCTACGATGAATGCATCACCATCTTCTTGAGATTTTTCAGAACCAAAATCTGAGGCTTTCTTCTTCTTCTTAGGCTCTTTATAGTCTTTACGAAAGTGCCCAGTCTTATTACAGTTCCAACATTTTGCCTTGGAATTATTGGAAGTCTTTGACTTCCCACGGGATTTGGATCTACCCTTATTGTCAGAGTTATTGTCATTTTTGTTCCCTCTTTCTGTGGATCTCCCAAAAACAACAAGGGCTTATTTTTTCGAAATAGAAGCCTTTCTTCACATCTCCTCTGATAGCAATGAAGACACCACATCATCCATTTTGAAAGTGACTAATGTGCTTTCGAGAGCCATCACAAGATGGTCCCATGAATCCGGTAAAGAACACAAAAGTGTGTAGCAACGATCCTCCTCCTCTAACTTGACATTAGCTGATGTTAACTGTGCAACTAGTAGATCAAATGCATTTAAATAATCCGTTAAGGATCCACCTTCCTCCATTTGCAAAGAATACAACTTCTTCCTCAAGAACAACTTGTTCACCAAATATTTGGCCTGATACACGGCCCCGAGTCTCTCCCACAAACTATATGTGGTTTTCTCATCTAGAACATTCAGAAGGACTGCATCGGTTAAATAGAATCTTATGAGACCCTTAGCTTTACGGTCTTTGATATCCCAATTTGCTTGAGCTATAGTTGCTGGTCTTGTCACACTTGTAGTCACTTCCCATAGGTCATGATATTCCAACATGTCTTCTATCTTGAGTTTCCACAACTCGAAACTAGTGCCATTAAATTTCTCCACCTCCATTCTTCCATATGATGAACTCGCCATCTCAATCTACAAATAAGATTTAGGATGCTCTACACAAGACTCCCACTCAACTTGAGATTAGCTCAAAAAACCCTACCCAACAACTAGGATCAAAAGTTGATCAAGCTCTGATACCACTTCTAAGGAAACTCAGGTGCGGAAAAAGCTTCCTACACTAATCTCATAAGGAATGTATGATGCAAATCCTATTAAAATCTTCTACACTTACATATTCAATATCATGTAAACAACAATATTGCAACCAACCATGCATACAAAAAATAGACAGAGAAAGGAACACATAACACAAGGATTTTCTGGTGGCGAAAAACCTTTCGGTAAAACAACCCCACCCCTTCAGAACCTATACAATGTATTATCTTCAACACAAGGTTACAATACACTTGCAATGCAAGTTCAACATCAACAACAGAAGACTCCAGTAGCTACTTGCAGTACCAATAATACACCCTTTTCACATCGTATCTCTTTGCAACCCTAAAAATACTTATAACATGCACTTCACTTTAGGGCTACTCCCAAAGGTAAACCATATTAGGGTTTTACCATTCTTCGAGAAAATAGGAACCCCACTGTTGAGGTAGAGTGTACAATACTCAAATATCTTAGTTGCCACATGTCTTCACCTATCATTGAATCTTCCTAACATAGCTCTTACGTGTCATAGGAATCTGGCATAATCATTTTAGTCATGATCTCCTTACACACAATTCAAGATGTCGACACATCAACATTATTTGCAAGAAATACATTTTACAAAATAAATAATAATGAATAGGAATTATACAAGGTTGAGACACCTTATTGCTAACATCCCTCTATATACATTGCTTATCTTCTACTATTCTTTCTCTATTCTAATCAGCTTCTTCATCTTTTCCTTCAATTTTTGATCATTTTTGTGTACTTCTCTCTCTATATTCATTTGATCAGTTTCTGCATTTTCTCTCTCTTTGACAACGATGCCAAAGACATACTATTTCTGCATCTTAATATGCAAGTGTAGCATTTGTAGGCTTTGTCAATTTCTCCCTCTATCACCTTGCTTGTGACTTATATGGAACTTCATCACTTTATTTACTTTAGGCATGAATCCTTATGTAAGTATCCTTTACATCTGTGTGTAATATTTCAACAACCAATTCCTCTGATGTAGGGCAGTCTTGCTTTTAGCTCAAGTAGGCTTGGTTAGGGGTATCATCCCTAACTTACCTCGTAGATAATCAAAAGTATCTTTAGGTAGTGCTTTTGTGAAGATGTCAGCAATCTGTTCCTTTGAGCTTACATATTCTATATTCACTTGTTTATCTTTGACCAATTCCCTTACATAGTGATACTTAATTGCAATATGCTTGGTTTTAGCATGCATTATAGGGTTATTTGATATGTTGCTAGCACTTGTATTATCACAATAAAGTATCATAGGCTCATTTACCTCTTCCTTCATACCTTTCAACAAATGTTTGATCCATACAATATTGGTGCAATTTATAGTAGCTACAACATATTCAGCTTCTACTGTGGACTATGAGGTACAACTTTTCTTTTTATTGGTCCGTGTAATCAATCTTTTTCCCAAGAAAAGTGCTCCTCCACTGATGCTTTTTCTATCACTGATATTACCTCCCCAATCTACATCAAGGTAGGCTCTTAGCTCAAATTTTTCACTCTTCTTATAGTACAAACCAAAGTCATTAGTTCCTTTTAGGTATCTCAATATTCTCTTTACTGCCATTAGGTGATTTTATCTTGGATCTATAGAAAATCTTGCCACTATTTCAATGGCTAATGTAATATTTGATCTACTATGTACAACATACTGCAACTTTCCAATAATTGATCTATACACTATCTAATTCACTTCAGCTGATTCATCATTCTTGGATAACTTATGTCTAGTTGCCATTGGTGTGCTGACTAGTTTTGAATCTTCTAATTCAAACATATTGAGTATCTCCTTGATGTATTTGGATTGGGTCACAAATATGCCATGCTTCAATTGATGTACTTGCAAACCAACAAAGAACTTGATTTCTCCAAACATTGACATCTCAAACTCATGTTTCATTTGATCAGCAAAATCTTTGCATAGAGCATCTTTTCCTCCAAATATTATATCATCAACGAAGATTTTTGATATTAAAATTTCTTTACCTTTTTCAGCCTCGATGCACAAGTTGTTTTTGTATTATGTTCTCTCAAATCCAATCTTCACAAGATATTTGTGCAATCTTTCATACATGCTCTAGGTGCTTGCTTCAAACCATAAAGTGCCTTATGCAGTTTGCAGACCATATCTTTGTTGTTTTCATCAACAAATTCCTCTAGTTGTTCTATGTAGACTTCCTCTTCTAGTATACCATTTAGAAAAGAAGACTTCACATCCATTTGGTAGACTTTGAAACCTTTATATGCACCATATGCAAGTAGTGTTCTTACTCCTTCCATTCTTGCAATAGGGGCAAATGTTTCCCCATAAATCTAGTCCTTCTTCTTGTGCATATCTTGGCTTTGTTTCTTGTTATCTCACCATTCTCATCAATTTTTTTTTCTAAACACCCATTTGGTACCAATTACATTCTTATCAGTTGGTCTAGGAAGTTTTGTTCTTCTCAATCTAATCTATCTATTCTTCCATAGCTTTATACCAATCATCATCTTGTAGTGCATCTTTTATTGTTTTGGGCTCAACCTTGATAAGAAAACATGATTCATTTTTTAGTCTATTCTTTGTCATTGGTCTTACATCCTTGTCACCAATGATTTGATCTATAGGGTGATGTCTTCTCACATACTTGGCTAATCTTGGCTCTGTCCTTCTTTCTATGTTTGATCCTTCAGCTTCAGAGTCATTTTGTCCTCCTTCATCTGGTACTTCATCATCTCTTTCATGTATACTATTTTTAAAATTATAATGTACATTTTCCTCATTCTATAGCTCGACATTCACTATTGTGACTTGGCTGGTACTAAAATTTGTTTCTAATTCTCAACTTGATTGGCAATATTATCTTCAATAGTCATTCCTTCATAGAAGTATACAAAGGATCTATAATCCTCTGATTTCTTGGACTCATCATCTTGGACTTTTGCATGCTCATAAAAATTTACATTTTCACTCTCCACAATCTTGTTAGGGTTAGTATTCAAACACTTATATGCCTTACTTCTAGTGGAGTATCCAAGGAATATGCCTTCATCACTTTTTGCATCAAACTTGCCATTTCTAGTATCATTGAGAATATAGCATTTACAACCAAAGAATTTGAATTTCTTTACATTAGGTGACTAACCATACCATAATTCAAAAGGTGTTGCATCTATGCCTTTCTTAACTTGGACTCTATTTAGGGTGTAAACAACAGTGCTTATAGCTTCTCTCTAGTACTTTAGAGCAACATTCTTCTCCATCATCAAGGTTCTAGCATAGTCTATTATTGATATATTCCTTCTTTTAACAATACCATTATGTGCTAGAGTTTTTGGTGCTTATGTTTTCCTTTTGATACCTTTGTCATTGCTGAACATCTCAAATTCTTTTGATGTAAACTCACCTCATCTGTCTGGTCTTACATACTTTAGACTATTTCCTATTTCCTTCTCAACTCTAGCCAAATACCACTTAAACATTTGAAATGCATTAGATTTTTTCTTTAAAAATATAGTAGTCATCATCCTTGAATAGTTATCTATAAATAACATTATGTATATGTCTCCTAGGCAACTTTTCACTTCTATTGGAACACATAAGTCTATATGGACTAACTCTAGTACTTCTTTGAAAGTATATGTTTTGCTTTTGAAACTAGATTTAGTCATCTTCCCTAGTTGACATTGTTTGCACATTGTGTTTTTAGGCTTCTTCAATTTTGGTAAACCTCTAACTTTATTCTTCTTTCTTATGCTAATCAGATTATCAAAATTAACATGACACAATATTTTATGCCATAACCACACATCATCCAGTCTAACAACAAGACAAGTTACATCTTTCATATCTAGGTAAAACAAGTTACTCCTAGTTTGTTCACCTTTTTCGATCAAATTTTCAAACTCTACTTTGCAACCTACATTTCCTAATTGTGCTACACTGAACAAATTGTAGTTCAATCCTTCAACATAGTATGCATTATGACATGGAATTTTCTTAGCAATTTTAATTGAACCTTTTTCTTTGATTTGACATGGAGCATCATTACCAAATCTAACACTATTTCCATCATATTGAGTAAAAGTAATGAGCTTACTTTTATCTCCTGTCATGTGATGTGAGCATCCACTATCTATGATCCACTTGTCATTCTTGTTCACATAAGTCACCAATGTTGTAGCTTCATCTTCATTTGATTCATCCTTTGTGGCCACATAGACTACTTCATCATCATTCTCATCAGAATCTTCTTCAACAATGTAGCATATTTTTCCTTTGTCCTTGTGGTATTTTCTATCATCTTCTCTCTTGTTCTTGTACTTGTTTCCTTCTTTGTAGTTCTTCTTTTGTGTACTCCCTATAGCAATATGACCTACTTCATTGCAATTGAAAAAATGAGAGAGAGCTTACCTTTGAATTTACCTTTGCCTCTATGGAATCTCCTAGCTAGTAGTGCTTCTAGGTGTTCCACATCTTCCTCATTTGTGCTATTATTAGTAGATATATGTTTTCCTCTTCTCTTCTTCTTGTCTAATATTTCCTTCTTAGTTTCATTCAATGTCAGCTTGGCTTTGAAAGAAAATTCAAGGTTCTTTACTCTGTAGTTGTCAAAATTTGACAATTCAAATACAACAAGTCTTCCTACAATTCCTTCAAAGGTTAGTGTGTTTCCTTGTACACACCTTAGCTCTTGGATGGCTGAAACTCTAATAGCATAGCTAGGAAGCAGGGTTCTTAAGTATTTACTATTAATAGTCTCTTCTTTTAATTGACCACCTAGACTTCTTATTGCACTCACCACTTTCTTCATTCTTGATCTATATTGAGAAATTTTTTTACCTTCCTCCATCTTCATTTCATCAAACTTTCCTCTAAGGCTTTCTCTCTTTTCTCTTTGAAAATTTTGATATCCTCCATAGATATTTGACAAGGCTTTCCACATTTTGAATGTAGTATCACATCCTTTGATGTTATCATATTTAACATAACTAACTACAAAGGCAATCTCCAACATTGCTTGATTGTGCTCCTTCCTTTTGTTCAAATCATTTGTAGTAAGAGGTCTAGTTGGTTCTTCATGTTCTATTCCAATTGAGGTTTTCGCATAACCACCTATTGATCCAACAAGGTCCAAATATCTAATTCAAACTTTTTCATTAAGTGTAGTGAGCCCATTCAACCATTCATTCATCCAAGCTTAAAACATTTCTATTCAACAAGTTACTATAAATCAACATGCAAGAATAACACATAAAAGATCGACATATAACATAGTGATTTACATGGAAACCCAATTTGGGAAAAACCAGTAGTAACATGCTACTCAATTCTCACTCTTCTTAAGTGATGCCTTGTGAAAGGCCTACTTTGTTAAAGGCTTACAACACACTGTTAAATGTGACCTTGTTAGAGGATTTAACCACCCTGTTAGAAGTGGACCCTGTTAGAGGAATTTAGAACATTAATTTGAATGCCACCCTATTAAAGGATTTACAAATGGATATTAGGCCAACCTAAGTCCATAGGATTTTCATATCTAATAAAATTGCTAGAGAGTATTGGAAAATCTTTGACTTGATTACAACATACAACTTAACTTTTAGATCTTAGATCACTCTTTAGCTCTTCACATTGCTTGGCCTTCAATCTCTGTAACTCTTGATAGCTTGCCCTCCTTTCAAGCTTAGTCTCCTTGAGTCTCCATCCTCAATGTACTAGTGTAATCATCTTTTCTTGACCACTCATCAAAGCAGAGTTTCTGTGCTCTATTCTTTCTTCTCCTAGACACCCTTCTAACCACTTTGCAATTTGGCACACTAGTAGCAACACTTGCTTCTTGGTCTATGACTCATTAAATAGAAGTCTTGGAGTTCTCTTTCCTACTTGATTCTTTCATCCTTTAATTTCAATTTTTATGGATTAGGTAGGATTCATTGCATCTAACTCATATTTTGTTTCCTCTAGAAACTTCTTGTATAATCCTTTTGAATTCACTAAAAAATGGTTTACATAGAATTCTATGCCACCAGCTCATCATCCTTATCCTCCAACTAGTTCAAAAAATTCAAGATAACAACTATGTTAGCTCAGATTGGTGAATCTTCATCATTTAAAATAATGTAATAGCTCAACACTATTGAAATACTGGTGCTCAACACATACTATGTTACTCAACATCAGTTGTATTTTTACTAATGCTCAGCACCTGAAGTTCACTCAGCACTTCGACTTCACTTGGCACATACTAACATTTTCTAATTCTTGACACCTAAAGTTCACAATGCATACACTAATATTTTGCATTTTCTTGGCTCCAAATAAAAATTTACTCGACTTAAACTAGCTTTCTCGACACCCACTAATGAACTTAGTTTAAGCTTTGTAGTCAACCTTGTTACAACTTATTCCTCCAATGTTTCTAAGTGTGGCCAACCTCTATATATTCAAGTATGTTATCAATACAACATCTCACCACTATCTTAACTGATCCTTGCACTTCATTAAAATATCATAACTCAACCTTTCCCTTAGGTGCTCTTGTTACATCTTGTTGATTAAATCCTCTTTATCAATCAACTACATGATAGTACTTGGATCTTATAAGAAAATTTCATTCCTAAAAGTAGTAGGTTTGACATCAATGAAAAAACAATGATTGAAAACATTCTTTATCAACTAACTTCCTTCTTTGCAAAAATTTCCCTCTTTGATCTTCAATCTTCTTCTCACAATGATCTTTTCAATTAGATTTCCAACAACCATGCATATAGAGCTGATTTATTTACCTCATTTTTAATATTTTGCACATTTAGTTAAATTTCATCATGCCATTGGAATGTTGTACTTATCTATTTCAAGGTCTAATTTCATGTGATAAAAATAATCATGTATGTCATATAAACATTTTTCATAATATTTTTGTAATCACATTCTCACTAAAACTTGTAATTTTCACTATAAATGTATATCCAATTTCAAATTCATTAATTTTTTAAAAATCAAAGTTATATTCTAAATGCAATACATCTAGTTTATAGTTGTATTAGGTTATACTAAAATGATCATTATCTATAAGGAGGTTATTTTATATGATTGACATGAAAATCTAATTTACATATTCATCATGTTGCATTCATTCTATGTCATTCTATTTATTACATGTTTTTGCTTCCTTTAAGCTACGTTTCACCTTGCAACCAATGAAAATAATTCTAATAACATGGATCAATATATAAGCACAAATTTTATAATAAGAATGATAATTAGCTCTATTTTTAGTATAGGAAGGTCAATTCTGTTAATGTTATGCAAAAATGTTATGCCATTTAAACAATATGTAATTTGCACATATTTTCTTACTAATATCTTTGAAGGTTGAGGCCTTTGATGTAAGATAAATTTTTGACAATATTTCATTGGATTATCAAGAAAAACCTACATGAAATTAGAATTGATAATTTTAGAATACACATGCACCTTAAGTGAGGTTAATATGTAATGGTGAAGTTTTCCATCCCATACCATTTCCCTTTTTTTGTGTCTATTTTGGGGAAAAATATTGATACATGTACATATTGATAGAAGGTATAAACTTTTTCAAAGTTGGATTCATTCCACTATTATTTTCTTATAAATGCTTTAGAATAACTAAGAGGGGGGTGAATCATTTATTCAAGGTCCAAATGTCCAATTAAAACTTTTCCACCAAGGAAAGTGTTCCTTCAAAATTGTTCATTCATCCAAGCTTAGGCTTTCCTACTTAGCAGGTTACTGTAAATCAACATGCAAACATAACACATGAAAAGATCAAAACATGACACAATAATTTATGTGGAAATGTAATTTGGGAAAAATCACCAGTAACATGCTACTCAATTCTCACTCTTTTGAAGTGATGTCTTGTGAAAGGCTTGCCTTGTTAAAGACTACAACACATTGCTAAATGTGACCTGGTTAAAGGATTTAACCACCTTGTTATAAGTGGGCCTAGTTAGAGGATTTTAGAACATTCACTTAGAATACCATGCTATTAAAGGATTTACAAATGGTTGTTAAATCAACCTAAGTTCATAGGATTTTTAGCCTAATTGATACAATTGCTAGAGAGTAACAACAAGGGGTTTTGACTTGATTACAATTCACAACTTATCTTATAGATTTTAAATCACAATTTGGCTCACAACATTGCATGGCTTTTAGTCTCTGCAACTCTTGACAACTTGCCCTCCTTTCAAGATTTGTCTCCTTGAGTCTTCATGCTTGATGTACTAGTGCAATCTTCCTTCTAACCACTAATTGAAGCAGATTCTTTGTGCTCTATTCTTCCTTCTCCTCTTGATGTCTTGTCCGTGACACCTTTGAACCACTTCACGATTTTAACACTCCAGCAACTCTTTCTTCTTGGTCTATGACTCCTTAAATAGAAGTTTGGAATTGCTTTTCTTGCTTGATTCTTCCCTTCTTTAATTTTAGTTTGAATGGATTAGGTAGGATTCATTGAATCTAACCCACATCTTGTTCCTTCTAGAAAAATCACGAAGAATCCTCTTGAATTCTATCAAAAATAGTTTACATAGAATTCTATGCCACCAGCTCATCATCCTTATCTTTCAACTAGTTCACAAAATTCAAGGTAACAAACTTGTCAGCTCAGATTTGGCAAATCTTTGACTTTTCCAATAATGCAGTAGGTCAAAACTATTGAAATTTTGATGCTTGACACATATTGTGTTCCTCGACATCAACTACATTTTACTGATGCACAACACCTACTATGGATTCACTTGGCATCAACTAAGTTTTTATGATGCTCGATACCTATTACTTTGCTCAGTACTTGACCATTCTCAGCTCCTTCTATATCACTCAGCACACATTAGATTTTCCATTTTCTTGGCACTAACTAAAATTTTTCTTAGCTCTAACTAGCTGACTCGATAGTCACTGATGAACTTATTTAAGCTTTGTAGTCAACCTTATTACAACTTATTCTTCCAATGTTTCTAAGTGTGGCCAACCTCTATATCTTCAAGCATGTTATCAATACATCATTTAACCAATGTCTTAACTAATCCTTGTACTTGATTACAAGACCATAACTCAACCTTTCCCTTAGGTACTCTTGTTACTTCTTGTTGACTAAATCCTCTTCATCAATCAACTAAGTGATAGCACTTGGATCTTATAAGCAATTGTCATTCCAATGAATAGTAGGTTTGACATCAATGACAAAACAATGATTGAAAACATTATTTAATCAACCATCTTCCTTCTTTGCAACAATCTCCCTCTTTGATAGTATTCATTTTCAATCAGATTTCCAACAATCTCCCTTTTTCAATCAATCTTCTTCTTATAATGATCTTTTCAATTAGATCACCAACAGTATTTATGTTTTTTTTTTTTTGGTTTATAAATACTCCACATATTTACCTCTCACCATATCCTTGCACAAAATCAAAATTTAAATATAAAATTAAACCTTGTGACAACCCTTCTAATATATTTGTAAATAACATTAACCTTAGACATAAAAATAGAGTTTAGTAGACAAGGAAAAATAAAGTGATGTATTAAAAAAAACTCAACATTATATAAGGTTCAATTTGTAATTACCTAAATTTGGTCTAGCAAATTGTGTTCCACTATTCTCAAATAACCACATTTAATCTTGTGTTGGATCTAATAATGCATAAAAATCAAACTTTCATAATTAATTCATTAAATAATAAGAAAATCAAATGCTAGATCCTAAGTTTCAACCATCTAAGTCTATAACTTCTCATATCTCATTTAATTAAAATAAAACTTGCCTTTTAATTAATTAAAGCCCTCACTTATGTGCACATGAAATCAAGTTCTAAAATTGCAATTAAAAGAAATAACCTAAAAGGAAAGTGCACATGCTTTTAAGAAGTTTCTAAAATTGAGAGAACATAGATCAACAAGGAAACATCTCCACCATTTCTCATATTTGTATATCAATTATGTTGGAAGAAATTATTCAATTTTATATTGTCATTAATGTTTAAAAAAATATCAATATTAACTAAGCAATAAGGAGCTTGCAGTATTAACCTTGCATTCTTAGTATTTATAGAGTAGTCAGGTAATGAAGACTTTCTAGTATTAAATAAACAATTGGTTAATTAAAGGATTCCTTCTTGCACCACTAACCGAGTAATCAAGTAATGAAGATGTCATAGTGTCAACTAAGTGTTCAATTAATTATGTTGGAAGCAATTATTCAATTGTATATCATTGATGTTTACAAAAATGTCAATATTAACTAAGCAATATAGAGCTTGTAGTATTAACCTTGCATTTTTAGTATTTATAGAGTAGTCAGGTAATGAAGACTTTCTAGTATTAACTGAACAATTGGTTAATTAAAGGATTCATTCTTACACTATTGACCGAGTGATTAGGTAATGAAGAAGTCATAGTGTCAACTGAGTGTTCAGTTCTAGTGTTGACCAAGTGACACTAGATTGAAACTACAAATTGTTTTTTTAATTGAGGCTGACTACTTGGATGTTTATTGATGTTTTTAAAATGTTTTCTAATGAATGGTTCATAAGGCACAATACTTGGGTGAAGGTTTTATGAATGTGGTTGTGAGAAGAGTGAGTTTAATCATGGAGGAACTTTGTATTTAACCATGCTCAAGATGGAGTAGTACGAGGATGGGTGACCTCTCGGGAAGTCTTGATGCTTCAACTCTATGAGCATTACCTAGATCTAATGAGTGCTAAGTGTTCCATTTATTCTCATGAGAGATGGATTCATGTTGTATCACTACTCACAAAACATGGGTTAATGCGTTTGACTCAAAAATTATACAGTTAAATTTTGATAGTAATATTATAAGGTTTTCAAGCTAACTTTTCCTAGCATATGATATATAAGAAAGATCAATTTGTGAGGACAAGAATTGTATCAATGAATATGAAAAAGATGGAGGTGTAGGGGCCCTAGGTCATGATCAAGGTGGTCAAACACAAAGGAGGAGACTATTGAAGGTCAATAAATATCCAAGATTACACAAGTTAGTTGAGGCATTCTTATTATGCATTTAGGCAATTTGATTTTATGTTATGCTAAGGTTGCAAGAAAAGCCAATGGGTGGTCAACAATTGGTCAAACATTGGGAGTTGACCAAAAATCATCATTTTAAAATTTCATAAACCATTTTCATGTTTTTGTAGAGTTGGGTAGCCATTGTGAAGCTTTTGGAAAAAAATGTAAAATTGCAATAAAAGTTGTCATATAACTTTTTTGCAACTTTTCTTACAACATTCTAGAAACTCAATAGTCAGAGTTCTATTTGGATTAAAAATGGGTAGATGAGGTTGTAAGGTCAATGCAATATATATGTATACCCACAATGAAAATTCCTAGTACTTGGTGAAAAGGAAGGTTTGGATGTGTAAGTGATATGCATGGTTAAGTTCTTGATGTTGTTTGTCAAATTGAGATACAATAGCCACATGTAGGGACTGTTATCTCTATTTTTGACATACTAATTGACCAAGAATGTAGCACATAGGTGCTTTTATGAGTTTTGGAGGTTGGAGTTTTAATGGGAAAAAAAGTATGATGCAAATGATTATGGGAGAGAAAAATCCATCATGGGTTTCCAGGTTGTGAGCCTACAAGGCTAAACAACAATTTCAAGCCATCAAACCTATAAACTAGGGTTTGAGAAGAAAAGGATTTAGAGTTGAGATCCTACACCCATATTTGGGATTTAGATATGGTTTTTCATATATTAAAATATTTTATAATTCTTTTTGAAGGTTGTTTGTAAGTTTGGGGAGTTTAGAGTTATTGTAGGTAAAATAGGGGAACTAGGGTTGAGCCCTTTTTTGAACTCCTAGTGTAACTTGTGGTTTTGGTGGAGTGAGAAGCCCTAGACCTATTAGTTGGCCAAGAATATTTGTAGAATAGTGGAGAATAATGTATTAGGGTGTATGGAAGCTTAAGATTGTGGAGGATGTAGGTGAAGTGAGGTTTGTGTGTTGATTTTTCTTGGTGGAATGTTTTAGAATACTTGGAAGATAGTGTGTGTTTGAGAGGGTGAAGTTGGTAAGTGAGTAAAAGTATTTTTCACCTTTGCTCTAGTCATTTTTTGGTATCTAGGAAGGGATAGTAGGATATCCTTTGGATTTTTACCTAGCTTACTTGCATCATAAGTGGTATTAGAGCTTAGCTTGGAGCTTGCAGTTGGATGTTTGTAGCCAATTAGTATTTGACATTAGGAATAAATAAAATAGTGAAAAATGTGGAATTGGCCAAGGAACTTAAAGAACAAAAGGGTGATAATCAGAAGTTGAAGGATAGATTATTGTAGTTGGAAAGAAAGATAGTAGTAGTGGAAAGAGCTACTGAGAAGATTGAGGAAGACCTCAATAAATATTAAGAAGAGGTAGATGAAGAAGAAGAGCAATATGTTGATGATGAGTATAACCACATGCCTATAGAATAGACAACATTTGTAAAGGTTCTAGAGATTTTTGGGAATAAATCAATTGATACTCCCATTTTTGGAGGGAAGATGGACCTTGATGCTATAATGGATTGGATGGAGGCTCTTTAGAGTCACTTTACATGTCATGGAATATTAGAAGGGAAGAAGGTGAGGGTAGCTTAGCCAAGGATGCAAAGGACAACATTTACCTGGTGGAACTTTATTTAGGAAGAAAGAGTCAAGGAAAACAAGAACAAAATTACCTCTTGGAAGGTAATGTTTAACATGATCAGAGATAACTATATTTGAGAGGAAAATGAAGTCCAATTACACATGAGAAGTAAAAATCTAAGGAAAAGAAAGCTACCTATGAGTGCATACATAGAAGAGTTTCATAGACTCTGCATCAAGTCAAGAATGGTGGATCCAGATATTGTGAAGGTGGCCAGATATTTGACTAGTTTGAGGTATAACATACTAGAGGAAGTTGCCATCCTATCTCCCAACACAATTGAAAAGTGTTTTTAGTTAGTAGTAAAGATGGAAGAGAAGATAAAGAGAAAAAAATAAAGTTCTACCAAAGGTAGAGGAGGAAGAACTAATCAACAAAGGGGAAGAGAAAAATTCCAAAGGAGACCAAAAGATAGTCAACAAAGTGGTGAAAGTAGTAGCAAAGGTGAAAGTTTAGGGTATGTGCAAGATCATGGTCAACCAAACTATGCTCTTAAGTGGCAATAAAAATAAATTAAAAAATAGGGTTATGTCAACTTGACATGCAATTTTCTACTTGTTATTAACTCTATATCAAAAATTTGAGAGAAAGAATCTCTAGAAAATTGAATCTAGTTTCTAAACTACTAGGAATTATCTCAAAAAAATAAAAATTGATTGTTCAAAATTTTGAATTTTAATGCAATATTACAAAAATTTCAGAACAAAAATAAGAAGTAGATGTATGTCTGACCACCTTAATCAAACTCAGATGATAATATTTTTTTATAATATTCTAGATATAAGCAATAGAATCATGCTTGGATGTGACACATATTTTTGGGTATTTTTATTCTAAATAAATAATAAATAATAAATTTTTGGCATTAGTATTTTTAGAATTAAAAAAATCCCATGTCTAACCACCTTAACTAATTCAAAACTCTACAAAATTCAACTTTTCACTTTTTTCCTTATAGTAGAAGAAACATAGAATGTGATGCATCTTTTGGTTTTAAAAAATGTTGTACCATTTGAAAGTTATAGTTGTTTTTCAAGTAGTGTGTTAATCAACACTTTATACATTACTCCATTAGAAAATAAGTAATAATAACTTACTAAACTCATAATTTGACAAACCTTGCATTTATGGAAAATAAGAACATTCTTGAGAAACCCTTTTCATTTTATCAATGTTTGGTGAGAAAAAAGTCATCAGCTACATGTGTGAAGTAAAAATCACATAAAAATAGGCCAAAGGATTTTTTTAAGGATGTTTTTAAAGTTGACCTTATAGGTTTGATATCAAAGATATAGTAGACATTATAAAGATATTAATTGTTTTCATTTAGTATCAGGGTGGGTGGAAAAAAAGTTGGAATAGATTTTGAAATGGTTTGACATATTTCAAAACTATAGATTTTCAGATTGCCACTTTTCAGCACACCATGATCCTACACATACCCTTTACAAAGAGGAAACCAATGACTCAAATGACAGAGGAGGACATTTAATAGAGGCAAAGGTTATGAAGGTGGATAGGGTAGGGGTCATGTAACCATCAAGTGTTACTCATGTGGGAAGCTAGGGCACATAATGGCTCAATGTCCACTCAAGAACATAAATTCCTCTAATCAGAATAGAGATAGAAGAAATTAATTAGTAAGGGCTGATGAATCTTGGTGTAATAGTACTTCCACCCAAGTTGGGAGTGGAGCACTAGTATTTGATGGGGAAAATATGATGTTGAGGAGAACTATGCTGAAAATACCTCTAAAAAAGAGTCATCACAAAGAAAATTATTGTTCATGTTACCTAGGGTTTTGAAACCCTAAGTATTTCCCCTCTTTATTAAACTATGTGAGAAATTAAAACAAGGAAAGTATTTTTAAATAATAATAATTATTTAAAAAATTATTTTTCATTGCATAATATTTAATTCTTTAAAGAATTAAATATTATCACATTCAAGTGTAAAATAATTAAATAATTGATTAATCAAACATTAATCTCACATAGTCAAATCGAAAAAAGAATTAATTATTTTTATGATATAAGGGTGAAAATGGGAAAAATACAAAGGACAAGGTTAATTCTTTAAAGAATTAACTTTTTTGTAAAGTGGTAAATGATTATTGCACTTACTAGTGAATAATTAAAACATAAAGAAAGAACATAAGAAAAATGAGAAAAATGCAAATTGGTTTGGTAAAAAGAAGTTGGGAGCATTTGGGGGGGAGTTGAACTTCTTATAGGGGAATTATTTAATGGGTGAAAAAGAATTGTAACACTTCTTGTTCTTCTAGGGTTGGAAATTGTTTGTACATTTTTCAAAAAAAGAGAAAGCATTTTGAGTTGGAATTTTTGTAACAGGGAAAAAAGCGATTTATTTTGTTTTACCATAATTTGATTTGATTTGTGAGAATAGGGTAATCCTATCATTATGTTGTTATGTATTTGAAATTTAGGAACTTTATATGTTAGATTTTGGAGTCTAGACATGAATTTCTTAGAATAATGTTGATTATATGGTCACTTTTGTCATATCTGAGATTCATTTCTTGTATCATCATTTATTTTTTGTAAACAAAGAAATATTCCTTCCATTTTCTCTACAATAAGAAAGATCGGCCAGGTAGTCTTGTGGCTGCTTGTTCATCTTTCTTTTTCTATACAATTTAGAGATCTTGAAAATGTATTCATTTCATGTTAGAAAACCTTAAGTAACTTTAGGTTAAGGATACATCCTATCATTTAAATTCATTGCAAATCTATAAATGAGGGAGTTATACCTCTTAATTTAGAGGATAGTTATCAATAAATGATAGTTGATCCAACTATTAGTATGTTTTGTTCTTTCTTTCAAGAATATCAAGTCATTATTTACATTTCTTGTTGAAGGACAAAATCTATTTACTAATAGTTTTTGATGACTCTCATAGGGAAAGAAAGCAAGTTCTAGTGCTTTCCTTTCCTTGGATATCTGAAGGTTACCTCCCTAAGGACAAAGGTTGCTAACTCTAATTGATTGTAGTGAAAGAATTCTATGTTATGGCTTTGGTTGTGGTCCAACCATGGGGGGCTCAAATTGGGCTGCTTACTTTGTCTCAATACTTAGTCTTACCTAAAATTTCAATAGAATATCTCTTGAAGTTTTTTGACGATGCAAATCAAGACCCTAATGATCACATTAAAGAAACTACAGTCACCTATCAGATTCTTGGTGTGCAGGAAGAGAACAAATTTGTCAGACTATTTGTAGTGAGTCTCATTGGGAGCACTACTGATTGGTTTTAGAATTTTCATAATGGTTGTATCACTTGCTGGAGTGATCTCAAGGTAAAATTTCTCCAAAGATTTAAACCTACAGTTGATGTGGCTAAGTTATTATTAAATTTCCTTCAAATTCAAAAGAAGGAGATTGAACCTATGAGGGATTTTGTAGATAGGTTCAATAGGTGTGCTGGTAAAATTCCCTAAAATAGCCAACCAAATGAAAGTAATCAACTATGTGTTTTTATTGCTACTTTACAAACTGAAATCAAGTTTTTATTAAAGCATCAGAAAGTGCAAACATTACAAGATGCACAAAGGGAGGCTATTAGTTTGGAAGATGAGATGATTCTAAGTGGAATAAAGTATAAAGAAATTGCACAAGTAAGAATTTATCATTAATGAACAACAAAATCTTTTGTCAGTAAGACCTAAATAGGAAAGGCTCATTTCGAAAGCAATAAAATCAGCACCCCCTGTCTCCTTTTGTCAAAGTCTAACATTTTTCAATGGTGAAGATATCCTAATCCCTCTTGTGATTGAAAGCACTTCCTATAGTGTAGCTGGAGCCTACCATCTACATGTTGATTATGATGATGAATATGTATCATAGCTAACTAACTCAATTATTGGCCTTGATATATCTCCCACTTTACAAAGCCTAGAGGGTGACAGATCAAATCAAGACTTATTAGGAGATTTTCAAACTTCAGAATCTGATTCTTTTATATTTCAGACTTCTAATGTTATTTCATCAAATAGCGTTGTCTAGGAAAGTATGAAGTATCAATACAAACAAGAAAAGATTGATGATGAATACTCTTCTAAAAGTATGGCTAATCACACAATGCAATGTCTACCAACATGCTTGGATGGCTCTTCCTATTAGCATGAAGTTGATTATGAATGATTCCTATTTGGTTTCTTAGAGACTAATGAAGTATTTTTACAACCCAAAGCACCAAAGGGTCTTGACAAAGTTGAAGCCATGGGGGATTTGACAAAAATGGTAGCATTCTTAAAGCCTTTTTATGGTGTTGTGCCTATGCAAAGAAAATCTCCTATGAAAGAGCCAGAAAAGGAAGATAAAATGTTTGAAGGAAAAGAGATTGGTGGAATGGGATTGATGCAAGAAAATAATATTGAAAGAGAACCAAATGATTTCCAAAAGGCAAGAATATTTTAGCCCCTTGTAGATCTTTTCCCCTCTTTTCCTTTGGAATAATTGATGTAGTAGATTATAATAGAAAAATCATATGGGCAATCCAAAAATTCAAGAAATCAAGATATGCCAAAAATAGTTGGAATTTCATCTATCTTTTTAAAAGATAATATTGATTTGAAAATTGTTGAAGAAAATCTTGAATCGATATTTATTTTTCTTCCTCTACATTCATTTTCCATACATGAGTTAAAGATCACATTGGCCATGTTGCTCACTTGTGTGAGAAAATTTCTTTCATTCTACCAAGAATTGATTTAGAAAGGCTCATAATTTTTCCAACTTGTAAAGGGTCACATTTAGCTTTTAGGGTTTTCCCCTCTCCATTGTAAATAACAAATTTTGGCTTACTTTGTTTCCTTTTTGTTTTGCTTGTTGTTTCCCTTCAATAAGTTGCATCATCTTTTAAGCCTTCCCTTCCCTTGAGTCAATCCATTTTCAATTTTTTTTAAAGACATAAAGGCCCTCATGAATTGATTGGCAACACTCTGTACTCACCCATTTGTACTGTCCAAGTTTCAATTTTAAACCTCAGCATGGAGTTTCAAAGTTTAGTTAAAAATTTGAAGATTCAGATGCATAGTTCAAGCTTCAAATCCAAGTTCAATTTCAGTATGAGTTTGATGAGTGTACAGGCATATAAGTGGACAAGCTTTAGAGTTTCTCTTTTGCATTGTATTCTCAAAGGTTAGGGTTTTTAGATTTTGTTCATGGTGGATAACTTATATTGTAGAGTTACATTTATCTTTTGAAGTTGATAAATATGTGGATCCTATATTAATATTTAATGGTATTATTCAATATTTTGCACACAATAGTTTCATCCCCCTACAAGGGTAAATGTGTGGACAAATATTTGGTTTTGGACTATGGCAAAAAAATTTAAAAAATCAATTGTTTGGTAAATAGAAAATTTCTACTAGTTGGAGACTTGCGAATATTCTATATAAGATCATGGGTCAGATTTTACCTATAGGTAGTTATCATCTAGCCTTTTTTCTATTTGAGAGTATATTACAGTGGTTCACAGTAAAAATCTGGAGCAACTATGCCTTCTTTATCTTTATTAAATGTTACATAAATTTAGGCATGATAATGTTTAGATAGAATTATCAATAAAAAAGGCTAACCAATATTCAATGTCGATGACATAATGGAAAAACATTAAAATATAATAAGGTTTGAGATGTAACAACTGGAAGATAAGAGAAGCCAACTAGAAATAATAATTTTCCACTATAATCACCTTGTATTCATCAATTTGGCTATGATTCAAGGTGACTAAATGTTGCTATTGACTTTTGATACTTTTACTTGTCTAGTGAAACTAGGACAATTAAATAGGAATATATTGGCAAACATGCTCATAAAATGTGGATGATGGATACCAAATTGTTCACATGAATGGGAGTTTAATGAGTTCACCATTCCATCAACCATTGGTGCTTACTATGAGAGGAATGATGTACTATTACAAGACTCTCAAAATGTTGGCTTTTCTTGATTTAGTATTAGAGATGGATATTCAAAAGGGATTTCAACTTGCCACATTAAGGCTCAGAGATGGCATGGATGAGAATATGAGTGTGCCATTCTCACCATTTCAATCTACCCCTCTATACTTTCTATGCCTACACTTCTTCTTTCTAATTGTCTTCACAATTTTTATGGCATGCCACACTCATTTATCTCAAGCTTATCTTGAACCCTCTAAATGTCTAGATCGAACCTTTGATGCAAAGAATAGTGGTTGGGTGAACTTGCAGTTCAGCTTGAATGTGATCATAAAGTGAATATGCCTCTACTCAATATCGGTGGCTAGTCCAAGTGGTTTGTTGAGGAAACTCTTTGATATTTAGTGTCATGATAGAAAGGAAAAATATGTGTGTGGTTCTAGGGGATGTAATTGAAGGTATACTAGCAAAGATCATAAAGAATGAACCAAAGGAAGTGACCATGATGAATGGATTATGGGCACCTTTGAATATGCAATTCCAATATTTTTCATTGTTAGCTCATATTGATATCAACTATACTTATGCATTTTCAAATAAGCTACATGCACCAAACATAATTCTTCTGCATGGTGAAGCACATGATATGGCATGCCTTGAATAGAAGCTACTATCTCAGTTTGCAGACCAAAATATAATAGTTTTGTCATCAAAACAAGGACCAAGTTGTAGAGATGTTGAGTTTCTATGAGCAAAATCCTAACTATGGAAAATTCAAATTTTGCTTCATGTTGTAGGTGGTCATTCCAAATGCATTAGCAATACCTTTTGAAGAAAATCCCAGATTGTGCACATAGTTGAAACTATATGATTAGTAATATAATTATTGTTTCCAAGCATAAATATGTCTAATGCATATGGTAGTGCATTTAAATAAATCATCAATATTTTTCCTTGTGAAGTAAATCAGATTAATAGTTATGGCATGATTAGATAATGCATGGGCTTATAGATGTATCCAAAAATAGCCTATAATCTCATAATTGTGATGGTTGTAGTAGGTAATTTTGAGAATCTCAAATCAAATGTCATGATGGATTAAGAAACAGACATGATTGAACTTCTTGATTATTTGGCCAACCAAAAAACAAATAATGGCCTTCCTTGAGCACTAAAAGATGGTGACTATAAATTTGATGTGCTTGTGATTATAGTAGAATATTTTTGAATGCCTTGTTAATACCATAGGTGCATGAGTTCATAAATCAATTCAATGTCACATATGTTACAAACTAGCTTATATTGATTCAATGGGAACTGTATTTTGGAAGCCAACTAATGAAGTATGCTCAACATGAACTACCAGGTTGTAGCTTGTAGTTGATGACAAACATTGTTGCATTTGCAAACAAGAGTGCCCAACCATTCTTGTAACCAAGGCTCTAAGAGTCTATGCAAAGTCCATAAAAGATTTCATTGTCTTGCCTACCAGCATAAATAATGGGAAATTTGGTGATTATTGGTTTCACTTAAAAAATCTAGCTTATTTTGATGATGAGCAACATTACACATGATCAAAGAAATATTTAGGTTGAGTTTCTATGTTTGTAAAAAGTGAGGCATCACGATAAAAATGAGAACCCTAATTTGATTTATGAAGTATGAGACGAAGAGAAAATATGGTGATGTTTAGAGAAGGCCCAAATCTAAGTAGCAACATCAAATTTGAAAGTGTCCATCTAGACACAACACTCCCATTTCCTTTTCAAGTGCTCCAATTATCAATGCCATGATATCTAATTGATGTAATGATGCAAAGCTAAGGGTTGTTGAGGTGAACATGGAGGAAAATTTTTCACAACTAATACTAGATAATATTACACTATCATTTTTTAACTACAATTTTAATTCTCTCAAATCAAATAGCCCACTCATTAATGTTGTTTACACTGCTTTAAAAGAGGTAGAATATCAATCAACAAATATTATACCCTATTGGTAGATTGATCTCTTATGCAAGATAATTTCTAGACAAATAAAAGCAACAAAAGAAGTTGGTATTATTAGACAATGTGTTGAAGTTAGAAAGCTCTTGAAAAGACTAATGATTCAGTTCAAGCTCCAACCTTGAAATGAAGATGAAGACTTTTAGTATTCAAGTTTAATGACTCTATGACCCAATGAGTAAGGCAGTAGACAACAACAGACAAAGATTCTAGAGTTATTTGCATTCTGACATAGAATGCAACCCCTAGAGAGCCACTCTTACCTAGGGTTTTCAAACCCTAAGTATTTCCCCTCTTTATTCAAGTATGTGAGAAATTAAAAAAGGGTGAGTCTTTTAAAAAATTATTATTATTCAAAAATTATGTTACATTGCATAATATTTAATTCTTTAAATAATTTCATATTATCATGTTCAAGTGCAAAATAATTAAATAATTGATTAATGCAACATTAATCTCTCACATAGTCAAATCTAAAAAAGAATTAATTATTTTTATGATATGAGGGTGAAAATGAGAAAAATAAAAAGGACAAGGTTAATTCTTTAAAGAATTAACATTTTTGTGAAGTGCTAAATGATTAGTGCACTTAATAGTGAAAAATTAAAACATAAAGAGAAGAACATAAGCAAAATGAGATGCAAATTGGTTTAGCAAAAAGAAGTTGGGGGGTAGTTGAACTTCTTGTAGAGGAATTATTTAAGGGGTGAAAAAGAATTGTAATGCTTCTTGTTCTTCTAGGGTTGGAAAATGTCTATACATTTTTCAAAAAAAAGGGAAGGCATTTTGAGTTGGAAGTTTTGTAATAAGGAAAAGAGGAATTTATTTTGTTTTACCATACTTTGATTTGATTTGCAAGAAAAAGGTAATCCTATGGTTATGCTATTATGTATTTGAGATGTAGGAACTTTATATGTCAGATTTTAGAGTCTAGATATGAATTTCTTATACTAATGTTGATTATATAGTCACTTTTGTTTAGTCTTGTGGCTGCTTGTTAATCTTTCTTCTTCTATACAATTTATATATCTTGAAAATGCATTCATTTCATGTTAGAAAACCTTAAGTAACTTTAGGTTAAAGGTATATCCTATTATTTAAATTCATTGCAAATCTATAAATGAAGGAGCTGTACCTCTTAATTTAGAGGATTTGGAGTGGCTAATATAGACTTTTTGAAGTGAATTTATGCACAGTCCGCAAGCATCTTTCCTTATTTGATTATAGGGTAATAGTAAGTGACTAAATCCATTCTTAGAATGTTTTATCTTTTTATTAAATGAAGGAAATGATTTTGTTGTTCGAATATGATAAGGTAATGGCTAGTTTTGGTTTATTCTTTACCTACTCTTTACCCTAGACTATGATAAGGGTTTGGATGTACATTTTGTTTTTCTCTTAATACCCATAGTGAAACTTCCTAGTACTATTTGAAATGGAAGGTTTGGATGTGTAAGTGACATGGATGGTGAAGTTCTTGATGCTTTTTATTAGAATGAGACACACTAGCCGCATGTAGGGACTATTATCTCTATTTTTGATGTGTTGATTGACCAAGAACATAGCTCAAAGGTCACTTTATGAGCCATAGAAGTTGAAGTTTTAGTGAAAAAAAAGAAATTATGATTCCAATGGTGATGGGAGAGAAAAATCCATCATGGATTTTGAAGTTGTGAGCCTACAAGGCTAAACAACAATTTCAAGCCATAAAGCCTATAAACTAGGGATCAAAAGGAAAAGGATTTAGAGTTGAAATACTAAACCCATATTTGGTATTTAGATATATTTTTTCATGTAATAAGAGATTCTATAATTTTTTTGGAAGGTTTCTTATAAGTTTGGGGAGTTTAGAGTTATTGTGGGTAAAATAGGGCTACTAGGATTGAGCCCCTTTGAGGCCTCCTAGTGCAACTTGTGGTTTTAGTGGATTGAGAAGCCCTATAACTATAATTTGGCCAAGAATATTTGTGGAATAGTGGATAATGATGTATTAGGGTGTATGGAAGCTTAAGATCTTGGAGGATGTAGGTGTTTTTTTTTGGATTTTCTTGGTGGAAGGTTTCAGACTACTTGGAAGATAGGGTGTGTTTGAGAGAGTGAAGTTGGTACGTGAGTAAAAGGCCATTTCACCTCTACCCTAGTCCTTGTTTTGGTATCTAGGAAGGGATAGTAGAATATCCTTTGGATTATTACCTACCTTACTTTCATTAGCAAGATAGAGAAGGAAATTGTGAAAGTTAAGCTACGAAGAAATATCTTGATAAAATATTCAAAATGGGAAAAGTACTTCTTGGGGGGGGGGGGGGGAGGGGGGTGAATCAAAAGTAACTAGTTTTTATCCTTTTTCAACACATAACTAAAATTAAACTACATGCATATAAACATTTAAGAAATCATGAAATAAAAGTATGCATCAACACATGGCACCAGGAATTTGGTAACCCAGAAACCCTTAAGGAATAAGAAGGTAAGACTGGGGTGGGGATGATACCCACAAAATCACTGCAGCAATAAATGTTTGAACACTTCTAATGGTCTACCCTATTAAAGGCCTACCCTATTAAAGGCTTTATACTGTGTCAATAGTGACCTGGTTAAAGGATTTACAAAAACTTTACAAGAAGTGTCACCCTGTTAAAGGATTTACAATAGGCTGTTAAACCCACCTAATTCAATAGGATTTTTAATCACCTTCTCTAAAGGTTCTCCCACCTAGCTATTAAGCTAAACTATCAATATAGGATTTCCAACATCTAATACAATGGAAAGAAAGTATTAGAAAAATTAACTTGAAAGTATGCAATTTGAATTACTAGATTGAGGCACTTGATCTGCTCTCTCTGATGTGACCCTTACTTAATCTAATCTTTGTTCTTTTCCCTTGTCCTATTCTAATCAACTGAATGTGTAACTACTGCTCAATTCTCTAAGTCTATGATGCCCTTGCTATTTTCCCTATTTTTCAATTTGTTATCTGCTTAGCAACTTCCTTCTAACTTCTCTATTTTGCAACATAAAATCATGGGGTCTAAGCGTCCTTATAAAGACTTCATAGAGAATCTTGAATTCTTTCTCATTCCTTTCATTTTTCTCATTGGTTGCATGCCTTCTCCATTTTTCTAATTGGTTGCATCTTTATTTCATAGGAAATATACAAGATTCATTCTTATCCTTGTTTTCCTTCAAAATATTTCTATGTTGGCTCCAAAAAAAGTTTACATTTGAGTTTGTGAGGGCACAAGCTCATTGGCTAATTCTGTGTTACTTGACACATACTGGACTATTGGGGCTTAGCACATATACTATCCTAGTTTTCTCAGTACCTATTACATTTTGTCTTGCTCGACACATGCATGATTCTAGCTCACTTGGCATATGAAGCACTTTAAATTTCTTAGCATCTACTTTGACTCGACACCTATATATCACTTTGCATCTATTGCTTACTTGGCACTTGAAGTCACTCGACACCTATTGAAATTCTAGCTTGGAACATACTATAGTTTGGCATACATAGTGTACTTGGCATGTATAGTGAAATTGGTTAAGTGTGTTGACACTTGAATGTCAAAACCATTCTAAGATCAACAATCTCCCCCTTTGACATGAGTGTCAAAAAAAAAACACTTAACTATGCATTATTGAACTGACCTTGTGAGTACATTTTTCATTCTTCTTGACATATATGTAAAATTTCAAAATTTGTTCAAAATTTTGTAAGGAACAATATACCTTATAACTCCCCCTAAGCTAATTGTGTCTTATTCATTCTTGACACCAAACTTTTGTGCCTGTATTCTGTATTTGATCTATCACAGCTATGGAATTCCTGAATTTTGTATTAGATCTTATATGGATAGAGCTATCTTCCATATGATTGCCAAAATTTTATATCTCCCCATCACTTTGTCTTATTACTTATCTCCCCCTTTTAGCTATCTACAAACTTTCCTTTTTATTCTCAAAATGAATGAAAGAATGCAATCAAAATTTATAGTATTCTCCCCCTTAGTTATATCTTCATCAAAATATTATATCTCCCTTATATCTCCCCTAAAACATATGTCTCTCCCTTTTTGACACTAATGTCAAAGGGTTCTAAGGAGTAATACCATACTTAGCCAAAAAGTTACTATTTACCTCCATTATTATTTTCAATGCTGCATCCCAATTCTCCAAAGCAATTTCTAGTGATTTGTGCTGGATGGAAGTCTTTGTAGCAAGGTGTACAAGTCCATAAAGTGTAGAAAGATTAGGATCTTTCTCTAGAACTATTTCTGCATACACTTGCTCCTTATGGAGGACTTCCAAATGTGGGGTGATAGAGGATTGAATTTGCAACAATTTTTCCTTTATATTGGCTTCCTCTACTATGAGTATAGCTAACTCCCTTTAAGTGTGATGTAATTGTGCAAAATGCTTCTCACTTTGAACTAGATTTAAGGGTAACTACATGCTAGAAATCTTAAGATTTTTCTCCAAGCTCAATATGAGTTGGTTGGTCTCTTGTGTGAAGTTGGAAAAGTCACACAGTTTTTTGTACAATGAGAAAGTATTCTTAAGTACAATTTTGAATTTTTCAAGTTTCTTATCCAACTCTACCTGTGCTAGTACTATATCACCTGATATCTTTTTATTTAGCTTCCCTTGAAATTTTCTTTCTAACCATTCCATAAGTTTAGCATTAGTATCCTAGTCTTCATTGGCCACCTAGTCAACTATATCTAATTGTTGCTCCATTATGGGCTTTGATTCATCTGTTGACTACAAGCTAAAGGCATCCATGAAGATGTCCTTAATGTCATTCAATGCTTGCTTTTGTTTATACTCTTTTCTGAGTATCTTCTACCTTTTTCTCCTATCTAGTGCATTCTGCATCTCAGTTATCTGCTCAATGGTTATGGTCTTGGAGTCACAAGGAGGTCTAATAATCTCTTCATCTAGCTAAGGATCTCCATAGTGAAGTATCTTGGAAACCTTGGTAGAGCTCAAGCCTAGTGTTTTTACTTGCAATGATATCATTTTAGTGCTCAACTTTTGAAGAGTTTGTGTAGGAGTGCCAATTTTTGGTAATTCAATCAATGTCTAGATTTCAGCTTTCTCCTCATCTTTTGTTTCCTCCTTTTCCTCTTTTGATTTACCTTGATCAATCATAATTGTTTTGGGTGTACCTATTATCTATACAATGGGATCAGATGAAGAAGTTTGTCCTATTGTTCTTGTGTCTTCCGCTTTTTTTGCACTTGGTGGAGGTGGTGGTGGAAGCATCAAAATTCTAGTGCAAGTAGCTATATAGGTGAAAGGTGGTTCCTTTGGTTTCACCTTTTATCTTTGTAGTTCTATTACTACCTTCTATAGCTCATCAACACTCACCAATATATGGTTTGTACATAATTGTGCCTATAAAGTAGATTGGTGAAGGATCTTGGAGAGTTCCTCTGCAGTTAGGGGATTAATATTCTAAGTTGAACTGTCAGTAACATCTTTTATAGTAATTGTGTCTGCAGGTGTAATGGGTACATGAGGAGGACTAGGAGGTGGTATTTGTGTGTCTTACATACTTTTTTCCTCTTACTACTCTTGTTTTTTAGTTGTTTCCATGTCTTCTCCCTTAGCAGATTCCTCCTCTTCTTTCTCTTTATTCTCTTCCTCTCCTTTTTCTTCCTCACCTTTCTTTTCCTCCTCTTTCTTTTCTTCTTCCCACTTCTCTATTTCCTTTGCCTCTACCTTCTCCTTGGTACAGGCTTCTACCTTATTTTCCTCTTCATCTTTTTCATTAGTCACCTTGTAAATTGACTTCCACAATTGTGTGAATTTATTTATTACATCCTTAATCTTTTTTTGTAGGATGCTGAAGGCTTTACACTTGGGTGTAAATTTTCCACCATGTTTTCTATTTGCCTTTTTTATTTGATCTTTTGTTAGGTTAGTCATCACTTAGGCTAAGGTAGATTCTCTAATCTCCTTCACCATTTTTAGACATTAATGCCATTTATTTTCAACCATCTCATATAGTTCCTTGGGCATGGTATTGTCAAGTTCTAGAGGTGTGTTTTTGAATTTTGTCATCATGGCATACACAGATTTCTCTACTTTATTTTTCTCTTCTCTACCAAGCTTATTAAAATCAAGAGTCTTTAAATCATTTAAATCTTCACTTCTAATCTTTTCACAAAGTTTATCAATTGCAGACTTAGGAGGATAGCTTACCACTCTAAATTGGTTGTTGTTCTCTGACTCTGTTCTCTCCTCATTAGAATTTGGTTGTGCTACATATTTTCTTCTCTTTCTTTGGACTTCACTAGTCTATTTAGTGGCCCTCTTTTTCTGTTTTTCTTCCTCTTTGGTCTTTTTTGTTGTTTCCCTTATAGTCACCCTTGTTATAGGTTTCTTTGGTTTTTCTTGAGTGGGCTTTGCTGCCTTCTTGGCCTTTTGCTGAGCTGCAGGCTGAGTTTTAGCCTTTCTCTTCTTTTCCTTAGCTTGGGTAGGTGCTTCCTCAACTTCTTCTTCCTCAGCACCTTCCTCCTTATCTTCTTGTAAGCCCTGTGTCAATTCCATAGGTCCTTTCCCTTGTTCTTCATCTTCACTCTCATCATCTTCTTCTTCTTTTGTTGTTGTACCTACTATTTCAATGTCAGCTCCAAATTTTTTCTTGATTTTCTTCGCTAATTTATCTTTCCTCTTAATAATAGAGGTTGTCTTCAAGTTTTTCTCAACCCTTGACTTGACCACATCATATGTGCCAAAAGGTTTGGTAGCTTTATCAATATCTTCTGCAAGTAGAATAATGATTGTAGTTGAGGGTTGGTCCACATCCAACTCATAACCTAGTAGACTAAGCCATCTTACTCTTGGCACTGCAACTTGAATGTATGTGTAGTCAATGTCAATTAAAAAGCATATGTCATTGACATGTTGGTCTAACAATGAAATTGGTATTTTCATTCTTTTCTTCATGGACTTCTTAAAGTCCTCAAAATAGCTAGTCATCTGAGCCTCAAAATAATCTCCCATCTCATCAATGATCTCATTGATTTTTGTGATTACAAAGTTGTTGGAATTCTAATTTATCTTCCCAATTGAAGGGAATTCTTCCATCACATAGAAGAATATGTAGGTTAATACTGATCCAAATTTGCGTTGTGCTCCCTTGGATCTTCTTATTGCTCCCAAATTTTCATTTATTTGCTGAAGCATTAGTTCTGCCAGATCATAGGTATGATCTTTCTTTACTAGCTTGTAAGCTACATCAATAGCTATATAGGGTACATTGTTCAGTCTACTTGATTGGTATAATTTGTGTGAAATCACTCTAACTAAAAAGTCAAGTAGGGGTTCTATTACAGTGTCAATGGTCATTCCCTTATTGTTCCATTTGGCTCCTATATTCTTCTCTATGGTCTCCCTTCTATCACTTCTCAAGCACTTTGGCTGATCTAGGGTTGGGAATCCCATAACTCTATGTACTATCCTTTTGGTAATATTAATTGGTCTTGTCTCCAGCCATAGACAACCATCATGAATTCGAATTAAAACAATGTGAATCCATTTAGTCTTAAACACCGTGGGAAAAACTAGGGCATTTGTCAAACCCTTTTTCTCAACTATCTCAAATTTGATTTTCAGTATCCCATTATCACATAAATTGTCATAGGCTTGGAAGATTTCAAGATCACCTATGACACCAATTTTGTAGTTATAACACTTTCTCACATCTTGCACCATGACGACTTTGGATGGGATAACGGATAAAGCACCAGTTGGGTCATTCTTATATGCAACCTTAGGAATGGGTTTCAACTTGAGTTGTTTGACCTCATTGTTGATTAATTGAACCTCATGACTCTCTTTTCCTTTGGGTTTTTTGGAGCTTGATTGCATTTTATCAAACTAGGGTTTAAATATGTAATAAAATTTTAACAGTGCATAGCTTGGCACTTGATAAATACCTTTAAATTAATGAGTTTGAGTTGAATTTCTATTAAAATCCATGCAAATGGCTATTAGGTTGCTACTTGATTGCTTCTTCACTCTTCTCATCTTTTCTCTTTGTTCAAATGGTGTAAAAATGAGCAAATTTCAACCTTATACAATTCAAAACCTAGCATTTATTACATAATACATACAGCTATAAACTCGCCACTTGAAGGTTTCAACATAACTTGACATCCATTGAATTTCATTCACTTGGCATCAACTATCAACTCAGTCGCTACTAGAAACTTGTCATGTAATGGAGCTTTGCTTGGCATCCAAGGGTAACTCAGAAGCTTCTTCAAAATTTTGACTTGGCGTCTTTTCTCATGTTGATTTCTTCTTTGTTGTACTCCTTTGTTCTTTGAGATTGATGTAGGATACAACTTTGCATACCAATCCCATACATCTTTCTTTTTCTTAGTTGGATGATGTGTGATCCCTTAACCTTTTGGGTGAAATAGTCCCTCCATTTGATGTGCTGCACTCATATTTCTTTTTCCAAGTCTTGTTCATTTGCCTTCTTATTTGGTCAACATCAACCTTCTCTTTTCCTTTGTTGACTTCTATCTTGGGTGCTTTTGACTTTGTTGTGCAGTTCCTACTGATATGACCAATTTTCAAGCAATTGAAACATGTAGGTTGATTTAACCATCTACTATAATTCCCTCTAAAAATTTTCTTTATGCAATTTTTAGGAATGTGTCCATAGTTCTGATAGTAATGATGGATTTTCCTAGTATTGTAATCCTAGTTGTATTGGTGTGCATGGTTGTTTCTCCTTGCAGGCTGATTAGGTGTCCACATAGGCTTTGATCTACAAGCAAAATCCCTATGTCCATAATTTTTGTAGTTGTAGCAGTGACCATCAAATCTTGGTGTCGTCATGATCTTGGTTCTACATTCATGTGTTTGATGTCCTTTCTTTTTGCACTTGTGACAAAAGCTTACTTTCTTAGGCTTATCATGCTGATGACCATCCTTGCTCCTGCACACATTAGAGGTATGTCCCTTTTTACCACATAAATGACAAGTAGGTTTAGTGTTCTTACCTTTGTTACTCCTTTGTTTTGCAGTCTTAGATGATTCTCCTTGCTCAGTGCTGGTGTAACCAAGTCCTAAAGTGTCATTGCTAGATCTTGGTGATTTTAGAAATTGTTCAAAGTGCTTGATGACTTCACTTGATTTGTTGAAGTTTTTTGCTATCTCTATTTCACTCTTCAACTCATTCTGTAATTGTTCATTCTACATTCTTAGAGTGGAGATCTCAATGTCTTTCATGTTCAGTTCATGATGAGAATTCATCATCTAGCTCAAGGTGTCTAGCTACATGTTTCAGATTCTTTCAAACTCAATTGTCTTCTCCTCTAGTCTATTGGTAAGATTTCTCTTGTCATCTTCTATTATGGCTTTGTCTTCAATGGCTTTATTTTTTTATTCAGTCACTTCACAAAGCACTATGGCTTGTGATTCTTGTTCAAGCTTGAGCATTCTGATTTCTTCAGCTTGTGCTCTATTTTTTTCCATCAGTTTAGCTATTGTTGCATCAATTTCCTTGGAGTCTCCATTGGAAAACACTTGTGTGGTATATGTTGGTGTTTTAAAATGCACAAAAAACTACTAAGCAAAAAAAGGCTTAATACCAAGATAAAAGTACATACACAACCTAAAGACTAGCCAATTCTTATTTACAATTGTATATGCAAAGTACTTGGACCCAACTTCAACAAAACCACAGATGGTTTTCTGCTCTTTTGGCTCTGCAAAACCAGGGCGGGTATACCCAGGGATGATTCGAAACTGGAAAACTTATATGAGGTTTATTCTTAGTTTTATTATGATTCTCATCTCACAATCCTCAAAACATATACATAATTCCTACTAACTGGATAAACACATCCCATGAAACAGAAATGGCCAAGAATTCTTCTATAGATCTACAGATGTCCTTAACAATAGTGGCTAACTATAGTTAAAACATTCCATGCAGACAAGTGCTGGCCAACTTTGAAGATCTACAGGAAATAAAAGTAAAATTATAATATATTTCTCCTTCAGCTAAAATAACTTGCTCAGTGCCTAATCCATTGGGGTTTAGAGTCTATAGCAAATTCTTAGATCTAATTTGTTGACTTACAACAAATTATATCAGCAATTCTTATCAGAATTTATCATTCAAAATCCTTTTCAATACTTAACGAATCTCATCACATTCATCAAAGCCCTTATTTAATCCATTAAATTAATAGCAATGAAAAATGGATATACAACCTAACTAGATTGCATTAAATTGCACAAGCTTTTACTCATACAACATCAAGGTAGCTAAGTATTTAAAAGGAGACAAAATTTAGAAAGAACTGATATGGGGACAGTTCACAATTTGTATTCATTTCCTTTGAAAATGGTATATCCTTTACAATAGACTCAAAATGGCCTTCAGAAAGAAACATAGCTCATTCTATATTCATGTATTCTCAGAGAATTGACAGAAAAACACATTATAAACTTGCTTTCAAAATTTGGACCAAAAATAGACTAAGCATAGTACTTAGAAAAATAGAATTTGAACCCTTTTTTAGCCTTGGAATCTCAAATAAATAGTGTGAGATGCAACAAGCTTCAAGCTAAAAGAAAGTGACAGGTGTCCTTTTACAAAATTGGGTAAATTACCCCTTTTCAAAAGAAAATCGAATAAATAAAACAAAACAAATAAAACAGAAGGCAGATGATAGCTGGAGCATAAAATCTTCAATTTTGTCCTTTTCTCTAACTGCTCCCTGTTGGTAGTGCTTTGATTTCTGCGATTGCTTCCCAGACAAATATTTCTTTTTTAGTGGGCCAATCACATTCCTTAACTATTGTTAGTTCATCCAAAGTTTTCTACCACCTGGCATCAGTAATCACCCTTCCTTCTATGATAAACCTATTCACTTCAGTTTAAATCTTGAAAAGGGTATCAGTTAGTTCATTGAAAAGACATTCATCAATACCATCTTGGAGAACGAATACCACTTGTGTCAAGTCTATAATGTGATCAAAAGAATTAGACCACTCATTAAAATCTTTTAACTTATCATCAAAATAAATAACAAAAGGAATCAAAGAATAGAAACCATTTGTTAGCATTTTCAATTTACTTTGAATTACTGCCAGCTTCCCTATGAAGATTTGCAATAATTCTTTCACTTTGTCCATACCCTCCTTCATAGTAATAACTTTATCTAGGAGATCTGGCTTCTTGGCTAACAAGGGTATCAACCTGTCAAAAAATTGCATATATGGTCCCCACTATTGAAAAATAGGCTCAACCCATCTAACTGCACCCATGCATACTTGTTCTGCAGATTGTAGACAGATGAATGTATTATAAGTATCCTGAGATATTCTTTTCAGAATGTTGATTCTATGATTTAATACATTCATCAAATCATTTTTCTTGGTATTATTCTCAGCCTAGGAAACTTCTGTTTCCACACTAATCACAGGCACTGGCACTATTTTTCCCATAGGTATTCCTTTTGTTTGGGCCTCTGCTTCTACCATGTGCCTTCTTCCTTCCTCTTGCCTTGGTGCATGTTCTGCCTCTGCTGCTACCTTGAGTTGTTCTTTGAGGGATTTTATTTCTATTTCTAGAATCTTAAATTTTTTCCTCCAACTCCTCTATTATTTGTTTCTGTACATGGCTCATTTTGAGCTCTTCTTCATCTGCTCTCCTAATATCAAGGCATTCATTGAACATTGCAGTTAACTTATCCTCAATTTCATCAACCTTTTCCTCATTCATAAGAGCAAAATGTTTTACCAAACTAGAGATTTCCTTCCCAGTAGTTCTCTCCAATGTACACACAATCATATTGCCCTGAGCAGTTTCTTCTATATCCATCATCTTAGGCTTCTTGGTGTCAGGGGCCACACTCCATACTGCTAGGGTTTTAGTGTCCACATTAAAACCTGACCCTCTTTTAAAGCCTTCACTGCTGGTGGCTTCATAACTGATGGCCTTATCTTGTCTTATCATTTGGTCCAACACAAAGGCTTTCTCAATATCCCAATGTGGTATTAGAATCATGCCACTCCTATGTACTAATTCCCTAGCTTCTACAGTAGTCATTGTTTCACTTTCAGGGTCATAAGCCAATAGTTTTTCAACTAACTCTTTATTTTTCTCTGGATCTTCTCCTAGCATGAGACTCAAAGTGTGTTCATTTTGTTTGATTTTATATAGAAAACTTTTAAATTTTGATGATTTAATAAAATCATCATCTTCTATGAATTTCTTAGATTGAATGAGCCTATCATCCAATCTTGATGCTGCAATTTGCATGTCAGTAGAAGCTTTTCCTACTTCAGTAGCCCTTTGGTGAAAATAATTTTGCCTAATATTAGCAAAATACTCACTACTTCCAGACATGACTTGTATAGCTCTGCTTACCACCTTTTCAGGGATGTGCATTGTCTTTTGTCTTTTATTTCCTTGTGGCACCCAGGCTAAAGTTGATGGCTGCTCTTCTTCTAAATCAATTTCTAATTGTGTATCTGGTTCAGGGGACTCTCTATTTACAATGGCTTCTTCTCCCTCTGGCTCATGAGGCATTTGTAACATAATATGGTCAAAATTCTCAATCATTTTCCTTAGATTATTAGGATATGGAAGTTCTGTATAAAAACCCTTAAAATTAGGGCTGGTCCTCTTTAAAGCATTCTCCACTTTCCTTATTTCTTCATACTTCCTCAATAACTCATCTGCCTCCCCTGTTGCTACTATGTTGGCAATTAGGTCCTCTATAGGGATAGGCTTGCTTGGAGGTAGAACAAAACCCCTAATGGTCTTGACCTCATTTGCAATATAACTATCAGGATCATACATCCTATAGGGCCCAGTAGCAAATTCATACTGACCTAAATAGTCACTTAATTCTTCAAAAGCATTCTTGCCTATTTCAAAGTCTCCTACCTTAAAGGTTCTACAAATAAAAGTAGGCTTATGCAGAGAGCGAGGGATCATTTCTCTATTCATCAATAAGAATTGCCAAAAGAATTCAATAATGGCCAATCTAGGGGGTAGATATTTAGGCAATAGATGAGGAGGCAGTGGGCATGCAAAAACTCTGATTAAAGTACATTCTTTAAACAAAAATATGCTTCCCCAGTTATGATCTAATTTTTTTTTTCATCTAAGAAAGAGGGCCTAAGCAGAGTCTTCAAAACATTGGGTGCCCTAAAGAAAGTATGATCTAGCTGCCTCATAATAACAGAACTGAACAAATTTAAAAAAACTAGGGCATTTGAATAAAAGAAATCTTTATGCCAAATACGAGTCCAGAGTTGTACAGGTAACTCACCAAATTCATCAGAATTTTGATCAATGAACTCTCCATTGATGTACCCAATGTTGCTATATAGGATAAGGTGCATCAATAATGAATAATGGTGGAACTTGAAGTCTTTCAACTCTCCTTTCTTAGCATCACAAATCTGCATGTGCATACTGTCAATGATAAAGGCCACATAATCATACTCCTTATGATGAAAATGATCTTGTATGTTGCATGCCATCAAAAAAAGAGAACTATATACATAATCCTCTGCACCATCACTTCCCAATACTTTTTGCAACCCATACACTGTGTTTTTGAAATAATTTTTGAACCTACTCAAAGGTAAAAAGTCTCCCACCTTTCTTGGAATTAACCCTGCCTTCTTACCTTTGTAAGGAATGTACGGCATGATGACATTTTTTACAAAATAGGTTTTATTCCTAGCGAATTTTCCTTGTAAGTTCACAATGTCAATAGGTACATCCATTTGTCCCATCAATCCAAAAGCCTCAATAAAAGAATTTATGTCTAATGTACATAATACACTCCCATTATGCCTGTGGAAAGTCCTGGTTACTAGATTGTATGAATTTATTAGGGCCTTCAACAGATCAACATCAACGAACACTTCTGAGAAAATTAATTTTGCCATATTTCTATTCCATGGGTTACATACTGGCACATTCTCTATCCTATTCTGATAAAAGTACATGAAAAGATCATAACTAGTAATTTTAGGGCATTCAGCATCTCGAACAAAAGCATAAGGGTCTCTGAATATATGATCATTTGTAGAAATTGCATTTGAGGACCTTGGAAGGAGTTTTAGCCAGTCTTTTGCATGCTTGTTTGGTTTTCTGACCCTTGTCTTCTTTTCTATTTTGATAGTAGATTTCTTCCTTTTTCCCTCTAGTGTGACTTCTACCACGTCATCACCCTCATCCTCGACTTCAAATTATTTTGCGTGCACCTCTTCAACTTCTTGGTCGGCCATGTTTTTTTTTTAATACTTTGAATTCTTCTACAATTTGATAGGATACACAGAGCTCTGTAGCTTTCAAAATTTCAGAACAACACAGAAACAAGCTTCTTGAGGCTGGCAATTCAATTAAATCCTAGATGTTTTAATTATATATTTTCTAGCCTTTTTAATAAATTTAGCATGCCTGAGCTTAAAACTTATGATCGCAAGTCGCCATCAGGGTATATCAGCCGCAAAATTGGATTTTGATGTACTTTTCAAAGCCTTATTTTGCTTGGCTACAGTAATTTTGTCCTTTTTTTGTATCTGTTGTGACACATTATATGTTCTTTCTTATATGACTATCTTTCGTTCTTACGCTGAGTCAAACCTTCAATCTTCATGATGCCAAAAATGCCCTTGATGGATCTCTATGCTAACTCAAAGAGGCTTCAAAATGCCCTAATCGTAGGAATGTAATGATGCTTTTACACTATTTTGCAAATCCCTTTTACGTTCTTATGGCATATTTTACCCCGTAGGATCTCAAGCCCTTTTACTATATATTTCCCCTTTTACGATTTAAGCTTTTTTCGTATAAGCGTAACGATCCTTAACTCTGCCTTATCATCTTTTATGCTTATACGTAACCCTTTACACCAAAACATCAAAAACCTTTCTACTAACATCTTCGTTCTTATGATTCAACATTCCTCATGTGAGCGTAAAACCCTCGCTCAAGCTATCCTTCTATCCTTTACACTCCTACATGCACGTATCTACGGAGACCTTGGAAATTCCCTCTACGTTGCTCTACTTCATTTCTCAAGACACCGTAAGGCTTCAAAACTTATCCTCTGCTCTTACGACTTAGCTTCATTCATACCACTGGAGAGCCCTCTCAAGTGCTATTGTGGTCTCACATTTTTCTTTTATCAAATAAGCATAAAGCCCTTTTTCTTGATCTTCCTTTATTCACCTCTTTAAACTTACATGCTGAGACTGGACCCGTAACCATGGAAAAAGGAAAAAACAACTCTTTGTTCATATGCTTAACTTACAAGCATAAGGGTGTAATATAAAAAACTTAAGTCATGTGCTACGAGGGATGGGCCCATCTGACATAAATATCATGCCTCCATCTGATTCGCTACAATTGGGCCCTTCTGACACTACAATGGGTCCCATATGATTCCTTTACCGCTAAAGCAAAGCTTTATGGTCATCCGCAAACCCAAGAATCATAGACACATTAACACCATGGAACCATGCCTTTGTTCTTACAAAAAATCCTTTACTTGTAACACCGTAATACCCTCGTGCACCCTTCAGATCAAGCTCTATGCCTTTACGCTATCCATTGAAACATATATGCACAAAGGTTTACTCGTAAGCCTGTAACAAGAGCTTTTCAAAGCGTGATAAATCCTTTAAACCTCTTCACTGTATTAGAAAGCGTGGCCACAGAAACCAAAAGCAAAAGGCATTCTGCTCTTACGTGAAACCTCACATCGTAAGAACATAAAGGACTAACTTAAAACATTTTACAACTCCTTCTGAGAAATTCAAAAGGGATACTAGGGTTTTCAGACCTAGGACAATTTCATGGCTGTTTTAGGATATTAACCTGGAGAAATCAATAGACTCTGATAACACATGAAACAGGGCAAAACTAGGGCAACCTAAAAACTTCTAGCATATCTTGAAATAAAAACACTAGTCTGCAACATTTAAAACTCAAATGATTTCTCACCATAATTTTCAAAAAAAAAATTGCAAGTGTGAAAATCAAACCAACAATGGCTCTATCTGGGGATGATAGACTACTTGAGTCTATGCAAGAAATCATAATCTATGGGAGAGCAAACCACATACTTGGTGCAAAAAAAAAATGACAACTTCTTCAAAGAGCACAAAGAAACACACAAAAACAAGGAACTAGACTGCACAAGGATACTTACAAAGATTTACAGAAAATACAAAAAGACAGGAAACCCTAAACTACTGTTCATGGAAAATAAGTATTTTTCAAGAAAAATACCTCTTTAAGAACTGTCCATGAACTGGAAATTCAAGAATACTGTCAAATACATCTTTGAGTATATAAGAATCTACACCCCAAGTATTTTCAATTAGATATGGGCCTAACCAAATAGGATCAAATTTGCCATGTTTTCCTTTATCCTCAATTCTGGCATTCAACATTAAGACTAACTCTCCTTTTTCAAACTTTCTACTTACAGTTCTTTTATCATAGAGTATCTTGACTTGCAATTGCAACTTTTGGTTTTTTGGAGATGCTTCTCTTCTAGTCTTTGTTAGTCCTACCAATTCATCCATTCTTTCTTGCATTTCATCTATAGTATCTTGATCATATAGCTCGATGTAATTGTATAGTCCCATAAAGTTTGTCTGAGGCATTTTGGCTTGAATCCCATACACTAAATCAAATGGAGCTACACCAATTGCTTTCTTTACAGTCACTCTATCAGCCCATATTGCCAACTGTAACTTGGAATCCCATGCCTTTTTATTATCATCCAAGGTCCTCTTAATGACCTTCAACAGGCTCTTATTTGTGGACTCAGCTTGTCCATTCCCTTATGGATGATATGGAGCAGATGATGACCTTGTCATTCCATATTTATCACAAAACTTGATGAATTCCTCAGACCTGAAGCACATAGCATTATCTGTTACAATTTTCTGTGGACAACCAAATCTGGAAATAATATTATTCAGTAGGAAATTATTGACCACTTTACTTGTTGCATTTCTTATGGGGATATCCTCTACCCATTTTGTAAAGTGGTTAGTAGCAACTAGAATCCAAGAATAGCTAGTGCTAGACTTGGGGAAAATCTCTCCTATGAATTCTAGACCCCATTGTTGAAAAGGAGCTTGAATCTCCATTGGCTTTAATGGGGTGTTTTCTGAGAATTTTAGCTTTCCAGCAAACCTTTGACAAGGATCACATTTCCAAACCATAACTTGAGCATCTTTGAAAAGGGAAGGCCACCAGAATCTAGCCCTCATTATCTTATGTGCAGTGGTTTTGGCCATATAGTGCCCCCCACACACTCTAGCATGCATTTCTTTTAAAACCTCTTTTTCCTTTTCCTTATCAACACATTTCAATAATACTCCCTCAAAATTTCTTCACCATAGGTTACTTTGGACAATTACATACCCGATGGCTTGCAATTTAGTATTTCTCTTTTCATTTTTAGGCAAATGGGGAGGAGCTTCTATGTGTTGCAAGTAATATATGACATTGGTGTACCAATCACACTAGTTCATGTCACATAAGTCAATTATGAGATCATCATTTACCAGATTTATGTGGTTAGCCTCTAGATTAGCTTCAGCCATAAGTTTGGCCAAACATTGACCCCTTACTAACTTTGTTATTTGTATATCAATGTTGAATTTTTGGATTTTATTGATCCATCTGCACCTCTTGCCTGATACTTCCTATTGAGAAAATATATCCTTGACTGCACCACTAGGTACAAAAGCGATAACAGTAGCACCTATCAGGTAACATCTGAAAGCTTTTACAGCATTTACTAAAGCATACACTTGCTTTTCATTTATTTCATACTTAAGTTCAACAGGCTGTAGTGACTTACTAAAGAAGGCAATAGGCTGCTCATATCCTTCTTGATTTTTCTGCAATAAGACTGCGACCACAGTGTGGAAGGATGCAAAAGAAAAAATATGCATGGCTTTTAAATAATTTGGCATTCTCAATACTGGATCATTTTTTATTGCAATTTTAATATCTTGGAATGCTTGTGAAGGCTCACCATTCCAATCTATAGTGGCTCCCTTTATGAGCATCTTCGAGATAGGTCTACTGATCTCAGCAAAATTTGTAACAAATCTCCTAAGGAAATTAACTTGGCCAAAGAAGGATTGAATTCCTTTTACATTTTTTGACTTAGGGACTTTGTCAATAGTCGCTACTCTCTGAGCATCTATTTTCACCCCATCCTTAGACACTATATGTCCTAGTAGTTTTCCTTTTATGACCCCAAATGTGCATTTCTTTGGGTTTAAAGATATTGCATATTCCAGGGCTTTTATAAAGATTTTCTCCAAATGTTTGTAGTGATCTTCGGCCTTATTAGAATAGGCTGTAAGATCATCCTGGTACACAACCATAAATTTTTCAATATACTCATGAAATGCTACATCCATGGCTCTTTGGAAGGTAGCTCATACATTAATCAAGCCAAAAGGCATCCTCACATACACATATGTTCCCCATGGGGTTGTGAAGGCTATCTTGAACTATTTACTTTCCTTTACTATAACTTGATTGTATCCAAAGAAACCATCCATCATTGACATTAATTAAGAGCCAATCACTTGCTACAACATGGCTTCTATATTAGGTAAGCCATAATTGTCTTTTAGAGATGCAATGTTTAAATTTCTAAAATCAACACAAAGCCTAATATATCCATTCTTCTTCCTAACAGGAACCAAGTTTGAAACCCAGGTGGAATGCCTGATTGGCTTGATTATTCCACCATCTCTTAGTTTTGTTAGCTCTTCTTGCAATTTTGGGGCAAGGGTAGGATTGACTGGTCTCTATTTTTGCTTGAAAGGTCTTACATTTTCCTTCAATGGTATGACATGCTGGAACATATCCTCCCTGTAAGCCTTAAGGTCATCATATGACCAAGCAAATACATGTCTGTATTTTCTAAGTAGGTCAATCAATGTTTTCCTAATTTCAATAGGCAGATTTTGGCCAATATAAACCCTTTTAGGAACTTCATTAGTACCCAAGTTTATTTCTTCTAACTCCTAAGGTTTAGGGTCATTTACTCCTAATTTTACTCTGTCTTGGTTATCAAAAATATTTTCCAAGACTACTAACCCCTTTGGCATCTTATTTGTTTTCAATTGCATTATCTCTTGACCAAAAATGGTTTCCTTCCCATTTATGGTTTCAATCGCCCACTGCAATCCATCTCCTGACCATGGTACTTGTTTTCATTTAACAAAAAATTTGTAATATCTTTGTCATCTTCAAAGACCTGCCAATTTTCAATGTTGTTAGGTATGGAAGGTCTATTTTGCACCTCAATCTGGGAGATTCCTACAAATGATATCTCTTTTGGCTTGATTGCTACATTTTCTAACAGATTATCCATCTTATTTTGGGTCCTATCTCTCCATGAGATCCCAAATGCATCAAATAATTCTATTTGATCCTAGATTGCATTTCTATATTGTTTCAATCTCAAATTCTTGGATGAGTAGGTTCCTTTGTTCTGAGAGATAATTAGTTCAGAATCCCCTATGACACATAATTTCTTAATTCTATGATGTATGGAAACTTTGAGTCCTAGCAGCAATGCTTCATATTCTACAATATTATTAGTGCAGGAAAACTTCAAGGTGAATGAATACCTAAAAGTGTTATTTTTAGGGGACACAAAAACTACACCTGCCCCTGCACCCTCTTTAGAACTAGCCCCATCAAAGAACATTGTCCATAATTTTTGTGAATTCATGCAACATTCAACTTCATGTTCAATGATATCAGGTAAGTTTTCAACTTCCTGAATAATTAATTCAGCCTTGAAAGCATTAATCCCAGTATCTAGGAAACAAGTGGTATCTTTGTCAATTTCTTCTCCTAAAATGTGGTTAACCCTTGGCTCCCTATTTACCCTGACAACTTTGTCCCCTATATGAAAAGTGGCATAGGTGAGATCACATTGTAGGCTTCCCCCTATGGCAACACTCCATTTTTTGGAGAGCAACATTCCATAGTGTGGAGGGATATCTACCACAAGGGCAAACATGGTTAATTCTACTTTAGGATATGCAGCCAATTTGAAAGGTAAGGCATTTATGGTACCTATGACTGGGACTTCCCTAGCATCCATTCCTCTGCATCTTCCCTGCTTGGTATCCACCTTCAAACCTAAGGCTTCTATTACTTTGAAAGGCATTATAGTGTTGGAAGCTCATGAGTCTATCATGCAATTTTTTAAGGTCTTCCCTTTTATGATTAGGCTAAGGAAAAAAAGATCAATATCTTCTATAAATGCCACTAAGGAATCATCTAGAAACATTTGAGGAATCTGGGATATGATACCACTGTCCTCTATTACTAATGGGGTCTGTTGGAACACAATTTGATCTACAACAATATTATTGTTTGCTATTCCACCCAACCAAGACAAAGCCTTATTCTTATTCTCTTCAATTCTAAAAAGTTTAAACAAGGGCACTTTTACAGTAATTTGAGATAACATAGAGATCACATCAACAGGTTCAACAACAGTGGGTTTTACAAAAGTACCTGGAGTTGGAATCTTTTGAGTAGTAGGCACCACTATTTGCTTGATAGTATCAAGTTCTAATTTCTTTGGTTGCACAATGGGTTTTGTTGGCTCACTTGTCTAAAATTGAACCTTCTTTTTTGGTTCCCATTTCTTACCCTTATTTTCCTTGATCTTAGGCACATCTGCATTGACTTTCTTATCTTGATCATTCATCTTATGAGTGATGTCTTTGATGAATACACTAGATGGCTTTCCTACATCATTATTTACTGCTCTATTTCTCAAATTATAATTACTATGGACTTGTGAAATCATTTCTACTGTAATTCTATCAATTTCCTCCTTGGAGGGCATTCTCAAGCTTGTGAGACCTACATCAAAAAATGTACTGCATATCTTATCTGTATCATACCCTTCATCATCTGAAAGCACTTGCTGATGATGTAGATGGTAAGCAATTCTTTGGCTAGTAATATCATTTTCAGGCTCTTCTGAATCAGAATCTATCAAATCATCACACATATTCACCATATTGCAACTTATATCATCATGGGTTTTATCTTCAGTTTCTTCTTCAGGTTGCACTCCTTGAGCTTGGGCAAATGACTGAGCAACAACACAATAATCAACAGAATGAGGTGATTGACATATAATGCACCATTGTACATCATCATTCATATTTACAGTGTTCCTTTGTAGGGGATCTGGAGTACCCTTATCCTTCACATTGTGGGTCTAGTTGGTAACTGGTTTACCATCTTTCCATTGAGTGGTGTAAGGGTAATTTTGCATTTTAGGCTACCTATTGAAATTGTTGTTATTCACAGGGGGTCTTTCAGCAACATTTGGCTTATTGAAATTAGTGGGATTCATCTTCTTGAGTATTTCTAAAACCTGGCCTATAGTAGATTCTTCGGGCTTCTTTCCTATAGGAGTTCTTTCACCCTCCCTTTTATTATTGTTCTTAGGATTAAAAAGCTTAGGATCATCCCTCCTACCTAGTTTGCCAGATGCCTTCCTATTATTCTCTATATTTGCTACAATTTTATAGGCATATCTTAAAGTCTTAGGATCCTTATCCCTCAATTGATAAGCTATTTTGCTATCAAAAGCATTAAAATATGTTGTGAGACAGACATCTTCATTTAACATCATAACTTGAAATAGTCTGTACATACCTTTCTAGAATCTTACATTGAAATCAAATGTAGACTCATTTGGATTGTTCTTGATGTTGTTGAACTCATTCAACATGAATCCTGCATTAGTGTTGTCCCCATATTGCTCTTTGAACAATTTCTCAAAATCACTCCATGAGGTAATACTATCATCAAGCAACCTCCTAAACCAATCCCTGGCATCCTCTGTTAGTGAATGCACAAACAATTTCATTACCATATCTTCATGTTCAACTTCATAATCATTTAACATATCAATGAAAATTCTCAAATGTTCTTCACCAGTAACAACATTATTCCCAGAGAACTTGACCACTTTATCTCTTAAATCAAATGATATGGGATGTGGAGCACCAGGAATACCAGCAAATGATATTTGTCTATACTTTTCTAGGTATACAAGTTTCTTCTGGAAACCAGGAACATTTGAAGTACTAGCTATATTAGCTTGACTTAGGGGAGCAGCTTGGGATTGTTGAGGTGGGACAAATGTGACTTGGGTGCCAATAGTGGAAGATGAAGTAGGAGCAGATTGGGGTACTCCATGAGTTTAGATTATTGGACCACTAACTGGTGCAAAATTTGTAGGTGGGATAGACAAATTGGGCCATGAAGCCAATGCACAATTAGACTTTATGAATTGGATTTTTCTTCTAGTTTCTACAGCTTGAGCTTCATTCTCAACCTTCTCAAGTTATTTTGCAAGATCTTCCCTCTCTTTTCGAGCCTTCTCAAGATCTAGATGTAATTTTGACATGGAGGGTTGTATAGGTTTTCTTGGTATAGCTTAAGGCTCATTTATTTGGATTCCTATAGCCTTGCCTTTCCCTTTATCTGGAGCTTTTGTGGTGGGCTCTACAGGATCCACTTGAATAGGTTTATAAGCTTGGATTTGAGCAATAACTGGTTCTTGCCTCTAACTTACGCACTTTTCTTGTTCCTGAACTTTAGCTCTCAAATTATCAACATCTCCAAAAACATCCTTATGGAGAGTAGTAGTATTTGCTTCTAACTTTTTATTTTTCTCTTTCAAAGCTGCCATTCTTCTTAGCAAAGGATCCCTTTCTATTATGGCATCCAAGCTAGCTTGCTCCTTCTCTTTTTCAAGACAAATGCGTTTAGCTTCTTCCTTAGCAATCCATTTCTTCAAAAATTCTATTTCAGAGTGCACTTCTTTAGGATCTGCAGAAGTTGCCTCTGAATCAGCAAGGTCATCCAGATCTATAAGATTTGGTTCTACATATGGAGCTACTCTGGGATTAAAAGGATTATTAGATGAACTCCTAAATCTTAGCCTATAGTTCATAGCTTCTACAAGATCTGGTCTTGATGAAGAAATTCCCATAGTAGACACATCTTTATCTTGAAAAACTCTCTCATCTGGTAATGGGGTACTGAAAATGCCTCCTAAGAGTCTTGTAGTTTTGGATTCAGAGCTAAGCGAAGAAGACTCTCTTCCTATTACTGGTTGATAATGGGAATTAAAAGATGCATTACCTCTGGGTTTCCAAGTGGGATTTGGATCTATCTTCTTATTTTGATTCTTTCTAATACCTTGGGGTAGATTAGTATACATTGATACATCGGGATTAGCTCTCATGTAAGCTCTTGTGTTTTTTCTCTTGTCAGTCATATTCACCTTTTTGTTACAATAAGCACTAGCTTCAAAACCTTGACTGAGTCACCACCCTATTTCAAGAAAATATATAATGACACTTTTTCTGACTGAAGGAAAACAATACACAAGTAGAAACAAAATTATCTGTCATAGACAGACCAATCACTGATGTCGTAAGACTGCAACTCTTGCTTGTTAGATAAGACACTTAGAAAGGCTGGATACATTAGTGTGTACCAATGGTACTTGGGATCTATCTTCTTTAAATTCTCAAGGTTTGACACTAGAAGATTCCCTTATAACCAGGGGCAAAACTTAGATCACATGACACACATGTACACAACAGGACCAAAGAAACTGCAGTACATGACACACACATGTACACACATGTGTTGGACAAGTCCCGAGCAGAGTCACCATTTTGTTGGTGTTTTAAAATGCACAAAAAACTACTAAGTGAAAAAAGGCTTAATAACAAGATAATAGTACATAAACAACCTAAAGACTAGCCAATTCTTATTTACAATTGCATATGCAAAGTACTTGGACCCAACTTCAACAAAACCACAGCTGGTTTTCTGCTCTTTTGGCTCTGCAAAACCAGGGCAGGTATACCCAGGGATGATTCAAAATTGGAAAACTTGTATGAGGTTTATTCTTAGTTTTATTATGATTCTTATCTCACAATCCTCAAAACATATACATAATTCCTACTAACTGGATAAACACATCCCACGAAATAGATATGGCCAAGAATTCTTCTATAGATTTGCAGATTTCCTTAACAACAGTGGCTAACTGTAGTTAAAACATTCCATGCAGACAAGTGCTAGCCAACTTTGAAGATCTATAGGAAATAAAAGTAAAATTTTATTTGATGATGCATTTGAATAACCATTTATAATATATTTCTCCTTCAGCTGAAATAACTTGATCAATGCCTAATCCATTGGGGTTCAAAGTATATAGCAAATTCTTAGATCTAATTTGTTTCCTTACAACAAATTCTATCAAAAATTCTTATCAAAATTTATCATTCAAAATCCTTTTCAATACTTAAGGAATCTCATCACATTCATCAAAGCCTTTATTTAATCCATTGAATTAAAAGCAATGATAAATGGATATACAACCTAACTAGATTGCATTCAATTGCACAAGCTTTTACTCATACAACATCAAGGTAGCTAAGTATTTAAAAGGAGACAAAATTTAGAAAGAACTGATATGGGGACAGTTCACAATTTGTATTCATTTCATCTGAACATGGTATATCCTTTACAATAGACTCAGAATGGCCTTCAGAAAGAAACACAGCTCATTCTATATTCATGTATTCTCATAGAATTGATAGAAAAATACATTATAAACTTGCTTTCAAAATTTGGACCAAAAATAAACTAAGCATAGTACTTAGAAAAATAGAATTTGGACCCTTTTTTAGCCTTGGAATCTCACTTAAATAGTGTTAGATGCAACAAGCTTCACGCTAAAAGAAAGTGACAGGTGTCCTTTTACAAAATTGGGTAAATTACCCATTTTCAAAAGAAAAATGAACAAATAAAACAGAAGGCAGATGACAGCTGGAGCATAAAATCTTCAATTTTGTCCTTTTCTCTAACTGCTCCCTATTGGTAGTGTTTTGATTTCTGTGATTGCTTCCTAGACAAATATTTCTCTTTTAGTGGGCCAATCACATTCCTTAACTGTTGTTAGTTCATCCAAAGTTTTCTACCACCTGGCATCAGTAATCACCCTTCCTTCTATGATAAACCTATTCACTTCAGTTTAAATCTTGAAAAGGGTATCAATTAGTTCATTGAAAAGACATTCATCAATACCATCCTGGAGAATGGATACCACTTTTGGCAAGTCTATAATGTGAACAAAAGAATTAGACCACTCATTAAAATCTTTTAACTTATCATTAGAATCAATAACAGAAGGAATCAAAGAATAGAAACCATTTGTTAGCATTTTCAATTTACTTTGAATTATTGCCAACTTCATTGTGAAGATTTGCAATAATTCTTTCACTTTGTACATACCCTCCTTCATAGTAATAACTTTATCTGGGAGATCTGGCTTCTTGGCCAACAAGGGTATCAACCTGTCAAAAAATTGTATATATGGTCCCCACTATTGAAAAATAGGCGCAAGCCATCTAACTACACCCATGCATACCTGTTTTGCATATTGTAGACAGATGAATGTATTATAAGTATCCTGAGATATTCTTTTCAGAATGTTGATTCTATGATTTAATACATTCATTAAAGCATTTTTCTTGGTATTACTATTAGCCTAGGAAACTTCTATTTCCACACTAATCATAGGCACTGGCACTATTGTTCCCATAGGCATTCCTTCTGTTTGGGCCTCTACTTCTACCATGTGCCTTCTTTCTTCCTCTTGCCTTGGTGCATGTTCTGCCTCTGCTGCTACCTTGAGTTGTTCTTTGAGGGATTTTATTTCTGTTTCCAGAATCTTAATTTTTTCCTCCAACTCCTCTATTCTTTGTTTCTGTACATGGCTCATTTTGAGCTCTTCTTCATATGTTCTCCTAATATCAAGGCATTCATTGAACATTGCAGCTAACTTATCCTCAATTTCATCAACCTTTTCCTCATTCATAAGAGAAAAATGTTTTACCAAACTAGAGATTTCCTTCCCAGTAGTGCTCTTCAATGTCCACAATATCATATTGCCCTGAGCAGTTTCTTCTATATCTATCATCTTAGGCTTCTTGGTGTCAGGGGCCACACTCCATACTGCTAGGGTTTTAGTGTCCACATTAAAACCTGACCCTCTTTTAAAGCCTTCACTGCTAGTGGCTTCATAACTGATGGCCTTATCTTGTCTTCTCATTTGGTCCAACACAAAGTCTTTCTCAATATCCCAATGCGGTATTACAATCATGCCACTCCTATGTACTAATTCCCTAGCTTCTACAGTAGTCATTGTTTCACTTTCAGGGTCATAAGCCAATAGTTTTTCAACTAACTCTTAATTTTTCTCTGGATCTTCTCCTGGCATGAGACTCAAAGTGTGTTCATTTTGTTTGATTTTATATAGACAACTTTTAAATTTTGATGATTTAATAAAATCATCATCTTCTATAAATTTCTCAGATTGAATGAACCTATCATCCAATCTTGATGCTGCAATTTGCATGTCAGTAGAAGCTTTTCCTACTTCAGTAGCCCTTTGGTGAAAATAATTTTGCGTAATATCAAAAAAATACTCACTACTTCTAGACATGACTTGTATAGCTCTTCTTACCATCTTTTCAGGGATGTGCATTGTCTCTTGTCTTTTATTTCCTTGTGGCACCCAGGCTGAAGTTGATGGCTGCTCCTCTTCTAAATCAATTTCTAATTGTGTATCTGGTTCAGGGGACTCTCTATTTACAATGGCTTCTTCTCCCTCTGGCTCATGAGGCATTTGTAACATAATATGGTCAAAATTCTCAATCATTTTCCTCAGATTATTAGGATATGGAACTTCTGTATAAAAATCCTTAAAATCAGGGCTGGTCCTCTTCAAAGCATTCTCCACTTTCCTTATTTCTTCATACTTCCGCAATAACTCATCTGCCTCCCCTGTTGCTACTATGTTAGAAATTAGGTCCTCTATAGGGATAGGCTTGCTTGGAGGAAGAACAAAAGCCCTAATGGCATTAACCTCGTTTGCAATATAACTGTCAGGATCATACATCCTATAGGGCACAATAGCAAATTCATGCTGACCTAAATAGTCACTTAATTCCTCAAAAGCATTCTTGCCTATTTCAAAGTCTGCTACCTTAAAGGTTCTACATACAAAAGTAGGCTTATGTAGAGAGGGAGGGATCATTTCTCTATTCATCAATAAGAATTGCCAAAAGAATTCAATAATGGCCAATCTAGGGGGTAGATATTTAGGCAATAGATGAGGAGGCTGTGGACATGCAAAAACTCTCATTAAAGTACATTCTTTAAACAAAAATATGCTTCCCCAGTTATGATCTAATTTTGTTTTTTCATCTAAGAAAGAGGGCCTAAGCAGAGTCTTCAAAACATTGGGTGCCCTAAAGAAAGTATGATCTAGCTGCCTCATAATAGTAGAACTGAACAAATTTAAAAAAACTAGAGCATTTGAATAAAAAAAATCTTTATGCCAAATACGAGTCCAAAGTTGCACAGGGAACTCACCAAATTCATTACAAGTTTGATCAATGAAGTATCCACTGATGTACCCAATGTTGCTATATAGGATAAGGTGCATCAATAATGAATAATGGTGGAACTTGAAGTCTTTTAGGTCTCCTTTCTTAGCATCACAAATCTGCATGTGCATACTGTCAATGATAAAGGCCACATAATCATACTCCTTATGATGAAAAGGATCCTGTATGTCACATGCCATCAGAAAAAGAGAACCATATACACAATCCTCTGCACCATCACTTCCCAATACTTTGTGCAATGCATACACTGTGTTTTTGAAATAATTTTTGAACCTACTCAAAGGTAAAAAGTCTCCCACCTTTCTTGGAATTAACCCTGCCTTCTTAACTCTATAAGGAATGTGCGGAAACATGACATTTTTTACAAAATAGGTTTTATTCCTATCGAATTTTCCTTGTAAGTCCCCAATGTCAATAGGTACATCCATTTGTCCCATCAATCCAAAAGCCTCAATAAAAGAATTTATGTCTAATGTACATAATACACTCCCATTATGCCTGTGGAAAGTCCTAGTTACTGGATTGTATGAATTTATTAGGGCCTTCAACAGATCAACATCAACGAACACTTCTGGGAAAATTAATTTTCCCATATTTCTATTCCATGGGTTACATACTAGCACATTCTCTATTCTATTCTAATAAAAGTACATGAAAATATCATAACCAGTAATTCTAGGGCATTCAGCATCTCAAAGAAAAGCATAAGGGTCTGTGAATATATGATCGTTTGCAGAAATTGCATCTGATGACCCTGGAAGGAGTTTTAGCCAGTCTTCTGATGCTTGTTTGGTTTTTTGACCCTTGTCTTCTTTTCTATTTTGACAATAGATTTCTTCCTTTTTCCTTCTGGTGTGACTTCTACCACATCATCACCCTCATCCTCGACTTCAAATTCTTCTGCGTGCACCTCTTCAACTTCTTGGTCCGCCATGTTTTTTTTTTTATACTTTGAATTCTTCTGCAATTTCACAGGATACACAAAGCTTTGTAGCTTTGAAAATTTTAGAATAGCATAGAAACAAGCTTCTTGAGGCATGCAATTCAATTAAATCCTGGATGTTTTAATTTTATATCTGCCAGCCTTTTTAATAAATTTAGCATGCATGAGCTTTAAAACTTATGATTGCAAGTCACCATCAGGGTATATCAGCCACAAAATTTGATTTTGATGTACTTTTCAAAGCCTTATTTTTCTTGGCTACAGTAATTTTTTCCTTTTTTCTTATCTATCATGACACATCAGATGTTCTTTCTTATATGACTATCTTTCATTCTTATGCTGAGTCAAACCTTCAATATTCGTGATGTGGAAAATGCCCTTGATGAATCTCTATGCTTACTCAAAGAGGCTTCAAAATGCCCTAATCATAGGAACGTAATGATGCTTTTACATTTTTTTGCAAATCCCTTTTACATTCTTACAACACCTTTTACCCCATAGGATCTCAAGCCCTTTTACTATATATTTCTGGTTTTACGATTTAAGCTTCTTCCATATAAGTGTAAAGATCTTTAACTCTACCTTATCATCTTTTATGCTTATACGTAACCCTTTACACCAAAACATCAAAAACCTTTCTACTAACATCTCCGTTCTTATGATTCAACATTCCTCGTGTGAGCGTAAAACCCGTGCTCAAGCTGTCCTTCTATCCTTTACACTCCTACGTCCACGTATCTGCAGAGACCTTGGAAATTCCCTCTATGTTGCTCTGCTTACTTCATTTCTTGGGATACCATAAGGCTTCAAAACTTATCTTTCACTCTTATGACTTAGCTTCATTCATATCACTAGAGAGGTGTCACATTTTCCTTTTATCATATAAGCGTAAAGCCCTTTTTCTTGATGTTCATTTATTCACCTTTTTACGCTTACACGCTGAGACTGGACCCGTAACCACAGAAAAAGGAAAAAACAACTCTTCGTTCATACGCTTAACTTACAAGTGTAAGGGCGTAATATCAAAAACTTAAGTCATGTGCCATGAGGGATGGGCCCATCTGACATAAATATCGCGCCTCCATTTGATTCTCTACAACTGGGCCCTTTTGACACTACAATGGGTCCCATATGATTCCTTTACTGCTAAAACAAAGCTTTACGGTCATCTGCAAACCAAAGAATCATAGACACGTAAACATCATGGAACCATGCCTCTTTTCTTACAAAAAATCCTTTACTTGTGACATCGTAATACCCTCGTGCGCCCTTCAGATCAAGCTTTATGCCTTTATGCTACCCATTGAAATGTATATGCATAGATCACACTGTAGGCTTCTTCGCTCCTTTGCTGAAGGTGTTTACTCATAAGCCCGTAACAAGAGCTTTTCAAAGCATGATAAATCCTTTATGCCTCTTCGCTGTATTAGAAAGTGTGGCCACGAAAACCAAAAGAAAAAGGCATTCCACTCTTACGTGAAACTTCACACCGTAAGAACGTAAAGGACTAACTTAAAACAATTTACAACTCCTTCTGAGAAATTCAAAAGGGATACTAGGGTTTTCAGACCTAGGACAATTTCATGGTTGTTTTAGGAGATTAACCTAGAGAAATCAATAGACTCTGATAACACATGAAATAGGGCAAAACTAGGGTAACCTAAAAACTTCCAGCATATCTTGAAATAAAAACACTAGTCTGCAACATTTAAAACTCAAATGATTTCTCACCATAATTTTCAAAAAAAAATTTGCAAGTGTGAAAAATTAGACCAATAGTATCAATCTTATCATAGTGTATGTCATTTTTAGCTATGGCTATATACTTCCTTCTTTTTAAGGACTTTCTTAATTCTTCTCTGGTTTCTTCCAATTTATATAGAGCAAGATACACATCAATCACTTGATTGTCTATGAACATCCCAAGTTTGAAGATTTCCATCTTTAGACCTTTTCTCTAAGTTGTTAGGCTTCTCCTTATGAGAACCTAGGGCTTTGATACTAATTGTTTAAATATTCAAAATTGGAAGAGTACTTTGGGGGGGCGGGGGGGGGGTGTGTGTTGAATCAAAAGTAAGTAGTTTTTATCCCTTTAAATCCTTTTCAACACATAAGTAAAAGTAAACTGCATGCATATAAGCATTTAAGAAAACATGAAATAAATGTATGCATCAACACATGACACCAGGAATTTGGTAACCTAGAAACCCTCTAGGAATAAGAAGGTAAAACTAGGGTGGGGATGATACCAACACAATCACTATAGCAATAAATGTTTGACCACTTCTGATGGTCTGCCCTGTTAAAGGCCTACCCTATTAAAGGCTTTACACTATGTCAATAGTGACCTAGTTAAAGGATTTACAAACACTTTACAAGAAGTGTCACCTTGTTAAAGGATTTACAATAGGCTATTAAACCCACCTAATTAAATAGGATTTACAATCACCTTCTCCAAAGGTTCTCCCACATAGTTATTAAGCTAGCCTGTCAATATAGGATTTCCAACATCTAATGCAATGGCAAGAAAGTATTAGAATAATTAACCCGACAATATGCAATCTTTAATTGTTGGATTCAAGCACTTCATCTGCTCTCTCTGATGTGACCCTTGGTTGATCTAATCTCTATTCTTATCCCTTGTCCTATTCTGATTAGCTAAATGTGTAACTACTGCTCAATTCTCCAAGTTTATGATGCCCCTATTATTTGCCCTATTCTACAATTTTTTATCTATTTAGCAACTTCCTTCTAACTTCTCTTTTTTGCAACATAAAATCATGGGGTCAAATCCTCCTTATAAAGACTTCATAGACTTAGGGTTAGATATGGATCTAGAATCCATATTGAATCTTGAATTCCAACTCAGTCCTTACATTTTCCTCATTGATTACATGCCTTCTCTATTTTTTTGATTGGTTTTATGCTAATTGCATAGGAAATATACAAGATTTGTTCTTATCCTTGTTTTCCTTTCAAATATTTCTACGGTGGCTCCAGAAATGGTTTACATCTAAGTTTGTGAGGGCACAAACTCATATGCTAATTTTTTGTTACTTAGCACATATTGGACTACTCGTGCTTGGCACCTATTACATTCTATCTTGCTTGGCACATGTGTGATTCTAGCTCACTTGGTATATGAAGCACTCTTACTTGCTTGACATCTACTATGACTTAGCATCTATTGCTTACTTGACACTTGAAGTCACTCGGTACCTATTGAAATTCTAGCTCGACAAATACTATAGCTTGGCATACATAGTGTACTTGGCATGTATAGTGAAATTGGTTAAGTGTGTTGACACTCGAATGTCAAAACCATTTTGAGACCAACATATCTGATCAAGAAGGATTTGAAGGTCAAGCTAGAACTAAGATCTGAATTAGCAAAGAAAGTTGCTTCCTAAATCAAGTTAGATTATTATTTCTTTCTAACCATTGTAGCAATAAAGAAATATCTTAACAAAGTTGACTTAACAGTCCTTTTGTAAATCCTCTAGCAAGGTGACATTTCTAGATTGAAGTGTTTGAAGACCTCTAACCAAGATGCTCCTAATAAGGTGAACTAAATCCTCTAACAAGGTCATACTTAACCATATGTTTTGTGACCTTTAACAAGTTTTGCAACTAATAGGACTCACTTTAGAAGAGAAAAAACTATTGTGACTAGTTGTAAGATGGTTTTTCCCAAATTGGGTTTCAACATTAAATCTTGTTTTCATATACATTCATTTCATTTAATTATAGTTTATATTTCTACAACCAAGTTATTAAAGGTTAAAATATATTAATACATCTTAAGATTACTTTGTTAACTAAGCATCATTTATATTCCAATGTTAACTGATCTATTCAATATTGTATGATAAGTGAAAGGTTGTATTGATATCTAAGGGACAAGGATTTGTTTTTGTGGTAACTGATTGACCCTTCCCCTCTTAGTTACTCATATTAAATTTCCAAAAATTGGTATTAGAGCATTGGTGCTTATGGGATAAGGTTATAAGGACCTATGATAAAGATGAAGATGTCCTATAATAGGAAGATTCCTAAACTTAATAGAGAAAATTTTTAAGCATGCTAGGAGTTAATGAATCTTCATATATCAAGCATCAATGACGCTGGTGTACTCTACCTAGAGAAAAAATGTGCCACCACCCAAGAGTATAACTGTGGAGTAAATAAAAGAAGCAAAAGATCACAATATTATGATGATTGATATTGCATCCTCTTTGAGCTATTCTAAATTTGATGAACTCAAATATTGTCCTACTGTATTTGACATGTGGGAAAAGCTAAAGAAATTATTTGGAGGTGACAAAAAAGTTCAAAGAGCTAAGGGAAAAAGTTTGAAAGGAAAGCTCAATTGATTGAAAATCAAAGAAGGTGACAACATCACCCATTCTAGTGAAAGGGTCAAAGAAAGAGTTAGTGAAATCAGAGCTTCAAAAGGTATAACTGATGAAAGAGTAATAAAAAAGGAACTAAGAACTCTTCTTCTTATCTATTCAATTAGAGTTTCAACTATTCAAGAGATGAGGTGCAATCGAACACATGATCTAACTAATGTAGGAGTATCCTTGGTGTAAGAGCAATCTTGCATCACCCAAAAATATTTTTGTTTAGTTGTTTCAATAAGGGTGGTCTTAATATAGTGTTTTTGCCTATGGAGGCTTGCTACATAGTAAGTAAATCATACAAGCTCAAAATGTTCTAATTTCTGTTATAATTCTTTAGAATAACTGAGAGGCGGGGGGGGGTGAATCAGTTATCCAAGGTAAACATGTATCACACCATAACACTAAGAATTTGATAAACCAGAAACCCTCCAGGAATAAGAAGGTAAAATTGGAGTGGAGATAATACCCACAAAAATAACTACGCAATTGATTTCAAGCACTTCTGATGGTTTGCCGTGTTAAAGGCATGCCCTGGTAAAGGCTACAACACATTGTTAAATGTGACCTTGTTAGAGGATTTCACCATACTGTTAAGAATGGGCCTAGTTAAAGGACTTTGGAACATTCACTTGGAATTTTACCCTATTAAAGGATTTACAACATGGCTATTAAACCAACCTAAGTCCATAGGATTTATTTTAACTATTGCAATTGCTAGAGAGTAACAATAATGACTTTTGATCTGATACAACTTACAACATATCTTGTAGATTACATATCACACTTTAGTTCAATCCTTTGCTTGGCTTTAATCACTTTAGCTCTGTAAGCTTGTCATCTCAAGCTTTGTCACCTTGAGTCTTCTTACTCATCATACCAATGCAATCATATCTATGGTCACCTATCGAAGTAGAGTATCTATGCTCTCTTCCACCTTAGCACCTTCTTCAGTACTTCATGATTTCATGCTCGACCACCACACTTTGTTTTATGACCTTATGACTCCTTAAATAGAAATCTAAAATACCTTTCCTACTTGATTCTCCCTCTCCAACTTTAGGGTTTCAATAAGTTAGGGAAGATACAATGTATCTATCCCATATTTTTCTCTTATCTAGAAACTTCGTCTAGAATCCAATTGTATTTGTCAAAAATGATTTACAATATATTTTGTGCTACCAGCTCATCATTCTTATCTTGTATCTGATTCATAGAATTCTAGATAACAACCATGTCAACTTAGATCTGGCAAATCTTTGATTTTCAAAATAATGCAGCAACTCAGCATTATTGATTTACTGATGCTCAACACCTAAAGAAATTCTGTGAAACTCGACACTTCAATATCACTTGGCACTTATATCTTGCTCGGCACTTGAAAACTTACTCAACACCTATTTCTTTTCTACTACTCGGCACCTGATCTTCACTCGGCACCTGAAGATTTCTTGACACCTGAAGACCACTCGGCACCTAAAGACCACTCAGCACACACTAAGTTGAACTTTGTTTAGCTTTAGCTCAAAATTTGTTTAGCACTAAGTAGGACTTAGTTAATCCTTACATCATGCGTCTTAGTGTGTCTACCCTCTATGTCTTGGAGTAGGTCATCAATGCACTATTTCATCAATGGCTTAGCTGATCCTTATACTTCATTACAATATCATAACTTCAACCTTTCTCTATGTACTCTAGTTACATCTTTTTGATTGCCACCTCCTTGTCAATCAACTAATTGATAGTATTTGGATCACTAAAGCAATTGTCATTCCTACAAGTAGCAATTTTGACATCAATGACAAAACAATGATTGAAAACATTCTTTACCAATTCCATTACTCCTCAATCATTTCCAACAATCTCCCTCTTTAGCATTGATGGCAAACCAAATTGATCACTTGATCAACTTAGTTACCACCAAAATTTTCTGCTACATTCTACTTCCTTCTTCATTGCTACATCCTTTACTACTGATCTCATATATCTCCATATCTTTACCTTTCAATTTCTCATAAATCTCCCTCTTTCATATATATCTCCCTCATAAGTATCTCCCTCTTACTTTGTATTGATCAATTTTCTACATATATCTCCCTCTTTGACATAAATGCCAACGATGTAACATCTTGAACATGCGAAATATAAGCTTTGCATCTCATATTTTCTCCCCCTGTCACCATGCTTGTGATTGTTTTGGAGTTTCTGCTCCTACTGTCATCCTCTGCATCATTCTTCTGATATTTCATTGATTTTTTCCTGTTGATGTAGGGTAGCTTCTTTACTTTAAACTACTTGAGTTAGGGGCATTACCCCCAACTTTCCTCTAAGATATTCATAAGAATCCTTGGGCAATGGTTTGGTGAAGATATCTGTAGTTTGTTCCTTTGTATGAATGTACTCCATCTTCACTTTTTTGTCTTCTACCAATTCTCTGACATAGCGATACTTGATTTCAATATGCTTGGTTTTTACATGCATTACTAGATTCTTGGATATGTTTATAGCACTTTTATTATCACAATACAATATCACAAGTTTGGTTACCTCTTCTTTTATTCCTTGCAATAAATGTGTGAGCCACACAATATTTGTGCAATTGACTGCTGCTGCCACATATTTCGATTCTGTAGTGGACTAAGATGTGCATGTTTGCTTCTTGCTAGTCCAAGTAACTAGTCTTTTACCTAAAAATAATGCTCCTACACTTGTGCTCTTTCTGTCATCAATGTTGCCTCCCCAATCTACATCTATGTATGCATTGAGCTCAAACTTTTCATTCTTTTTATAATATAGGCCAAATTCATCAGTTTCTTTGAGATACCTCATTATTCTTTTTACTGCTATGAGATGGTTCTCTTTAGGATTATCAGAGAATCTAGCCACTATTCCAACTGCTAATGCTATGTTTGGTCTGTTATGTACAACATATTGTAGTTTTCCAATCATGGATCTATACATTTTTTGATTAACTTCAGCTGATACATCATTTTTGGATATCTTATCTCCTATTGCCATTGGTGTGCTGACTGGTTTGGAGTCTTGTAATCCAAACATTTTAAGTATCTCTTTGATGTACTTTGATTGTGTCATAAATATACCATGTTTTAGTTGATGTACTTGCAAACCAACAAAAAATTTGATTTCACCAAACATAGACATTTCAAACTCGTGTTTCATTTTGTCAGCAAAACTTTTGCAAAGCACTTCCTTTCCTCCAAACACTATGACATCCACAAATATTTCAGATACAATAATATCCTTACCTTCTTCTGATTTGATTCACATGTTGTTGTTATCATCAGTTCTTTCAAATCCTATTTTTACTAGATACTTGTGAAGTCTCTCATACCATGCTCTAGGTGCTTGTTTCAGACCATAGAGTGCTTTATGTAGTTTGCAAACCATATCCCTATTGTTTTCATCAAAAAATCCCTGTGGTTGTTCAATATAGACTTCCTCTTCCAATATACCATTTAGAAAAGCAAACTTTACATCCATCTAATAGACTTTAAAACCTTTATATGCAGCATATGCAAGTAAAGTTCTTACTCCTTCCATTCTCACAATAGGAGAAAATGTTTCCCCATAGCCTAATCCTTCTTCTTGAGCATAACCCTTCCATATTAGTCTAGCTTTGTTTCTAGTAATCTCACCATTCTCATCTAGCTTGTTTCTAAATATCTATTTGGTTCCAATCACATTCTTGTCAACTGGTCTAGGAACCAAACTCTAGGTTTTGTTCTTCTTTATTTGATCAATCTCTTCTTCCATAACTTTATACTAGTCACCATCTTTTAATGCATCATACACTATTTTAGGTTCAAATTTTCTTAATAGACATGATTCATTTCTTAGTCTATTCCTTGTCATTGGTCTTGCATCTTTGTCACCAATTATCTGTTCAACAGGGTGATGCCTCTTCACATATTTGGACAATCTTGGTTATGTCCTTGTTTCCATATTTGATCTTTCAAATTTAGGATCACTATGCACTTTGTTGTTAGGTAGTTCTACATCTCTGTCATGTGCACTGACTTCAGAGTCAGAATGAGCATTTCCTTCATTCTACAACTCAGCTTCTAAATGCAGCTTGGCATTCATTGGTTGTGACTCGGCTGAGACTAAAACTTGTTGTTGAATCCCAATTTGATTGATAGTATCCTCATTAATAGGCATTCCTTCATAAGAATACACAAAGCTTATGTAGTCATCTATTCTCTTTGGTTTTTCAACTTGGACATCTACATGCTCATCAAAGTTTACATTTGCGCTTTCCACAATTTTGTTAGTATTAGTATTTAAACACTTGTATGCTTTACTTCCAGTGGAGTAACCAAGGAATTTGCCTTCATCACTTTTTGCATCAAATTTTCCATTTCTAGCATCTTGAAGGATAAAGCATTTACAACTAAATACTTTGAAATGCTTTACATTGGGTGAGTGACCATACCATAATTCAAAAGGTGTTTCATTAGTACCTTTCTTGACTTGTACTTAGTTTAGTGTATGAATAGCCACACTTACAACTTCTCTCCAATATTTTAGAGCAACAATCTTTTCCATCATTAATGTTCTAGCACAGTCAATCACATATCTATTTCTTCTCTCGATAATTCCATTTTGTGGGGGAGTTGTAGGAGCTAATGTTTGTCTCTTGATTCCTTTGTCTTTGCAAAATATCTCAAATTCATTTGATGTGAATTGACCACCTCTGTCTGATCTTAGGCATTTCAAACTCTTTCTTGTTTCTTTTTCAACTCTAGCCACATACCAGTTAAACATTTGAAAAGCATTAGATTTTTGTTTTAAGAACATAACAATCATAATCCTGGAATAGTCATCAACAAACAACATTATATATTTATCTCCCTTGTAGCTTTGTACTTCTATTGGACCACATAAGTCGGTATGAACTAACTCAAGTACTTCTTTAGATGTATAGTTTTTACTCTTAAAACTTGACTTTTTTCATCTTTCCTAGCTAACATTGTTTGCACATGATATTGTCAGGTTTCTTTAGTTTAGGTAAACCTCCGACTTTCTTCATTTTACTAATATTGACCAGATTATCAAAGTTGACATGACATAGCCTTCTATGCCATAACCACACATCATCAAATTTTTCAAAAAGACAAGAAGTATTTTCCAGATCAAGATAAAATAGATTACTTCTTGTTTGATCTCCTTTTCCTATCAATCTACCATCAGTATCATAGATTTTTGCAGTTTTCTTTCCAAATTCTACTTTGCACCCTACATTGCCTAACTGTGAGACACTTAGCAAATTGTAGTTTAGTCCTTCAACATAGTATGCATTATCACATGAAATTTTCTCTGTAAGCTTAATGGAACCTTTTCCTTTGATTTGACGTGGAGAATCATTACCAAATCTAACACTATTTCCATCATACTAAGTAAAGTTAACAAACTTACTTTTGTCTCCTGTCATGATATGTGAGCATCCACTATCTATGATCTATTTTTCATTCTTGTTCATACATGTTACTAGTGATGTAGGCTCTTCTTCATCAGATTGGTCCTTCATGGCTATGTAGACAACTTCATCATCATTATCATCAGAATCTTCTTCAACAATATACCACTTCTTGCTTTTGTCTTTGTAATATCTCTTATCATCTTCTCTTCTATTTTTATACTTGTTTCCTTCCTTGTATTCCTTTTTCTGTGTACACCTTGCAGCAATATGTCCTACTTCATTGCAATTGAAACAAATGATAGGTAGTTTACCTTTGAATTTTCCTTTGCCTCTGTGAAATCTTCTAGTTAGTAATGCTTCTAATTGTTTCACATATTCCTCATTAGTGCAACTGTCATTGGATACATATTTCATCTTTCTTCCCTTCTTTGATTTCACTAGTTCAACATCTTTCAGTGATAGCTTGGCCTTGAAAGCGGATACAACATTCTTAGGTCTGTAGTTGTCAAAGTTAGATAACTCAAATGCAGTGAGTCTACCCACTATACCTTCAAAACTTAGATTGTTTCCTAGCACACATCTTAGCTCTTGTATAGCTAATATTCTAATAGCATAGATAGGGAGCAAGGTTCTTAAAAACTTACTATTAACAGTATCATCATCTAATTGACCACTCAAACATCTTATTGCACTTACCACTTCCTTTATTCTAGAGGCATACTGAACAACATTCTCACTTTCTTCCATTTTCATATCATCAAACTTTCCTCTGAGGCTTTCTCTTTTTGCTCTTTGGACATTCTAATCTCCTCCATAAATTTCTGATAGGGCTTTTGACATCTTGAATGCAATGTCACATCCTTTGATATCATCGAATTCAGCATAGTTGAGTGCAGAAGCAATTTCAAGCATTGTCTGATTGTGTTCCTATTTATTTTTCAAATCTTCTACAGTAAGAGTACCATTTGGATCAACATGTTTAGTAACAATTGAATTTTGGGCATAATCTCCCATGGATCCAACATGTAGCTTCATCAAGCTTTGCCATGCAAGAAAGTTGTCTTTGTTGAGCATGGAAACTTCTCTCTTAGGCATTTTGATCTTTTCTGCTTCTAGTCCCTTTCAACTAAGTCAACAGCAATGCTCTGATACCAGTTTTTATAATTCTTTAAAATAACTAAGAGTGGGGGAAGGGGGGTGGGTATGAATTAGTTATCCAAGGTCCAATGCCACTTTTCCTCCAAATCCTCAATAGCACATAACTGAAACTATCATGCATGCAATTTGAATATTTAAACAACTATGAAAAGTAGACATGCATCACACCATAACACTAAGAATTTGATAACCCAAAAACCCTCTAGGAATAAGAAGGTAAAACTGGAGTGGAGATGATACCCACAAAAATAACTGTGCAATTGATTTCAACCACTTCTGATGGTCTGCCCTATTAAAGGCTATAACACATTGTTAAATGTGATCTTGTTAGAGGATTTTACCATACCATTAGGAATGGGCCTGGTTAAAGGACTTTGGAACATTCACTTGGAATGTCACCCTGTTAAAGGGTTTACAACATGGCTATTAAACCAACCTAAGTCCATAAGATTTATTTTAACTGTCACAATTGCTAGAGAGTAACAATAATGAATTTTGATCTGATACAACTTACAACATATCTTGCAGATTATAGATCACACTTCAGTTCAATCCTTTGCCTAGCTTTAATCACTTCAGCTCTGTAAGCTATTCATCTCAAGCTTTGTCACCTTGAGTCTTCTTACTCATCATACCAATGCAATCATATCTATGGTCACCTATTGAAGCAGAGTATCTATGCTCTCTTCCACCTTAGCACTTTCTTTAGTACTTCATGATTTCATGCTCAATCACCACACTTTTTTTCATGACCTTATGACTCCTTAAATATAAATTTGAAATACCTTTCCCACTCGATTCTCCCTCTCCACCTTTAGGGTTTCAATAGGTTAGGTAAGATACAATGTATCTATCCCATAATTTTCTCTTATCTAGAAAATTCATCTAGAATCCAATTGTATTTGTCAAAAATGATTTACATAGTGTTCTGTGCCACCAGCTCATCATTCTTATCTTCTATCTGATTCACATAATTATAGATAACAACCATGTTGGCTTAGATCTGGCAAATTTTTAATTTTCAAAATAATGCAGCAACTCGACATTATTGATTTATTAATGTTCGACACTTAAAGAAATTCTATGAAACTTGGCACTTCAATATCACTCGACACTTATATCTTGCTCAACACTTGAAAACTTACTCAACACCTATTTCTTTTCTGTTACTTAGCACTCGATCTTTACTCAGCACCTGAAGACTTCTCAGCACCTGAAGACCACTTGGCACCTAAAGACCACTCGATACACACTAAGTTGAACTTTTCTCAGCTTCAACTGGGAATCTATTCGACACTAAGTAGGACTTAGTTAATCCTTACATCATGTGTCTTAGTGTGTCCACCCTCTATGTCTTGGAGTATGTCATCAATGGCTTAGCTGATCCTTATACTTCATTACAACATAATAACTTCAATCTTTCTCTAGGTACTCTAGTTACATCTTTTTGATTACCACCTCCTTGTCAATCAACTAATTGATAGTATTTGGATCACTAAAGCAATTGTCATTCCTTCAAGTAGAAAGTTTGACATCAATGACAAAAAAATGATTGAAAACATTCTTTACCAATTCCATTACTCCTCAATCATTTCCAACAGGTTCATTTTAGATATATCAACTTGTTAGTGTAGTTTCATGGCCAGATTATATGTATTTGTGAAGTTATTGCAGATTTTTTATGTGTAATTTTGGTATAAAAACTTTAGGTTCAATTTTGAAAGCCTTAGAGGCCTTGGATGAGGTCTAAAAAATTTATGGATGGGTGCTTGCATGAATCTATGCCTATAGATCAGGAGATGAGGTTTCCAAAAAGTGGTTGTAATAGCCAATTAGAGCAATAGTTTGAGAGCTATTGTCTTTTGAAGTTGGGCTACCCAAAGTTTTTAAAATAAATGTCAAAAGTGTATTTGGCTGACTCTATATGTAATTTTAGGGTTTTTTGACCCAAGGTATTAAGTTTGAGTGTCTAGAATTGTAAGAATTTTCCTTAGGAAAAAATGACACCAAGATCAAGAAGCTCAAGCACTAGCATAATATGGACCAATAATGGATGATCATAATAACAATAATAAAAATGAATATCATATGAATACACACTAGAAGTGCTTGTATATAAAGGCATCTAGAATGACTAGCAGTCTGCAAAGTGATAAGCCTCACAACTAAGCACATGTCCACCAAGAGCGGATGATCCTCCATTAAGCACATGAGTTTATGTGATGGTGAGAGGATAAGATTACATAGGTGTATCTCATAAAGAGATGTTTTAGACACCATATTCTCAATTGGAGTGCAAAAAAATATGTTATCTACATGACAATACATATGAATATGCAAACTCCTATGTTGTTAACAAGATAACTCATATGACTACACATACTCCTAGGTGTTTACATGACAACTAGTATAATAATGCATTAACCTAAGTAAACTTAAGTAAAGTTTAATATTAATTAATTATTTACACTAACACCATACCTTAAGTGTAACTTAGGGGAATGCACTTAAACTCACAAAAGGTATGATGAAAATGCATGATGGGTCTCAGCTACTAGGCCATTTTAGGTACCCATGTACAAATGCAATTCTCTACATTTAATGTGATTAAATGCAATGCAATACAATCTCTCTGAAAACTAAGAAAATTGGGAAAACCCTCCCCTAAAAGTAGAAATATGTACAATAATAAAGAGAAGAGTCATGTGATCCCCTAGTGAAATATGCCACACTCCCAAGAGATCTCACAAATGAAGATACTTGACCTTAGTGAAGGGCTTGGTGAAGATATCTATAGTCTAATTTTCTATAGGATAATACTACAATGCAATGACCTACTCATGTATTAGTTCTCTAATGTAGTACATATGAACCTAAATATGTTTGGTCCACTGATGTTGATATGGATGTTTTAAGATCTCAATAGTACTCTAATTATCACAATGAATGATTGTAGACTATGAAAAGTTGAACCCAAATTCCTTCAAGATATGTCATAGACATATAGCCTTTGTTGCTATAGTAACAATCTCTTGATACTCAACCTTAGTCAAAGAAAGAGGAATAGTATTTTTCTTCTTACTCTACCAACAAATGGGGCTAGAACCAAGATGAAACATGTAAGCTAAAGTAGACTTGCATGAATCAAGATTCCCTGCATAGTCTGAGTTTGTATAACCCGCTAACTATAGTCTAGTACTTGCTACATAGTGTATCCCATGTGTATGTGTACCTTTTATGTAGTGCAAGATGCATTTGGTGGCCTTCTAATGAAGTTCATGTGGCTATTGCATGGAGCGATAAACCATGCCGACTGCGAAGCTATGTCAGGGCATGTATGTGTCAAGTAGATGAGACTCCCAACCAACTATCTATACAATGTAGCATCAAAAAGTAGAGTGGAATACTTTTCCTCTAACTTAACACCTATAAGACAGAGAGTAGGTGTAGGCTTACAATCACTCATGGGAAAGTGAGAAAGTAAATCAAGATCATACTTGGGTTGTGAAAGTGTGATCCCAATTGAAGACTATGTGATCTCAATACCAAGGAAATAATAAAGGAAACCCAAGTCTATCATAGAAAATATTTCCTACAAAGAAGTCTTGACACTAGCAATGATGGATGAAGTACTTCCTATAATGATCAAGTCATCTACATAAAGCACAAGTATCAAGTGTGAGTCATATCTTTGAAGAATATAGACACTCAAATCTAAATAACACCTAGTAAATCCTATTGAGAGTAGGAAGGAATCCATTTTGGCATACCAATCCTTAGGAGCCTGCTTAAGGCCATAGATAGACTTCCTTATTTTGCAAACTATAGTAGAATCTTGTATGAATCCCTGAGGTTGCTCCATATATATCTCTTCAAGAAGATCCCCATTGAGGAAAGCACTCTTCACATCCATCTGATGTACAACCCAACCATGACCTACATCAATAGCTAGTGTCAAATGAATGGAGTTCATCTTAGCTGCTAGTGCAAATGTCTTAGTATAGTCAATACCAAGAACTTGTGAGAAACCTCTCACAAAAAGTCTAGCCTTATCCACACTTCCATCCACTATAAACTTGGTCTGATAAATCCACTTACATCAAACCAACTTTCTTCCCTTAGGAAGAGGAACTAAGTCCCAATGTTGTTTTTCATTAATGAGTTATATTCTTCCTCCATGGCCTTATCCCATTCAAGAACACTTGATGCTTCCTTAGATGATCGTGGATCATAAGTAATGGCATTATATGCTTATGGAAATGATTTGTTTTATGACCTTGTCCTCCTAGTATCTAAAGAATTCCCCACCAATGAGCTTGCTGAATCAAGTGTTTTTTGTGCCCAACAAGGTCTATGGAAGAAGGAGTGTCCCCAACTATTTCTAGACCCTATGAAGTTGGTGTCCTACAAGTCAAAGTTGAAGGAATATCATCTTCCAAGTCACTATCATCACTATCATCACTTTCCATGAAGAAGGAAGGACGAGTTGAAGGAGCCAAACTTGGACAAGTTTCTTCAAAGTGAACAATCCTCTTAAAGAATATTTCATGTGTCTTTGGATCCATGAGTTTGTATGCCTTAAGGTGGTCATGATATCCAAAAAATATACAAGGTTTACTTTGAGGTTCCAATGCCTTCCATTTTTGTGGAGGTATCCTTGCCCAAGTTGGACAACCAAAAACTTTAAAGTGTTTTACACTTGGTTTTCTTACACCCCAAGCCTCAAAAGGTGTAATTCCATCCAAGTCCTTATGGAGACTTCTATTTTGGATGTAATTGGCATAACACATAGCTTCTGCCAAAAAAACTTGATCTAGAGAATTGTGTTGTAGCATACAAGTGGTTATCTCCTTAAGGGTTTTATTCTTCCTTTCAACAACACCATTTTTTTGTGGAGTGCATGCAACTAAATGTTGAAGATCAATACCTTTATGAGTTCAAAAGTCTACAAGCCTTGAGTTCACATATTCCCTTCCATTATCTGTTTGAAGAATCTTGATGGCTTTCCTTAATGGCTTCTTAACTTGAGCTTTGAAGGTGATAAACTTATGAAACACTTCACTCTTATAAGCAAGAAAGAAGACCCAAGTGTAGCATGAAAAGTCATCAATGAAGGTGAGAACACAACAAGCCTTTCCAAATGATGACACTAGAAATGGGCCAACTACATCACTATGAACCAATTCAAGAACAACAATAGTTCTCCAAGACTTTCGCTTATCAAACTTCTCTTTAGGATGTTTGCCTACTTCACAACCTGTACATACACCCTCTGAATACTTGACTTGAGGTAAAACAATGACCATATCCTTGTTGCTAGGTTGTTAAAGGTAACGATAATTGAGATGTCCAAACCTCTCATGTCATAGTTTACTTTGTAAATTTGAATGGGATAACAAGGCAAGGGAAGTGGACTTAGGCACAAAATGAGAAAAAGAATAAAGTCTTGTATGATGATTCCAATTTCCACCATAGAATCATCATTTAGATTTTTCACCACAACTAAATCAAGAAGGAACTCCACTTAGTTGCCACATCCATAGTGAGTTATTTGGTAGATTGAAACAAATTTGGTGCTAAGGTTGGGAACATGAAGAACATTCTTGAAAACTCCATTGTCCAACTCAACATTCCCTTTTCCTTCAACTTCCACTTGTGTGTCAATTCCCACATAGATGTAAGGTACATGTGATGGTTTCAAAGAGGGAAAATTCTCTCTTGAAGTACCCATATGATGTATAGCTCCCAAATCAAGAACCCATTCCTCATAATTGTTTATACTCGCTGCCAAAGCTTGTACCTTACCTTTTGAAGTGGATGAAGACCCCTTATCCTTATAGGCATTTGACACATCAATTTTATTTTTCCTCATTATATTTAGCAACTCATCAATTTTCTTATCCTTACACTCATGTTCATCATGACCATTCTTCTTACAATAAGCACAATTTTTTTTCTCCCTTTTGTTAAAGTTGTTCCCCTTCTTATTATTTTATGAAAAAGACTTGCCTTGTTGTGAGGAATATTTTTGTGTGGAGGAAGATTGATGTGTATCATCATGTGGCTTAACCTTCCATTGCTTTTGCTTGTTGTTGGAATTTTTACCACCTTGATTCCATTCATTAGCTACTAAGGCTTTGGTCTTGGAAGACTAGAGAATTCCCATATTCACTAACTTTTCATGTTCTAAGGCCAACATTCATAAAAATGACTTGAATGAAGGCTTAGTGAAGGCACTTTACATTGTTAACTTGTGAGTATTATAACATGAAACAAACGCAACATATTTAAGAGGGAGATGAGTCATCACATGTTTGATCAACTTTCCATCCTTTATTAAGTGGTTTGCAATACACGTCTACTTGGGTAAGAATATATTTGATGGTGTCAAAATTCCTAGGATCCAATTTGAGAAGGTTATCCTTAATGGTGTAGGATATATCTTCATCTACTATCCAATACAATGTTTCAAGTTTATCCCAAACTTCTATTGGATTGTTAAGGTTCCTAATGTGATATTTGGCAAGATCTGAGATATTATTTAACAAGGTTCCTTAGGCCATTTCTTGTTTTGATGCACAATCTTATTTACGAGACTCATCAACATCATCATCAAGTTTCTTTACTGCACCAGTTACATAATGTAGTAAGCCTTTTTCAACTAATGGTTCCTTTATCTTTTCTTTCCAAATAGCATAATTATTTGGAGTTAACTTAGAAAAAGAACCCACAGTGCAAAAGAAAGAGCACAATATCAAGGAGACAGCAACACACAAGACACACCCTCCCTTTTCACTCAATAAAATAACCCCCCCCCCCTCCAAATCAATGCTTTAGGAACTTTATACTTAGTGCAATTACAATAAGTTGCTTGTCAAAATGGACAAAGGTGGACTTCTAATTTTTCTATTTACAACCTCCTCTCAGAGTTAAAATTTTGTACTTAGGAATATAGCTATGATATACAACAATTTTGAAGTTTGATCAAACCAAGACAATGCAAAAAAGGACCTATTTTTGAAAGTGGTATTTCTATCTACACAAGCCTATAATTTGATTGTAGATCTAGAAAGTAGATGAAAAATTATGCACTTTCAAAAAAATGGAACTTGAATATGTGTCCAAATGAGCCCGTATGGAGCATTTGAAGTTGCAAAATGTAGGATTGGATAGGTATAGTCACCAAAAATTATTTTTTCTAAAAAATACATGCACCAAAACTAGAAAATAATAGCACCACTAAAAGATTTAGGAATTTTTAGCCCAAATCAACAAAAATTGCACCTAATTTGGAGTTTGGATGATTGAGATATGGCCTCCCAAAGTTGGACTATCAAATTAAAAATACATATGGTGAGAGGTCTACCCTAATGATATTAGGAAATCACTATGTTAAATTTGATGTCCAAATAGTCATCTCAGCAGTGCAATTTGGCTTGTTGGTGACGATTAAATGATTGTCAAATTAAATCTCATCAAGTGATGATGTTAGAAAAAACAATGGACTTGGCCGGCTAACTATATAGTCCATACTACATGGATTTATTATTTGGTAGTAGGGATGAGTGATAATGTGTCACTACATGGTAGCTAACTATGCTAATTACATGGCTATAATGGGGATGTTGACATGTCACTGCATAACAGCTAACAAAGCAGTATCCATTTAGGGGTGCTGATGTGGCAGATTGCTTGGATGCTAACATGGTCGAGTCTCTATGGAAGTAGACATGATGTCTCCATGGCGGGGGCTCTAACATGGCAGCTCTAGTAGTGGTGTTTGAGTGCCAGCAAAGAAGAGGAGGGGCTAGCAAGAGTGGTTGGTTGATGGAGGAGGACCTCAATGCAAATCTAAGTGGAGGGAGTAGTGCATGGGTGATAGTGAGTGTGGGATTTTCAATCCCACATTCACCCTATTTAAATGCACAGTGGCTTTGAAAGGCAAGAGCTTGCAAGAGCTAAAGTGGCTAAGAAGCCACTAGAAATATTGAAGTAGTTGGAGATTTGTGGTCAGCAGTGGAATATACTAGCTTGGTTTGGAATATGCTAGCCCAATTTACAGTATGCTGGTTGTGGGCTACTGGGGTTTGACCACCTAGTTTGTGTGCAAATTTTTTTAGAAAATTCTCTCCTACTAGCTAGATGGCCAAAAAAAAATTGATGGAATTTTGGAAATTAAATAAAAATCTAAAAAGAAAAAATATAGATCCAAATAAAAAATGTGTAGAGAAGAAAATAAAAATGTAGATATAAAAAATTAATTGCATAGATCTATAATAATCATACCAATTTCAAAAATTGGGCCTTTAGGTTCTAGTTTACAAAAGAATTTGCCTCAAATTTGATAATGGCCTAGAGTAGGAAAATTTATAGTCAAAATTTGCTAAATAAATTCTCTAGATGCAATGGTGAGGTCCACTTTGGCTCTAGACACTCCCAATGACTGCAGATATTTTGGATCTGAATCGTGGTCCTCTAAGAGCTCAAGCAAAAATGGTCTCCATTGGCTATTTGAAGAGATCTCCTATCACTCTAATACCATGCAAGAATTTTCCTTAGGGAAAAATGATGCCAAGATCAAGAAGCTCAAGCACTAGCACAATATGGACAACTATGTTGTCTACATGACAACTTAGATGAATATGCAAAATCCTTTGTTGTCAACAAGACAACTCATATGACTATGCATACTCCTAGGTGTCTACATGACAACTAATACAATAATACATTAACCTAAGTAAACTTAAATAAAGTGTAATAATAATTAATTATTTACACTAACAAGAACCTTCCTAGGTGGCATAAAATTTTCTATTTAAGAAAGGCCTGAACATTGTCTAGGACAACTCTAGGTGACAAATTTCATAGATTTGTCTTGCATATTACTGTAAAGAAGGTGCCCATGTCGGTTAGCATATTGTAATTTTGAATTTTTTGATTCTACATTTGTATCTATAATAAGAAGCCGATGTTTTGATCTTGTTGGCTCTTAAATTAATAGCATTTGAATAACCCAATGATAGGAACAAATACATCTAGGGGTAGCTAATTCCCATCTTCAACATACCTATTTAGACATTAGGGCCAACTACAAGGCTAGACTCCTTCTCCTTTGGGCTCTACAAGACCTAGGCAGCTGAACCTATAGATTTGTTTGTATGGTACCATTGCCATAGCATATAATTTGAATCTTATACAAAGAAGATAAAACCCTTATTTCTCCTATACTTATGCAATGAAAAAGGCTTGTATTAGAAAATTACAAAACCTATGAAATCCAAAAACTAAGTGAGGTCATCCTTTTAGCTCTTAAATGAAAAGGGAAATTGATGATTGATTAAAGTTTAATATCCACAAAATCCAACTATGCAACAAAAAGAACATGTTGATCCTATAATTAATTAGTGCCTTATCTATTGGGAAATTCTACAAATTACAAACATGCATCCATGATATTAGTGACATATCCCATACATCAAGATATCAAATCTATCCTATCACTTTATGAATTAGAAATCAATGTTCATAACAACCCTCATACTCATGAAATATACTTCTCATGAAACCTGCAACTATATCAAATATATCAAGCATTGACTTCATTTTTCATCCCAACAATAAATTATATTGAGACATACAACTTAAGGAGTTGTAAATAGGTTTAAACCCTTTGTTCTTAAACCACAAAACATTGTAGATAACATAGATAGTAGACAAGAATTAGAATGAATCTAAAAAGTTTCTTGTTCCTTGTATTCATTTCTTTGAAACAATATATTCAACATGAATTAAATAACTGAGAAAAAACTCAATAGACTAGAACTATACATAAAACTCCATTAAATATTATTCATATATAGAGAAAATGATGGGCAGGAATGGTGGGATCATAGCTAGAGCTTTTCTCAATAGTCCAGACAAACAACCAACCCTCAACCAAGTGGAATCATAGAAAATGAATTTTTTTTTGTAATAAATTGGAACCAACCCTCAAGAAAGAAAGAAAGAAGAAACATATAGGAGAGGAAAGAAATCCTTGATTTGATCTAGAAGTGATATATGTCAACTTGAATCTCTATCCTATTGTTGCAATGCTTCTCTCTTCTCTCTATAACCAAAATCTAAATGGAATCTTATCATTGTGCTTCAACAAACTCAAAATATCTCCTCTAATTGATGAGAAACCTTTACACCAATAAAAACATTAGATTTTCATCTAAAATGTTGATAAATCCTTTACTAAGCTGACTTAGAGGTAAAAAGACATCATCAATTACATCTCTACTAACTTTGGCGCACACCCAATTCATCATTTCACCAGAAAACAAGTTTAAACCACCATATCAGATTACAGTTGAAAAATAGGAACCTCAAAAAATACCCTAAATATCTCAAAGATATGGATTCTTGTGCAAAAATAAATGAAAAATCTAGAAAGCTCATTCCAGGAGCTTTTCGTCGATATATGATAGTGATATACTAGCTTAACAAAAATGCCCAGAGTGTCCATTTGAAATTTAGGTCCAAACATGTTTCTCAAGTCTATAATTTATTTTAAATTATTTAACCCTTCCTAAAGTTAAAGCTTTATTATATAATCTCCCTTGATTTAAAAAATTTATGCACTTTCAAACCCATAAAAGGAATAAAATTTATTTTTCTGGACTCTAGAATTTTCCTCCAAATTTGCATATGGGTCAAATATGGTCAACCTTCCAAGTGATACATGTCACCATGTGATTGGTTCATCCTTGCATAGTCATCATCACCTGGGTGCCACATGGTACACTCTGATTGGTCCAAAAACTACCACCTATTACCTGACTCAGTGCCACATGGAAACCATTAATTGGATCCCCCATGTATGATGACCTTGCCACATCATCATCTTACTAGGCACCTCACCAAGTCACCACCACATGGTGTCATCTAATTGGTCCTAATGTAGGTACGCTCTGATACCATTGATGGAGGGCCATACCACCCGTACCAACTCACAACCAAGAATGCAATAATATGGAGACAAAGAGATGACAAAAATGCTTCATAAAGCATCCATTAATACTTAAAATTCATTACAATATTCTCCAAATGAAAAAACTACAAACTCTTATAATATAAGAAAGATTCCTCACTAAGGGCTTCCAACTAGAAGAGCTTACAACAAAGAGCTTGTTTACTACACCTTGAGAGCTTCCTTACAAGAGATTACATTCAAAGAGCTTGATTACAAATGAACATAAGCCTTCCTTAAATAGGCACTTACCACCCAAGGCATGATTTATCCACAACATTCTAGAATTTCCACAACCTTCTACAATATCCACAACCTTCTACAATATCCACAGCTTTCTAAAATTTCCACCTAAATACAACTAAGCACCACCATGTGGCCCAATTAGAAAATTACATTTGCTTTATGGATCACAACAAATATTAAATGCATGATTTAAGTAACACCTCGATTAATGGAATGATAACTATTTTTCTTTTTTTTTATTATTTTCTTTCTATTTTTGTCACTTTCTCTCTCCACAAATTTTTTTTTTCTAATAATTTAATTTTCCCATGCAAGATGCTCTTGCATCAGACTCCCCTGGTAGATAGAAAAGTGTGTCCCACAGTTTGATGCCAAAAGAAAGATATACAACCATCTTCATCTTCACCACAAGCTTCCACCTCAATAGGGACAAGAAAACTAGCCTGTAAATCTTCCACATTTTTTTTCTTGGTGCATGATGCTCCTGCATCCGACTCCCATGGTAGGAAAAATTTTGTGAGTATGGATTCACAAAATGAAGTAGCCATTGTTGACATTTTTTTTTTTTTATCTTCCTCCAACACATAGCTGGAACATGTATCTAGTGTCGATATATTTCCTTCTTTCTTCTTTTCCAACACCTAGTCGGAACAAGTGTCTATTGCTGAAATTTCTCCTTTGCAATGAACTTTGTCCAAGTATAAATCTCATCCTCATTCAATCTTTTTGAATTAATCACACCTTTGATAAACCTAGCAACACCATACCAATCTTCCTTTGCATACCATACATCACAAACAAGATCCTCATGCAAACCATCAATAATATCTTTCAAACTCACCTCAAATTCAGCATCATATAATTCAAAAGAATTTACCTCTTTGACATATTCATCTTTGCTTGCCTCTTTCATGTCATCAACAATGCATGTAACTACTTCTCCAACTAAGGCACTATACTTCTCCTCCATTGCTACAATCTTCAAATCATCTTGATCTACTTTTGGTGCACAAATGTGGTTATCTTCATGCTCTTCCTCTTCTCTTTCATCTTCTTCAACTTCTTGTTCACAAATAAATTCCTCTTCATCTGCTTGCTCTTCTTTTATTCCACATGTCTGATACTCCACTGGATCTTCTATCTTTTCTGCATCCAAGGAATTATCAACATCTTGTTTCTGGTGACATGCTCTTCATTTTTACAACTCAACTTCTAATTCATTCACTTGCTTTTGCAAATCAACTATCAATTCCCCTTGATTTCTTGCCCTAATTTTCTCTAGTTGAGGAATCCTCAGAATCCATCCAATCACAAAAGTTATCTTCTTCTTTCTCTTCTCCATAATCAAGTCTTTAGAAGACAAATCTAGTGCAACACAAGAACCTTGTGCAAACTACCTCACAATTGGTGATCTATCTACACAATCATGAACTTCTTAACAAACTTCACCCAACTCAAGGTCCTGGTGCAAGCTACCTCATGTTCAACAATCTGTCTGCATGCTCAGGAACTCCTACTCTAATACCATTGATTTTGGTACACTCTAATTAAAAGAGATTACATTCAAAGAGCTTATACTTACCCAACTTCTACTTCTCAAGCTTTCTTACAAGAGATTACATTAGAAGAGCTTGATTAAAAATGAACATAAGCCTTCCTTAAATAGGCACTTACCACACAATGCATGATTTATCCACAACATTTTAGAATATCCACAACCTTCTACAATATCCAAAACCTTCTAGAATTTCCACCTAAATACAACTAAGCACCACCATGTGGCCCAATTAGAAAATTACATTTCTTTTGTAGATCAGAACAAATATTAAATGCATGATTTAAGGAACTTTCCACAAACTTCTTAAGATGCCACCTACACACCTCGATTAATGGAATAACAACTATTTTTATTATTTTTCTATTTACGCCACCTATGCACCTTGAAAATAGAAATTCCCCTTTTCTCCTTTTTTTCCTATTTTTTTAATTTTTTATTATTTTCTTTCTAGTTTTGTCACTTTCTCTCTCCTCCACAATTTTTTTAAAAATTTTAATAATTTAATTTTCCCATGCAAGATGCTCCTGCATCAAACTCCCCTAGTAGATAGAAAAGTGTCCCACACTTTGATGCCAAAAGAAAGATATACAGAGCATCATGCATCAGATCCACTATTTGCTCACTGATCTCTGACATAGTGCCATGTATCAACTATTCATTCATCATTGCATTGTTGCTTTGGATAACTAGTGAGCAACTTGATATTGTGACAATACGACAACTCTTGATCTTGCCACATGTCATGATTTGGTGACTTGCTCCTTCTTGATGCCATTTCATCACCCACTCCCATGTGTCACCTTGTTTCTTTCTGACTTTGGTTATTTTCCTTGCATCTTTATATTGTGACATAGAAATGACTGTCAATCTTGCCTTGTGTCACAATCTTGTGAGTCACATTTTGCACATTGCCACATCACACTTCCTCACAATTTGTGCCATGTTTAAAACTATGATTGATCCACTCGAGTGCCACATGTCAATTTGTAGTCTATCCAGCTAGTTTCCATGTCACCTTCTTAGTTTGCATGTCAATTCAAAATACCTTACTAGTCACCAAGCTGGCTGCGAGACTGATGCATGTGAGTAAGCCTTGTGTCATAAAGCAAATTTCTTTAGATATTTACCTTGTGTTTTTTTTAGGTATATAAATACCAAAATGTTTCTTTAGCCCATCAATGTGGGACTAAAAACCTGACTTTGTATGTAGATAAGAGATCAATTTAACATCCTTCTTGTAGCCTTTATGCATTTTCTACAAAATTTGCATTCCATTAATGAATGACATTTCCCTTATTAGTCAATGCTAACCTTCAAAATTATCAGTGTGTGCACATATCATAAAGACCCTGATCTGTATGTTCAATAAAGGAACAATCAACACCATCATCTATTAGTAGAATTTCCTTATATGGGTTAGTTTTGTGGATCATTCTTTTGTTGCTTTGTGTTTGAACAAACAACATGGGAGAAGGAATAAACTTGTAGAGCCATTGACTCCATTTCTAGTAAATAGTGTACCCTTTAAAATGTAGATCTCCTTCAAAGAATCATGTCAAACTTACAACACTAACTCCCCTTGGTGATGTCTCTTTTAGATTTACAATCAGGTACCATGAAAGTTCTTTATGCTCATATATAGAAATTAAAAGAGTTTTTTTCATGATAGTAAATAAGGAGGATCTTTCACATGAGTCTTTTTAGAACAATCTTGATGCAGCCTTATTCAAAAATTCTTACACTCCTTGCAGCCTATTCTTATAGCATATTTTCATATTTCTCCTCCATTTCCCTTGGTGGAGGTTCTTCCCTCTTCACACTTTGGATAACACCCACAACTTTCATATTGGTTCTCCCTCTTACACATTGGATAACAGGCACAACTTGCATATGGTTCTCCCTCTCATGCTTTGGTTTGTGAATGTGCATGAGAAAAGTAACCATTGGTGCAGGGGCAAGTCCCAACACACATCTACTATCCATGAGAAATGAGATAACATAAAGTGAGCCTTTTCCAAAAAAGTTGTATCCAATGTTTGTTAGCCAAGACTATTTTCCTTACATCCTCTACAAATTGTTTTATAGATTAGGTCAGCATGTACATATGCTCTGCACCATTTATCATTCACAAAGAATTCTCTTCCATCTATAATTCAAGACACCTATTGATGGGCTAAGATCAATACGAAATCCTAGAGACACTAAGCTTTAAGAGTGACATTAAAAGTAGTGATCTCAATTTGGTTTTGACAAGTGAGTGTCAACACACTTAAAACATTTACTTAGTTCATGCCAAATTATTAATACATGCCAAGAAAAACATGTAAATATTAGACCATGTCAAGTTGCAATGAGTTTCGAGTCACTCATGTACTAAGTCACTTTAGTGCCAAGCATATAGACCATGCCAAATGATTCAAGTGCCAAGTAAATAGTGTATGCCAGGCAATTCATGTGCAAAGTTAGAAGCATAAATACAATGTATTCCAAGCATCAGAGACTTCATTTGCCAAGTGACATAGTTTGGACATGTTTGTAATGGAAAAAAATAACTATGTAAACCATTTTCAAGACAACTTAAGGATTAATTTTTATGTTTTAAAGATAACGACAAATCTATATTAAAATTCCTTATGCAATTACATGTAGCCAATCAGAAAATGGGAAGGTTTAAGTGTAAAAAATGATGAATCTTAGCTATAAATTCATACCTAACCCTAAGCCACCAAAGGCTTCTTAAGGAGGATGAAGCCCTAAACTCTTTAAGATGATGAGAATAGTGTAGAAGGGGTGAATGATTGAATTGAAGAAAAAAAAAGACAATTTGCAGAGCATTCAAGGTGACTTAGAAGTAAGAGTGAATTACATAATCAATTAGAGAAGAATAGAGGATAGAGAAGGATACAAAATTGATACATTAGATCATGAAGGATCAATCAAAGATTATGCAAAGGTGATTTTTTATCAGGCAGACAAGTACCAATCCCAAGATCTATGCTGAGACATTTTAACAGGTGATTTTAGTTCAATCTCTTAATAGAGTAGTCCTAATAGGATGTATGAAATCCTTTAACAAGGTGCTTAATTAGTTGTAAATTGAAGTCCTCTAAATAGGCAAACTTATAACAACATGTTAAAATCCTCTAACAAGGTGGGACTTAATAGTCTTTGTAAGCTTTTAACAAGACAGGCCTTTCATAGGGCAGATCATGATTCATGGTCAAACCATTGTAACCTTGTTTGGATACACTTTATTGCTGTAGTAGTGAAGATTTATGGGTGTCATCCCCACCTTAGTTTTACCTTCTCACTTGGAGGGTTTTTGGATAATCATATTTGGTGTTATGTGTGTGTTTGATTACATGTTTACATGATTAATGCATATGCTTTACATGTTGTTTTAGTATAATGAATGTGATGAATGAATGGTAAAAGTTTTATGGGTCCAAGTTTAAGCTCTTGATTCACCCTTCCCCCTAGAAGTTTATTCTCTTCCCACTTGTAATTCCAACAATTGGTATTAGAGCCAAGTTCTCTAAAAGAGAACCTTTGTAGCTTAGAGGAAAGATCTTGAAATGGAGTCTACAAGCTAGGAAAGACTATTGAAATTTAGGAGATTGAAATACATCTCATACTACATAAATTGAATGAGGGAAGAGAGGAACTAAAGAAATCCTTGAATAGAATGAAAGAGATTGTTGTTGTAGAGAATGACACACTATACAAAGAAATAGACACTATCAAGCTATTTGTAGATGGTAACACCAATGAATTTTATGTAACAGTTGTAAATCTAATGGAAAAGAATAGAATACAAGCTAAGGAAATTAGAAATCTCAAGCTAGAGCAAGAATCACAAGCTATACTACTATGTTAAGTGATTGAACAAAAGAAGAAAGCCATGGAAGACAATTCCATACTTGAGGAAGATAAAAGAATTCTGGCAAACAAATTGGAAGAGAAGTCAATAGATTTTACCAAGATCTCCAACATGCAATTGGATACTCTAAGTCAAATGTTGAATACCAAATATGAACTAAATTTCAAGGACATTGAGATAACCGCATTGAAGTTGCAAAATGACCTAAAAAGGGAAAAAGAATTTGCTAAAAGTCTCAAAAAGCCAGATGAAGCCATCAAATACTTTGAGCAATTTTTGAGATCCCCTAGATCCAAGAAAGACACATAGGGATTGGGATACACAAGCACTAAAGAAGGAGAATCATCCAAAGTTACTGAAGAAAGGAACATCAAAGGTAAGAACTCTAAATCTACTTGTCATAATTATGTTAAGAAAGGACATACCACTAATGTGTTTAGGACCAACAATACTAATTAGAATGTCAAGCCTAAGAAAATGACTCATTGTCACAATTTCAAAAAGAAAGGTCATCAGGCACATGAATTCAAAACCAAGACCATGCAAATATAAAGATTTGAAGGATATTGCTAGAATTGTCAGAAGTATGGACATAGAGCCTTCGAATGTAGATCCAAATCCATGTGGTCATCAAACAAGATAGTAAAGGTAAGAAGCTATGGAAACCTTTATAATTGGGATTATAATACAAGATATAGCTGTCACTATTGTCAAGAATATGGAAATGTTCTTGAGAATTGTATTAGAATGCACTTTAGTGGTAACTACAAAAGATGGTTGAGCCAAACTTCATATTTTAGCTATTTGAAGACTAGTCACATTAGTAAGCATTGTCAAACTAGGTCAAGGGCACCAAGTTGTGAATTTGATAAAGGCAAAGGAAAGGAAAATATTGAACACATCAAAGATGAGATGAACAAGACATGGAAAAAAAAAGATTCTTGCAATAAATCAAATGAAAAAGGGATCACTTCACCCAATGGGTCAAGTGATCACACCTTATCAAATTGAACAAATAAGAGGTATGTAGGACTAATATTCAAGTGTAATATCATACATCAGTTCCAAGGAAGATAGTATTGAAAATACTACATCAACATGAATAAAGATGTAAGGTGTTGTAAATACAAATTAAATCTTTAAGGTTTTCATGTTGTTGTTGAGCATGAAATATTTTCTATGTATGCTGAGTGGAATGGTAGTTGATATTGAATTCCTAGACTAGCTAGTTGATGTCAAGTCTATAGTAGCTACTGAGTGATGGTAATATTAATGGATGTTGAGTGATTCTGAAAATGGTTGATGTTGAGCTTACAGTTCTATAAGCACTAAACATTAAATGCAAGGTTTGAAAAGGGTGTATGATATCTTTCAATCATTATTCATCATTTCAAATTTGAGCAAGAATGAGCAGAGTGAAAGGTGATTCAAGAAACTCGTTCATGGAATTTGCAAAGAATTTGACAATGATCTCACACCAGTTCTCTAGATTTGACAAGGTATTTATCACAAGTTGAGCTATGCAATTTTACTTTGAATAAACCCTAGTTTGAAAAATGGCATCTAGCTCAAATAATGTAGAAGGGAAAGAGGTTTTGAATGTTCAACTTGTCAGTAACAAAGTTAAACAACCTATATTTAAGGCCATTCCAAACATAGTTTATAAACAAGATCCTTCTAGCACTTTATCCATGATCCTGCCAAATGTCATAATGGTGCAAGATGTAAGGAGATGTTATAATTGAAATATTGGTAGCATTGAGGACTTAGAAATAAAAGAAGCATATGATAGGTTATGTGAAAATGGTATTCTAAAGGAAGAAGAGATTAACATGTGCCCCAGATTTTCCTACTATATTTAAAATTGAATGGAATATAATTGTGCTAAATCAAATACATGATGGATCCTTATGGCTGGAGGGTGGACCAATTAATATTACCAAGAGAATAATTCATAGGGTTACTAGCTACCCAACCCTATATTAGCCCAAAACTCCAAGGAGTGATTCCAAGGAAGTAATAGAGAAAAAAATTGGAGCAAAATGGAATAAAAGATGCATGACAATAGATATTGTTACTGATCCATTGTTAAATATTGTTGTTAAGGTAATTTCTCATAAATTCTATCACTCTAGTAGATTGAATGGTGTACCCTATATTGCTATGAATGTTGGCTACAAGATTGTGAAGAAAGATCATACTTATGATCTAGCTGAGCTTCAACTACAACAAGTGATAGACAATCTTGGAGCAATCAAAAAGACCAAGAGTTCTCAACGTAAATTTGGTTCAATACTTGTTTGTATATTAGTTTATATGAAAAATACATTCGCTTTCTTTGGTACTGTAAGTTGTTTTGGTGTTTGAAAATGCTAGAGAGTTTTCAAATATCCTACTGAGAAAGTGACACATCTAGGGGCAGCTAACTCCCATTTTCAACATGTCATTTCTAACAATAGGCCAACTATAAGGCATGACCCTTCTTCTACTTTAGGCTTTGCTAAACCTAGGTGGGTGGACCTAAGATTCAATTGGTACTATACCAGTGCAAAAACATATCCCTGAATCTATTAAAGCAAATAAAACTCTTCTATCTCCTAGTAACTCATGAAATGACACAGATATGTAATAGCTAAATGCAGATCTAGAATATTCAAAAGCTGAGTGAGGGCATAACATTTAAGTCCTTCAACATAAGATGTAAAGATCATTTGATTAATAATGTTGAATTCAGAAAAACCTCAGATATGCAACAGTAAAACCTAGTGATCCTGTAGCTGATCAGTGCCTTAACCTTGGGCAATCCCATGAATCAAATGCATACATATGGATATATGATACTGGTTTATATACTTAGATATTTGATCTATCTATTTAACTTTTAAATAGACATCAATGCTCAAATTAAATCTCATTCTTACATGATATCCCCATCAATAAACTTGCAACCCTGTTGATTCCCTGAAGCATTTACACAACCCCTTGGGTCATAAGCAACAATGAATAACATACAGACTTAAGGGACTACAAATACAACCCAAGCACTATGTCAAAGACTGTAAAACATTGAAAATTATCTGATAAAGGAGACAAGATTAAAGATGAAACTCAACTATCTGCTATTCTTTGTATTATTTCCTTGAAATTATACAGCCATATGCATGAAATGAAAACATAAAAATGCCTAACAGATCTAGACTATCTTTATATATCTTCCTAATTTTGTTCATACAAGAGAGAACATTGCTGAAAGAAAATGTGGTTTCACAGTAAATCAATGAAACCTTGCTGGTATTACCCAAAGAAAACTGCTAACTTACTAGTTTCTTAGTAACAAAAACTGGAACCAAAAAGTGGAACCCCTACAATGATAGAAAGAAAGAATGATATAACCCAGATGAATTCCTGAATCTGATTTCAGAATGACAAGTTTCCACTTGGAATTCAATCTCCTGCAACTGGAAAACTTGTCTCTTCTTTCCTCCCATTTTGATCTGATCTTGTTTCATCATTTTTTGTAACAAACCTGCAAAATATCCCTTTCTAAATGATGAAAACTGTGTGAGTCACAAAAATATCTTAACTGCCTTATGAGAATGCTAGTGAAATTTGGTTTTTATTGAGTGAACCTAATTTGAATTCAACCCAAACTGCATTTCAACTATCTTTTAACCACATTCAAGTCATTTCTATGTTATAAAATCAAATCTAAACTTCTTGGTCTAAATACAGTTGCAATTCAGGTACTTGATAGACAACCTCGTGTAGCCTGAACCAGCTGCTTCCTGTGCAATAACTAACTCCAAAATCAGAAAGTTCATCTTCTCTCGATTTTGGTGATCTATAATATCGCCTATTTGGCCTTTAGAAAAATCATTAAATCTTTGTTTGAAATTCACCTCCCTCTGCTATAAAATTCAGGTCTGCAACTTGTTTGATTTTAAATTTCAAAAAATTTAAAATATGCTAAGGTTCAAACTTTATAAAAAGACCCACTGAATTTAAAAATCAATCTGCATGTCCATTTTGAAAAAGAATAATAAAAATAATATTTTTTATTATTTTTCAAACTTCTCTTCACCCCTTTGAATTTGGGTCAAACCTGGTTTGACCAATGCCACGTGGCACTTCCTGATTCTCCCTCACCATGTTGCTATAAGAGTTAGCAACTGCCATGTAATTGGTGACATAGTGACCTTGTGACATGTGTCACCTTCTATCACGTCAGCACCTGCTTCAAAATGCCATGTCACCACCCTGTCACTGCTTGGCTACCATTTGTCGCGTGTTGATTTGCTGTCAAATCTGCCATGTTACTCTGACATGGGATCCACAATCTCCATTTGTATCTCCCCAATTTTTTGGAGTTTTCCGGCTAGTCACTATGTCGCTAGCCAAAATTTGTCAAATTTACCAGCTAGCCAAAATTTTAACTTTTTCGACGTCTCTAATTTGCTGACGTAATCACTTTGTTATGCATTTTCCTTCAAAAATTTACCCCTCTCTAACCTCTAATGTCATGAGCGGACCCCACGACATATAGTCTTGCCTTTACAAAAGGCTCTCACTTTATTTCACAACACTTAGTCTGTTTGATTATATTTAACGATTTTTAAAGTTACCACCCCCACCAATGTGGGACAATGAAATCACTCTAGCCTGCGGCTTTTCCAAGCTATGAGTGGCCTTCATACCTTCTTCTTGCAAATGTGGATAGCTAAAATGTTGAGCTCCCCGACCTCTGGTTTCATTTCCCACTGGCTGCCACCATGGATGAGTTCTCCCTGCATATTTGCATATTTTTTAACGTGGCTACCCTTGTCTTTGGCTATGGGTAGCTTTGTAATTTGTGGGTGCTTTTGAAGTCTGCACCTTTCCTTGCAATGAGGTCCTCTTGCATGCATGGATGGTGTTCCTTAGAGGTTGTAGCTTCTTTTTTCTGACATGGGTGGTTCTTTAAAATGCTGGCAAGTTTCCTTTTAAACTCACCCTTGCACAAAATTGCGGGCTGCTTTCACAGTCTTTGGTGCCTTCTACATGTTGCTACTTCTTTTGAATGCATGAATTCCACTTTGACACGCTAGTTCTTCCTTTATCTCATGCTCATTCCACATTTGTGTGGGGCTTGCCTTTGACTGGCACAACTTTCCTTTCTGATGCTTGGCTCTTTAAAACTCGTCTTTTAAACATGGCTTTCCTTAATCATTTTCCGCCCTCTTTCCAAGTCCCATTGCTTTAATTTGAAGTGTAGTCTCCTCAAAGAATATAAAATCTACCTCTCTGCTATGGCGGCTTTTCTAATGTTTTTCATATATGATCACTTTCAATTCGAATGAAGTCTCTCCTTCAATGCATTACCTATCCCCATGGCATCTCTGCTATTCTCTTATTTAGGTGTCGTAATTAATGATTGGTTAGACACAGCAGGTTGTAGTCAAACTTAGTAACAAATGCAGAATATTCTAGTTTCAAAATTGCATGGGCATTTTAGGTTTATATTTTAATATTTCCATTTTGGGCACATAACATTTTAAAGTAACATAGATGCCAATTCATAGCATACAAGCCTATGAACATGATTGAAAGGTAGAAGGGATAAACTATGGTACTTGGTTTGCTAGTAGCTAACTTTTGTATGATAACTTTTGTTATATGTATAAGTGTCTAGTTTCACTTTTGTGCCTCCTTATTTAATTTGGGTGTATGTATTAATTTCTTCATTCAATGGAGTTCTCAAAGATGCTTCTTCTTACAAATGACAACATGCACTTCCCACATGGTTAACTATGATCCATTCACAAATGAAATGGGTGAAGATAAGTCAATGCATCAATCGATATCATTGAAAAATTTAAGCTGTGTGGGCGTCTTCCCTTTCCTCGTATGTGGCCCACATCTAGGCTCTAAAATTTGTAGCCTCTACAAGAAAAAACATAAATCACAATATTGAGAACTCGAGGAGCATCATTCACAAGAATTGACAATATGTGAGAACACAATTTGATAGAGTCTTCATCCTCTAAGACACCCCAAATCCTAGCATCTTATCAATCTTAACGGTCTGGTATAATTAGTCGGGCCCCAAAGTGGGTCCGGCTAAATTTTTTTTGTTTCCAAACAACTAAATCATCAAACTAACCCATTCATCACATCGGAATGATTAGAATCAAGTTTAATCATTGAATCAACATTTGAAACTCATTTTACCACTTATCTGTAAACTGTGACTTTCAACTAACAGAGCCTATCAGCCGGCTTTAAAAACTGATCCAAACACCTGATCGGGCTCTAAAAATTGGCACACTAAATGTCTGTTCCACACACTTTCAGCATGTCGAATCTCATCTCATGACGAATTTGGGGTCAAAAGATAGTCACTATCAAAGTTGCCTTCTCAGAATTACCTGCAAGTAAACACGTTAAAAAACAACAAACTGAGTTTGAATTTGGCCTTGAAAATTGGGCAATTGAGCACATGTGAAAATGAAAACTGGGACACTAGTTCTCTGTCATGAGGACATTATGGATCTATGATTTGGGCTCATAATGAATAACAGGGCGCAAATGGTGATCGATCAAAGTGGGCCACTCAGATTTTGCAGACTGGAAATACTGGCATAAAAACATTTTTTGCAAATGGAATGGACTTGGAAAAGTGTAAAGACGGATTTGTCAAGGCTTAAAAACTGACACACTTATAGTATTTTTAGAGTAGAATACAAAGAAACAAACCATTTGGTCCTACTATTCAAAGGCAGAAAGATATTACATCCCAAATAGGGCTCCCGATCAATCTGCACTTCTGGTTACTAGTGAAACTTTTAGAAATTGCAAATGGAATCACGTTCAAAAACTGATCAAACGGATGCGTCATAAGTTCAAATCTGGAACATATAAAGTCTATGACCCCTAAAATATGATACAAAAGGAAATTTAGCATTTGGGTCAACTGGGTCAAAGTTATAGCACGTCAAACATGGCTTCCCTGAATTATGTGCAATTTGCAAATGTGTGAAAATAGTAAACTACCAAATTTGAGGTATTCAAAACCTAGTCAAACGGACTCGAAACAACTCAAAATTTGAAACATAGGTTCTCAGGTATGGACAGTAGACACTCCCAAAGCAGCAAGTCATGATACAATTTTGGGTGCAAGATATTCAATGGAAAACACAGCCTCCTGTCGTTGTTTGACACTCAGGGTTAAATGCAAATTAGTCATTGGCTCAAAACAACACTTCCCTAGACAGCTCGGAATAGCAATTTAACTTCATAGAACACTTAGAAAGGCTAACTGAAAGGTGTTAGAAACATTGAACACCTCTGGGGCTTTATAGGTATAGCCAGGTACACAAGCATTTATGGGGCTTGATTTCTCAAAAATTTTAAATGGGACTAAAAACTAAAGCATGCAATTTTTTGTCCCAATAGTGGCTCTGTCCGGGGATGCATGCCCCTTGTGTGCATGGCAAGATTTCAGATCTCTGGGTGAAGCAGACCACACACATGAATTTCAAAACTTCCCTCTTGAACAACTTTATTGAAAGTAGGGAAATCTACAACTACTATGTACAAGCGATGGCCCCGGGCCACCGAAAAGTTTTCAAAACTTCTTACCTTTTTCATATACCTAATTTTCATTTACATTCTCCTGAGGTAAACTGAAATTCTCATTCTTCCTTGTCTTACCCAACACATCATTATTTACAATCAGCTCATTAGGCAAAACAAAATTACTTTCATCATCTTCATAGTGTGTATAAAAATCATACATACTATCTACACCTTGCTCACCATGAAAATATGAATCAGTGTGATCATAATAACTGACATTAGACTAAAAATGAAACTGATCACTACTAATTGAGTCATGGATTCCTTCATCTGGAAACACAAAAGCTTGATATTCTACTTCATTGAACAAGTTACATGAATCTGATGGTAACTCACCTTGTGCCTCTGAATATGAAGAGTATGGAAAATCTAATTTATCCTCACTTGCAACATTAGTACGCCATAAATCAGATTGAATATGTGTTGCATTTTCTTCATATTCCAACAAATGGTTAGATCCCAAATCATAATAATTATCATGAAATTGCATTCCTAGAATGTATTGATCCGTATCTAATTCTTTCTCAAATAGCTCACTAGGATAAACTATTTCATTACTATTTCTCTTATCACATGAGCTATCTAAACTTATCTCAACCTTATGAAAATAGGAAAATATTGAATCAACAACAAATCTTATCTCTCTATTTTCATTCTCAACATAGAAGTCGTCATGTGTATTGATGCATAAATTACCATCACATACACCTCCCAAACTTGACAGAGCATATCCTGAAACTGTGTCTTGTTTAGCATCAAATTTAGGGGAAATCACTTCACCACATGAATTTGCATAACATGGAAAAACACAAGCATCCTTTGATAGGTTAGCATACCTTTCAAAATCATGATCCAACAAGTCAAAAATCTCATCAACACTTAACAAGACTTCACTACTAGTTTCTTCTCCTTGGCTGAGATTATTATCTGGATGGCTTGGCACACTTGTAATAGCAGATTTGTTAGTAATACATTCTAAAAAATTAGAAATATTATCACCACATAATTCTTCTTCCTGAGATAGCACCTCAACAATTGGCATCTCAACACAAATACATTCATCATTAGAAGAAATATTATCATTATTGCTAAACTATTCTTCTTCTGTATACTCATTATCATAAGAAGATGAACTGACATTATGCATATTATCAGACTGCTAATTACTATCCTCTGATTTATAAAATTGAGAATCTTCATATTCATTATCACTTTCAATAGATTCATTGCATTCGCCAATATTAGACTCATTAGCCTTTAACTCACATTCAAATTCTATGATAGTATAATGAAATTTAATAATCTTTTGGAATCTTGCCTCCTCTGGCCAATCAATCGAATGTGGTGTAAAAATTTCTACGAGAAACATTGACCATGAGGATTTCTCTAGTCTATAGGACTCATAAAGATCCATGACTATAGATTTGAACTTTATGTAAATTTGCAATCCATCAAGACCCTCAACATCACCAATTCTACTTCTTAGTATGAGAATCAGATTATCATGATCTTCTCTTTCTAATCTAGCAATCTCCGCATGAAGACTCTCTAATTCATATTTATATCTAGACTCAGAATCCATTTCTTCAAACTTTTAAAACTCCTACCTCTTTTTCTTAGTGCTGAAACACTGGATGGAGGCAACCATTTCTATCATTCAATTTTCATGAAAACAAAGACATGAAAACTGAAAATACCTTTATGTATTGTAGTATAAAACCATTGATCTGCTGATTGGCATAGGTACAAACATGGAATCCTTCACACCACTGATAAATTCCTTTGTAGAGTTGACACCTCCTTGAAGAGGAAAATGAAACCACAATAGTGATTCCCCTTTTGAAATGAATACTTCAACAGATACAAACAACCACATAAAGCATTAATCAAGAAACTTATACTTCCCCTTTCCAAGAAACTAGATTTGCCCACAAATACAGAAAGCCTCTGATATTTAAAACAAAACATGCACTGGAATAGAGACTTACTTCAGAGTTGTCACTCACACTTAGTGAGAAAAATTTAGAAACAATTTACCACTTATACTCTAATTTAGACTTTCAATATGAAAAACTTGCAGATCATTAACACTTTAGAAAGAGAGAATACTTCATTCTTAGATTCTTGACTCTGACTTTCATTACAGCAGCTCATAAAACTGAACTGATTGAAGGTAGACTTATAATAGTCATAGAACACAATTTTCATCCAATTTTATAACATACTGCTGTCCATGAATAAAGCTCAACTGAGGAACATGAAACTTTAGCAAGGAAATAAGAAACACCTCTTGCTATATATATGCCATATTCAATCTGTTTCATACCATAGATTTTGGTTCTTTCTATATGGAACTCCCTAGCAGAGTCACCATTTTGTTGGTGTTTGAAAATGCTAGAGGGTTTTCAATTATCCCATTGAGAAAGTGACACATCTAGGGGCAACTAACTCCCATTTTCAACATGTCATTTTTGACAATAGGCCAACTATAAGGCATGACCCTTCTTCTACTTCAGGCTCTACTAAACCTAGGCAGGTGGACCTGAGATTCAATTGATACCGTACCAGTGCAAAAACATATCCCTGAATCTATTAAAGTAGATAAAACCCTTATATCTCCTAGTAACTCATGAAATGACATAGATATGCAATAGCTAAATGCAGATCTAGAATATTCACAAGCTAAGTGTGGGCATAACATTTAAGTCCTTCAACATAAGATGTAAAGATCATTTGATTAATAATGTTGAATTCAGCAAAACCTCAGATATGCAGCAGGAAGTCCTAGTGATCCTGTAGCTGATCAGTGCCTTAACCATTGGGTAGTCCCATGAATCAAATGCATACATATGGATATCTGATACTTGTTTATATACTCAGATATCTGATCTATCTATTTAACTTGTAAATAGACATCAATGCTTAAATTAAATATTGTTCTTACATGATATCCCCATCAGTAAACTTGCAACCCTGTTGATTCCTTGAAGCATTTACACAACCCCTTGGGTCATAAGCAACAATGAATAACATACAAACTTAAAGGGACTGCAAATACAACCTAAGCACTATGTCAAAGACTCTAAAACATTGAAAATTATTTGACAAAGGAGACATGATTAAAGATGAAACTCAACCATCTGCTATTCTTTGTATTATTTCCTTGAAATTATATAATCATATGCATGAAATGAAAACATAAAAATGCCTAACAGATCTAGACTATCTGTATATATCTTCCTAATGCTCTTCATACAAGAGAGAAAATTGTTGAAAGAAAATGTGGTTTCACAGTAAATCAATGGAACCCTGCTAGTATTACCCAGAGAAAATTGCTAACCTACTGGTTTCTTAGTAACAAAAATTGGAACCCCTACAATGACAGAAAGAAAGAATGATATAGCCCAGATGAATTCTTGGATTTGATTTCAGAATCATAAGTGTCCACTTGGAATTCAATCTCCTACAACTGGAAAACCTCTCTCTTCTTTCTTCCCATTTTGATCTGATCTTGTTTCATCATTTTCTGCAACAAACTTGCAAAATATCCCTTTCTAAATGATGAAAACTGTGTGAGTCACCAAAATATCTTAATTGCCTTGTGATAATGCTAGTGAAATTTGGTTTTTACTGAGTGAACCTGATTTGAATTCAACCCAAACTACATTTCAATTGTCTTTTAACCACTTTCAGGTCATTTCTATGTTATAAAATCAAATCTGAACTTCCTGGTCTGAATACGGTTGCAATTCAAGTACCTGATAGAAAACCTAGTGCAGCCTGAACCAGCTAATTCCTGTGCAAAAACTGACTCCAAAATTGGAAAGTTCGTCTTCTCCTTATTCTGGCGATATATAATATCGCCTATTTGGCTTTCAGAAAACACATTAAATCTTCATTTGAAAATCGCCTCCCTCTACTATAAAAGTCAGGTCTGCAACTTGTTTGATTTTAAATTTCGAAAAATTTAAAATATGCTAAGGTTCAAACTTTATAAAAAGACCCACTAAATTTAAAAATCAATCTGCACATCCATTTTGAAAAAGAATAATAAAAATAATATTTTTTTATTATTTTTCAAACTTCTCTTCACCCCTCTAAATTTGGGTCAAACCTTGTTTGACCAATGCCACCTAGCACTTCCTGATTCTCCCTTGCCATGTTACTATAGGAGTCAGCAACCGCCATGTCATTGGTGACATAATGACCTTTCGACATGTGTCACCTTCTATCATGTTAACACCTGCTTCAAAATGCCATGTCACCGCCCTGTCACTGCTTGGTTACCATTTGTTGCATGTTGATTTGCTGCCGAATCTACCACATTACTCTGACATGGGACCCACAATCTCCATTTGTATCTCGCCAATTTTTTGGCTTTTTTTGACTAGTCACTATGTTGCTAGTTGGAATTTCTCAGATTTATCGGCTAGCGCCATAGCAACTAGCCGAATTTTTAACTTTTCCAGCATCTCTAACTTGCTGACGACATCACTTTGTTATGCATTTTCCTTCAAAAATTTACCCCTCTCTAACCTCTGACGTCATGAGTGAACCCCACGGCATATGGTCTTGCCTTTACAAAAGGCTCTCACTTTATTTCACAACATAGTCTGTTTGATTATATTTAAGGATTTTTAAAGTTATCACCCCCACCAATGTGGGACAATGAAATCCCTCTAGCCTACGACTTTTCCAAGCTGTGAGTGGCCTTCATGCCTTCTTCTTGCAAACATGGATAGCTAAAATGTGGAGCTCCCCTACCTCTAGTTTCATTTCCCACTGGCTGCCACCATGGATGAGTTCTCCCTATAGATCTGCATATTTTTTAACGTGGCAACCCTTGTCTTTGGCTATGGGCAGCTCTGTATTTTGTGGGTGCTTTTGAAGTCTACACCTTTCCTTGAAATGAGGTCCTCTTTCATGCGTGGATGGTGTTCCTTAGAGGCTACAACTTCATTTTTTTTGACATGGGTGCTTCTTTAAAATGTTGGTAGCTTTCCTTTTAAACTCACCCTTGCACAAAACTGCGGGTTGCTTTCACAGTCTTTGGCACCTTCTACATGTTGCTACTTCTTTTCAATGCATGAATTCCACTTTGACACACTAGTTCTTCCTTTCTCTCATGCTCATTCCACATTTGCATGGGGCTTGCCTTTGACTGGCACAACTTTCCTTTCTAATGCCTGGCTCTTTAAAACTCACCTTTTAAACATGGCTTTCCTTAATCATTTTCTACCCTCTTTCCAAGTCCCATTTCTTTAATTTGAAGTGTAATCTCCTCAAAGAATATAAAATCTTCCTCTCTGCTATGGCGGCTTTTCTGATGTTTTTCATATATGATCACTTGCAATTCGAATGAAGTCTCTCCTTCAATGTGTTACCTATCCCCATGGCATCTCTGCTATTCTCTTATTTAGGTGTCATAATTAATGAATGGTTAGATGCAGCACGATGTTGTCAAACTTAGTAACAAATGCAAAACATTCTAGTTTCAAAATTGCATGGGCATTTTAGGTTTATATTTTAACATTTCCATTTTGGGCACATAACATTTTAAAGTAACATAGATGCCAATTCATGGCATACAAGCCTGTGAACATGATTGAAAGGTAGAAGGGATAAACTATGGTACTTGGTTTGCTAGTAGCTTGACTTTTGTATGATAACTTGTGTTATATGTGTAAATGTCTAGTTTCACTTTTGTGCCTCCTTGTTTAATTTGGGTGCATGTATTCATTTCTTCATTCAATGGAGTTCTCGAAGATGCTTCTTCTTACAAATGGCAACATGCACTTCCCACATGGTTAACTATGATCCATTCTCAAATAAAATGGGTGAAGATAAGTCAATGCATCAATCAATATCATTGAAAAATTCAAGCTGTGTGGGCATCTTCCCTTTCCTCCTATGTGGCCCACATCCAAGCTCTAAAATTTGTAGCCTCTGCAAGAAAAAACATAAATCACAATATTGAGAACTCAAGGAGCATCATTCACAAGAATTGACAATTTGTGAGAACACAATTCGACAGAGTCTTCATCGTCTAAGACACCCCAAATCCTGGCATTTTATCAATCTTAATGGTCTGGTATGATTAGTCGGGCCCCAAAGTGGGTTCGGCTAAAAAAATTTCATTTCCAAACAACTAAATCATCAAACTAACCCATTCATCACCTCAGACTAATTACAATCAAGTTCAATCATTGAATCAACATTTGAAACTCATTTTACCACTTATCTATAAACTGTGACTTTCAGCTAATAGTGCCTATCAGCCGGCTTTAAAAATTGATCCAAACTCCTGATCGAGCTCTAAAAATTGGCACATTGAATCTCTGTTCCACACACTTTCAAACTGTCAAATCTTGTCTCATGATGAATTCGGGGTGAAAAAATATTCACTTTCAAATTTTCCTTTTTAGAATTACCTGCAAGTAAACACATTAAAAAACAACAAACTGAGTTCGGATTTGGCCTTGAAAATTGAGCAAATGAGCACACGGGGAAACAAAAATTGGGACACTAGTTTTTTGTCATGAGGACATTATGGATCTGTGATTTGGGCTCATGAAAAATAACAGGGCGTAAATGGCGATCGATCAAAGTGGGCCATTCAAATTTTGCAGACTGGAAATACTGGCATAAAAACATTTTTTGGAAATGGAATGGATCTAGAAAAGTGTAAAGACAGATTCATCAAGGCTTAAAAACTAACATACTTATAGTATTTTTACAGTAGAATACAAAGAAACAAACCATTTGGTCCTACCATTCAAAGGCACAAAGATATGACATCCCGAACATGGCTCTTGATCAGTCTACACTTCTGGTTACCAATGAAACTTTTAGAAATTGCAAAAGGAATCACATTCAAAAATTGATCAAACGAATTGAACATAAGTTCAAATCTAGAACATATAAAGTCCGTGACCCCTAGAATATGATACAAAAGGAAATTTAGCATTTGGGTCAATTGGGTCAAAGTTATAGCACGTCAAACAGGGCTTCCCCAAATTATGTGCAATTTGCAAATGTGTGAAAACAGTAAACTACCAACTTTGAGGGATTCACAACCTAGTCAAATGGACTCAAAATGACTCAAAATCTAAAGCATAAGTTTTTGGGTATGGACACTATACACTCCCAAAGTGGCAAGTCATGACACAATGCTGGGTGTGAGATATTCAATGGCAAATACAACCTCCTGTCATTGTTTGACACTTAGAGTTAAATGCAAATTAGTCATTGGCTCAAAACAAGACTTCGCCAAACAACTCGAAATATCAATTTAACTTCATAGAACACTTAGAAAGGCTAACTGAAAGGTGTTAGAAACATTGAACACCTCTGGGGCTTTACAGATATAGCTAGGTACACAAGCATTTATGGGGCTTGATTTCTCAAAATTTTAAAATGGGACTAAAAAATGAAGCATGCAATTTTTTTTCCCAACAAGTTGGAAAACAAACAATTCAATAGTAGTGCAGATTAGTGAGTTTATTGAATAGATGGGAGAAAATTTTGGATCATTAATGAAAATTTATTTTGAAGATTTTAAGAAATCAATGAAGGAAAGAATGACGATACCTATTTCATTGGTTGAGCAACATTACAATGATATATGCTTTCTAGTTGATGCTGATTACACCTTTGTATAGGCTACCACACCAAGGGTTAGATGTGTTGGTGTTTGAAAATGCTGGAGGGTTTTCAATTATCCCCATGAGAATATGACACATCTAGGGGCAGCTAACTCCCATTATCAACATGTCATTTCAGACATAGGGCCAACTATAAGGCATGACCCTTCTTCTTCTTCAGGCTCTGCAAGACCTATGTGGGTAGACCTGAGATTCAATTGATACCGTACCAGTGCAAAAAACATATCCCTGAATCTATTAAGCAGATGAAAACCCCTTATTTCTCCTAAAGACTCATGAAATGACACAGATCTGTGGTAGCTAAATGCAAATCTAGAATATTCACAAGCTGAGTGAGGGTTAGTTCTATTATAGCTCTTCAACATAAAAAGTAAAGATCATTTGATTAATGATGTTGATTCAACAAAACCCTTTAAATGCAGCAACATGAACAAGTGATCCTGTAAACAACCAGTGTCTTATCTATTGGGCAAATCCATTAATCAAATGCATACATATGAATATTTGAGACACATTTGTATCTTCAGATATCTGATCTATCCATATAACTTGTAAATAGACATCTATGCTCAATCTAAACCTCATTCTTACATGATATCCCCATCAACAAACCTACAATCCTGTTGATTCTCTGAAGCATTTACATAACCTCTTGGGTTATAAGAAACAATGAACTAACATACAGCCTTAAGGAGCTGTAATTACAACCTAAACTCTTTTGTTCAGAGATTGTAAAACATTGAAGATCACTAATAAGGGAGACATGAATCAGAAAGAAACTAATGAAAGTCCTGTTCCTTTGTATTAATTTCCTTGAAACAATACATTTAAAAGCATGCAATCAAAACATGAAAAAATCTAACATGTATGAACTATTTGTATTGTCTTTACACTTGCTGCTCACATGAGAGAACTATGCTGAAGAATGGAGGTGGAATCACAGTTCTGGATCCAAAGAAGTGGTCTCACAAAATGACCATAAATTTCCTATCGACAATGGTTTCACAGTCACAAAAAATTGGAACCCTTACAATAGAGAAAGAATAGAAAGATATAGGAGAAGTTAATTCGCAGATCTAAATCTACAACTGACATCTGTCAACCTTGGGAAAACCTCCTCAACAGGTTTAAAACAACTTTCAGATCTTCTCCCTTGAACTGAAAATCAAATCTTCATCATTATGGCTCCACAAGGCATATATATCTAAGATATTTTATTCACCCTCATAACTGATTTTTGATTCCAAAGTGCATTCATGGTAAAAATGAAAAACCAGTTACAAAGTGACTTCAAGAAGCCAATATAACCTTTCTTGTTTATTTTCTCCACATCCAGGCTTCAAAAAGTATTCAAATCTACCTTGTAACCAACCTTGATGCTCTGTGATGACTTCTGCCCATTGCACTAACCAACCATGATGCTTTGTGATGAATTCTACCCATTGCACTGAGAATGCCTCTAAAAAATGAAAATCTTCTTATAGCTTGAACTATCGAAGACCTGTGCAAAATTCAATCCCAAGTTCGAAAAACTTACTTCCTCCTAGTTCCAACAATATACTGCACTTCCTAATTTGGATAAAAAATGGCCCTATTATGGCCATTTGAAATTCAGGGTTCTCAGACATGATCAGACATTAAAATTAAAAAATTAAAAAATTAACATAGTAGAACTATATAAACTTTTTAAATTTATTCAAAATTTTCATCCTGTGCATTTGAAGCTTCTTTGAATTTCATTTTCATTTTCACTTTTATGCTCAAAGTCTCCTGTCCACGCCACTTGTCAAAGTCTTACTGGTTGTGACCCCTTTTGAAATATTTGTAATTAATTAATTAATTAATCTTATTTCCTTCTTGTAGCATTGGAAGCGCCATTCATTTGAATTTACCTTCATACATTGCTTTACGCTCTCACGGTTTAGCCTTTCTCGTAGCCCCAAAAATCTCCAAATTTTGCTTCCCGTCCATATGCTCAAAGCTTCCTATTATGTTCTTACGCATCACTGTCAGCTCGGGACCCTTGAAAATTTTATTTACGCCCATACAGGCACTAGCGTACCACTTGAAGCCTTTATTTTATGTCTTACACCCTCACGATGAAACCTTTCTTGTAGCCCCAACATCTTCATTTACGCTCATATGCTTGTGAGTTTCGTGTAGCATCGGCATTTGAAATTTTTCCTTTCCTGATCATATGGGGTCTTCCATTTTGTAGCATCGTCATGAAATTTTTCAACTCCCTCGATCTTACGCCTTTAGCATTAAGGGTCCTCTGTCGTTTCCTCCCGATCCTATGCTGGGTCGTAACATCGAGACCCCCAAACATTTAGACTATGATCTTATGCTGAGCCACAAGATATGCCATGTTGGTACTTCTCTGCTAGCGTCTGGGTCAAGATACAGTTGACCATGCAGTTCTACTAGTCGGATACGAGTGCCCCCCCTCGAACACATGGACAATTTCCACAAAGAGGCGTGCATCTTAGACATCTAGCTTGGTGAGTAAGTAGATATAAAAACAAATAAAAACTCCTTCACACTGCTCGTGTGGGATCAAAGCCCTCCTATGTTTCCATAACTCTCACTGCGCATGGAGATGTTCCTCATTCTCATAGGTCATGGGCTACATTATGCTGTGGCCTCCAACTATTTTGACAGTGTGGGGCTTTATTTTATGTGCTACCCTGCCTTGGACACCAAAATTTTTGACTAGCTGCAACTGTGGATGGCACTTTTCTTCCTAAAACTTGGGAACCTTGCCTACAGGTGGTGCCATTTCAAAAGTTGCAGCCTATTCTGTTTGAAAACATGGATCTGTGGGCTCTCTATTATGGTCTTGCTCTTTAATCCTTGTGCATATGTTTTCTTTTCTGAAATCTATAGCTTCTTCCTTGTTTCAAGGCATGAGCTTAAATTGTGGGAGTCCCTATTTACAAAAATGTGGATCATCTTGTCTTCTAATGTAGAGCCTTTGTTTCATTGTGGGCACCCATTCTGACTAGGGCCTTTGTTCATGCGCAGATGGTTTTTACAAACTACAACTTCTTTTAAATGCGTGAGTCTCTCTATGACAAGGAATGAGACTATCCTCCTTTGCTTTGGTTCCTTATTGGCATGTCAAGTTTCTAGCTTTATAAACATCCCTACCTCCTTTTGAATTGGTGTGACTTCTTTTCCTTGGGTGGGAGATTTTTTTTCACTCTACTATCTCTGCTCTGTTACCTGCAATGACTTGTTCATCTGGAAATCTCTGCCTCCTTTCTCAATGCTGACTGTTCTTCTTCTTTCAAGCCATGGTCCTTCTCTTGGGCGGCTTTCTCTTTTTCTTCTCAGCTGCCTGGTTTTTCCTGTCACCCATGCTCATGTCCTCTATTCTCCAAACTGTCCTGTGACTTGGGCATCAGGCAACTACTTTGCTTATTTCGACATGGAGCTTGTTCCTTTAGAATGCTTTGCCTTGTTAAAAGACATGCGATTGGCTTCCCATTTCACAATATTGTTTGATTTGTGCAATTGTCACACCTCCCTTGTGACCTGTTAAGATAACTTCATCCTCTACTTATTAGTTACAAGCAACAAATACAAAGCTTCCATAGGCTGATACATATAGCAAACATTCTTTGTCTCAACATAAGAAAATTGAATCACATTCATATTAGCTTTCTAAGGCAAACTCCTTAGCAACTTGCTACATTTCACATTTAATTTCAGTGACCAATACTGCTCTTGGAGCTATTAAAAATCTAGCACCTAGGCCTTTTGTCAAATTTATGTAACTGGACAGAAATTCCAACTTGGTAGAAACCAATTGGGAGATAGATGAAAATGCCAGATCCCTCTCTTTATCCATTCAGAAGTAATATTCAATTAGCATTTTTGCTTGTAAAAACTAGAATTGGGCTTGTTCTTCATTTGAATCCCATGTGAGTAAGTGCTCATTAAACCCATGGGCTCTTGACAACGAAATATTGTTCTCAAGTACTAAAATAAGATCTAGCTCCACATTAAAAATTGATGAACACTCAAGATTAACTATATTACCTTTGCATTGTGACATTTAAAAAGATCAAAATCATTCTCACTCATTTTAATCATTTTGACAACTCCATGATGCCTTATTAATCAGATGGAATTAGTCGGGCCCCACAGTGGGTCTGGCTAAAATAATTTCATTTTCAGACAATTGGAATGCTGAATTGATCCATCGATCATTTTAGATTGATTAGAATCAATTTCGATCATTAAATCAACAATTAAAACTCATTTCATCACTTTCTTTCAGACTGTCAACTTTGCGCCAGGAGTTCTATTGACTGCCTTTGAAAACTGACTCAAACCTCTGATCATGCCCTGAAACATGGCACACTAACTCTTTGTTCTGAATCTTGTCTCATGATGAATTCAGGGTCAAAAGATATTGACCATCAAAGTCACCCCTTCAGAATTACCTGCACCAAAATATGTCAAAATACCATAAACTAGGTTTGGATTTGGCTCGAAAAACTAGGGAAATGAGCACATGGGGAAACAAAAACTGGGACATTGGTTCTATGTCACAAGATGAATATGAATATGCGATTTAGGCTGATGAGGAATAACTAGGCACAAATGGCAGATGTTCAAAGTAAGCTACTCAGAATTGCAGGACAAGAGACAACAACAGAAAAGTTTTATTTTGCAAATGAAAATGCCTTGGAAAAGTGTGCAAACGGATTCGTCAAGGTTTATAAACTAGCACACTTAAATTATTTTTAGTATAGAACACAGGGAAACAAACCATTCAATCTCACCTATCATGGATCAAGAGATATGATGTCACAAATAGGGGTACTGATCAATCTGCAGATACTTGACACCAATAAAACTTTAGAAATTCCATTTGGAATCCCGTTTGAAAACTAATCAAACGAATTCGTCAAGAGTTGAAACTTGAAACATGACAAGTCTCTAAAGTCTATAATGTAATGCAAAAGTAATTTTAGCATTAGGATCAACTGATCAAAAGTTATTATAGGTCAAACAGGGCTTCCCAGAAATGTGCAATGTGCATTAGCATGACAAATTTAATAGACCAACTTTGAGGGATTCAAAACATAGTCAAATGGACTCGAAACAACTCAAAATCTAAAACATAGGTTCTTGGGTATGGAAGCTAGATACTCCCAAAGTGGTGAGTCACAAAACCTTTCTGGGTGCGAGATATTTTGATGCAAACACAACCTCATGTTGTTGTCTGACACTTGGGGTAAAATACAGATTTGGTACCAACTCAAAACAAGACTTTTCCAAATGGTTCAGAATGACAATTTATCTTCATGGAATAGGTAGATGAGCTGAATGGAAGGTGTTAGAAACATTGAACACCTCTATGGCCTTATAGGTACAGTCGGGTGCATTTGCATTCAAGGGCATTCAAACAGCTTGAATTGACTCAAAATTTTAAATGGACGCTCAAAATGAGAAAGCAATTTTGATCTCCAACAAGATGGTTAAGGCCACTTGGGTATGAGATTAATGTTAATAAAGCTTCAATAGCCATCACTACACAACTAACAAAGGAAATTGGCAAAACTATTAAAATCTTTCGGAATTATGACGTGATGAAATCAAAGATTGAAATGGAGTTGAAAAGTTCCTCTACACTTAAGAAGAAAGAAAATTTGGTCAAGAAGCTATAGGCCAAATTTGGTAAAGGTGCATATGAGGAAGAAGAGGAAGGAGATAAAGAGGATGAAGAGGAAGAATATGAAAAAACTCAAGAACCTCTTGCATTGACTCAAGGCATTGGAGAGGAAAAGGAAGAGGAAGAAATAGAAGGTGCCAAGGGAGAAGAAGTTGAGGAAGCATCCACACATGTTGAGTGAAAGAAGAGAAAGGATAAGACATAGCCAGTGGCTAAGGGAAATAAAATTGTTAAACCAAGCCTACCCAAGCCAACAACACCTACCACCAAAGTAAGCACGCAAGCCATAATACATAAGATCAAGGAGAAATCAAAGAAAATAGAGCAAGGTGGTCAAGTGCAAGGGAAAAAAAGAAGAAAATATGTTGCACAACCCGATTTAGATGAAAAAAGGATTGAATTAGATGATATAAGCCAATTCAAAGTGGTAAGTCACAAATCACTCTTTGATATTGAAAATTTGTGTGAAAATGTCAAGAATAATGCAGATTTATCTAGTTTTAGACATATAAATTTTGATGATTTGGAAAAAGAAATAAGGTTAACCACTTTAGCCCAAGTAATTCCAAAACTAAAAAAAGGGCATATTGCTAAGGATACTAAGAAATATGGAGTTAGGTTTACACCTAAATATAGAGCCTTCAACATACTTCAAAACAATATTGAAGATGTGGTCAAGAAATCTACCCAAATATGGAAATTTATCTATGGGTTGACCAGTGTAAAACAAGGAGAAGCTAACCCTTTTGAGGTTAAAGATGATGATAAAGATGAAGGTGAAAAAGATGATGACAAGACAATGATGACAAGAAAGATTATATAGTTTGGGAGGAAATTGAAAAAAAAACTGACGACAAAGCAACAACTAAACAATGGCAAGATGAACAGAGTATGCAAGACACATAAATGTCAAGTGTCAGTCCCCTACATGACAAAATCAAGTCTACTGAAACCATTATTGTAAAGGATGTCTCTGATCTTTCAACTTAGAACATTAATCCCTTGACTATAGAAGACGTAAAGAAGATACTAGACCAATCTACATTGCAAGCCAAGCTATGTGGAAATCTAATTTCGGTCAGTATAGATGAGCTCTAAAAAGAAATAATTAATGTCATGAGGGACAAGGTGAATCCACAAGAACCACCTTCTATCATCCCTTCAGTTACTCAAGTACAACCTTTGACTCAAACAATAGTAGATAAATCTACTAAGGTTGATAAATTTGTTAAAGTTGATACAGTTGAGTAGAGGCAAACTATAGAAGAAGAAAAAGACATTATTACTAAAAAACAAGAAGTAGGACAAATAGAGTCATTTATACCTGAAGCACAAGGATAAGGTTCTATTCATGTCATTGTAATAGACAAGAGAAAATGTAAAGAGAATGAGCAAACATCTAAGGCAAAGGAGTAGGAAGCCATCTAGGCATTGGTAACTCTACCAACATTTGGCACTTCTCCTACAAAAGTTCTTCAAAAGTTGAGCATAGAAGCTATACCATTACAAATCCCAGTGCAAAGCTCTAGCTCTTCGAAAGTTGAAAAGTTAATTCACTATGGAGATATCACTCTAGATGAAGAGATTTTTATTTCAAAATTTGATTATGATACAATGACACTAGACCAAATAGGCATTTTGCAACAAGCCTTAGAGAAGAAAAAGCATCAAGAAGTTCTTAGGAGAGATATAGGTAGAAGCAAGCACTTCAAGACATTAAAGAAATCTTTTTAGATGCATTTAGTTTGCCAATTCCTGAAGAGACCAAGCCACTACTAGAACAATTGTTAGATATAGTGGAAAAGGTCAATAATGAAGACACTGATACTAATGCTAAACTCTTAGAATGGTCTAAAAAGAAATTCCAAAGCAAGGTAAATGAAAATATATCTAGTGATATAGCACTCACTCAGGTTGCATTAGCAATAAAGGTTGAGGATGTGAAGAAGGTACTTGAGAATATATTCACATTGTAGACCATATTATGTGACCCTACACTCTTCACCCAAGAGACTATTCATCATATTCTGAGCTTGGAGAGAAATCTTAACATATCAAGTACAAGGTTACCTCGAAATCCTACTTAGAGTGAGAAGTATTTTCATACATTACTTTAGCCATAAAGTCAATTAGCTATGTTAATAGTAGAGGAGGCTAGTATAAGAGCCAAACTAACATGTATATAGGCATCCCTCACCCCATACATGGAAATAATACACAGGGAACTAGGTTATGCAAAAACTCTATTGAAGAAATTCCATAATCTTTCTACCTTAAATGGCCTAGTAAACCTAGCTTTTGAGCTTGCAATACAAATCAAATCATTGGATGTTGCATGTGACAACTGGGATGTAGCTCTCAAAATCATAATGGAAGTCTATAAATCCTTTTTGGACAAACACACTGTACATGTATAGCCCATTTGACATAAGTGTCAAAAAATGGGGAGAGATAAAACAAGAAGGAGAAATATAACATAGGGGGAGAATAAAGAAAGGAGGAGCTAGCTAGAAATAGGGACATATAGAAAGAGATTATGAACAATGGGGAAGTAGTGAATAAAAGAAAGAAAGAAAATAAAATAAATTTATATCGTTGAGGTGATATACATATACATTTTTGATATTCATTTTTTAGGAAAAAAATAAATAGACACAAAATTAGCTATGATAGAGTATCAGATCAGATGAAAGAGTATCAGATATAATGCATTGAAGTTAGAGAGAAGCATAGATTATGGATACAAAATAAACACATTAACTTAGGGGGAGTTATCAATTTTGAGGTATATAGGTTATTTAATTTTTTTGAAATTTTAAAGTTTTGTATATAAGCCAAGTCATGGATATGTTATGCTCAACAAGTTAAGTAGAATATTGTATATTTAAGTGTTTTTGACACTCATGTCAAAGGGGGAGATTGTTGATCTCAGATTGGTTTTGACAAGTGAATGTCAACACACTTAAAATATTTACTTAGTTCATGCTAAATTAGTAATACATGTCGAGCACAACATGTAAATATGAGACCATGTCAAGTTGCAATAAGTGTCAAATCACTCAAGTTCCAAATAGATAGACCATGCTGAGTGATTCAAGTGCCGAGTAAATAGTGGATCTTGAGTAGATCAAGTGCTAAGTCAGAAGTAGAAATACAATGTATGTCGAGCATCAAAGACTTCATATGTTGAGTGACACAATTTGGATATATTTATTTGTAATGGCACAAATAACTATGTAAACCATTTTCAAGCTAACTTAAGGGTAGATTTTGATGTTTTGAAGATAAGGACAAATCTATAGGTAGATTCCCTATGCAGTTACATGTAGCCAATCAAAAAATGGGAAGGTTTAAGAAAAAAAAATGGATGAATCTCAGCCATAGATTCATACTTAACCCTATGCCACTAGATTCTTCGTAAGGAGGATGAAGCCCTAAACTCTTTATGATGATGAGAACAATGTATAAGGGGCGAATGATCAAATTGAAGAAAAAAAAAGATAGTTTGTAGAGCTTTCAAGATGACTTAGAAGTAAGAGTGAATTGTAGAATCGGTTAGAGAAGAACAGAGGATAGAGAAGGATACAACATTGATACATCAAATCATGAAGGATCAATAAAAAATTGTGTAGAGGTGATCTATTATCAGGTAAGCAAGTGCCAACTAAAAGATCTATGTTCAGACATTTTAACAAGTGATTTTAGTTAAATCTCTTAACAAAGTACTCCTAATAGTCTATCTGAAATCCTTTAATAGTGTGCTTACTTAGTTGTAAGTTAAAGTCCTCTAACCAGGCACACTTCTAATAGGGTTTTGAAATCCTCTAACAAGTTGGGACTAAATAGTCTTTGTAAGCCTTCATTATTCATGGTCAAACCATTGTAACCTTAATTGGATACACTTTATTGCTGTAGTAGTGAAGATTTGTGCATGTCATCTCCAGCCCAGTTTTACCTTCTCACTTGGAGGGTTTCTAGATAATCATATCTAGTGTTATGTATGTGTTTGATTACATGTTTACATGATTAATGCATATTATTTACATGTTGTTTTAGTATATTAATTCATGTGATATATGAATGGTGAAAGTTTTATGGGTTCTAGTTTAAACTCCTCATTCATCCTCCCCCCCCCCCCCCCCAGAAGTTCACTTTCTTCCCACTTGTAATGCTCCAATTAGCTCTTATCTTATAGGCATTCAATTCACAATATCTCATCTTATGAGGTACAAAATCACCAACCTTACCAAACAAGGACACACTTTTCTTTTTGCCAGGGATGTTGTTCCACATATTTAATTGCTCCATCCTGATGATATTTGTTCATTCATATTTGATTTCCATATTACCTCTATACAAATCAAAATCATTTTAAATATAAAGATACGTTTAGAATTCCATGACATTCTATCAATCTGAAGCAACCGATCAGACCCTAAAGTGGGTTCATCTTTTTTTTTGAATAGAAACACTTGACCTATCAAATCTGTTGGCTTTTTGAAAATGCTGGAGGGTTTTCAATTATCCCACTGAGAAAGTGACACATCTATGGGAAGCTAGCTCCCATTTTCAACATGCCATTTTTGACAACAGGCCAACTATAAGGCATGACCCTTCTTCTACTTCAGGCTCTGCTAAACCTAGGCGGGTGAACCTTAGATTCAAATGATACTGTACCAGTGCAAAAGCATATCCCTAAATCTATTAAGTAGATGAAAACCCCTTATTTCTCCTAACGACTTATGAAATGACATGAACCTATAGTAGCTAGGTGCAGATCTATGGATCTCAGAAGCTGAGTGAGGGTTCAAATTTTATGCCCACTACAAATATGAACAACTAAAATTACTTGAAATAAAGATTTTGTGCAAATGCCATTCATATCAGCTTGTATCTAATTTAGTCATCAGTGCCTTATCCATTGAAACATAGAGTCATTAGTAGTAGGGTGACCTAACTTGCTTTCCTTACAATCAAGTTTATCAACTAAAATTCCCCAATCCCATACTTATGCAATATCCCCTTCATGTACCCAAAAACCTTACAAGAACTATGAAGCATTTATTTGACTCCTCGAGTCAAGAGCAACAAAGATCTGATATACATTTCATCCAAAATGTCTTAAACCAAATGAACATTATCCATTCAATTACAAAGTTAATGACACATGAAGAATTAGGAGACAGGATTAGGAAACTTAGATAATTCTTGTAAATCCCCCTTTGTATTTATCCTTGGAAAGACTAAATATAGTAATTGGTAAAACAAAATGAAACTCAAGATAATTCACATAGTCTAGCATCAATATCCAATACTTTAGAATAAAAATGCATAACATGGAATGAAAATTTGCACATGGCGAATGTGTGGCCTTCACTGCTAGAGCTTAGCTCAAAGTCAAGAAGAAAAACCATCTACAATCCTGGTTTCAATAGTAGAACTGGAACCCTGTAGGTATTACCCAGAGCAAACTACCAACCCCCACAAATGAGAAGAAGAATGAAAGATATAGGAAAGAAGCAATTTCCCAGATTGAATCTAACATGACACTTGTCCACCCAAAAAACCTTCTCAGCAGGTTAAAACCATCTTTATTATCTTTTCCTTCTAACCGAGAATCAAATCCCATGATTCTAGCTCCCAGAGGCATAAAATATCTCAAAACGTAATCATGAAAGGATGTAACTAATTCTGGAGTTGAAAGGAATTCACCATAAAAGTGAAAATCAGTTATAATGTGGCCTTCAGAATGCAATGTAACCTTTTATGCTTGTTTTCTCCACAATCAAGATTTACCAAGCCTTCAAAATTGTGTTGTAACTGATTTAGATGATCAATAATTAAATCTGCTCTTTTTGTTACCAATGCCCCTAATTTCACAAACTAACTTGTAGTTCAAATTGGTGAATACCTATACAAAAACTGACCTCAAATTTGGAAAGTTCAGGTTCTCCCAGTTCCAACGGTGTATTGGCGTGCCCAATTTGGTTAAAAAATACTCTAGTTATGGTTGTTTGAAGATCAGGCCTCTACTCTGAACTACCTGGTCTACACTACTTCGAAATTTAAAATTTCAAGAATTTTGAAATTATCTGAAGTTCAACTTTAGAAAATATCTTTTTTCTTTTTAAAATGCTACACATACATACCCCCTTTTTTTGAAAAACTAATTTAAAACCTTTTAAAAACATTTTATTTTTTCCCAATATGCCTTCACTTGGGTCAACTAGGTTTGACCACTTTGCCACGTGTTTGCATGTGATTGGTTGACTGCTCCATCTAGATGCCATGTGGCATCATCTCATTGGTCCTTTATTTTATGTGCCATGTCACTACCCACTTCACCACATGTCATTCACCTCCGGACCCATCACTGCCACTACGTGGCAGGTCCCTACTAGCTCACGAACTTCCTACTCATCACTGACGAAGTCACCACGTCAGTAAGGGCACTATGTCGCTATGGTTAACTTCTGAGAAACTTCCATTTCTGACATAGTGCCTACCACAGGATCTTCCACATGTTGCAATCTCCTTGTTCTGTCTGCAATCTCACCACATCATCACCTACTTTGGAGTGCCACGTAACCGCTTTGTCACTATTTTGGCTACCACTTGTCCTTTTCTAATTGGTTGAGGACCTCAAGTGGGACCCACCTATCTTCCCACACACTTCACCAGATTTCAAGGTCTTTCGATAGGGTGCTATGTCGTCATTAGAAAATGTTGCCATTTTTCGATGGCGTCATAATGCCTTCTAAAATTTTCAACTTTCTGGTCACTTAGGAAATAATGACATCATCATCCCTTCATTGCATTGTCGTTTAAAATTTTGCGTAGACCCCACACTGATGTCATCCTTATTTATTGCACTGCATTTGGGTTGGGCCCACCACACGGGCACTGCCTTTACAAAAGGCCCTTTCTTTACTTCACAATACATACCATTTGAAATGGTATTTAAACATTTAAAAGCACTCCCACATAATCAATATGGGATAAAGCTCTTGCCCTATAGCTTCATTCAATGCGTGGATTGCTTGTGTTTTCATTACCTTTCAGCATGATGCTACTATTGAAGAAGCTTTTTTCTCCTTTAAAATATAGTGTGATATTTTAGTGCTCTTTGCTCATAGATTTCTTTGAAAATGCTTGCGTGGATGCATTTTTCATGGCAGGGTGGACTATTCCATTGTTGTTTGCATGATCTCCACTTTATATCCCCTCACTGCCTGCGAATTTCCTTTTATACTTGTTTTGAAACTTCTTTTCATTTTCAGCATGGAGGGTTCTATTTTTCAATGCAGTGACTACCCTTCTATTCATGTGTTGATTGCTCAATGCGTGAGCTGCTCTCTTTATTGGCATGGAGGGTTTTATTTTTCTGCTTGTAGGCCTACGTGAGATATATTTTAAAAGACACATCTCTATTCCTTCCAAGCCATTGGGTGTCTTTGCTTCTTTCAACTACTCCCACCTTTGGAAACATGTGTACCTTCTTGTGGTCTTGGTTGATTTGAAACTGCTACTCCCTTTTTAAATACATGGAGCTCCCTTTTATACATGTTCGCCCTCTATGAATGACTACGTCTTAATTCCTCTGTTCAAACATGTGGGTTGGAGTCTTTTCTTATTATGCATTGACTGCTGCCTCATGTAAATGGTGTGCCTCTTATCAACTTGCCTACAGATTCCTTCTTGGTTGCTGCGGCTTCTTCCTGTAGTCTTTGACCATGGTGGCTTCACTTGCTTTCACTCTATAATCACAACCTCCTTTGACTTATCATTTATTATGAGACTAGTGACCCCTGTTCAGACTCGGCTTCACTTGCATTGGTTGCTTCAAGTCTTAAACTGAGATGCCTCCTATCATGGGCTTCATCACTCTTAACGTCTCTCCAAACATCTGCCAATGTGGAGGGAACTTGCACGTCTTACTCCCCTACATTCTGCATATTGATGGCATCCTTTATTTTGCATGGAGACTTCAAAATTGTACATGTGGCAAGACTCCACACATGGATGTTATTCCTCTATCAGTGCAGTTGTGGAGACCTTTTGTATTAAAAGTTACACTTTAGTTATTTTGCAACTTTGTTTTAATTACCTTCATCTCAATGAAAAATGGAAAAACTTCATCTTTTCTCTTGGTGATGTTCTAAACGTTTCTTATAATGCATCTAAAGGAACTAATTTATTTCTTTATAAGGAGTTAAGAAACATTAATTCAAAAACCACATTTTGCATTGTAAGTTTCCCTTTCAAAACTTTCGATTTGCTCAGCCTCTTCTTTAATTTGATGTAATTAGTCGGACCCCAAAGTGGGTCTAGCTAAAAAATAATTCATTTTCGAGCATCTGATATGCAAACTGATCCAATAATCTCCATGAACTAATTGAAAAGAAATTTGAACACTGAATAATGAACTAAAGATCATTTTACCCTTAATCTGCAACTTATCAAATTTTCGTTAGGAAGTTTGTTGACTGCCTTTGAAAATTGACCCAAACCTCTGACTAGGCTCTGAAAATTGGCACACTGACTCTCTGTACCACATTCTTGCACTTTGTCGGATCTTTTCTTAGGATGAATCTAGGGTCAAAAGATATTGACCATTAAGGTCACCCCTTCAGAATTACCTACACAAGAACATGTCAGAAAACAATAAATTGGCTTTAGATTTGGCCTAGAAAACTAGGTAAATGAGCACATGGGAAAAATGAAACTTGGGGCGTTAGTTCTTTGTCATGAGGACAATATGAATCTATGATTTGGGCTCATGAAGAATAATAGGGCACAAATGGTAGACGCTCAAAGTAGGCTACTTGGAATCTGCAGATTGAAAGCACTGCAAGAAAACATTGTTTGCAAATGGAATGGACCTAGAAAAGTATGTAGACGAATTTGTCAAGGCTTAAAAACTAACACACTTATAGTATTTTTAGAGTAGAATATAGGAAAGAAAACCATTTGGTCCTACCATTCATAGGCAGAAAGATATGACATCTTGAACAGGGCTCCCAATCAATCTGCAAATAATGACAACAGTGAAAAGATAGAAATTCCATTTGGAATCATGTTTGACAACTAATCAAACGGATTCATCATAGGCTGAAACTTGAAACATAACAAGTCTCTAATATCTACAATGAAATTCAATAGGAATTTCAATATTTTGTTCAACTGGTCAAAAGTTATAACCTGTCAAACAGGGCTTCCTAGAATTAAAAATTAATTGCAAAAGCATGAAAACAGTAACTAACCAATTTTGAGGGATTCAAAACCTAGTCAAATGGACTTGAATCGACTCAAAATCTAAAACATAGGTTCTTAGGTATGGACACTAGACATTTGCAAAGCGACAAGTCACAAAATATTTCTGGGTGCGAGATATTAAATGGCAAACACTGCCTCTTGTCACTTTTTAACATTTAGGATAAAATGTAGATTTGATGGATGCTCAAAATAGGATTTCGCCAAACAGCTCAGAATGATGTTTTAACTTCACGAAACCGGTGGACATGCTGAATGGAGGGTGTTAGAAACATTGAACAACATGTAGGCCTCATACTAATAGCTGGGTACAATCTCATCAAAAGGGCATTTATGGGCCTGATTTTCTCAAAATTTACGAAATATGACTAAAAATGCAGCATGCAATTTTTAGTCCCAACAGTGGCTCTATCTGGGGATGCATGCCCCCTACAGGCATGGCAAGATTTCAAATCTCTAGGAGAAGCATACCACACACCTGACAACAAAACTCTCCTGAATAGCTTTATTGAAAATAAGGAAATCTACAACTACTATGCACAAGCGATGGCCCCAGGCCACCGAAAAAGTTTCAGAACTCCTTACCTCTGTCATAAACCTTATTTTCATTCACATTCTCCTGAGGCAAACTAAAACTCTCATTCTCAACACATCATTATTCACAATCAGCTCATTAGGCAAAACAAAACTACTGTCATCATCTTCATAGTGTGTATAAAAATCATACATATTGTCTACACCTTGCTCACTATGAAAATATGAATTAGTGTGATCATAACAACTGAAATCAAACTAAAATTGATCACTACTGACTGAATCATGGATTCCTTCAACCGAAAACACAAAAGCTTGATATTCTAATTTGTTGAACGAGTTACATGAATTAGATGGTAACTCACCTTATGCCTCCGAATATAAAAAGTATGGAAAATCTAATTTATCCTCACTTGCAACATCAGTACACCATATATCAGATTGAATATATGCTGCATTTTCTTCATATTCCAAAAAATGATTAGATCCCAAATCATAAGAATTATCATGAAATTGCATTCCTAGAATGTATTGATCTGTATCTAATTCTTTCTCAAATAGCTCACTAGGATAAACCATTTCATTACTATTTCTCTTATCACATGAGCTATCTAAACTTATCTCAACCTTATGAAAATAGGAAAACATTGAATCAACAACAACTCTTATCTCTCTATTTTTATTCTCATCATAGAAGTCGTTATGTGCATTGACGTACAAATTACTATCATATACACCCCCCAAACCTAAGATAGCACATTCTAAAACTACATCTTTCTCAACATCATATTCAGGGAAAATGACTTCACCACATGAATTTGCATAACGTGTCAAAACACAAGAATCCTTAGATTCGTTAGCATACATTTCAAAATCATGAGCCAACTAATCAGAAATCTCATCAACACAAGATTTCATCCCTAGTTAGTTCTCCTTGGCTTAGATCATTATCCAAACATCTTGACAAATTTGTAACAACAAACTTGTTAGTAATACATTCTAAAAAATTAGAAATATGATCACCACATAATTCTTCTTCCTGAGACAATACCTCAACAACTGGTATCTCAACACAAATACATTCATCATTAGAAGAAATATTATCATTATTGCTACACTATTCTTCTTCTGTATACTCATCATCATAAGAAGATGAACTGACACTATGCATATTATCAGACTGCTGATTACTATCCTCTGATTCATAAAACTAAGACTCTTCATTTTCTATATCATCTTGAACAAACTCATTACATTCACTAACATTAGACTCAATAGTCTTTAACTCTCATTCAAATTCTATGATAATATCATGAAATTTAATAATCTCTTGGGCTCTTGCCTCATCTAGCCAATCAACTGAATGTGGTGTAAAAATTTCTAAGAGAAACATTGGCCATGAAGACTTCTCTAGTCTACATGACTCATGAAGATTCATGACTATGGATTTGAACTTAATGTAAATTTGTAATCCATCAAGACCCCTAATATCACCAATTCTACTTCTTAATATGACAACCAGATTATCATGATCTTCTCTTTCTAATCTAGCAATCTCCGCATAAAGATTTTCTAACTCATATTGATATCCAGATATAGACTCAAAATCCATCTCTTTAGATTTTAAAAATATACCTCTATTGTCTTAGTGCCGAAACCACTAGATGGAGGCAACCATTTATACCATTCAACTTTCATGAAAACAAAGACATGAAAACTAAAAATACCTTTATGTGTTGTAGTGTAAAACCACTGATCTACTGATTGGCATAGGTGCAAACATAAAACCCTTCACACCACTGATCGAATCCTTTGTAGAGTCACCACCTCCTTGAAGAGGAAAATGAAATCACAATAGTGATTCAACCTTTGAAATGAATTATTTCAGTAGACACAAGCAACCACATAAACTTGTCAAGAATTTAAAACTTCCTTTCCAAGAATTTATCAAAAACTTTAGATCTGCCCATACAACTGAAAGTCCTTCAAAATTTTGCAATGAAATCAACTAGGGACAACTAGTACAGAGATTTGAGAGTCGCCACTCACACTTTGTGAGAAATAAAACATAATTTGTCACTTAACAAATCTAAACTAGACCTTCAATGTAGGAGAAACTTGTAGATCACTAACACCTTGAAAAGAAAATACACTTTATAAATCATTTCTTGACTTTGAAACTTTTTCAATAGCACTCACAAATTGAACTAATTGAAGATAGACCTATAACAGTCATAGCACACAATTTTCATCCAATTTCACAACACATTGTTGTCTATGAATAGAACTTAATTGGGGAACATGAAACTTCAGCAAGGAAAATAAGAAATGCCTCTTGCTATATATATGCCATATTCAATATGTTTCATGCCAAAGATTTTGGTTCTTTCTGAATTCAACTTCCTAGTAGAGTCACCATTTTGTTGGCTTTTTGAAAATGCTGGAGCATTTTTAGTTATCCCATTGAGAAAGTGACACATCTATGGGTAGCTAACTCCCATTTTAAACATGCCATTTCTGACAATAGGCCAACTATAAGGCATGACCCTCCTTCTACTTTAGGCTTTGCTAAACCTAGGTGGGTGAACCTCAGATTCAAATGATACTGTACCAGTGCGAAAAAGTATCCTTGAATCTATTAAGCAGATGAAAACCACTTATTTCTCCTAAAGACTTATGAAATGACATGAACCTACAGTAGCTAGGTGCAGATCTATGGATCTCAAAAGCTAAATGAGGGTTCAACTTTTATGCCCACTACAAATATGAACAATTGAAATTACTTGAAATAAAGATTTTGTGCAAATGCCATTCATATTAGCTTGTATCTGATTTAGTGATCAGTGCCTTATCCATTGAAACATAGAGTCATTACCAGCAAGATGACCTAACTTGCTTTCCTTACAATCAAGTTTATCAACTGAAATTCCCTAATCCCATACTTATGCAATATCCCCTTCATGCACCCAAAAACCTTATGAGAACTATGAATCATTTAGTTGACTCCTTGAGTCAAGAGCAACAAAGATATGATATACATTTCATCCACAATGTCTTAAACCAAATGAACATTATCCATTAAATTAGAAAGTTACTAACACATGAAGAATTAGGAGACAAAATTAGAAAACTCAAATAATTCCTATAAATCCCCCTTTGTATTTATCCTTGGAAAGACTAAATATAGTAAATGGTAACACAAAATGAAACTGAATATGATTCACATAGTCTAGCATCAATATCCGATACTTTAGAATAACAACGCATAACATGAAATGAAAATCTGCACAGGGTGGATGTGTGGCCTTCACTGCTAGAGCTCAACTCAAAGTCAAGAAGTAAAACCATCTACAATCCTAGTTTCAATAGTAGAATTGGAACCCTATTGGTATTATCCAGAGCAAACTGCCAACCCCCACGAATGAGAAGAAGAATGAAAGATATAAGGAAGAAGCAATTTCCCAGATTGAATCTGAACATGACACTTGTCCACCCAAAAAATCTTCTCAGCAGGTTAAAACCATCTTTCTTATCTTTTCCTTCTAACTGAGAATCAAATCCCATGATTCTTGCTCCCAGAGGCATAAAATATCTCAAAACATAATCATGAAAGTATGTAACTGATTCTGGAGTTAATGTAAGTGATGTAACACCCCAACCTTGCTTCCAAACCCCAAGCTCCCTCTCAGGGCTACCTTAGGTCATTCACTAGACCCACTAGGGATTCTTCACACCCTATAATTACTAGGACTTTGCTCAAGAGATCCTAATCCTTCAGTTGGGGGTACACCAACAAAGTAACATCAAATTTCTTACTAGTCGGCTCCAGTCCGCTATTAACCCTCAAGTCCATCTATAGCTCCAAGGGTACCAGTTCTTCATCTAGGGTTTTTTTTAGACTCCTTCTAACATCCATGACCCTAAAAAATGCTGATTTCATAGGCGCATTCAATCTACTAGGGAAGATACACCAAATTGCTCCAAAAAGGCTACTAGGAATTAGCCCTCCTAAATAGCTGGAAATAAGATTTCTTGAAAAACTTCTTAACAACCCTACAAAAAAATTATATTTTTGGATACCCTTTTTGGATTACTTCAAGATTTTGTAATTTTCTAGCCTCCAAACTTTCCGTACAATGAAAGTACAATTTTAGGCCAAAAATGAGGATTTCAAGTGCTTTATCGTTGTTGTGATGGAAAACCACCTTAGAAACCTTTCCAAGACCTCTCCTTTGGATTGGAGCAAGGTTAGACCTTCTCATTACTCGCTATGCAGCTGGATTAAGGTATTTGTACACTCAATCCTCTCCATAACTCATTTTCCAACTGTGATTCCTAGCCAAGTTGCATTTGGCTTGCCTAGGGCATCACCTTAAAAATGCTTGCTGATGCTTTCAAGGGCCCTCCTTCTTGATACATAATATACATGGATCCTAGTTCCAAATCCAAAAATATCAGAGGTTTCCAATGGTGGGAAGTGGCCCTAAGATCCCATTTTCTAAGTGCAGCCCTGTTCAGATCAGCAACTTGCCAAGAACAAAAACATTTTTCTACACTAATGCAAACGAATTAAAATGATCAAACCAACACTACAAAAAGATTAAAAACAATATTTCAGAACTTTTCCAACACAAAAATCAGGCCATTCAATTCTCCTCTATTAAAAATGCCTTCAAATGCATAAAACCGGCAACAAAATACTTGCTCAATTCGTACAAAATGCAAAACCAACTTGTCCAACCCCCTGAAAATGGCTGTCCTCACATTTTTAAAGGCTCCTCCATCAGTTCCATAATTATTCTAAATAGTTAGGATGTTCTAAACACACAAATGCCAAAAAGTTGCTTTTTTGCAAGAAAATGTTGTCATGACAACATGACAACATTTCAGCAACTTTTGTTCTACATGGAGTTAGACCTCCAAATTTGGCACAAAAACAAAGTAGACATATAATATGCATAAAATGACTTCAAATAAATAATTCAAAGCCATTGGAACCTTTCTAGACCATTTTAGCCTTTTTCGGACCTAAGTCACCTAGTTGACAATAGTCGGCAACTTCTAGCAACTTGGTCACTTTGGGTCTTGCCAAGTCTCCTAAACACACCTAAGGACCACATAGGACCTATTATTAGAATAGTGATGTGGCTAGCATCACTACAAGCCAAAAATAAAGAAATACCTAGGTTTCACACTTAGCCTACCTAGGTGCTCCTGCACCATACTCCCCCCTCCAACAAAGAACTCAAGGTGGATCAGTTTGAAAAAAATCTAGAGGTATGCCAACCTTCTTGAACTCTATCTCAGCAACCCATGTAGCCTCTGAAACTGGTTTCTCCTTCCATTTGATGAGGTGTTCCATGTAAACCTTGTGCCTTGTAGTCTTCTTTACCCTTGAATCTAACACCTTTTCTACCTCCAACTTGTTGTTTGTAGGTGTTGAAGCAAGTTCAAGATCTTCATGAACATCAGAACTGAGCTGAGATGGGTCACCTTTGTATGCCACCAAGTCTTGCACATTAAAAATAGGGGATATGCCCAAATCGGAAGGTAAATCTACCTTATAGGCATTTGCTCCATATTTAGCCAATATTTTGCAAGGCCCTACCCTCTTCATCTGTAACTTAGTAGGAATGCCTTTTTGAAGCCTTGCTTTGTTCAAATGGACCATCACATAGTCCCCAACAGCAAACTGAACATCCTTCTTCTTTTCATCCACCTTGGCTTTGAGTTTTAGAGTGTTGTCTTGAATAGTCTTCTTGACTTGCTCCTGAATCTCCTTCATGGTTTGTACAAAGTCTTCAGCTTGACCACTAATCTGATCCATGTTTCCAAGACACCTTAGTTCACACACACCTCTTGGGTGCATGCCATAAACAATTTCAAAAGGACTCTTTCCGGTAGTCCTATTCTGCTTGTGAGATGATAACATCCCAAGTCTGACCATACTCCTTAGTTAGGCACCTAATAAGGTTACCTAAAGTTCTATTAACCACCTCAGTTTGACCATCAGTTTGAGGATGGTAAGCTGAACCAAAAGACATGTTAGTGCCAAGCTTCTTCCATAAAGTCTTCCAAAAGTGACTCATGAATTTCACATCTCGATCTGACACAATGCTTAATGGAAGTCCATGAATCCTTACAACCTCTTTGAAAAACAAATGAGCTATATGACTTGCATCATTAGTTGTCTTACATGGAATGAAATGTCCCATTCTACTGAATCTATCAACAACAACATAAATGCTATCATACCCTTGCTTAGTTTTAGGCAAACCAACAATGAAATCCATACTTACACAATCCCATGGTCTGCTAGGAATTGGTAAGGGCTGGTAAAGACCTGCATTGCTCATTCCTCCTTTTGCCTTCATACACACCATACATTGCTCCGCATACTTGGTTACATCTTTGACCAATTTAGGCCAATAATAGAACCTTTGCACTAGTTCTATTGTCTTGCTGATACCAAAATGCCCACTCAAGCTGCCATTATGCTTCTCTTGTATTAGGTTCTCTCTCATGGAACCTCTTGGTACACACAACTGGTTACCCTTAAATAGAAACCCATTTTGCAAAGTGTATTCTGAAAATCTGCTATGAAAGTGGTTTCCAAAATCCATACATACCTTATAGGCTTCAGCAAAGTCCTCATCATTCTTGTAAAGATTCTGAAAACTCTCCACTCCAATGCTATGGAGCTGAATCTCTTGGACTGTTAAAACCCTTCTACTTAATGCATCAGCAACCTTGTTCATTTGTCCTTTCTTATGCTTGATTGTAAAGGTGAAGGCCTGCAAATATTCCATCCACTTCAAGTGCCTGTTGCTAAACTTCTCCTGTGTGTTGATGTAGCTAAGATCTTGATTATCTGTAAACACAACAAATTATTTTGGCAACAAATAGTGTCTCCACTTCCTAAGACACTGGACTAAGGCATACAATTCTAGATCATAGGATGAGTATTTCTTCTTGGCCTCATTTAGCTTTTCACTATAGAAGGCTACTGGTCTACCTTCTTGACTCAACACCCCACCCACTGCTAGGCCGCTTGCATCACATTCTAAGGTGAACAACTTTTCAAAGCTAGGCAATTTTAGGATGGGTTGAGTAGCTACTTTTTTTTTTAACATATCAAATGAATTTTCAGCCTCTAAAGTCCACCTAAACTTGGACTTGACTCCCCCCTTTATGGTATCAAGAAATGGTGCACAAATACCACTAAAGTTCCTAATGAACTTCCTATAAAATTGAGACAAACCATGGAAACTTCTTACCTCACTAGATGTGGTAGGTGTAGGCCAACTTAGGATAGCAGCAACTTTCTCCTTGTCCATCTTCAAAGTTCCTTTAGACACCACAAAGCCTAGATACACCAACTCTTGCTTGAAGAAGTCACACTTCTCAAGGTTGATAGATAGCTTCTCCTCATGAAGCCTCTTCAAAACCGCTTCTACATGCTTGACATGTTCCTCTTTGGTCTTGCTGTAGATGAGGATATCATCCAAATACACCACCACAAATCTGCCTGTGAAGTCTTTGAGCACTTCATTCATGAGCCTCATGAAGGTGCTAGGGGCATTGGAAAGACCAAATGGCATCACAAGCCATTCATAAAGACCATCAGTAGTCTTAAATGCTGTCTTCCATTCATCTCCCTCCTTTATTCTAATTTGGTGATACCCACTTTTCAAGTGCAGCTTAGTGAAATACATAGCACCTCCTAGACAATCCATAAGGTCTTCAATTCTTGGAATAGGAAACCTATACCTAATTGTAATGCGGTTAATGGCCCTTGAGTCAGTACACAACCTCCATTTTCCTCCCTTCTTGGATGCCAAAACCACCGGGACTGCACAAGGGCTTATGCTCTTTTGGATCAAACCTTGGTCCATCAACTCTTGGACTTGTGTTGCCACTTCAAGGTTCTAATCTGGGGTTAACTTGTAGGCTGCCTTATTAGGTAGTGAGGCACCTGGAACAAAGTCAATTTGATGGCTGATAACTCTTCTTGGTGGTAGGGTAGCTGGTGTACCATCACTAACAATCTCCTTATACTTTACAAGCAACTCTTGTACCTCTGCTGGTACAGGTTCTTGGACTGGCTTTTCTTCACTTGCAGCCCTTAGCATGACTGCAAATCCTTGGATCTCCTCATGCTTGAGGTCTCTAATAAACTCTTTCTCTCCACATAGCAGCACATTAGGCACCTTGGATTGTGGTTCATCCCCTTCTAACAATGACTTAATTTTGAAGGTCTTGCTTCCTTTCTTAAATGTTATGGTATTTTCCTTGCCATCATAGACCACTTCCCTATCAAATTGCCAAGGTCTCCCTAGCAAAAGATGACAAGCATCCATTGGCAAAATATCACATAATAAGCGATCTTTATATCCTGCAATTGAGAAGTCCACCCATGCTTGTTCATTCACTAGGATGCTTTGCCCTTTGTTAAGCCATGTGACTTTGTAAGGGTTGTCATGAGGTATCTTCTTCAGTTTGAGCTTTGTAACACCCTCCTCTGATATTACATTATTAGTTGATCCAGAATCAACCACCACCTTGCATACTTTTCCTAGGATCTTGCACTTGATCCTAAACAATGCCCTTCTATGTCTAGGCTCATTAGAAGCTGGTTTCTTGATCAGCACCCTCCTAAACATGAGGTTCTCACCTTTTTCAGACTCAATATGGTCTATGTCAACATCCTTGCAGCTTCTATTATCTTCTTGTGCATATGCTAGCCTTTTATCTTGGCTTGAGGAAGAGGGTTTGTCCGGGCACCTATAGGCAGGATGGCCTAGTTGACCACAATTGTAACACTTCATTGTTGCAAAGTAAGAGCTTCTCCTACCTCCTCTACCCCTACTTGATCCTCCTTGATTGCCTCTCCCTCTATTATAACCACCTCTTGAAGAGTGGTCAATAGTTTGCTCCATGGGTTTGCTTTCACTTTAGCTCTTTTGATCACTACCTTTGCCTTGGTAGCCTCCTCTTTGATTTTTCTGATTTCTGCCTTTGCCTCTATCTTTGAAGTTAGAATCTCCTTTCCTCTTGTTCTTTTCTTCTACCTTCAAAGCTAGCTGATGACATCTTTGGATAGTGGTAGGGGCCCATAAGCTAAGCTCCTCTTGAATGTTCCACTTCAAGCCACCAAGATACCTTGCCACCTTGAGTGACTCCTCTTCTTGCTTCTTGGATCTCAAAAACAACCTCTGAAATTCTTCAGTGTAGGAGGTCACATCAAGATCTTTTTGCTTCAGTCCTTGCCTCTTTTTATGGAGTTGGATCTCAAAGTCTTCAGGTAGGAAGTTCTCCTTGATTTTGTTTGCCATAGCACTCCAATTTGCAATTGGATTCTTGCCCATGCTGACTCTTTCATCTTGTACATACTTCCACCATGTTAAGGCTGAGCCTATAAGCCTTGACTTAGCAACCTTAACCTTCTGTGCCTCTGAGATACCCTCACACTCAAAGTGGTTCTCCATACCCTCTAACCAATCCATAACTGCATCAATATCCATCTTACCACTGAAAAGTGGCACTCCTTCCAAAGCTTTACCTCCTAAGGCTTTGATTGCCTTCAAGAAGGGCTCTTCTTGCAAGATAGGATCAGGTTCAGGTACAATATCTTCCTCTGCTACCTTTTTACCATTCCCATCTTCTTCTTCATCTCTTTTCTTGGCTGCCTCTACAACTGCATCTAGTTTTTGCTTCACCTCTTCTAGTGCTTCTTCAAGAAGCTGATTTCTTTGCCTTTGCTCATCAACTTCTTTAGCTAACTCCACATTTGTCACCATCATGGATTCTCCTACTGATTCTTCAGCGGCTTCCAACATTAACTACCTTTCCCAAATCTTTAACTGGCTCTGATACCACTCTGATGTAACACCCCAACCTTGCTTCCAAACCCCAAGCTCCCTCTCAGGGCTACCTTAGGTCATTCACTAGACCCACTAGGGATTATTCACACCCTATAATTACTAGGACCTTGCTCAAGAGATCCTAATCCTTCAGTTGGGGGTACACCAACAAAGTAACATCAAATTTCTTACTAGCCGGCTCCAGTCCGCTATTAACCCTCAAGTCCATCTATAGCTCCAAGGGTACCAGTTCTTCATCTAGGGTTTTTTTTAGACTCCTTCTAACATCCATGACCCTAAACAATGCTGATTTCATAGGCGCATTCAATCTACTAGGGAAGATACACCAAATTGCTCCAAAAAGGCTACTAGGAATTAGCCCTCCTAAATAGCTGGAAACAAGATTTCTTGAAAAACTTCTTAACAACCCTACAAAAAAATTATATTTTTGGATACCCTTTTTGGATTACTTCAAGATTCTGTAATTTTCTAGCCTCCAAACTTTCCGTACAATGAAAGTACAGTTTTAAGCCAAAAATGAGGATTTCAAGTGCTTTATCGCTGTTGTGATAGAAAACCACCTTAGACACCTTTCCAAGACCTCTCCTTTGGATTGGAGCAAGGTTAGACCTTCTCATTAATCGCTATGCAGCCGGATTAAGGTATTTGTACACTCAATCCTCTCCATAACTCATTTTCCAACTGTGATTCCTAGCCAAGTTGCATTTGGCTTGCCTAGGGCATCACCTTAAAAATGCTTTCTGATGCTTTCAAGGGCCCTCCTTCTTGATACATAATTTACATGGATCCTAGTTCCAAATCCCAAAATATCAGAGGTTTCCAATCGTGGGAAGTGGCCCTAAGATCCCATTTTCTAAGTGCAGCCCTGTTCAGATCAGCAACTTGCCAAGAACAAAAACATTTTTCTACACTAATGCAAACAAATTAAAATGATCAAACCAACACTAGAAAAAGATTAAAAAAAATATTTTAGAACTTTTCCAACACAAAAATCAGGCCATTCAATTCTCCTCTATTAAAAATGCCTTCAAATGCATAAAATCGGCAACAAAATACTTGCTCAATTCGTACAAAATGCAAAACCAACTTGTCCAACCCCCTGAAAATGGCTGTCCTCATGTTTTTAAAGGCTCCTCCATCAGTTCCATAATTGTTCTAAACAGTTAGGGCATTCTAAACACACAAATGCCAAAAAGTTGCTTTTTTGCAAGAAAATGTTGTCATGACAACATGACAACATTTCAGCAACTTTTGTTCTACATGGAGTTAGACCTCCAAATTTGGCACAAAAACAAAGTATACATATAATATGCATAAAATGACTTCAAATAAACAATTCAAAGCCATTGGATCCTTTCTAGACCATTTTAGCCTTTTCCGGACCTAAGTCACCTAGTTGACAATAGTCGGCAACTTCTAGCAACTTGGTCACTTTGGGTCTTACCAAGTCTCCTAAACACACCTAAGGACCACATAGGACCTATTATTAGAATATTGATGTGGCTAGCATCACTACAAGCCAAAAATAAAGAAATACCTAGGTTTCACACTTAGCCTACCTAGGTGCTCCTGCACCAGTAAGAATTTGGCTTAGGCCAAAATTCACCCAAGAACTAAAGAATTCAACACAAGCACATAGTAGACCAAAATAGGTAGAGTATGATCAGAATGATGATATTCATTCAATAATTGGATTCAAGAGTACACTAGGAGTGCTTGAATATAAAGGCGTTAGGAGAGCTTCTAGAATGCATAGAAGTCAACATCATGATATGTCATACAACCAGGCACATGTCCACCAGATATGGGTTATCCTCCATTAAGCATGAGATTAAGTACGATGATGTGAGGATAAACCGACAATGGTTTAGCATGCAAATCAGTAGAGTAGACAACATGTGCTAAATGAGGAGTGCTGATAACTGTGTTGTCATCATGACAACTCAGTGAATGATGCATACTCTTGTGTTGTAGACACCATGTGCATAATTAGAGTTGCGTAACTCAATGAGAGTTCACAAACTCCTAAGCGTCTCACCAAAAATAATAATAAAATAATGCATTAACCTAAGTAAAACTTAAGTGTAATAATTAAATACTTATTTACACCAACAAACCCCCTTAAGTGCAACTTAGGGGAATGCCCTTAAGCTTACGAAATCTAGGATGATATGCAATATGGGTCCTGGCTACTAGGCCATTGAAATGTCCCTTTCCCTTATTTTATATGATATTTCAAGCCTCTAATCAGATCTTTAAGATCAAACAACCAATATTTCAAAGATCCATCAATTTCTCAATAAACCCCAAATCGGGTATGCCGGAAATAGTGCCAAAAACTTCACAGCTTCACATATTATTAATAAATCTAAAAGTAGAAATTTTTTATAGAAATTTCAGCAGCATAACAGCCTAAAAAAATGACATTTCTAGATCTATATAAAATTTACACAACAGCTCCCAAACAGAGAATAAAAACAATGCTCATTGGGCTCTTGAAAACAACACAGAATAGCCCAGAAACACCACAAAAACACTAATAATCTATCACAGAAGTATAATCACAACCAAATACATATATTCAGCTCTATTTTAACATCTAAAAGTCTAAAATACAGCAGCAACCCAAACTGATATGAAATACTCAACTGGAAACACCAAACTCTTACAAAAAACACACCCGAAAACCCACAAATCTGCACTATTCAGCACAAAGGAAAACTCTGCATGAGCATGCACATGGAATGGCTTTAAAATCCCATCCTTAGACTTCTTGGAAACCTGCAAACTCTCATTCTTAGGTCTCCTTCTCCACAGGTTTGGCAGCCTCTGAAGAACAACAAAGAATTGAGCAAAAATCAAGTTCTGGAAATGAGCCCAAAATGCCTCCAAACCCCTTAAAAGAGGGCATAACCCTAAATCACATCCAAGAGGGGTTAATAAAACATATTTTAATAATAATTTTCATTTATTAGTCCATTAGCTTCCAAATATTATCCCCTTTTTTTGAAACTTCACCTTTTTGGGCCTACCTGCCTTAGCAAAGATTATTATTTTTAATTATTTGAAAATGGGACATGACAAGTCCTCCCCTTCCAAATATTTATTGTCCTCAAGAAATGGCTAAACAATAAACCAATCAATCCACCTGGATCCCAAATGTAGTCATGAACTATACTATTTTCAATTAACACAAGCTCTTGTAATATCCTCTGAAATATAACCAAGAGGAAACCATAATCAAATTGACAATTATTGCTCAACCAAACTCCAAAGTCACGACTTCCATAGTTAGAAACCCACGAGACACAAACTCTTAGAACATCAAAACGCAAGTAAAGTGGATAAATCAAATTGCCAACACAGTAAATACCATCAACGCATCCCATTGGCCTATACAAAATGTACAATCCAACTCTGCAACAATGGTGAATGCTTCCAAATGAAATTGTACCATGTATGGAGAATCCACACACTGTACAACTCCTAAAGTCAACACAACTCTATAGATCATTGGCCACTATCTCATAACCACAACTCCCATGCACCCTTGATGGTGAAAAGCCATCATAAGATAAATAGCAAGAAATGGAACCCAAACCAAATTTGCATGCCATCAACTCCTTAGCACAAGGATCAAATGCTAACTGATTTACATACCCTACAATATAATGTTGATAAAAAAAACCAACCTCAGTCAACAACTCACCATGAACAAGTGATACAACCCACTGTGACTGATCACTAGCTAAGTCAGGAGATGTCATAGCCAAAGGAGTAAAATCAATAACAACACCCGCTGAAGCATCACTCTAAAAATCCTACTCTAAGTCATGTATTATCAAGCTATCAACTGTAGAACCTATCGCCATGTTGTGCCCATCACAACTCTCATCCCAAGGCGTCAAACTATCCCATAACTGATGATAAGCACTAGGAAAAAAAGTACATCTCTGTATCATCATCTCATCAACATGGTCATCAAAGGTGAATTGATGAGCATACCTCACAATGTAATGTTGATAGAATGTGCCAATCTCAGTCAGTGGCTCAGACTGCAATCCAGATGTAACTAACTGCAATTGATCACTAACCAAGTTAGAACTAACTACTACCTCTGAAGACATCACCAAGGGAGTATTATTACTAGCAGGAACCATGCCAACTGTTAGCTCACCAACATCGCACATGGTCTTTGATACAACATCTCTAAATTTTGTGCCATTAGTACTAGAGGTCACCACCATGTTAGGCATACCACAACAATCTTTTGCAGCACCCAACTCAACTGAACCTGACTTTAGTGGGGATGAACCCAATATGCCAATGTTAGTATCAAGGATGGATGCATCTCCATCTCCACTATCTTTGACAATCTTGACCATGGACATAATCAGATCACTAGATAGCACAGCTTGTGACTGTACAAAATTTGGTAAAGATTGTAGTTGCTCTAACCCCATGGTCACCTTAGCCGAATGAAACTATGACTCCTTGAAAGCCAACTGTGTACTCTCAAGAATCTCAGAAGTCACCTCAAGGTACTGAGTAAGCTCATTCACCTCATCTTTCTTGGACAAAAATCCATCATATACTGTACTACCCCACTCCATAAGATAATCTCTATCGGCTAGCAACTACATATAGTCCTATCTTATAATCTAGAAAGCCTCCCATAAAGAGTGGAACTCTGTCAAGGCAAGATAACTGCCTCCCTGCTCATCACTAGTAGGAGAACCCCATCCATAAACTGCTAACAATTGATGAACAACATTGAAATGTTGGCAAGCAATACCAATGTCTTGCTCACTAACTCTCAACTGACTAGACACATGATGGCACTAGCTAGACTGTATCCTACAAACCTCCTCTGATGCACTATCTAAAGGAGTATCCTCAAGGTTACTAGTCTCTAGAGTATTACCATCCATATCATGTGAATCAACTCCAAAGATCATATCAACATATAGAGTATCAAAAACTGTAACACTGCTATCCAACTCCTTTGTACCAAAAGAAACCACCAAGGAAACTAAGTCTTCAAAACTATCCACTGCATCCTCCTGGATGTCATCAATGCCAATATGATCCCAAGACTCATCTGTACACACTACCAAATATGAAAGATCATCAACACATTCTAGCAAAAATGGTCAATTGGATATATGAACAAAGCCCAACACCAGTGTATAAAAACTAATACCAACATTAGACAAGCTGCTAGCACAAGAAAAGACAACACCATGCAATCTGGTAATCAAATCCATGATAGCACCCAAACAAATACTACTACCAAAAAGTGTTAAAGATCTCCAATCAATTGAATCCCAAACACCAATATAACAATCTCAATTCCATATCCATAAACTAGAATCAGTTGGTAACTCAAGAAAACTCCTCACCTGAGTAATATGACCAATACCAACTAATTCCACATATTTGTCTGACATTGTCCCTATATCCTAGATGTGAATGCAAGATGAACTTGCAACATTATCAATGTCCACATATGATCTACCATTCACAGAAAGCTGAGTATTAGGAGTGCAAGATGAAACTAAACTCAATTGCATGCCATGCTTATCCCCATGTCTCTCCCAGTCTTGTAATGACAATGGAGTATTCACCAAAGAAGCTCGAGTTTCCTCAAGCTCATGAGAAAGCCTATCAACTTCCTCTTCCTTCCTCCTCAAGGCATCTAAATAGTCTCTGAAAAGGCTAAGAAGATGGTCATGATTTGATAGAAGATGTAAATAACTCAACTTCATCATTCCCATTCCTTCCCTAATCGCTTGTAAGTCAACACAAGGAGACTTTGCCTGAACTCCCTTATGTCTACCTTGTAATTGAATCATCTAAATGTGATCCTCTATCATATCCCGCATCCTATCATGATGAGATAATGAAGTCACAATACTATCTTTGTTCACCTTCAGCTGGCTAGTCAAATCATGTGAAGTACTACTTGCCTCAACCTCATGTGATGAAGCATCTAACTGTGCTTGGTACTCTTTCTTAGAAAAGTCATGAATGCTCAATGTTTTCTCATCTCTACCAAGTATCTCACCATCATGCACAACAACATCCTCATAATCATCATCTAAACCCACTACCTCCTGTGGGAGAGTAGAATCTGAGACCTCTGCCTGGCTATAAGCTAGTTTCTCAAACTCCTCATGCAAGTTCTTGGTAATTGTGTCATCTTCCCTGTGAGAAAATTTTCCAAATAGAAATCCAGTCAACTTATCCACCTTATCTGGGTCAGACAACTTATCCACCTTAGCTGGGTCGGACAACATGTCATTCATCATATGGTGGTGCTCAACCAATTGTTCAGACATGTCATGGCTTATTTTTCTAAGTTTATCTCGAATGTCTAAATAACCATCCTTTCTACTATTCTGACTCTGGATATTAATTGTCTAAGATCGCATCCTCTTAGACTCTATACTATACCTTTCCATTCTGGATAAAGTAGAGTGTAACCCCAATAGGTTATAACTTCTTCAAACACCAAGAACTAACATGCAAATGATTACAAGTAGCATGCAACCATAGATTTTGACATGTAGCTAATTAGAAGCATCATTAAACCACCAAATTTTCCAAGAACTAACATGAAAATGATTAGAAGTAGCATGCAACCATAGATTTTGACATGCAACAGATTAGAAGCAACATGCAACCATAAATTATGACATGCAAAATTTGGGTAGTTGTCAAAACTGACATGCAAACTTTTACAAACCCTCAGGCTGGCAAGATCATAGCTCTGATACCACTGAAATGTCCCTTTCTCTGATTTTATATGATATTTCAAGCCTCTAATCAGTTCTTTAAGATCAAACAACCAATATTTCAAAGATCCACCAATTTCTCAATAAACCCCAAATCGGGTATGCCAAAAATAGTGCCAAAAACTTCACAGCTTCACATATTATTAATAAATCTGAAAGTGGATTTTTTTATAGAAATTTCAGTAGCATAAAAGCCTACAAAATTAAATTTCCAGATCTATATAACATTTTCACAACAACTCCCAAAAAGAGGATAAAAACAATGCTCATCGGGCTCCTAAAAACAACACAGAATAGTCCAGAAACACCACAAAAACACTAATAATCTATCATATAAGTATAATCATGACCAAATACATATATTCAGCTCTATTTTAACATCTAAAAGTCTGAAATACAGCAGCAACCAAAACTGATATGAAATACTCAACTGGAAACACCAAACTCTTACAAAAAACACACCCGAAAACCCACAAATCTGCACTGTTCAGCACAAAGGCAAACTCAACATGAGCATGCACATGGAATGGATTTAAAATATCATCCTTAGCCTTCCTAAAAACCTAAAAAATCCCATTCTTGGGTCTCCTTTTCCATAGGTTTGGCAGCCTCTGAAGAACAACAAAGAATTGAGCAAAAGTCAAGTTCTGGAAATGAGCCCAAAATGCCTCCAAACCCCTTAAAAGAGGGCATAACCCTAACTCACGTCCAAGAGGGGTTAATAGAGCATATTTTAATAATAATTTTCATTTATTAGTCCATTAGCTTCCAAAGATTATCCCTTTTTTCTGAAACTTCACCTTTTTGGGCCTGCTTGCCTTAGCAAAGATTATTATTTTTAATTATTTGAAAAGGGGACATGACAGTCATGTTAGGTACCCATGTACATAATGATATGTAATCTCCCATAAAGTGGGGAAAGAGTGAAAACCTCACAGAAAAAACTCTCCCCAAAAAAGAGAGATAAAGAAGGATGGAGTAATCAAGATCCCCCCATTATGACATACATCTAGTATATTCATAAGAGAATGATAAGAAGAGGAAGAGAGACAGGAAGGGCTCCCCCCCTCAAAGAAGAATGTTGAACAGTGACCACTCTGATGAAGAAGCTAATCCAAGACTGCAAAATGGTGTTCCTCCCCTTAGGAAGAATCAATGCCAAGGGTACAAATGAGATGCTTCCGCTATGTGTGTAAAGAATCCCATGGATGAGTGATGTCTATGAAACCTACTTATCTAGTTGAAGAACCTGTTCCAAAGAACTGTCTATCTCTGCAACTGATGACGAATCCTGCTACAACTGTTGATCATAAGTATCCACAATCACTTCAACCTATAAGGATTGATCATGTAGAGAATGAACAAGAGATTCTGGAACCCTCATGACAACTAAAACTGGTAATTCTACATCAAGAAGAAGAGGCAAATCATGAATACTGTCCCCCAAATCTATCACTAAACCTATATTTGGAAGATTGGATGTACCCTGCTTTTTTGGACCTATCACTGTGGCAATGTATGCATGCAAACTGAACTGATGAAGTGATCTCTCACTATATTTGTTGATAGAAATCTACGTGTCTGAATCTATTGAAGCACTATCACTGAAATCACTTTCAGCATCCAAATTGTATGATGTGCGAAGAGGAGTAGAGGACAAGCTGGGTGAACTTTCCTCAAAGTATACATCCTTCTCCACAAAAATTTGATGTGTCTCAAGATCTAGAAGTTTGTATGCCTTCACACTGTCTTCATCACCAATGAAAGTACAATGCCAAGATGATTGTTCCTTGCATCCCTTGGAAGATCTCTTTTTCCATGTAGGAAAACCGAAGACTTTGAAGTGTGTCACAATAGGTTTTCTACTGCACCATGCCTGAAAAGGAGTTTTGCCATCTAAGGCTGGATGAGGAGAATGATAAAGAATGTGAGTGGCACTTGAGATTGCTTCGACTTCTAATGATGGATCTAGAGACTTGGCTTGTATCATGCAAGTTGCCATGGACTTAAGAGTTCGGATCCTCAAAGCTACAACATATGTCTTATGCAAACTGAATGGTGGCAGAGTCTGAAGATCAATTCCCTCATGTCTGCAAAAGTCCTTAAGTCTTCTATTCACATCCATGTTTCCATTGTCCATTCAGAGTACTTTGATGGCATTTTTGGGTTTTCGTTCTACATGAGCCTTGAAGTCTAGAAACTTGTCCAACACTTCATTCTTACTATGTAGAAAGTAGACCCAAGTGAACCTTGAAAAGTCATCAACTAAAGTGAGTATGTAGTGACCTTGGCTGAATGCAAGAGGACCTACTAATACCATGTGAACTATCTATAGAACACCAGTTGCTCTAGAAGACTTCCCCCTTTGTAACTTCCCCTCTAGATGCATATCCACTGAATCTGTTGAACACTCACCCTTAGAAAAGTTGATTTGAGGTAGACCTTTCACCATTTGGTATGTGCAAATTTTATGAAGATAGCGGTAGTCAAGATGACCATACCACTCATGCCATAATTGCATGTTTGAATTAGATTGAGATAACAAGGCCTTTGAAGGAGACTTGGGTAAAAAGTGAGAGAAAGAGTACAACCTCTTATGATCATTCACTTTCCCCATTGCAACCAAGGAATTGTCTTTAAGACTATGCACTTTTACTGAGTCTGGAAGGAACTCAACTCTATGTCCATCTTTGAGGTGAGTGATTTGGTAGATTGAAAGGAGATTTGAACTTAGGTTTGGAACATAGAGAACCCAAAAATGAATTTCGAAAAATGACAAGATAGTGAAATTAATTCCAAAAATTTTGAAAATGAATTTCAAAAATGCCCACAAACCAAAGAAGTAAGTTAAATTAGGTATGAAAATTAAACAATCAGATCAATAAAAATGATCATATCCAATTGCAAATCGGTGCCTTCGAGTGTTGGTTTGTAAAAAAAATTTGCTACAAGATCAACTTTCACCTAATATAGGTGAGTTTGTAGTCAATCTTCACCGAATCGATGCTCTAGATGCAACAGTAAGGTTAGATTTGGCTCTAGACACTTCCAATTTTTGTGGATCCTTCGGATTCCTATCGAGGTGCTGAAGCATGAACGGTCTTGAACGACTACATGATGGTAATCATCCTTAGCTCTAATACCATGTAAGAATTTGGCTTAGGCTAGAATTCACCCAAGAACTAAAGAACTCAACACAAGCACACAGTAGACCAAAATAGACAGAGTATGATCAGAATGATGATATTCATTGAATAATTGGATTCAAGAGTACACTAGGAATGCATGAATATAAAGGCCTCAGGAGAGCTTCTAGAATGCATAGAAGTCAACATCATGATATGTCATACAACCAGGCACATATCCACCAGATATGGGTTATCCTCCATTAAGCACGGGATTAAGTGCGATGATGTGAGGATAAGCCTACAATGGTGTAGCACGCAAATCAGTGGAGTAGACAACATGTACTAAATGAGGAGTGCTGATAACTATGTTGTCATCATGACAACTCAGTGAATGATGCATACTCTTGTGTTGTAGACACCATGTGCATAATTAGAGTTGCGTAACTCAATGAGAGTTCACAAACTCCTAAGTGTCTCACCTAAAATAATAAAAAAATAATGCATTAACCTAAGTAAAACTTAAGTAAGTGTAATAAGTAAATACTTATTTACACCAACAGTTAAAAGGAATTTACCATAAAAGTGAAAATCAATTATAAGGTGGCCTTTAGAATGCAATGTAAAATTTTATGCTTGTTTTCTCCATAACCAGGCTTTACCATGCCTTAAAAATTGCCCTATAACTAATTTAGATGCTCAATAATCAAATTTTCCCTTTTTGTTACCAATGCCCCTGATTTCACAAACTGAGCTGTAGCACAAATTGGTCAATACTAGTGCAAAAATAGACTTCAAATTTGGAAAGTCTAGGTTCTCTTGGTTCCAACAGTATATTGGACTACCCAATTTCGTTAAAAAATAATCTAGTTATGGCTGTTTGAAAATCAGGCCTCTACTCTGAACTACCTGGTCTACACTACTTTGAAATTTAAAGTTTCAAGAATTTTTAAATTATCTGAAGTTCAACTTTAGAAAATACCTTTTTTCATTTTAAAATGCTACACATACATACAACTTGTCTTTGTATCATGCAACTTGCCATGGACTTAAGAGTTTGGATCCTCAAAGCCACAACATATGTCCTATGCAAACTAAATGGTGGTGGAGTCTAAAGATCAATTCCCTCATGTCTGCAAAAGTCCTTAAGTCTTCTATTCACATCCATGTTTCCATTGTCCATTCGGAGTACTTTGATGGCCTTTCTGGGTTTTCGTTCTACATGAGCCTTGAAGTCTAGAAACTTGTCCAACACTTCATTCTTACTATGTAGAAAGTAGACCCAAGTCCTGGCTGAATGCAAAAGGACCTACTAATACCATGTGAACTATCTATAGAACACCAGTTGCTCTAGAAGACTTCCCTCTTTGTAACTTCCCCTCTAGATGCATATCCACTAAATCTGTTGAACACTCACCCTTAGAAAAGTTGATTTGAGGTAGACCTTTCACCATTTGGTATGTGCAAAGTTTCTGAAGATAGTGGTAGTCAAGATGACCATACCACTCATGCCATAATTGCATGTTTGAATTAGATTGAGATAACAAGGCCTTTGAAGGAGACTTGGGTACAAAGTGAGAGAAAGAGTACAACATCTTGTGATCATTCACTTTCCCCATTGCAACCAAGGAATTGTCTTTAAGACTATGCACTTTTACTGAGTCTGGAAGGAATTCAACTCTATGTCCATCTTTGAGGTGAGTGATTTGGTAGATTGAAAGGAGATTTGAACTTAGGTTTGGAACATAGAGAACCCAAAAATGAATTTCAAAAAATGACAAGTTAGTGAAATTAATTCCAAAAATTTCGAAAATGAATTTCAAAAAATTCCCACAAAGCAAAGAAGTAAATTAAATCAGATATAAAAATTAAACAATCAGATCAATAAAAATGATCATATCCAATTGCAAATCAGTAACTTCGGGTGTTGGTTTGTAAAAAAAAAATTCTTCAAGATCAACTTTCACCTAATATAGGTGAGTTTGTAGTCAATCTTCACCGAATCGACGATCTAGATACAACCGTAAGGTTAGATTTGGCTCTAGACGCTTCCAATTTTTGTGGATCCTTCAGATTCCTATTGAGATGTTGAAGCATGAACGGTCTTGAACGGATACATGATGAGAATCCTCCTTAGCTCTAATACCATGTAAGAATTTGGCTTAGGCTAGAATTCACCCAAGAACTAAAGAACTCAACACAAGCACACAATAGACCAAAATAGACAGAGTATGATCAGAATGATGATATTCATTGAATAATTGGATTCAAGAGTACACTAGGAGTGCATGAATATAAAGGCCTCAGGAGAGCTTCTAGAATGCATAGAAGTTAGCATCATGATATGTCATACAACCAGGCACATATCCACCAGATATGGGTTATCCTCCATTAAGCACAGGATTAAGTGCGATGATGTGAGGATAAGCCTAAAATGGTGTAGCACGCAAATCAGTGGAGTAGACAACATGTACTAAATGAGGAGTGTTGATAACTATGTTGTCATCATGACAACTCAGTGAATGATGCATACTCTTGCATTATAGACACCATGTGCATAATTATAGTTGTGTAACTCAATGAGAGTTCACAAACTCCTAAGTGTCTCACCTAAAATAATAAAAAAATAATGCATTAAACTAAGTAAAACTTAAGTAAGTGTAATAAGTAAGTACTTATTTACACCAACAGTTAAAAGGAATTTACCATAAAAGTGAAAATCAGTTATAGGGTGGCCTTCAAAATGCAATGTAACCTTTTATGCTTGTTTTCTCCATAACCAGGCTTTACCATGGCTTAAAAATTGCCCTATAACTAATTTAGATGCTCAATAATCAAATTTTCCCTTTCTGTTACCAATGCCCCTGATTTCACAAACTAACCTATAGCTCAAATTGGTGAATACCAGTGCAAAAATTGACTTCAAATTTGGAAAGTCTAGGTTCTAAAGGTTCCAATAGTATATTGGACTACCCAATTTGGTTAAAAAATAATCTAGTTATGGCTGTTTGAAAATTAGGCCTCTACTCTGAACTACCTAGTCTACACTACTTTGAAATTTAAAATTTCAAGAATTTTGAAATTATCTGAAGTTCAACTTTAGAAAATACCTTTTTGCATTTTAAAATGCTACATGTACATACCCCCTTTTTTTTGAAAAACTAACTTAAATCACCTTTTAAAAACATTTTATTTTTTCCCAATATGCCTTTACTCGAGTCAACCAGGTTTGACCACTTTGCCATGTGTCTACACGTGATTGGCTAACTGCTCCATCTGGATTCCACATGGCATCATCTCAGTGGTCCTCTATTTTACATGCCATGTCACTGCCCACTTTGCCACATGTCATTCACCTCCGGACCTGTCACTGCCTACTCATCATTGATGAAGTCGCCATGTTAGCAAGGGTGCTATGTCGCTATGGTTAACTTTCAAGAAACTTCCATTGGCGACATAGCACCTACCACAAGATCTTCCACATTTCGTAATCTCCTTGTTCTATCTGCAATCTCACCACATCATCACTTGCTCCGAAGTACCACATCACTGCTTTGTCACTATTTTGGCTACCACTTGTCCTTTTCTAATTGGTTGAGGACCTCAAGTGGGACCCACCTGTCTTCCCACACACTTCGCTGGATTTCAAGATCTTCTAGCAAGGCGCTATGTCGCCATTGAATAACCTTACCATTTTTTGATGGCGCTATAGCGCCTTCCCGAATTTTCAACTTTTCAGTCGCTTAGGCAATGATGACATCATCATCCCTTTTTTGCATTTTTATTTAAAATTTTGCGTAGACCCCACACTGATGTCATCCTTCTTTATTGCACCACATCTAGATCGAGCCCACCACGCGAGTGCTATGTTTACAAAAGGCTCCTTTCTTTACTTCACAATACATACTATTTGAAATGTTATTTAAACATTTAAAAGCACTCCCACATAATCAATATGGGATAAAGCTCTTTCCTTGTGGCTTCATTCAATGCATGGATTGCTTGTGTTTTCCTTGCCTTTCAGCGTGATCCTACTATTGAAGAAGCTTTTTTCTCCTTTAAATGGTCGTGTGAACTTTTAGTGCTCTTCGCTGGTGGATTTCTTTCAAAATGCTTGCATGGATGCATTTTACATGGCAGGGTAGACTGTTCCTTTGTTGCTTGCGTGATCTCCACTTTATATGCCCTCACTACCTATGAATTTCCTTTTATACTTGTTTTAAAACTTCTTGTCATTTTCAGCATGGAAGGTTCTATTTTTCAATGCAATGACTACCCTTCTATTCATGTGTTGATTGCTCAATGTGTGAGTTTCTCTCTATATTGGTGTGGAGGGTTCTATTTTTCTGCTTGCAGGCCTATGTGAGATATATTTTAAAAGATGCCTTTCTATTCCTTCCAAGGCATTTGGTGTCTCTACTTCTTTCAACCGCTCCCACCTTTGAAAACATGTATGCCTTCCTGTGGTCTTGGTTGATTTGAAACTGCTACTCCCTTTTTAAATGCATGGAGCTCCCTTTTAAACATGTTCACCCTCTATGATTGACTACGTCTTAATTCCTCTATTTAAACATGCGGGTTGGAGTCTTTTCTTATTATGCATTGACTACTACCTCATGCAAATGTGTGCCTCTTATCAACTTGCCTACATATTATGTTGGTGTTTGAAAATGCTGGAGGGTTTTCAATTATCCTGATGAGAACGAAACACATATAGGGGCAGCTAACTCTCATTTTCAACATACCCATTCAGACACTAGGCCAACTATAAGGCATGACCCTTCTTCTTCTTTAGGCTCTACAGAACCTAGGCGTGTGAACCTATAGATTCTTTATATGGTACCAGTTATCAAAGCATACACTGAATCTAATATGAAGTAGATAAAACCCTTATTTCTCCTGATAACTCATGAAATAACATCAATCTATAGTAGCTAAATGCAGATCTAGGAATCTCATAAGTTGAGTGAGGGAATTCTATTATAGGTCTTCAACATGAAAAGGGGAAAAATGTTTGATTATTGATGTTGATCTCAAAAAAACATGATATGAACAACACAACCTTATGATCCTTCAAAATGATCAGTGCCTTATCTATTGGGCAATTCACACAAAACCCTAACACACATCCCTAAAAGTCACTAACATATGCCATACATCAGGACTTCCTGATCTATCTATCCACTTTGTGAATTAGACATCTGCATCCTTTTGAACCTCATACTCAAGTTATCCCTTCATGAAATCTGCAATCCTATGATGATGAATAAGGCATTTACATAACTCTTTGAGTCATAAGCAAAATAAACCAACATATACAACCAATAGATTGCAACTGAGTTTCATATTCTTTGTTTACAAAACACAAAAGATCACAAACAACATGAATGGGAGACAATATATCAGAATGAAGCTTGACTTGTTGCTGCCTTATCATTCATTTCCTTGAAACAAATTACAATAAGATGCATGAAATCTAAATGCAAAGCTACCTAACATATCAGAACTATCTGTATTCTTATTTCTTGCTATTCATTACATGAGAAATTTGCTGAAGAATGGTATCATAGATTTGAGAGAACTCAAGATTGGAACTGCATCAAGACTGGACCAAAAAAAACCCTCAAAAAGAATGAAAGATAGAAAGATATAGCAAGGGAAAGAATCTTGGATCTGATCTTCAAGTGACAAGTGTCCATTTGAAATGCAATCCTCTATAACTGAATAACTTCTTCCTTCCATCTCCCATTCTGATCTGATCTTCTGTTTCATCATTACATTGTAATTGATTGGAAAATATCTCTATTCAAATAATGAAATCTCTTGTTGAGTCATTAGAATATTTGATTTACCTTATGAAAATACTGGTAAAATTTGAGATTTTATTGAGTGAATACTCTCAGAATTTGACCCATACTATATTTCAACTATCTTTTAACCACATTCAGGTCATTTTTATGTTATAAAATCAAATCTAAACTTCTTGGTTTGAATACAATTGCAATTTAGGTATGTGAGACAAATCCTCCTATAGCTCAAACAAACTTCTACCTGTGCAAAAACTAACCTCATATTTGGAAAATTTAGATCTTCCCAGTTTCGGCGATATATTGGAGTGCATATCTAGCCTCCCGAAAATGCCCAAAAAGTCAATTCAAAAAATGCTCCTCTGTTACAAAACCCAGGTCTGCATCCTTAACATTTAAATTTTTTGAAAAATTTAAGTGAGTCTACAGTTTAAACTTTAAAATATGACCCTTTTGAATTTAAAAAGTTTGACGTGCATTTAAAATGATTAAAAATAATTTTGTAAACAAATCTTTAACAAAAATAATAATAAAATATTGTTATTTTTAATTCCTCAATATTGCCTTGACCCTTTGAATCTGGGGTCAACCTCCAGTTGACTGACTGCAACGTGGCATTATTTGATCGGTTGCCTATTCCTTCATCTTCCATGTCACCATCTACTCTGGGCCCAGGGACACGTGGCAAAATCTTGCTTTCTCGCATTATTTATCTTCCTTGCATCTTCTTTTTGCAGCAATGTAGGCACCGCAGGATCTGCTACGTGGCATCATCCTATGCCTCCGTCTGCAACTGCATGTTTGTGCCACCTCATTAATAGCTAAGACCTACTGCCATGTGTAAGAATCTCACTTTCTCGCTTTATTTAATTAGTGCGCACTTTGTTTTTGCGACGAAGCGGGCACCCGTCGATCTCCACCACGTGGCATCATCTCGTGCGTCCACTCATCAACTCGCCACATCATCACAATTACTTTTCCATTCAAAATTTTGTTAGAGTCACCATCTAGCTGGATTTGGTTGTCTAACACACAAGGGGCCCACCATGAGCATACTTCATGCCTTTCAAAAGGCGTGTCTTATTGGACACTCTACAATGTGTAAGGAATCATATTTAAAAACATAACAATTCCACCACAAGGAAAATGTGGGATAATGCTTTTTGGGATGTTTTCACAAGTGCTAGCTCTGGCTTGGCATGAATGCTTCTTAGTGCACAAGTTCCTCCTAACATTAGCCGCTTTATCTAATCTTGTTGCCACTGCTCTTTGCTTCCATTTCTTTTAAACAATTTGTAGAGGCTTCCTTTGCATAGTTGTGGCTGTAGGTTACTTTGTTTAAAGTTTAACCGTGAGCTTTTTCTATTTTATACTAGCTTCTGAAATGGGCGTGAGATGTTCTTTATTTCCTTGCAGCCCTTAATTGAGCTTTCTCCGTTTGACTGCGGATTCTCTCATGTTTGGTGCAGACTCCTTTTTGCCTTGGTGTCGACCCCTATTGTGATTGTATCTTGCCACTCCCCTGCATGGATTTCCTATTCTTTGAAGCGTGTGGGGGCTTGTTTTCAACTAGTCTACGACTTCTTTTATGTCTTCTATCACTTGAATCTTGCCTGCTTTATGTCATGGACCTGCCACTGGGAGTGAATGTTACTTATTAGACACGGGCTGCTTGTTCCTGCTGCGGCTTTGCTCTTTGTCTGCTTGCTTCCACTTCATATTTTCTTGGCACCTCTTCTATTTGGCATGGCTTTGAAGCTATTTTCAAACTGTAGCCTCTTCTCTTCATATGCCTCCTGCCTCTGATGTGGCATTGACTTGTATTCTTTTCAATTTGCAAGTTTCTTTGTCGATATGGGGGTCCTCTTTTATAACTACGGATTCTTCTTCCTTAAAGACTGTTGTTTCCACCTTACTTGGTGCCTACCTCCACATTTCCCCTTAGAAATCTATAAATGTATGCCAAGTAGATTTCCATGAATAGGCTGACACAAATTCAAGTATACATGATCACTTGCTACAAAATCTTTAAATTTTGAAGGCTTAGGAGATGTTCCAAGAGCTTATGCTAAAATTCTTGATCCTCTTATAGGATCTGAGTGCTTCCTCTTTCTTTTTTCATGTTTTTTTCTCCACATTCTACCTTTGTTTCCATGAGCATTGATCTTTTAAAAGTATTTTTGTTATGAAATAATGCTCATAAACATACCTGTCAATCGTTTCTTTGGCTCTTTTACACAACTTGATAACACAGTTGAAATTAGTATAATTAATGCCCCACTTGGAAAACCTATAACTGTCCCCCTTTTATTTTATGTTATAAAACTTTGTGCTCTTTCCTTTATGTTTTCCCCTACTACAAGCTCATTCTCTATTGTGGGGCTTTTTCGTATAACGTTTTATTTCCATATTCATTTCATTTTCTTAGACTTCAATTTGCACCCAATCTTTATCAATTTGATGGAATCAGTCGGACCCCATAGTGGGTCTGACTAAAAAAAAATTTTGTTTTCGGATAACTGAACCTTCAAACTAATCGATCAAACCCATCATACTGATTAGAACCAAGTTCAACCACTGATCAATCAATTGAAACTCAATTTATCACTTTCTTGTAGACTGTCAAATTTGTGTCGGGAGGTCTGTTGACTGGCCTTAAAAATTGATCCAAACACTTAATCGGGCTCTAAAAATTGGCACACTAATTCGAGGTCAAAAGATATTCATTGTCAAAGTTGACCTCTCAGAATCACCTGTAGATAAACAAGTCAGAAAACACTAAACTGGGTTCAGAATTGGCTTCAAAAACTAGGTAAACTGACACTTGGAAGGATGAAAACTAGGGCATTGGTTCTTTGTCATGAGGACAATGTACTTTTATTATTTTGGCTCATGATGAATCACGGGGCACAAATGGTGATTAGTCCAATTGGGCTACTCAAAATTTGCAGATTAAAATCACTGACAAAACATTTTTTGCGAATGGAATGACCCTGGTAAAGTGTGAAGACAAATTCATCAAGTTCTAAAAACTGGCACACTTGTAGTATTTTTAGTGGACAATATAAGGGAACAAACCATAATCTAGTGAATCACAGATTAGGAGTTATAACATGATGAATAGGGGTACTGAAAAATTTGCAAATGCAACACCAGTAAAAACTTACAAATTGCATTTGGAATCGCATTTGAAAACTAATCAAATGGATTTTTCATAAGCTACAACTTGAAATAGAACAAGTCTCTAACCTCTACAATACAATGCAAAATAAATTTTAGCATTTTGGTCAACTGGTCAAAAGTTATAGCACATCAAATAGGGCTTCCCAGAAATGTGAACAAAGTGCATCAGCATGAAAACAGTAAACTACCAACTTTGAGGGACTAAAAACCTAATCAAACGAACTCAAAATGACTCAAAATCTGAAACATAGGTTCTTGGGTATGGATATTAGATACTCCCAAAGAGGTGAGTCATGAAACATTTTTGGGTGCAAGATATTCAGTTGCAAACACAACCTCCTGTCGTTGTTTGACACTTGGTGTAAAATGCAGGTTTGAAACTAGCACAAAACAAGACTTCATGAAGTGGCTCAAAATGATAGTTTAACGTCACAGAATGCTTAGACAGGCTGAATAAAAAGTGTTAGAAACATTGAACACCTCTGGGACTTTACAGGTACAGTTGGGTACACAAGCATTTATGGGGCTTGATTTCTCAAAATTTGAAATGGGACTAAAAATGAAGCATGCAATTTTTCATCCCAATAGATTCCTTCTTGCTTGCTGCAGCTTCTTCTTGTAGTCTTTGACCATGGCGGCTTCAGTTGCTTTCACTCTATAATCACAGCCTCCTCTCACTTCTCATTTATTGTGAGACAAGCGGCCCCTATTTAGACTCAGCTTCACTTGCATTGGTTGCTTCAAGTCTTAAACTAAGATGCCTCCTATCACGATCTTCATCACTCCTAACGTCTCTCCAAACATTTTCCAATGTCGAGGGAACCTGCATGTCTTACTCCCCTGCATTCTGCATATTGATGGCATCCTTTATTTTGCATGGAGACTTCAAAATAGTACATGTGGCAAGACTCCACACATGGATGTTATTCCTCTATTAGTGTGATTGTGGAGACCTTTTGCATTAAAAGTTACACTTTAGTTGTTTTGCAACTTTGTTTTAATTACTTTCATCTCAGTGGAAAATGGAAAAACTTCATCTTTTCTCCTGCTGATGTTCTAAATGTTTCTTATAATGCATCTAAAGGCACTAATTTCTTTCTTTATAAGGAGTTAAGAAACATTAATTCAGACACCACATTTTGCATTGTAAGTTTCCCTTTCAAAACTTTTGATTTGCTCAACCTCTTCTTTAATTTGATGTAATTAGTCAGACCCCAAAGTGGGTCCAGCTAAAAAAAATTTTGTTTCCGAGCAACCGATATGCAAATTGATCCAATAATCTCCTTGAATTGATTGAAAAGAAATTCAAACAGTGAATAATGAACTAAAGATCATTTTACCCTTAATCTGCAAATTATCAAATTTTCGTCAGGAGGTCTATTGACTGCCTTTGAAAACTGACCCAAACCTCTGACCATGCTCTGAAAATTGGCACACTAACTCTCTATACCACATTCTTGCACCCTGTCAGATCTCGTCTCATGATGAATCTAGGGTCAAAAGATATTGACCATTAAGGTCGCCCCTTCAAAATTACCTGTACAAGAACATGTCAAAAAAAAAAAATTTTGGCTTTAGATTTGGCCTAGAAAACTAGGTAAATGAGCACATGGGAAAAATGAAACTTGGGGCATTGGTTCTCTGTCATGAGGACAATATGAATCTGTGATTTAGGTTCATGACAAATAACAGGGTGCAAATGGCAAACGCTCAAAGTAGGCTACTTGGAATCTGCAAATTGAAAGCACTACTAGAAAACATTTTTTGCAAATGGAATGGACCTAGAAAAGTATGTAGACGAATTCGTCAAGGCTTAAAAATTGACACACTTATAGTATTTTCAGAGTAGAATATAGGGAAACAAACCATTTGGTCCTACCATTCACAGGCACAAAGATATGACATCCCGAATAGGGCTCCCAATCAATCTACAAATAATGACAATAGTGAAAAGAGAGAAATTCCATTTGGAATCACATTTGAAAACTGATCAAATGGATTCGTCATAGGCTGAAACTTGAAATATAAAAAGTATCTGATATCTACAATGTAATGCAATAGGAATTTCAACATTTTAGTGACCTGGTCAAAAGTTATAACCTATCAAAAAGGGCTTCCCAGAATTAAGAATTAATTGCAAAAGCAAGAAAATAGTAACTGACCAACTTTGAGGGATTCAAAACCTAGTCAAACGAACTCGAAACGACTCAAAATATAAAACATAGGTTCTTAGGTATGGACACTAGACATTCCCAAAGCAAAAAGTCACAAAACATTTCTAGGTGTAGGATATTCAATGGCAAACACTGCCTCCTATCGCTTTTTGACACTTAGGATAAAATGCAGATTTGATGGATGCTCAAAACGGGATTTCACTAAATAGCTCGAAATGATGTTTTAACTTCACGAAACCGGTGGACATGCTAAATGGAGGGTGTTAGAAACATTGAACAGCATGTAGGCCTCATACTAATAGCCGGGTACAATCTCGTCAAAAGGGCATTTATAGACCTGATTTTCTCAAAATTTACGAAATGTGACTAAAAATGAAGCATGCAATTTTTAGTCCCAACAAAATCCACTAATTTGACTCTCTAAAATAATTAGATACAAAATAGATCAAAATTAACCACCAATTGATCATTTAAAACTCAATTGACTCCTTTTTCAAAATGTGGTTATCTAATAGGAAGGCCTATAGGATGGCTTTAAAATTGACTGAAACCAATGACCAGGCCCTAAGATGTGACATACAGATTCTTTGTTCCACATTCTTATACCTTATTAGATTTCACCTCATGAAAACATCTAGGTCAAAACTTATTGACCATCAAAGTTGTCTTCGTTGAACTGCCTACAAACAAACATGTCATAAAATAATAAAGAGCATTCAATTTTGGCTTCAAAAATAGGTCAAACTGACATTTGGGGGCACAAGAATTGGGGAATTAGTTTAATATCATGAGGAGAGTATAAATTTTTGATTTGGGCTCATGATGAATAACTAGGTGCATTTGGAAAGGGGTCAAAGTTAGGTACTTAGAATTGTAAGACTGTGGACACTAGTAGAACAAAAAATTTCACAAACAGAATGGACCTGGGAAAGTGTGTAAATTTTTTTTTCAAGACTTGAAAATTGGCACATATAAATTATTTTCAAATTATAACATAGTGGTACAATCTATTTGGTCTTATCTATTACAGATTCAGAGTTATGAAATCCCAAGTAGGGGTTTCGATCAATCTGCACTTTTAGACACTAGTTAAACTTCATAAATTGCATTTGGAGCCACATTTGAAAACTAATCAAATAGATTTTTTATAGGCTAAAATATAGAAAATAGGAAGTTTCTAACCCATAGAATGAAATTCAAAAGGAATTTTGTCATTTTGGTCAACTGGGTTAAAGTTATAACTGGTCAAATAGGGCTTCTTGAAATTCTGAGAAATATGCTTCAGCATGACAACATTAAACGACCAACATTGAGGGATTCAAAACCTAGTCAAAAAATATTCAAATAACTTGAAATATTAAGCATAGGTTCTTTGATATGCATACTAAACATTCCCAAAGAAAAAATTCATGAAACTTAACTAGGTGTGCAATATTCAGTTACAAACTAGCCTTCCTATTGCTATTTGACACTTGGGAAAAAATATAGATTTGGACAATGCTCAAAATGAAACTTGACAAAATGATTCAAAATGGAAATTTATCCTCATAGGACTAATGCACATACTAAATGAAAAGTGTTAGAAACATGAAACACTTCATAGGCCTCAAAAAGATAGATGAGTACACATGCATTAAGATCCCTTACATGGGCTTAGTTTTCATAATGGTACTCAAAATTTGGACTTCAATTTGGAGTCCCAATAGATCTCCCAAATGGTTTTTGTTTCTCTATTTGTATTTTGTGTTTATGGGATTAAGGGGAGAACCATTCATTACTAACCCTAGATACTCTTGTGGGAAGATTGACTTCTTTTGAGTTGGACAACTTTGATAATTATGCTACTTCTTCTAACAATCTTGAATTTTCATTCAAAGCTAAACTAAATGTTGGTAGAAAAGTATGATACTCAAAAGGAAATCAAGTTTTTTGTGAAGATGAAGATGATTCAGATGAGAATCTTGTAGTCATTGAAGCTCTCATAGAAAAAAGGGCAGCAAGAGGAAAAGGAAAATTTAGAGGAAAGATTCTATTTATTTGTTTCTCATGTGAAGAAGTTGGTAACATTTCTGCAAGGTGTCCAAACAAAGAAGACGAAGATAAAATGAAGTTCATAAAGTTTAAAGCCAAGAAATAATTCAAAAGATACAAGGACTACAAAGGTAAAGGTAAGAAATCATGTTACATTGCAAAAGATTATGATAGTGATGAAGATGAGGATGAAGTAGTTTGTATTTCTATTAAAGATGAATATAATAATGAGAATAATGAAAAGATGACACTTATCTCTCATGTTAGAAAAAATGATACATGGATCATAGATAGTTTTTTTCTCATCACATGAGTGGTGATAATATAAAATTTTAACATTTAGAACACTATGATGGTTGAAGTTTTAGATTCAGAAATAATGAACAATGTTATGTAAAGGAGAAGGAATCATAGCATTAACTGATGAAATCAAATGTGAGAATTCCTATTGGGTTGAAGGAATAACATAATCAACTCAGTGTAACTCAGCTAAATAATATAGGATACATAGTTGAATTCATGAATGACAAAGCCTAACTTCTAGATGGAAAAGGAAAACTAGTTGGTATTGGAAATCAAACAAAAGGTAATTTGTTTTACCTAGGTTTCAATGAAAGATCTTCTTTATCTGCTCAAGTTGAAGAAATTTTCCTATTACATATAATAATGTTCCATGTCAACTTTGATAATCTAGTCAACATAAGAAAGAATAATAGAGTAAGAGGCATACCTTATCTAAAGAAGCCTAAGGTAGGAATGTGTAAACAATGTCAAATTGGTAAAATGAGTAAAACAAATTTTAAAAGTAAGTCTTATAACTCCGAAGAAGTTGTGAAACTAGTTCACCCACATCTTTGTGGACCAATTGGTGTAGAAATATATTATGGAGATGTATATTTAATTCTATTTGTTGATGATTATTCTAGAATGATGATTGCAATATTTTTAAAAGATAAGTTTGATGCTTTTCAAAAGTTTAAATATTATTTGGCTAGAGTTGAGAAAGAAACAAGAAATGATCTAGAATGCCTAAGATCAGATAGATGAGGAGAATTCATCTCAAACAAATTCAATGAGTTCTACATTGAAAGAGGAATCAAAAGACATGTATCAACACCTAGAACTCTAGAAAAAAATGGAATTGTAGAGAGAAGGAATAGATCCATCATGGAATGAGAAAAAACATTATTATCAAAGAAGAATGTTTCACCAAAATACTAAAGAGAAGCAATTAGCACAATAGTTCACACACTAAACCAAGTTCAATTGAAGAAATGTACAAACAAAACACCTTGTGAATTATGGTATGGATATAAGCCTAATGTTTTCTATCTTAGAGTATTTGGAAGAAAATCTTATATCTTAAAAGATGTAAGGAAAGGAAAGCTTGATGGAAAAAGTGATGAAGGCATACTCTTAGGGTACCCAAATAAAAACAAGGAATATAGATGTTTGAATCTTTTTGCTCACAAAGTCATAGAGATTGCACATGTGAAAATTGATGAGTTTGTAGAAAGAACTGAAGAATAGAGCAACAAAGAACCTGAAGATTACAAAAGGTTTGTGTTAGAAATAATAGTCCACCAAGATAAATGAGAGGGAGGGGGGGTGAATTAGTTATCTAATTAAAATAATTATCAACCTTAATTAATATTAACCATTCAATCAAAGTAAAAAACAACCATAAAAAGATGCACATAACACAATTATACTAGATTTGTTAACTAGGGAAACCCTTGATCGAAGGGAAAACCCCAGTGGGAATGATCCCCACAAGGATATATTGATATATATTCCTTGTTAGAGGATGGACCCTATTAGGAGTCTATAAATGCATTCAATATATAAGAGTCCCTAGTAGGAGACTTAATCCCTGTTAGGAGATCAATCTTGTTAAGAGTTGTGCCAACCCTGTTAGGAGTTGTAGAAGGCAAGAGGACCCATTTTCCAAACAACTTCTAGGGCAAGACCACTAAAATCATTATCCAACTAATTTCTTAACTATTCCTTGCAGAATAATTGTATGTATTGTGGTTTAACCTCTTTCTTCTATCCTATCAACTAGATCAAACACTATTAGACCTTGTAGACTAGTTCACAAACCTCAAATTGAAATATCAAACCTCGGATCTCACAATAAAACTTTGAAAATGAAGTTTTCTCCAACTTCGCTTTGCTCTACTTCTCTTCACATTCTACTCTTTGTTCTTCCTTCAATCCTTCATACATTCCATTCATGATTAAGGAAAATTTCCTTCCTTTATATCAAATCCATAAAAAAATTCCTTGAATTGGCTATTACACCTTCTCAATTAATTATTATAGGACCTCATTAAGAACATTTTACACTTAGCAATAACATTAATTTGTCACCTTGTAACTTAAATAACTTTCCATACATGTAAAACCATGATGAGTGAGCTTCACCATGTTATCTCTAGAATTTCTTCTACACATCTTTAACTTCAGCTTCTTAGAATATTAATTCTACTAAGAGATATAAAAATTTTACCAGAATATGCTTCTATAAACTCTATCTTAAAACAATCTTCACCAAAACTTGCATAACTTCTTCCAGACTTAATATATTATGCTTCCAAGGTTAGATTCATATACTAGACACTTAGTAGTATCTCCCTTTAGCCTTTCTTAGTCATAATGATCAAGGATTTATCTCTCTTGATCTTTCCATTGTTCTTTTGCTAGATACCATAGAAAACTACCATGTTGACATCAATGTCAAACACAATCATGAATATAATATATCATCATGATAATGATATAATCATGTTTCTAAAATACTCCCCCATAGAGGTATCATCAATATTCATGCTTCCAATAGTTTTCATACTATGAAGATCCGAAAACCTTACCTTAGAAGTATTAAACCAAGAAAAAAAGTGCACCTAGGAATTCAATGACATTTCAGCCCAAGTCATAGACAAAGGCAATCAAGTTACAGTAAGTTCAACCTGAGTTCCAACCCCAAGAAGTGCAACCTGAGTCACAGACAGTGCAACTTGAGTCTTAGGTAGTACTACCCAAGTTACAACCAGAGGAACCTGAGCATTAAGATGAAGATCTTGAAGAACCAAGTGAACCAAGTTCTAAGGAAAGAAAGAAAGATCCAAGGCTTGCAAAATATCTTAGAAAGCATCATGAACCTGATCAAATATTTGGAGTAGAGATAGAAGACATATGGAAAATGATCAAACTAAAAGGTAATTGTTTACTTAGTAAAGTTCAACCTAGATATTTAAAAGATGAAGGTTGGATAAAACCAATGAATGAAGAGATTGAGAAAATAGAAAAGAATAAAATCTAGTCTCTTGTTCTTAGAACCAAGTATAAAAATGTAACTGGTACAAAATGGATATTCAAAAATAAAATGAATGAGAAAGGTGAAGTAAAAATAAACAAGGCAAGCCTTGTTTGCAAAGGTTATGCTCAAGAAGAAGGTATTTATTATGGGAAAAAAAATTCCCCTATTGCAAGCCTTGGATGAGTTAGAACACTTCTAGCATATGCAACACAAAAGGGATTCAAAATATATTAGATGGATGTTAAATAAACTTTCTTGAATGGAGTCTTAGAGGAAGAAGTCTACATTAATCATCCTAAAGGTTTTATAGATCCAAGCCAAAGATACATGGTATGTAAACTTCATAAAGCCCTATATGGATTAAAATAAGCTCCTAGAGCATGGTATTAAATACTTCATGGATATCTAGTAAAAATGGGTTTTGATAAGGCAAATGATAACAACAATTTGTATATCAAGGAAGGACCTCAAGAAAAGATATTGATTGCCAAAAAAGTTATAGATGATATCTTATTTACAGTATATGATACCTTATATGAATCATTATCTAAAGAAATGAGGAAAGAATTCAAAATTTCTATGTTTGGAGAAATTAAATTATTTGTGGGTCTACTATTTAATCAAATGAAGGATAGGATATTTATCCCTCAATAAAAATAAATAAAGGAAACATTGAAAGTGTTTGGAATAAAAGATTCTAAACTAGTTGGTACACCTATGTCTAATAGACATAAGTGTTGAAGTTGATGAAAGATCAACCCCACAACTCCCAAGAATCACATGCATGCAAACACTTGTCACAAAAAGAGAGAAGAAAAATCCATAGAGGCTATAATTCCTAGATCCATAGATGAGACATTCTTGATGACAAAAAAGAAGAAGACATTTCTATAATCAAAAGTGAATGAATTAATTACAAAGAGATAAATCCTTGTAAAAGGAGATAAAAAATCTAACAGGTAATTAACCTAGGTTGCATGATAATAATTGATAAAAGAATTAATTATTATATGCCTAAAGTTTATCTTAAGTAAGCTAGAGATAATAAGTGACTTAATAATTAAATTAATATGATTTATTAATAAGAAAATACTTTATTAATCTAAGACCCCCCTTAAGATAAACTTAGGGAGTAGCTTTTAACCTAGAAACTACTATTGAAAGAAGAATTGGGTCCTAGCAACAAGGCTTGATGAGGTACTCAAGCACAAAAATATATTTTTAAAAAGGAGAAATAGAGAAAACCATATGGGAAAAATCATACTCGAAAAAGAGATGTGATGGCCTAATTTTTCACCCAGTAATTTTTTTTTGAGATATCCCATGAAAATCAGGAAGAAAGTTTATTTTAGTGTCTTAGGGTTTGTGGAAGTATGTTTTTCCTCATGAGAAAACCCTAGGGCAATGGTCATATATTATGTTTCATTGATTTTTCATAAATTTATATGAAAGTATTAAATAGGGATATATAAAAAAAAATTTGGTTATACATGATTTTATAGCCCTAGGTCATTTGATCATTTATCATACTATAAGTCAATGTCTCTAAAGTTTTTTAACCTGAGATGTCATGAAATAATTTTAGTCACTTTATCACTTTAGTTTGATATCTAACTATTTTAGAAGTTTCAAAGTAGCAAAGCAGTCATCATGAAATCACAGATGTTAGTACTAACTACCAAGTTAGGGTTGTGAGGGAGTGATTCACTAAAGATTGCATGATCACAGCTTGGTTTTGGCTTAAATAATCATATGTTGTGAAGGTTTTGGAGATAATCATGGTAATCAAAGTTTAAACCATCATAGCCTCACATATAGTTAAGATTAACTTGAGGTTACAGCTGTGAAGCAATGAAAGCTTGTAAATCATGGTTTCATAGGGTTAAAGCTACTATTAAAGTTTATGGTTGCGAGACTACGAAAAAAAGAAAGGTTAAAGTTAAATAGCTATCGCTCCATTGTAAGAAGTTAGATAAAATCTAAAATCTAAGTTGAAAAGGTGCAAAAGGTAACAAAAATAGTTAAGTTCAAGATTATCACTTCATTGCCTACAATTAATAGTAATCCATAGTTAAGGTGGTGAAGCAATGAAAGCATGTAATCACAACTTAATAGGGTTAAGAGATGAGTTAAAGTTCAAGTTGTGAGGTTACAATGGAAGCTAATAGTTAACTTCAAATGGTTATTGCAAATTCATAGGTGATAAAGTAGTTAAGACATTTTGAGTTGCAAAGTAGTGACAAAGAGCTAGGACAATTAAATTTTAAGCCATCGTAGTTTTACAAGGGGCAAAGTTTGACTTACAATCAAGGTAGAAAAGTGGATAAAGCTTAAAAATAACTTATTTATATGGTCAAATAATGAATAAATTTTGGAGTTACAAAGCTGCAAAGAGCATTTAACAGTCAAAAGAAATAGTTATCGCACCATCGCAAAGTTTAAGTTGTAGTTAAATTTTTTGGTCATGAAGCCACAAAACAAGGTAGTAGTTAATAAATACAATTCATTAAACTATCACAAAAGATGAGATGTTAAGTCCTTAACCACATATAAGTTGTGAAAAGGTCAATCTAAAAGGTTTCTCTACTTCATAGGTGAAAGTTGTAGTTAAAATTGTAAAGGGAGATGTTGGATTAATAAAATAGCAAATAACTACTTCACTAGGTCATTGTAGTTAACACAATAAATAGATAATAGGCCACAAAAGTGGTAGATAGTTATTTTGATGGTTATCTCCAATTTTTACTAATTGGTTAACTAAAATTATGAACAATTGTGAAGAAGTGATAAAGGATAGAATGAAGGAAGAGAAGCTTCACAAGATTAACATCACAGTTAGGGATTTAAGTGGTGAGGATGTGAAACTATTAAGATAGCTTTCCTTGCATGGTTGCAACTAGAAATAAAGGAAGGTAAGAAACCATGGTGAAAAAAAGAATAAAAATAATCGTAGCTTTGCAGCCTTAAATTTTAAATGCATAAAATAATTTTAAACGAACATGTTTGAGCTGGAAAAAAGAGATATTAGCTAGAAGTATGAATAATGAAAAAGTGAAGATATTGCCAGCTTTTTGAGAATTGATAGGATTTAGACATGCTGGTTTTAAATGTCATTAATGTCATGTTCCCTTTGTAGAAACAAATAAATTCCAAGAGAAGTAGTAATTTCATTACCAATTGCATAAGTGTTTGATATTTTAGAAGAAAGTTTGAGCTACAGAGTGAATTTGAGCAAGTGTCCAGCATACAATAGTAAAAATTATTGAGATAATTTTGTAGAAATGGCATAGAAAGAAAGTTAATTAATTGCACATGCACAAATTGAAGAGTCTACTTTGAAAAAAGAGAGCCCTATCTCATTTGTAGAGGAATGGGTGTAGATTCTACTTGGTTCTTTCAATGCATAGTCTGCAAATGATCGTGTGTTAAAAGATCCCTACATATTTCATAGATATGCAGAGGTTCCTGATAGGAATAGAAGTGAATTTTTTTGGTTCTTCTACAAAAAATAAAATAGAGAAGGTCCCTAATTTAAACCCTTGGATAGAGATTTGGGAAAGCTAATTATGCTTGAGGTCTTTTTGGATGTTGATCTAGTAAAGGCCTTGATAAAATCTTACAACCCAGTCAACAAGTCATTTTATAGGAAAGATAGAGGCATGTTCTTTGCACTAGATAAGGAAACATTTATAGAAGCCTTTGATTTGGGAGGTCTAATGTCATTGCTTATTGGCATGGACAAATTAAATGAAAATTTTAAGAATAAGAAGAGCTTCTACATGGGTAGAACAATGATAAGACACATTTTATGTCTAGGAAAGAAAAAGGGGAAATTCCAAAGGAGGTGGAAGACCTTATGCCCTTGGAATTATTTCAAAGATATATCCAAAATACCATTTTTTGGTATAAATGAAGCCCTAGGTTCAGATATAACCATGAATGCTTTTGGTGGACATTATGTCATATCTTTGAATATCCAAGATTGTAACACATATGTTGGATATGATTTTGTGACCTACATCATCAATAAGATCCATGTTGAAATTTTTGCTACACAAGAGGTAGTAGTGAAGAACTTCAGGTTCCATCATTACTCCTTGATCATTCATTTGATCCTATTTAGAAATGTACAATTCTTTGATTAGAGCTTCTTTGAGTGTACAAAGGAATGGGGAGAAAGGATACTTGTACAAAGATGGACAAGGGTATGGAAATGATTCTCCCCATATTCAAATTTTATTTCTTTTTATAATGACTTTGTGTACCCTATCTTAAAAATGATAAGACTTGTTAATGAAAGGGACCTAGAAGTGTTAGGAAGGTGGTTAAGCCCAATTTGTGTTTTGATGTGGGGAAACAATTAGGGCATGATTAAGGAAATGTTTCTTCTTGAGGAATATACTATAATTAGAATTTATGGATGCCCTCAACCACCTCACATTCTACCAAATTATGTCCCAGAGAGACGATGGTTTGTAGAAGTTTTTTGGCAATTAATCTTATTGTATAGAGAATATCTAGTCCAAACTATCAACAAGGGAATATTTTTGTGTAGATGTACTAAAGTAAGAGATTTTGATGTAAGGAAAAATTCTATAAAGGAAATCAATTCTTTCTTAAGAATATTTAAATTTCTAATTAGGCTTGCAAAAATATATGACCCTTGTAATAGAGTTAGAAATGCCTTAAAGAAAATGAGGGGATATACTTTATGTCGTACAAAATGTTTATGAGAGGAGGATATCATTTTTGATTGTCTAGATGAGAATGTATGTAAGGAAAGAATGTTTAAACACAAAAAAATTCTAAATTTTGAGTAGGAGATGAAAAAAGAAGATCCATCCTTTAAAGGATTTTATCTTGAGGTAGATTACTAGTCTAGGCTTGACAAATGTGTTCAAAATTTTGATGAGATATCAACATGAGTACTAGAAGAGATAAGAAGGAAGGTTGATCTTGAGTCTTTTAATGAAGAAATTATTGTAGAGGTAAGTGATGAAGAAGAGGATCAACCTGAAATTTCAGAGTGGGCTCAACAAAGGAGCAAGAAGCAAAAAATGGTGGAAATTCCACAAAAAGGCCCAAATCAAAGCCTTACATATGTTACCAAGGAATAACCAATGTTTTGATAATGTGAGGAGAAATTATCTAGTAGCTCAAGCTGTTGAGGATGAGAAAAGGGCTAAAAAATTACATCTATAGGCTCAAATGATTGATGATAGAATCATTGAGGCCAATGAATTTATAAGTGATGAAAATTTAATCAAAACTAAAAATTCAAAAGCTTCTTTTTTAAGCTAGAATAGAACAAGTTGTCTCTACAGATGAAACTAGGTGACTTTGATGAGGTAGTTTCTAAGATGACAGAAAAGCTACAAGAATATGATCCTACTATTGAAACTCTCATTGTGGAAGAGGTTAGAGAGATAATAAAAAGGAGTGGAATGGTTGTATTCCTAGGATGGGATATTAGTTCCTTAGTTTTATTGGATAAAATAAGGAGGCAAGACAAGATAATCTCATTTGAAGATGAGAATTAGTAGGGGAACTTGAGAGGGTCTAGGTATAACATTGATTCCCAAACCATGGCAATATGGAGTTTAGCTCTAGAACATCAAAAACCCACTTTCATAGAGATTAAAGAGTCCCCTAAGGGGAATTCCATATTTCAGAATGTGCATTCTACTTATAGCAACCAAATTTATGGATTACAAACTTCAACAATACTATTGGGAAAGAACAAGATTAATGTCCTAGAGGAATAGCTAGAAAGATCCTATGAGAGGTATATCGAAGCCAAGAAGCAATATGAGGACAAGAATTAGTAGGGTGAGTTGAGAGGGTCTAGGTATAACATTGATTCTGAAGCCATTGAAATATGGAGTTTAGCTCTAGAACATCAAAAGCCCACTCTCATAGAGACTAAAGAGTCAACTAAGGGGAATGTTAGATTTTTGAATGTGCACTCTACTTCTAGCAACCAAATTTATGGATTGTAAACTTCAAAAATGCTATTGGGAAAGAATAGGATTAATGTCCTAAAGGAATAGCTAGAAAGAGCCTATGGGATGTATATCCAAGCCAGAGAGCACTATGAGGAAGAAATGAAGAATACTTATGTCTTGGAGTAGAAAAATCTCAAATTAGAAAATGAGATAGTAGTATTGAAAAATACTGTAAGATCTACTACAGGGATTGAAGATATGGACATACACATATAAGGATATGCACCTAAAGTAGAGGATGTCACAAGACAAGCTATGGCTATTGATGATGAAGAATTAGAGTTCGAAAAAGAGATAGAAATTAGGACTATCAAGAATTTTCTAATTCACAAGATAAATTCATTGAAACTTGTTTCATAGAATGTGCATAGCAATTATCCTGTTTTACACGGGGCATAATACAAATGTTCTAAGGAAATTGCTATGATGTTTCCTTTATTCACTACATGGGGCCCTTACACCCAATTATTTGATAATCTTTTACATATGTTGACATAGAAGAAATAATTGCCAAAAGTAATGACCATTTCTGTAAGAAAACTGATTAATAAGGTAAAAGATTTAAATGGATTTTGTGTGGCTAAGATGTAGTTGATTTAGAATAAGATGAAATTAATAGCCACAGGAACACCAAATTTTGTACCCAACATTTTAGATAGTGGTGGAGTTAAGGAATAGATAGAATGGTAATCCTCTTTTGATGACATTCTAAATCACTCTAGGTTTATGGCCTACTACAATGGTGAAGCAAATGTTGTAGTAGTATATGACTTTATTTATGTATTATATAAGATAGAGTCAGAGATGGAAAAAATAACCACAAAGGTTAAGGCTGTAACATATGAAAATTGGAACAAATGCCTTGAAGAATTAAATGGAATTAGGGATGCCACTTGGCTTGATGTGGACAGTGATATAGCTATCTAGGAAGTTAAAGTAGAGATAAAAGCCCTACCATCTAGGGATAGTAATTAGGAAATGAAAGCCACTATTAAAGGAAAAAGTGGAAAAATAAAAAAGGAAAGGAAAGTGATAGGTTATCTAAGCACAATCATATTTATGCTAAAGATGCCTAGAGAAAGTGCCACTTCCTAGTTTTGCATTTGCTTCCCCAATTTTCTCTGAGTATAGAGAATATTTGCAATGTAACTATATATGAGTAATGTTAGTATGCTAATAGAAACCAAATTTAAATAAAGCTTCTACAAACTAAACAAAATTCATAAACTTCAAGATAGACTAAGATGAGCTCTCAATTGAAAATATGAGCCATTAATGGGCTCTCTCAATGAGAAGCTCTCTTGTTGAGTAGCTTTATCTAAATGGATAGGATGTATGCTCAATATACTTCCAAAGGCTTCAATGGATGATTGTGGATTTTTGGTGTGGATAGATGGCTTTAGTATGGATTTGGCTCTCAAAATAGCATTATAACTTTACTTCATGGATTGTGTTATTTTGCAAAAGGGAAGGATCCAATTTATAGGCAAGAGGCTTGAGGGATTGAGGGCTAAGATGCAAGGATGGGAAAAAGCTCATGGAGGGCTTAGATTGCATGAGAGGAGAGCACATGGATTGTGCTTCCTTACAACCAATCAAGGAGTGACACATGTCACATGGTGAGAGGATGGAGGAAAGGGGAAGGATGAGTCAACAAAGGAGGCTCAAGGGATAAAATCTTCATAAAGACCCTTCATAAGTGCTTTGTAAGAACATTTATGACTTTGTGGGCTTGATAAAGTTTTGTGGTTGAAGATATTTGTGAGAGATACCATGAAATTCGAATTTGAGGGTTTAGGGAGGTTTTAAGCTTGCTTAGGGTTGTAAAAATGATTAGAGGAAGGGTTAGAGATGGCTTAGGACCAGGCAAGTGGATGGCAAGTGGATTGCAATTAATGAGGGTGGGTGAAGGAGGAGATATTTGTTAACTTTGGTTTGAGTTAGCAAGTCTTAACCCATATTTAGGGAATGTGACAAGGTTAGGAGGGGATTAGGATTAGGGTTAAAGACATCTTCTAGAAGAGTCTAGGCTTTGGATGAGGATGAAGACTTTCTAGAAGAGTCTAGAACTTCCTAGGATAAGATTTTATGAAATAAATAAAGTTTTATTTATTTCAAGGGTTTGGGTTGAGGAGATATTTATTAAAACATTTTTAATAAACATGAGGATTAATATTTAATCTTGATTAAATATTTTGAGTTGGGATTAGGGGTAGGAAATGATGAGATTAGCCTTTAATCGAAATTAAAGAAGGATTAGAAGATTTTGGAAGAGGTTATCGGTCTTAAGGAAATTGGCCAACTTTTGGGAAAAAAATAAATTAATTATTTATTTTGGGATTTTTGGTCAATTTATTAATTAAATAATTAATAAATAAGGAAATAATGTTTAAATAAGATTTAAACATTTTTGGGAGGGATTTCTTAATTAAATATTTTTAATTAAGATAAAGGGATTTAATGGCATAAAAATAAATAAATAAATTAAATAATTAATTAATTAATAAATGATGATGTCATCAAGAATTTTTTAGAAAATAAAAATACTTTATTTTCTTAAAGGTTTTTTAGGTGTCTACATTTTTCCCCTCTTTGATGTGATGTCGCAAGTGGCATGACATCAAAGATAAGAAAATAAGATGCCCAAGGCTAGAGCAAAAGAGGAGAGAATGGACTGTGAGATGCCCCCTCAAGAAGGTGGTGGGGAGAGAAAGTAAGGCTCGACAACTTCTTGAAAAGTACAAGAATCCGAGATGAGCAAGAAGACTCAGATTTGCTTAAGAGAAGAGGTTTGGTTAGCTCAAACTCTCACTACGAGAGAATGATAAAGGGAGAATCAGAGGCACAAGAGGAAGCAAGCTTAAGATCTTAGGGATTGCAGAGGATGAAGGAGCGGAGCGCTATAAAAGGAATCTAGGATGGGGAGATGGATGAAGGGATTTAAAAAAGCTGATGCAACAGGATTTCAAAGAGTCAGATTGGCGGAAGATGGGTTTCGGAGATCCTTAGGACTAGGACTATGGATCTCGAAAGATGAGGCTTGGTGGATTGATTGGACTGGTGGATCCCTAAGACTAGGATTGTGGATCCCTAAACCTAAAAGTGCAGATTAATTCAAAGAGATACTGATGCATAAGTTGGGGTAGGAGAGACAGATGCTGGATATGGATGGGGGATAATGGAGATGAAGGAAAACCATTGAAGCTTTTTGAGCGGGGGGATACTTCAAAGAGAAGTACCACCATGTAGTTGAGCACTAGATTTTCTATAGGACTATTGGTTAATTGCCAAGGTTACCAAGAACATCAAGGCCTTTTCACCAACTGCCCAGAGGACTGACGAATTGACTCAAAACAAACACACAAGGATTGCTCCAGTATCACACATGAATCCCAGAGGAAGCAGCATGGAAACGACACTGGGTAACCCACAAGCAAAAAAGAAAACAAGCAAAAGACATGATCAAGACCTTATGCTTTGATTGCCCCATTCACAGTATACCATGATATGGAAGATCGTGGCAACCTTGAGGAGGGAACAAGGAGATTGCTTGGAAAAGATATTTCAAGACCCAATAGGGAAGAGTCCAAATCAAAAGAAAGCGAAAATTCAAAAGAGAACCGTTTGCCAACGAGATGGGTAGGACGAGGTACTAACGGACCAAGATCAGACATGAGGAAAGCTATATCCTACAAGGACCTATCGGAGAGCACCTAAGCTGGTGGATTTGGATGAGTGATGTGTCTAGCAAGCTGAACTAAGAAAGATAACACTTTGGTGATAGGAAATCTAGCTAAAGGATGCATTGGAATAGCTAACCTAGATGTACGATGGGTGCAAGATTCTAATCAAGGATGAACTAACATGAACGCTGGATAGATACAATGGTACTAAGCTAAAGAGAATGTACAAGCTGATGGACCAAGATATGTACAAGTTGAAGCTGACCAAGATAGTTACAAGCAGGCAAAAGCTTAGGATGATAGGATAGAGGGATGGTTCAAGTTGGTGGAAGATGTAGAAGCTAAGGATGAGTTGATAGCAAAAGATATGGATTTGGCAGGATGCGTCCAATGATGATGATAGATTTTGTGACCAAAGATAGCTAGAGGAGCAGGATGAGATGGCTAGATAGGATGGTAGATAGCTAGGATTATGATGGATATAAAGAGATGACATTGGGTTTGCATGAGGATAGCCTAGAGCTAGATAGCAATGACAAGGGAGGATGGACAAGACAAGATCTCCAAGGAATATAGTGCCCCCAATCAAAAGATAACATGCAGAAGGAGGTCTTATGATGGACGTGATAGGATTGAAGCTAGGATGGAAAAAGCTGAAGGGGCTAGGGAGATGGATGATAGCTGAGATGATTGGCTGAAGCTACATAAGATTAGTTGATGGTGTGAGATGGAAGCTGGAGGATGGAGGATAGGTGGATAGATTGGAAGATGGAGTTGGATGTCAAGAGATGACCAAAAGCATGAGGGTGATAGGCTAAGCTGGGGATGGTGAGATTATGCATGACACTTGTTTGCCAAGTTTTCATCATGGTACTTGTCCAAGGTGCTTGAATTGCCAATTTTTCACCAGTGGACACTTTATTTTTCTTTTCTTTTTTTAATTTTTGACTTTGGACTTAGCTGGAATGATTTTGGCTTTCTTCAGCTATTTTGGCTTTTTTGGGATTTTTCACTGGCTGTTGGAATGTTCAATTTTGTTGCTAGCTATTGGTACACCGGATGTGTGATTTATGCAATAGATCAAATTAGATGGGATTCATGGTAGGAGATGGAGGGATGAAAATGCTGGAAAGGAGCATGAGATGGGGATGCTTGCAAGAGCAACATTGGCACATGTTGGGACGGGTGTGAAAAGAGCATATGGGGGATAGATGGTAGATGCAGGCGTGATGGAGGATTTATGGAAGCGTGCTTGGGGATATAGGCACCCAAGATGGAGTTAGGAGATGGGGGACATGAGTCACTAGATGGGGGATTAGCAATGGTGGATGCCATTATGCATTGGGTTTCAACTTTTTTCTTGGGGATCCACATGGTTTTGGATTTTCTTTTCATAGGCTTTTGCATTGTTTTGCATTCTTTGATTGGATTTTGCCTTTTTGGAGTATGTCTTTTAGAATAGACATATGATTGCCTAGGATGTGGAGTTTTAGCTTTATGCATTTTGAAGTTGGCATTCACATTGCTGTGGTAAGCTTTGGGAAGATGGTTAGGAGAAGCTTTGTGAGATGGAGAGGATATGAAAGAGCATGTAGGGGGATGATGATGGATGATGTGCCCTGATATGTGCCTTTTTTGATCTTGCATAGAAATGGATGGAATAGGATTTTTATGATGGTTGATAGGAGGATGGAGGATGGTATTTTTTGGGACATAGGGACCCAAAATGGATTTAGCGGATGAAGGGGGGATATGGTAGGTTGTTTTGGGTTGCAAAGATGGTGGAGGGGGGATGACATAAGATTTCTTGAAGGAGTGATGGGAGGCTGGCATGGTGGGCTTAGAGATAGGCTTGGTTTGGGGGTGCGGTGTACCAACACCTTTAGATGGTGAGCCTTTGGATACATATCCAAGACCATGAAATCCTAGATTTTTTTGTGCAATAATAGGCTCTCTGATTCCTTGCTCTTGTGGTCCTAAAACTTGACCTTGATAATGCCATCGATTGAGCATTTGAACAAGCTGAGGAAAATTTTTGCTTGCAGAAAATGGTAGAAGTGATTTATTAGGTGTATTGCAATGGGGAGATACTGTTCTTAATTCTTCTGCTGAGAGAGGGCCACCGTGGATGAATGTAAGTGAACCAAGAGGGTAGATTATAGATGGTGGAATAGCTTGGATAGTTGGTAAGATGGAAGCATGGAGCGGGGGAGATGGAAGGATAGGATCTTGATGTAGCTGGTGGGATGACAAGATATCTTGTAGTGGAGGAGATATGGCTTGAGGTTTTGGAGATGGAGGAGATGGTGACTGCACTATGGATGGAAGACATGGTACGATGATATCTTCATTTATGCTTTGGGGGATGTCAACATGCTTTTCAGCAGGATCTTGATAGGATTGGTTTGGAGTGGATGGTGCGATAGGAGGTGAAGGGATGGATTCTTCAAAGGCAGCGGATGGATAGATGGGAGATTCAGTAGTGGAGATGGGTGAGTAGAAGATGGATGCATAAGGGTCATTACAAGAGATTTGGGAAATTCTTGGAGGTGATGTGGATAGGATTTGGAGGGATTTGACAGGTGGTGGGATTTTGATGCTTGCGGGAAGTGGAAGGATTTTAAGCAATTTGATGGATGGTATGGGGATGATAGCTATGGGAGATGGAGGTGATATTATAGATGGGGAAGCTTCATCACTAACTACTTCACATGGTTGGATTAGATGACATGGCTTATCGACTGTTGGAGGGGGCTTTTCTTATATTTCCTCTAGGAGACTCCTTGGAGACTCTGTGTCGAAGGTGGAGGTGGATTGACAGGAATAGCTAGTGTGATGGGGGTGGAAGATTGGAAGCTTGGTTGATGGGGTGATGGAGGGGAAGCTGGAATATCAGATGGCATGACTAGATAGTTTGGAATAACTCTTGGATTTTGGGGGATGCTTGGGGGAATGTTTCTAAGGCTTTCAATATACCCATCATAGTCAACAAGATTTTCATCATCATTGGAATAGGAGGTGGCGAGAGCAAGGACAATGCGACCAAACACATCATGACAGGATTGGTACTTCATGCTTTGATGGTGAGTTTGATGGGGATGGGGTCTTGCATATGGATGAACACAGAAGCTCATGGTTGGATTTGGATTAAGCACAGATTTTGGATTGGCTAATGAAATATTTCCTAGGGAGAGTCAAAGTTGCCTGACAGACCTAAGGAGGATTGGCTGGAGATTTTTGGCTTTCTTGTGGATGGAAGACTTCAAGGGCATGTTGTCAAAAGGTGGGATTTTTGCTTTCCTATGCACTAGATTTGGTGGTGGCTATGTCAACTTAAGGATAGACTAGTGATCCTATGGCATGACATGAGATTGACCACTTGTGGATCCCAACCTTTAGCTCAAGGTGATGAGGGATAACAGGTGACAAAGCTAGATTACCCTAGACAAAGCTCTATCAAAAGGATAACCATGGTGAGGCTGGCGGATTGGTCGGATTGATCTGATAACAAATTCTAGCAGAATGAAAACAACTCTCTAAAGGCTTGGGTGTGATTTTGGATTGGGTTTCTAGCTGGCTAGGGGGGGATGATTTGGAGAGACTTTAGATTTGGGATTGTTCTAAAGCAAGGAACTAGATAGATTTGGTTGCAGCAGGGGAGCTTGGATGATTTTCTGATGAGGCAGTGACTACGCTAAGTATGCCTTGAGCTGGGAGATTTTTTCTTTTTTGGGATTTTGACCAAAGTTGGCAAACATTCATTCAAAAGCTATGAACAAATAAGAAAACAAAAGTTTTGAGCAAGCACGTCAAACACACCAACATCCTAGGAAGCTTTTTACAAGGATGAAATTTGTTATAGCTAGGGAGTCCTCGATATACGCAAGGTACATGAGGCCCAAATCGGTAGATGAAACCAAAAATATGTCACACAGCCAAGAGGAGTGGTAACCCACTTCTCCTCTTTCACTTTTCAAGGGTATAAAGTTCCTTGAGGCTTAGCTCGAGTGACAAAAATCTTGATCCCAAGAGAGGTGTCTTTCGATTCACCTCTCGATTCTTATACTCCGCCAGAATGCTGGAGTTGAGGTCGTCCAAGGGGTGATGAAATCCCCAAGCAGGCCTCCTAAAAAGAAACAAGGTTTTGGATCATAATCTTATGCACCCAAGATGGCCTCGAAAGATGACAAGGGGAGAGAAAACTTGGATGACCTTGGGCTAAAAAATACGCTTGTTCTTTTACCAACTGACTCTTATGTATGTTAATCTAGACTTTGCAAGCACTCATGTTTAAGAGACAATGTTCAATTCCAACTTGAAGTGCCAACAAAAGTAAATCAATCGAAGAATGCAAACAATAAGAAGAGTTAGGGTCAACAAAAGCAAACTCGTGCGCCCAGAGGCCCTCCACGTCAAGTATCGATTAATTTTCTTTAAGGCATTCAAGATTGAGTGTGAGTTTGTTTTAAGCCCAAAACAAAAGTGTGTGAGATTCGATTTCAAGCACGCGCCCGGAGGCTCTCCACGTCAGTTGTTGTTCAATTTTAGTGCCCAAACTTGAAGTGTGATCGATTTAATCTAGAGTTTTGATCATTTAAGAATTTTGATAAAGTTAAAGGAAACATTCAAAGACCAAGTGAGTGAGTTAGATTGTGAAACATTTAACACCTTTTTCAAGTAGACCCATCCCCATAAATCGCACTAAGATTGCAACCAATGGTTAATATTTGATGGGTGATTAGAAAAGAGGTGAGTCCAAGGAACTACTCAAATTGATTTTTGCAAATTTGTATTTTAACTTAACAAAGTTTCTTAAATGTCCAAAAATCAAACTTTACCTAGATTGCATGTGGAAAAGAGATTTGTTTTGTTCAATTTTTAGAAGCTCCAAATGAAGTGTTTGATATTGCAATGGTTAATTGATCCTTGGCATTCAAGATTGGATTTGTTGTTTTAATCATGCACTCAAGAAAAATTTGATTTTAATCCATGGCATTCAAGAGTGTGTTTAGCAACATGCATTCAAAGACAAGTGATTAAACATTCAAGTTTTTTCCTTTGAGCATTCAAGATTGAGATTTTGTGTGTTGTTTTAAGAACTTTGAAGTGCTTTGTTTTAACCTTAGATAATTCAAGATTATTTTTGGACTCAAAAGTGAAAATGACTCTTTGGACTTTGCTTTTCATTCAAGATTTTGTGTTCTAGTTTGCATGTTTTAAGCCCAAAAATGATATTCCTAGATTGTTTTGATGCATGAAAAACCTAAGAAAAATTCAAGATTTTGCAACAAGACATTTGTTTGGAACAAATAACAAAGCTTTTTAGGACAATTTTGGCAACCATTTAGGACTCTTAGCTTTCATGAGATTTTTAAAAGAACTTTAACATATTTGCAAATGAGGTTCATTTTATCCTTGATTGATGCTTTGAGTTTGATTTAGATTTTAGTGTGCACTTAGTGTTGATTTTGAACCTTTTGAAATGGAAACTTGAAGTTCTTTTTAAATTCCCAAAAATGAAGTGTTCCTAACTTTGCATGAATGCATCTAAAACCTTGATGTTGCAAGGATGCAAATGATTAGATTGGTTTAGTTTCACTTGTTAAAAGATTTTTTCTTTTTTGCAAATTTTTAATTTTTTAATGGATTCAAGTATGATTTGGGGGTTCATTTTAAGCACTAAAAAGAAGTGTGTATGATTTTGCTTCCTTAAAAAAAAAAAGGCCAAGATCTCCCACAAGAAGAAGAAGAAGAAGTAGATGGAATAAGAAGAATATAGACAAGAAGAGGAAGAAGAATTCCAAGTGCTTTGTCCACCTATAAGCTTGAAAAATCTGCAAATACTATGAGATAGACTATGAGTTCCTTTTTCTTCTTCATGCTCATGTGGACCTACAAAACCAATTTATACAATCATACCAATCACAAAAACAAGCAAAATTAGCCAAAATCAGCAAATGACATACAAAACTTGACTAAAAAAGCTAATGAAGATGACCCATGTGAGGTCCCACCAGGCGTGCCAAAATGTATATGAGTAATGTTAGTATGCTAATAGAAACCAAATTTAAATAAAGCTTCTACAAACTAAACAAAATTCATAAACTTCAAGATAGACTAAGATGAGCTCTCAATTGAAAATATGAGCCATTAATGAGCTCTCTTTGTAAGAAATGATAATGTTGAGCAAGGAACGAGAAACAATCCAAGTAAGTTAAGTGTGAAACAATGTTACCATAAGATGAGCAACTCCAAGAGCATACACCAAGATGGTTCAACAATGGAGACAAGGATTTATAAGGGGAAAGCAAAGAAAACCCCTTGTGAGTTATTATGAATGAAGGCAAATGCCTAGAGAAGAGAGAGAGAGAGTGTTGGAGCAAAAGTAGCTCAATATAATAACATCAAGTGCTTAGAGTGGTGTTGTAGTTGTGAAGAAAGAAGGAGGAGCATCTCTTATATAGAGATGAGAGAGGAGTTGCATTTGTAACTCCCATTTCTATGAATGCCACATTCATAATAGGTGTGTGCAAAGTGTCACAATCCTCTTAAGGAGGATAAACTAAATAAAGAAATAAACAAGAATTGTCCTCACATGTGGAATAAAGGACAAACAATGACATGTCCTCCACATGTGTACAAGTGGACAAACTACATGTAGGGACCCTTGGAATATCCCAATTAAAATATATCCAAGGAAAGATTAACCTTTCTAACATCCCCCCTTAATCTTTACTTGGGGAGTTTACTTCAACAGGTTGTAAACCCAAATTTTTACAATGGAACTGAAATCTCTCTTTAGAAAGTGGTTTGGTTAAAATATCAGCAACTTGATCTTCTCCTTTACAATAAAGAAGAATAATTTGATTGTCTTCAACTTGTTCTCGAATGAAGTGATGTTGAAGTGAAATATGTTTGGTGCGGGCATGATACACTGGATTCTTTGCCAAGGCAATAGCACTTTGATTGTCACAATGTATAGGTGTAGGTAATTGTTGAGGTAGACCAAAATCATCAAGAAGTCTTCAAATCCACAAAGCTTCCTTAGCTGCATTGGTACAACCTTTGTATTCAGCTTCAGTTGAGCATAGGGAAATAGAGTGTTCCTTTTTGCTTTTCCAAGAAATTGGACCTGAACCAACAAAGAAAAAGTAACCACAAGTGGATTTCCCATCATTGGGATCTCCACCTAGATCAGAATCAGTATAGCCATGTAAAATAAATTTAGAGTTTGGATCATAAAATAAGCCTATATTAATAGTTCCTTTAATATACCTTAAGATGCGTTTAGCAACTTTAAAATGAGTTTGTTGAGGTTTAGACATAAAGCAAGACACTAAACCAACACTATAAGCAATATCAGGTCTAGTAAGAGTTAAATAATTTAAACTTCCTACTAACTGTCTATACAAAGTTTCATCAACAAAAGGAGTATTCATATCATTCATTAATTTAGTTCCTAATTCACATGGAATTGAAACATGGTTAGAGTCATTCATCTTAAATTTTTCTAAAAGATCATAAGCATACTTGCTTTGAGAAACAAAGATACCTTTAGAAGTTTGAAAAATTTGCATACCTAAGAAGTAATGTAAGATACCTAAGTCTGTCATTTGAAATTTTTGTTTAAGTTGGAATTTAATATCAGAAATCAAAATGTCTAAACTAGAAGTGAGAATTAAATCATCTACATAAACAATAACAATGATAATATCATCGTTAGTATGTTTAATATACAAATTAGGATCATTTTTGCTTCTAGTAAAACCTTGAGAAATGAAGAAAGAATTAATTTGAGAATACCATTTTTGTCCTTTTTTCCACTACATCTTATTTTGTCATCTAGTGGAATATGTGAGGACAAATATATATTGTAATTTCTAATTTTAGATTATTCCTCCTTAAGAGGAATCTCACACTTGGCCTCACACACTTATGATGGTGGCATTCATAGACATGGGAGTTACATTCCAACTCCTCTCTCTCATCTCTATTTAAGAGATGACCCTCTTCTCTCATTTAACAATGAGGGTTCTTCCTCTTCTCAAGTATTGTATGAGCCATAGCTCTCTTGCTCTCTCTCTCTTCCTTCTTAGGCTTTTCATGCCTCATTCATAATGTCACAAGGGGTTTTCTTTGCTTTCCCCTTTCCAAATATCTTGTCTCATGGTGTTGGAGCTTGAAGCTTTCTCTCTCCTATTTTATGGTAATATCTTTTCATGCATTTACTCACTTAGATTCCTTCCTGGTATTGTTTATTTACAGATTTCTTTTTCCATTTCTAACATGGTATCAGAGCAGTTTAATCTTTGTTTTGAGTGTTTGCATGAAGGTACGATTCGAAGGAGACTCTTGAGAGAGATTTCACTAATTTCTTCTTTAATCTTCTTAAGATGGAAGAAATTGAATTGTATTTAGATTTGGTTGGTTTACCGCCAAATCTGATTAACTTTTGTTTGCTCTAATTTGTGCAGGTTACTTCTTATTTTCTATTATTTTTCATCTAACCCCCTTTGGAAGGCTTGCCGCCAAAAGGTTTTCCTATCTTTTTCAAATTCATATCTTAGTCTACTCATATTTTAAAATATTTTTAATCCATTTCATTTCTTGAATTTAATTTTTTTTTATTTATCTATACCTCACTTGAAAATCTGTTGCAAATAAGAGCTATTTCATTTTCTTTAACCAAAGATATCCTCTATGATATCTTGCATGAAATAAGAGAAATTTGTCATAGAGGATATCAAAAAGACTATGCTTTTTTATCTTTTCATGTCTGCACGTTTTAAGTTTCTAATTTTGTCTCTTGCATGTTTAGAATATTCTCTGTGGAATTATTATTCTCTGTCTTTTTAAAAAAAATAGATCATTGCTCATCTTTTCTTGTCTTTACATGCAAGATTCTTTTTCTTTTTTAAGCTCGTGACAAAAGCATCATTTACTTTTATTATTGCCTCTTGTCAACCTATTTTTGGCATGTAATCATTCATTGTCAGACAAGTGCAATATTCTATCATTACAAGCTTTTATTCAAACTTTTTTTAGAAAATTTTCTTAACTTTTTTTAGTATATTCTTATCTGCCAGATCTAACCTCTATCATTAATTACTAAGTTTTTTTTAGTTATATCTTTCTTAATGTTTTATTTCAAAAAAAATTCTTTTTGAATCACTTTCCATCGTGAAGGCATAGTATGAGAAAAATGGGGAGATCTTTTCTTGCCCCATGATTTTATGTTCTTATTACTTTGAGGTTATATTTTTGAACCAAGGTAAATATTGTGACTTTTTATAAATTGTGACTTTCCAAAATATTAAGTATGGAAAGGTGATTATTTTCTTTAACCAATCTCTTTTCGTATATTTATTTGAGTATATATGGGGGCCCACATATATGCCCAAATAAATATATAATTTATGACTATAATAATTTAGAAATTAATATATACCTTTGCAAAATGAATTAAATACTCATGTTTACACTCAATGGAGTTTTATACCTGATATCTATATTTAGTTGATCTTCCTTAACTCATTTTACTTAATTGGATTATGAGTAATCTTACACATTTGCCTTCATTTTGATATTTTGATGTGCCCATAGTTGCACTTTTATTCTTTTATAGCATTGTTCTATGCCCATGTTGGCAATTTATGGTTTTATACCATTGATATACATGATTTATATGATTTTTTTGAGTTGCATAGGGAGCTTAATAATTTTTCAAGGATAACTATATAGGTCCCCTCAGTATAACTGATACATAGTTTCCTTATCTGGCCCTTGGAGTATTCCTCCATCCTATATTGGTATGCACTCATTTTATATGGAGTTTCCCTCCATTTGATCCTATCTATTCCATTTTGATAGGATAATACTTTTATGGAGTTTCCCTCCATGTTGTTCCATTTTTGTTCCTCCATGAAGAGGATGCTATTATTGGAGTTTTCTCTCCAAATTCAGATGATTAGGATACCTTGGCTTATATCCTAATATATTACAACAATAAATAAAGAAGGTCTAACCTTGGTTTATAAACATACCAAGGAAAGATTACAACTTCTAACACTCTCAATGAGAAGCTCTCTTGTTGAGTAGCTTTATCTAAATGGATAGGATGTATGCTCAATATGCTTCCAAAGGCTTCAATGGATGATTGTGGATTTTTGGTGTGGATAGATGACTTTAGTATGGATTTGGCTCTCAAAATAGCATTATAACTTTACTTCATGGATTGTGTTATTTTGCAAAAGGGAAGGATCCAATTTATAGGCAAGAGGCTTGAGGGATTGAGGGCTAAGATGCAAGGATGGGAAAAAGCTCATGGAGGGCTTAGATTGCATGAGAGGAGAGCACATGGATTGTGCTTCCTTACAACCAATCAAGGAATGACACATGTCACATGGTGAGAGGATGGAGGAAAGGGGAAGGATGAGTCAACAAAGGAGACTAAAGGGATAAAATCTTCATAAAGACCCTTCATAAGTGCTTTGTAAGAACATTTATGACTTTGTGGGCTTGATAAAGTTTTGTGGTTGAAGATATTTGTGAGAGATACCATGAAATTAGAATTTGAGGGTTTAGGGAGGTTTTAAGTTTGCTTAGGGTTGTAAAAATGATTAGAGGAAGGGTTAGAGATGGCTTAGGACTAGGCAAGTGGATGGTAAGTGGATTGCAATTAATGAGGGTGGGTGAAGGAGGAGATATTTGTTAACTTTGGCTTGAGTTAGCAAGTCTTAACCCATGTTTAGGGAATGTGACAAGGTTAGGAGGGGATTAGGATTAGGGTTAAAGACATCTTCTAGAAGAGTCTAGGTTTTGGATGAGGATGAAGACTTTCTAGAAGAGTCTAGAACTTCCTAGGATAAGATTTTATGAAATAAATAAAGTTTTATTTATTTCAAGGGTTTGGGTTGAGGAGATATTTATTAAAATATTTTTAATAAACATGAGGATTAATATTTAATCTTGATTAAATATTTTGAGTTGGGATTAGGGGTAGGAAATGATGAGATTAGCCTTTAATCGAAATTAAAGAAGGATTAGAAGATTTTGGAAGAGGTTATCGGTCTTAAGGAAATTGGCCAACTTTTGGGAAAAAAATAAATAAATTATTTATTTTGGGATTTTTGGTCAATTTATTAATTAAATAATTAATAAATAAGGAAATAATGTTTAAATAAGATTTAAACATTTTTGGGAGGGATTTCTTAATTAAATATTTTTAATTAAGATAAAGGGATTTAATGGCATAACAATAAATAAATAAATAAATAAATAAATAAATTAATAAATGATGATGTCATCAAAAATTTTTTAGAAAATAAAAATACTTTATTTTCTTAAAGGTTTTTTAGGTGTCTACAGTAACAATATAAAAACATCTTTGTATTTGTTTTTAAATTTTTTTTGACATGTGCCCTTCCATTTGAAGCTTGTTTTAATCCTTCCTATAAAAGGATTTCCAAGATTTGTATTAGAGGTCCAAAGTCTATATAATTTTAGTGTTTTTTCTATTATAGACAGTCCAAATTTTGTGTCAGTTGTACGATGTATTCAAATTTTCAAATCTGAAAATACGGTGAACATTGAATAATTAAGTTTGTCAAGTTTTCAGTTATAGTTTGAGTTTATAATAGTACTGTATGGTTTTCAAGGAAAATTAGGACAAAGGAGATTTCTACATATCTGTGTCTTTGAATTTTCTCTTCATTTTCATTTATATATTATGTTAAGATTGAAATGAGCAAGGTTCTTTCAATTTACTACAACTTGGATGAGTTGTATGTCTTTTCACTAATTTCTTTTAATTCAAGGAGAGAATTCAATGCTCTCATGAATGGATAGGGTTTTTAGGTATATGGGAGGGATATTAGAAGAATGAAATTTAGGGTTAACATCTAATAAGTTTAATTGCAAGTCAATTAAATAGGTCTAGGGTTATTAGTTTGACTCTGTATAGCAATGGAGAAGGAACCAACCATTTTCAGATACAAATTGATATAGTCACATGGTTGCATAATACACATTTAAATAAAAATAAATTTTCCATTTCTGCAATAAATAACTAAATTGCTAGTCATTCCCTTGTTGTAATAGCTTTTTTGGAGTTTATAGCTAGCTATTGTAACACATAAGTTGATTACAATATTAAGAAGATTATTGACCATTTATTTGCTATAAAGGATATATCTAAAGAGAAGAATATTAGCAAGAAAATAATAAAGAAGTAATAAAATAAGAAGCCATCTAAATCTATAGGTGCACCTGCCTTGGCCTTGCAGAGCCTAAAGAGTAGAAAGCCCCTTTGTGCTTTCTTGAAGTTGGTCTAGATCTGAGAATTTTTGTGCTAAATATGGAATCTAGCTAGTCCTTAGGCTTTTATTTATCTTTAGCATCCCATTACAAAGTTTTTACAACTTGTGGTTTCAAAACACCAAAAAAATAGAAATAATGTTATAGAAGATAGGAACAAAAGGATGATCATGAAGAACACCACTGAAACATGAAGCTGCAAACACTGCCAAACTATTGATTTGAAGAACCTCCACTATATAGAACATGACTAGGTAGAGAAGACTAAGTCTGAAGAGCTAATCAATAAAAAATGGAAGGTATCTTCATGGCCTCCAAAAATAGGAATGAAAGAATATCTATATGGTAAATGATCCATCTCACTTAAATGCATAGGTATCCAACCACCATAATCACCTGGTAAATAGGGTCAAATACTGAATACATAGCTCACTCCATTGAACCAAGAGAGAAATAAAACCAACATAACCCCCTATAATGCTAAGAGGTAAGACATGTACAATAAATTGAATGCAATAGCTCATATAGAAAGAAAACTAGAAATAATGAGAATGCAAAAGAAGTACAAACACCTATAATGGCAATTGTCATTGACACATCATGAGGCTAATGTTGTGGAAGGAACACTCACTTGACAAAGGAAGATGGTGAATATGCCCAACATGAAACCCCCCAAGCCACTTTATAATGTAGTGTGAGTAAAAAAAAATGCAAAGATGTACAAGATCCCAAAATGTAATATAGTGGCACTTTATCTCAGTGCATTTGCAAAAATACTACAAAATGATGTCAACAAAGATCAAAAGAGGCATTAGGTTGATACAAGAGATAGTACAATTGATGAAAAATAATGTGAAGCAAAAAAAATTGATCTCTAGATTTGAAACAACCAAGATATCTGTCAGAATGCAAAACAAGAAAAAATCTGAATGGGATGTGCCTGGAGAAAAATTTAGAAAATAGAATTTCACAAGATATGTTTCTTGGAGTGCAAAATAAAACCTCTAATTTTGACTACATAAAGTGGCAACCAAATAACATCAAAAGTCTAAATAAATTGCACCATCACCATGGGCTCATAGCCAACTTTTTGATTATATCTTGTTTGTGAAAAATAGAGTCTGGATAAGAAAGTTATGACCAAAAAACCACATATAGGTCAAAAAGAGATGTAGTGGAAAAATAGCAAATTACCACCTTTGGATCTATGCCAAAATATTTTGATAAATGTATCCAATAGTAACAAAAATTATCTCAAGACTTATGCCAAATAATATTAATTTTAATGGAAAATGGCCTCAATTTTTGTGCCAAAAATCTTGATTTGCATGCCAAAAAAATCTCAATTTTTGTACCAAAAAAGCTTGATTTTTGTGCTAAAAAATCTTAATTTGTGTGCCAAAAAATCTCAATTCTCATGCCAAAAATATTTATTTTTAATTTTTTTCTCAATTTTCATATAAAAAATTACAAAATTGTTGCCTCAGGAAACGTGCTTAATTTGGGAGCAATATTATTTTCCCTCAAATTCCAACTATGTTCGAATTGGAGAAATTTTGGATGAAAATAAAGGTATTTTGGAGCTCAATGGTGAGGTTTGTTTTTTCTTAAAATACACTAAAAAAGGGCAACCCCAAGATTCAATACAATAAAATTCTAAAAAATGAAACCCTCTAAATGAAAAAGCATAGATCTGAAAGCCAAGTGAAACTTCTCATAAACAAAACAAGGGCATGAGGATCTGGATCTGTGATACAATGTTTAAGTTGATGAATGATAAACTCCACATCTCCCAAGAATCACCTACATGGAAAAACCTATCATAGAAAGAGAGAAGCAAAAGCTATGGAGGCTAGAATTCCCAAATCCATAGATGAGACATTCTTGATGAGGAAAAAAAGAGATACTATAATCAAAAGTGAATGAATTAATTAAAAATAGATCAATCCTTATAAAAGGAGATCAAAACCCTAATAGGTAACTAACCTAGGTTGCATGATAATAATTAATAAAAGAATTAATTATGATATGCCCAAACTTTAGCTTAAGTAAACTAGAGATAATAATTGACTTAACAATTACATCAATATGATTTATTAATAAGAAAATACTTTAGTACTCTAACAATGGGTTCTCAAAAAATCTTGATTCAAAGGAGGTAAACCAATCTACTTATAGATCAATGATTCTGAAATGTTAGTATGTGATTCACAGAATACCTGATATTGCATTGGCAATTGGTATAGTTGCAAGATTTTCTACGAATCCTAAAGAAAATCACATGATGGCAATCAAAAAGATCTTGAGATATCTAAAAGGAAGTGAAGAGTATGGGTTATAATACAAGAAAGGAGGAAATCTTGAAATAAGAGGCTTCACTGATGTAGATTGGGGAGGAAGAATTGATGACATAAAAAGTACTAGCAAAGAAGCATTCTTTCTTGGGAAGAGGCTAGTTTCTTGGATAAGCAAGAAGAAATTTTTTATTTTTTAATACACAACTGAAGAAGACTATGTTGCTATAGTAGTAAATTGTTCAAACATAATGTGGTTCAAGTAGTCAATGTTAGGGATGAAAGAAGAAATGAAGGAACTAGTGGTTATCAATTGTGATAACACAAGTGCAATCAATATATCCAAGAATCTAGTTATGCACTCAAAGACAAAACACATTGGAATCAAATATCATTTCCTAATGGAATTAGTTCAAGACAAAGAGGTGAGATTGGAATATGTGAACACCAAGGAGCACATAACATATATATTCACAAAAGATTTACCTAAGGATGCATTCATGTATCTAAGAGGTAAAATAGGGATTGATCCCCTCTTTGATGCCCACTAAAGTAAAAGATAGTGAGGTATCAACCAAGCTCTATGAAAGACCTATCAAGTTGATACAATAAAATACAAAGCATATTGCATATGAATTAGTATAGAAGGTACATTATAATTTTAGATGTCTACATCCTTGGGCAATTGATGTCAAAGAGGCATATTTTAGTGTTAACATGGAAGAGGTGGAAGAGTAATATGGAAGTTTGTGAAAAGTTTAGTTTAAATGTAATTGGGGGAAAGTCTTGATGGAGCCTATAACTAAGAGAGAGAGAAATGACAGAAGAGCAATAAAAAGAAAGCATCAGAGACAAATCTAAGAAAAATCTCAGAGGGAGCTAGTATGGATGAGAATCAAAATCAAACTAAGGATATTATATAATTTCTCATACTTTTATCAATTTATGTTGACATGTTGTGTTGCCATCAATTCTAAAGAGTGAATGTTGTTATAATCAATTATTCAATTGTATATTATCCTTAATGTTTACACAAATGTTACTATTAACCAAGCAATATATGTTAGCATGAATGCTGATGATACTACATTGGGGGAGTATTCTAAGAATTATAGAGTATTAACATGTTGCATTCATGACTATGTTTATCATTGATGTCAACATAGCATGGTTTTTATAAAGATTTATTGAGTAGCAGACATCAATATTTATGGGTAGACAATGGTTTGATTGTCTAGTGATGGATATTTATGGACATGTTCAGTATAGTATCTTAATGATGTGGTTAAGTGCACAGAGTTTGAGTCAAAGATGTAGGATGTTGTACCTAATATATAAAGAGTAGCTCAAAGATAGAGTATTAGGAAAGTAGTTCCTAGTTTTGTTTTCTAGATTACAAGTAAGATGTAGTAAGAAGATGCAGAGTTAGGTAGTGACAAAGGAAAGTCATGTGGTGATGTTAGAAAGTGTGAAAGCCCTAGTATCATACTTTTGAAGTTTTGTATAGACTATAAGCCATACATGCTATTGTAATTGTAATTGTAAGTATAATTAATTAGCTTATTATAATTAATTGGGAAATCCTCAAGGCTAAATCAAGGAATTATTATGAAGATATGGTATAAAAGAAAGATGTTTTCCTTGTTTGTAAAGTATGTTGTGATCATTGTATGAAGTGAAAAGTGTGAAAAGGAGTAGAGTTCTTACTAAATGTGTGTGAGCGATTCAAGGGATTATTGGATGCAAGATTTGTGATCAGGTTATAAGATCAGGAGCATAAGTCCAGTTGATAGGATAGAGAAAGAGGAAGGAAAAATAGAGTACAATTCTATTATTCTATAAGGAATAATACATAGATCATTTAGACAATGGGTTCAATGGTCTTACCCTTGAAACTATTCAGGCAGTGGGTCCAACTATCTTCAACAACTCCTAATAGGGTTGGATTTTTCTAATAGGGATTTGAAGTCTACTAATATGGACTCATATGTACTAAATGTATTCATAGATTCTTAACAGAGTCCATCCTCTAACAAGGAACATTTATATTATTACATCATCGTGTGGATACCATCCCTACTAGGGTTTTTCCTTTGATCAAGGGTTTCCCTAGTTAACATATCTAGTGTTATTATGTATGAGTATCTTGTTGTAGTTTTAGTTTATATTAATCATATGGTTAAATTTTTTTAAGGTTGATAATTGTGATAATAGTTGTATAATTGATTCACACCCTAGAGCATCACGTCCTTGAAGGATAAGATTAATAACTCTGGGAGATTTATGTAGAATCCTTTCAAAGAAGGATAGTCCTAGATTTGATGGGGCCAATTATGACACTTGGAAGGAGAAGATGAAGGCTCATCTATTGTGCATGGGTCTAGGATACTGGATCTTGAGAAAGAGTAAGAAATCAATCATTGAAGAAGAAAAGCTAGAAGAATGCAATGAAGATGAAAGAGATCTATTCATGTGTAACATAAGAGCAAGAGAAGATTTACTAATTGCTCTTCTAGAGAATGAATATAGTTAGGTAAAATCACTTGGAATATCTTATAAAATTTGGAAAGTATTAGAATCTACTTTTGAAGTTGAAGATCATGAAAAGATAATGAGATTATAGAATTGGATATATGCATTTCAAGATGCTAAAATGATGGAAGATGGATCTATAAGAAATTATATTTGTAGAATATTATAAATTATTGCTAGAATTAGGTCTCATGGTGAAACCAAGGAAAAAGATGAAATTATATGGATGATCTTGAAAAGTTTGACACCACCATTCAAGAAAGTAGCTTAGATGATTCAGTTAGTAATGCCTTGCACTAGGGATTTCGCAAATGAAACATTGCTTGGAAGATTAAAATTAACAAAAATAGATTTGAGACAATCACGAGATCTAGCAAGAGTCAAAATAGCATTCAGTGCCCTAAAAATTTGAGATAATCTGACAAGGAGTGCAAGCATATGTGGAGATTTTGTTGGTAACAACATGTCTAATGAAGACAAGAAGATTGAGGAAGGGATAACCCTTCTTGTGAGAAGGAAAAAAGATGGTAATGAAATATTCAAATGTTGGACTTGTGATGAATTTGGTCATTATGCATCTAAATATCCTAAAATAGGGAAAAATTCTAACGGAAAGTTCAAGCTTGGAAGATAGAGATAGAAATTGTTTGTATGCAAATGAAGATGAAGAATCTGATGAGAAAGGTCAAAGTGAAAGTGATGATGAATTGGGATTTGTGGCTACCAAGGAAGATGATTTTGATAGAGAAATTAGAGAAGAGAGATCTCTAATTTTCCAAGTGGAAAAGAAATTTGATTGGATAATTGATAGTGGTTGTTCACATTTCATGACTAGTGATATGAATAAGTTTGTTAAGTTTAAGAATCATTATGGAGGTATTGTTAGAGTTGGTAACAATGCAACCTATCATATAATAGGAATTGAATCCATTACTCTTGATGGTAAAACTAATTGTGCTGATGTTTATTTTGTTGATGATTGAAGTATAACTTATTGAGTGTTGGACAATTAGTGGACAAGGTTTATTAGTTCCAATTCACTTAGAATACCTTCATTATCAAAGACATAGATGGTAAGCTAATTTGAACTAGCACTAGATCTAGAGGTAATGTATTTTAGTTGAATCTTACTAAAATTACATGTTTGGTAGCTAAAGTGGATAGTAGTTGGTTGTGGTTGTGGTATAGAAGATTCTGTCATATAAACTTTGATAATACTATGAAGGTTAGTAGCACTTTTCTAGTTTGAGACTTACTTGAGTTTAAAAAGGCTACTAATATTGTGTGTAAAGAATGTATTTTCGCTAAGAAAAAGAAAGTATCATTTCCTAGCAAGAAGTTTACTACCATAGAGAAGTTAGAGATCATTCACACATATTTGAGTGCTCCCTCTAGAACAAGAGGATTTTATGATGAAAGGTATTTTATGATTTTTTTGATGATTTCACTAGAATGATGTGAGTGTTGGTCCTTACATGGTTTTGAAATTTGATGTCAACAATTTTAATCACTTTCTACATTGAAGCCAAGTACACTATGTATGTTGAGCTAGAGTGTGTGCTGAGTCAGGTTTTCAATAAGTTTCGAGTGACTTCAGGTGTTGAGCAGTATATTAGTGCTGAGTGACATATAGGTACTGAGTCACAGTTGATTTCAAGCAAGTCAGAAAGCTTCATATGATGAGTGAGCCAAAATCATATATGTGTTGAGCACTAGTAGTCTAGTGTGTGTCAAGTAACATAGAATTATCATATGAGTTTGTGCCCTTACAAACTCAAATGTAAACCATTTTTGGAGTTGACATTGAATGATTTTGAAATAGAAAAAGGATAAGAACAAATCTTTTATGTTTCCTATGTGATTAACATGTAGCTAATCAAAAAAATGGAGAAGTCAAGCAACCAGTAATAAAAATGCAAGGAATGAGTGAGAACTTAAGATTCAATATGAATTGTAGATCCATACCTAACCCTAAGTCTTCAAAATATTTAAAAGGAGGTAAAAAACCCATTGCCTATGTGCATGAGAGTAGTGTATGGGGAGATTATAGAAAAATTTAGTGTTAAGTGAGTAAGACTTAGAGGAAAAAAGCAATAATTATACATCTAGTTGATCAAAATAGCACAAGGGATAAGAACAAAGATTAGATCAAGCAAGGGTCACATTAGAGAGAGCAAACAAAGTGCTTGAATCCAGCAATTAAAGATTGTATACTTTCAAGTTCATTATTCTAATACTTTCTTGCCATTGTATTAGAAGTTGGAAATCCTATATTGATAGGTTAGCTTAAAAGCTAGGTAGGAGAACCTTTGGAGAAGGTGATTGAAAATCCTATTGTATTAGGTGGGTTTAGTAGCCTATTATAAATCCTTTAACAATGTAAACTATTTTTAAATCCTCTAATTAGGTCACTATTGATACAACATAAATCCTTTAATAGGGTAGGCCTTTCATAGGGCAGACCATCAGAAGTGGTCAAACATTTATTGCTGTAGTAATTTTTGTGAGTATCATCCCCACCTTAATTTTACCTTCTTATTCCTAGAGGGTTTCTAGGTTACCAAATCTGGTGTTATGTGTTATTGCATGTGTTTACTTTATGTTCATTTATATGTTTACATGCATGCAGTTTACATTTCAGTTATTTAATTGAAAGGATTAGAAAAGGTTAAAAGTGTGATACTTTTGATTCTCCCCCCCTCTTAGAAGTACTCTTCCCATTTTGAAACATTCCAAAAATTGGTATTAGAGTGAGTTTCTCACAAGAAGAATCCTAACAACTTAGAGAAAAGGTCTAAAGATGGAATTCTTCAAACTTGGGAAGATCATAGACAATCAGGTGATTGATGTGCACCTAGCCCTACACAAAGTGGAAGAAGCCAGAGAAGGATTGAGAAAGTCTTTAAAAAGAAGGAAGGAGATAGCCATAGCTGAAAATGACATACACTACAAGGAAATTGATACTACACAAGTTTTTCCAATGGAGATTCCAAGGAATTTGATTCAACAATAGCAAAACTAATGGAAAAAAATAGAGCGCAAGCTAAAGAAATCAGATTACTCAAGCTTGGACAAGAATCAAAAGCCATAATGCTTTGTGAAGTGACTAAACAAAAGAAGAGAGCCATTAAAAACAAAGCCATGATAGAAGTTGACAAGAGAAATCTTACCAATAGACTGGAGGAGAAGATAATTGAGTTTGAAAGGACCTCAAACATGTAGCTAGACACCTTAAGCTAGATGATGAATGCTCATCATGAGCTAAACATGAAGGACATTGAGATCTCCACTCTGAGAATGCAGAATGAAAAATTGCAGAATGAATTGAAGAACAAAATAGAGATAGTATAAAGCTTCAACAAGCCCAATGAGGCTATCAAGTATTTTAAGCAACTACTAAAATCACCAAGGGATAGTAATGACACTTCAGGACTTGGTTACACCAGCATTGAACAAGGAGAATCATCAAAGACTACAGAAGAAATGAGTAACAAAGGTAAGAACACTAAACCTACTTGATATCTCTATCATAAAAAGGGACATACCTCTAATGTGTGTAGGAGCAAGAACAGTCATCAGCATGATAAGCTTACCAATGCAAACTTTTGTCACAAGTACAAAATGCAAGGACATCAAGAACATGAATGTAGAACCAAGACCATGAGGACACCAAGATTTGAAGGTCACTACTACAACTACAAAAAATATGGACATAGAGCATTTGAATGCAAATCAAAGCCTATGTGGACACCTAATTAACCTGCAAGAGGAAATAATCATGGTCATCACCACAATTAGGATTACAATATTAGGTATAGCTATCACTATTGTCAGGAGTATGGACACATTCCTAAAAATTGCATAAGGACACATTTTAGAGGAACTTACAGCAGATGACTAAGCCAAACTACATATTTTAGTTGCTTGAAGACTGGACATATCAGTACAAATTGACCAACAAAGTCAAAAGCACCCAAGAAATAAGTCAACAAAGGAAAAGATAAGGTTGATGTCAAACAAACAAGAGGGAAAATGAACAAGACTTGGAAGAAGAAAGGTGAGTGCAATAGATCAAATGGAGATATCACTTCACCCAAGAGGTCAAGTGATCACACTTTATCCAACTAAGAAAAAGAAAGGTGTATGGGACTGATATACAAAGTCAAATCATACAATAGTTCCAAAGAACAAAGGAGTACTATGAGGAAGAAATCTACATAAGCAATAATTCCAGGTCAAAATCTAAAGTTTTTGCAAATGCTACCGAGTTACCCTTGCATGTCGAGTGGAGTTCCAATGGATGTCAAGTTTTCAATAGAATTTGAGTGAAGTAGAAGTTTAGTGGAGGCCAAGTAAATGAAATAAAATGGGAGTCGAGTCATGGTGAATCCTTCAAGTGCTAAGTTTTACAGCTGTATGCATGAAGCATTTAATGCTAGGTCTTTGATAGGTATAAGGTCAAATTTTGTTCATTTTCATGCCATTTGAACATAGAGAAAAGATGAGAAGAGAAAAGAAGTGATCAAGTAGCAACCTAACAACCATTTACACAGATTCCAACATTAATTCAGCATGAACTCATCAATTTAAAGGTATATATCAAGTGCTGAGCTACACATAAGTTAAAGTTTTAATACATTTAAAATCCTAGTTTGGTAAAATGGCCTCTAGTTCAAGAAACCCCAAAGAAAAGGAAGGTCATGAGATTCAGTTAGTGAGTAATTAGGTAAAGAAACCTGAATTTAGGTCAATCCCTGAAGTTGCCTATAGAAATGACCCAGCTGGTGCATTATCCATTATTCCACCTAAAGTAGTCATGGTGAAAGACATGAGGAAATGTTACAACTGCAAAATTGGTGCCATAGGTGATTTTGAAATATTCCAAGCTTATGAAAAACTATGTGAGAACAAGATTCTGAAAAAGGACTTTGAGATAGTTGAGAAAAAGGATTTGACCAATGCCCTAGTCTACCCTATAGAATTCAAAATTGAATGGATACAAATCATTTTGAGTAAAATTCATGATGGTTTTCTATGGCTAGAGATAGGACCCATTAAGATTACAAAGAGGATAGTTCATAGAGTTATGGGATTCCCAACCCTAGATTAGCCAAAGACCTTGAGAAGCAATGGAAAGGAGGTCATTGAGAAAAATACAGGAGCCAAATGGAACAATACGGGAATGACCATTGATCCTATAACTAATCCTCTTCTAGATTTTGCTGTGAGAATAATATCTCATAAATTCTATCAATCTAGTAGATTAAATAGTGTGCCATGTTTAGTAGTTGATGTAGCCTACAAGTTGGTGAAGAAAGATCATACCTATGATCTAGTAAAACTCATGTTGCAGCAAATTAATGAAAACCTAGGGGTAGTAAGGAGATCAAAGGGTGCACAATGAAAATTTGGCTTAGTTCTTATGTGTATATTCTTTTATGTTATGGAAGAATTTCCTTTTATAGGAAAGGTAAATTGGAACCCCAAAAAAATTGCTATCACACAAATAAATGAGTTCATTGATCAAATGGGTGACAATTTTGAGGCTCATATGACAGGTTATTTTGAAGACATTTAGAAGTCCATGAAGTAGAGAATGAGAATGCTAATTTTATTGGTAGAAAAACATGTCAATGAAATATATTTCTTGGTTGACATTGATTACACCTATATTCAAGTAGCAATACCAAGAGTAAGATGGCTAAGGCCATTGGAATATGAGCTTGACATAGATGAAGCCTCAACAATAATCACAATATTGTTAGTAGAAGAGATAGAAAAGATGACTCCTCACTTTGGAACATATGATGTTTTCAAGTCCAAAGTTGAGACTAAATTAAAGATAGCCACTATTATCAAGAAGAAATAAAAGTTAGTGAAAAAGATAAAGAATCAATTTGGAGCAAGTATTGAGGGAGAAGAAGAAGTAGTAGTGGAAGGAGAAAGTGAAGAAGAAGAAGAGCAAGGGCAAGGCCTAGTAGAGCTAACACAAGGCTTAAGAGAAGACAATGAGGAAGTTTCCAAGGGAGAAGAAGCTAAGGAAGCACCTACACCTACTAAAAAAAAGAAGAGAAAGGAAAAAACTCAACGTACAGCTCAGCCCAAGCCTAATAAGGTTACCAAGAAAGGTCTAACTAAGCCAACAACAACAAGGGCCACTACAAGAGCATCTACTCAAAAAGCTAAAGAAGCATCAAAAGAGAAGAAGAAAGCCACTAAAAAACCTACAAAAGAGTGCAAGAAGAGAAGAATCTATGTGGAATAGCCAGATACAGATGATGAAGACAGAGCAGACTCAGAGGACATCAATCAATTTAAAGTGGTAAGCCATCATCCTAAGACTGCAATCGATAAACTTTGTGATAAGATTAAAAATGCATATTTGAATGATTTAAAGTCTCTTAATTTAAATAAGCTTAGTAGGGAAGAGAAGAATAAAGTAGAGGAATCTATGAATGCCATGATGGTAGAATTTAAAAACACACCTCTAGAACTTGACAATACTATGCCAAAGGAATAGTATGAGATAGTTGAGAATAAATGGCATTATTGTCTAAAAATGGAAAGGGAAATTAGAGAATCCACCCTAGCTCAAGTAAAGCCTAACATGAAAAAGGCTCAAATAACAAAGACAAACAAGAAACATGGTCGAAGTTTGCACCAAAGTATAGAGCCTTTAGCATCCTTGAAACAAGATTAAGGATGTTGTGAATAAATCCACACAATTGTGGAAAACAATTTATAAGATTATTGATGATAAAGTAGAGGAAGAAAATAAGGTAGAAACTAGTTCCAAAGAAAGGATAGAGGAAAAGAAAATAGATGAGAAGAAAGGAGAAGAAGAGAAGCAAGAGGAGGAGAAGGAAGCAACAACAAAAGTTGAAGAAGAAAAGTAGAAAGAAGAGGAAGATAAGAAAGTTAAGGAGGAAAAGAAAGGTGAGGAAGAGAATACAGAGAAAGAAGAAGAGGAATTAGCTAAGGGAGAAGAAATGGCAATAGTTGAACAATAGCAAGAAGAGGAATAGTGTGTGCAAGACACACAAATGCCACCTCCTAGCCCTCCTCATACAACCATCACACCTATAGACACAATAATAATTAAGGATGTTGCTAACAAGTCAACTCAGAACATCAACCCCTTTACTGTAGAGGATCTCTCCAAGATCCTTCACCAATTTACTTTATAGGCATAGTTATGCACAAGTCCTATATTGGTGAGTGTTAATGAGTTACAAAAGGTAGTAGTTGCACCAAAAAAAGAAAAGGTGAAACCAAAGGAAACACCTTTCACATATACAACTACTTGCACTAAGATTTTGATGCTTCCACCACCACCTCTACCAAGTGCAACAAGTGATACTATTTAGATGTTGGGTGTAGAGGAAAGGAAGTTAGATGAAAAAGAGGACAACTCAAAAGAAAAGGAGCAGGCCACCATATAGACATTGGTAGAACTACCAAAGAATGGCACTCCTATAAAGACCATTTAGAAGCCAACCAATTTTCAACTCCAAGCTCGAGTTCAATTAGAGCAGCCGGGGTACTTCACTATGGAGACCCTAAATTAGATAAAGATATTATTATACCCTCCTATGATTCCAACATCATCACAATGGCACAAATGACTGAAATGCAACCTACATTAGATAGAAGGATGAGGTAGGAAATATTGAGGAAGGAGTTCAAATATAAGAAAGCACTTCATGAAATTAAGGACATCTTTATGGATGCCTTCAGCTTGTAGTCACCAGATGAAGCAAAGCCAATAATAAAGCAACTATCAGATATAGTTGACTAGTTGACAAATGAAGACCAGGATACCAATGTTAAACTCATGGAATGGTCAGAGCGAAAATTTCAAGGAAAAGTGAGTGAGAAGATATCAAGTGGCATAGCACTTGAATAGGTAGAATTGGCTAAGAAAATAGATAAGGTCAAAGTTGTCCTTGAAAAAAAAATTTCATTGTATACGAAGCTGTGTGATTTTTCCAATTTCACAGAAGAAAAAAATCAAAGAATAATGAGCTTGGAAAGAAACTTGAAAATTTCTAGCATGCAATTGCCAAAAGATCTAGCTCAAAGTGAGAAGCATTTTGCACAATTGCTTCACACTCAAAGGGAGTTAGCTACACTAACTAGTAGAGGGAGCCAATATTAAGGGTAAATTGATGCAAATTTAGTCCTCTATAACCACACATTTAGAAGTCCTCCACAAGGAACAAGTATATGCTGAAATAGCTCTAAAGAAAGATCCAGATCTTTCTACACTTGATGGACTTGTACACCTTGTTGTAGAGACTACCATCCAACACAAGTCACTTGACATCACTTTGGAGAATTGGGATGTAGCTTTGAAAATAATAATGGAGGTAAATAGTATGTCTAAGTATGGTATTACTCCTTAGAGCCCTTTGACATTATTGTCAAAAAGGGAGAGATGCATGTCTATATTTTAGGGGAGACGTAAGGAAGATATAGTATTTTTATGAAGATATAACGAAGGGGGAGGATACTATAAATTTTGATTACATTCTTTCATTGGGGGAGATATGAAAAAAATAGCACATAGGTAAAGATTACAGAAGAAAAGGAGTATCAGGCATAGAATTTTGGTTGCAAGAATGTCAAGGCACAAATCAACTCAGGGGGAGTTAAGGTGTTTTGAACAAGTTTTGAACAATTTTGAAATTTTGTGGATAAGGTACTCATATGGATAGATTGGTAACAATTAGTTAAGTGTTTTTGACACTCATGTCAATAGGGGGAGATTGTTGGCCCTTAGATGGTTTTGAAATTTGAGTGTCAACACACTTAATCACTTTCTACAGTAAGGTTGAGTACCCTATGTATGTCGAGCCACAATGTGTGCCAAGTTAGGTTTTCAATAGGTGTCGATTGACTTTATGTGCCAAGTAGTATATAAGTGCTGAGTGAAAAATAGGTGCTGAGTCATAGTTGATGTCGAGCAAGTCAAAATGCTTCATATTCTAAGTGAGCTAGAATCATATATGTGCCAAGTGAGACAGAGTGTAATACGTGCTGAGAAAGCTAGGATAATATATGTGCTGAGCACCGGTAGTCTAGTATGTGTTGAGTAACAAAGAATCATCATATGAGTTTGTGCCCTAAAAAACATAGATGTAAACCATTTTTGGAGCTAACATTGAAGGATTTCAAAAGAGAAAATGGATCATAATGGATCTTTTATGTTTCCTATGCAATCAACATGTAGCCAATCAAAAAAATGGAGAAGGCATGAAACCAATAATAAAAATGTAGGAAATGAGAGGAAACTTAAGATTCAATATGGATCATAGATCTATACCTAACCCTAAGTCTTCACAATCTTTAAAAGGAGGTCAAAAACCTATTGCATATGTGGATGAGAATAGTGTATGGGGAGATTATAGTGAAATTCAGTGTGAAGTGAGTAAGACTTAGAGGAACAGAGGAACAATTATACATCCAGTTGATTAGAATAGCACAAGGGATAAGAACAAAAATTAGATCAAGAAAGGGTCACATCAGAGAGAGTAGCCAAAATTCCTAAATCCAACAATTAAAGATTGCATATTGTTAGGTTCATTGTTCTAATACTTTTGTGCCATTGTATTAGAAGTTGGAAATCTTATATTGATAGGTTAGCTTAACAGCTAGGTAGGAGAACCTTCTAAGAAGGTGATTGAAAATCCTATTGTATTAGGTAGGTTTAACAACCTATTGTAAATCCTTTAAGAAGGTGACACTTCATGTAGAGTGTTTGTAAATCCTCTAATTAGGTCAATATTGTTATAGTGTAAAGCCTTTAATAGGACATGCCTTTCACAAGGTAGATCATCAGAAGTGGTCAAACATTTATTGCTATAGTAATTTTTGTGGGTATCATCCCCACCCTAGTTTTACCTTCTTATTCTTGGAGGGTTTCTAGGTTACCAAATCTAGTGTTATGTGTTATTGCATGTGTCTACTTTATGTTCATTTATATGTTTACATGCATGCAATTTAATTTTCAATTATTTAATTGGAAGGATTAGAAAAGGTTAAAAGTGTGTTACTTTTGATTCAACACCCCCCCCCCCCCACCCCCGCCCCCAACCCCCCCTGCCTCAAAGAAGTACTCTTCCCATTTCAAAACATTACATTAGTGGGTAGCATTTCTTAAAGAGAAATATGAAGCTTTTGAGAATCTTAAGATATTTAAGAATAGAGTTGAGAATGAATATGGTGTTAAGATAAAGTGTTTGAGATGTGATAGAGGAGGAGAATTCACCTCTAGAGGGCTTAACATATTTTGTGAAGAGAATGTAATCAAAAGGTAGCTATCTTCACCTAGAGCACCTAAGTAAAATGGGATTGCTAAAAGAAGGAATAAGTCAATAGCATAAGAAACAAGAGCAATGTTGTTTCAGAATGGTGTTTCTAAGACATTTTTGAGAGTAGAAGTCAAGACAACAATATACACTCTAAACAAAGTACATATTAGAAAAGGGATGAACAAGATACCTTATGAACTATGGTTTGGTTAAAAAACATTTGGAAGAAAATTTTACATTAAAAGAGGTGATGACATTGGTAAGTTTGATCCAAGAAGTGATGAAGGTATGTTTCTTAGTTTTTCATTAAAAAGAAAGGTATAAAAATGTTTTAACTATAGAACTAAGACAATAGTTGAATGCACAAATGTAAGGATTGATGAAAAGTTTGGAACTGAGGAAAAGATGGTAAAGTACAACTCAGATGATGAAGAAGATAATTCTAGAATTGCTAGACATAATGCTGAATTTTTCATTGAGACTAACAATGATTTTCAAAATGATGTTGAGAAAAGAGGAGAGCAAAGACCTGAATATAGGGAAGAGATAAGAGTTTCGATGTTAACTCCTACCTTTAACAAGAATCTAACAAAGAATCCCTCCTAAGTAGATAATTGGAAGCAAAGGCAAAGGTTTGATGAAAAGGAATAGAGTAAATGAGGAGATATAGTTGATATCTCAAGTTGAGCCTAAAAGCATAGATGAAGCATGTAAAGACAATCATTAGAGTCAAGCAATGAAGGAAGAATTAGATCAAATTGTGAAGAATGATACATGGGAGTTAGTTCCTAGACCTAAAGACATGAATGTGAAAGGAACCAAATTGATATTAAAAAACAAGATGAATAAGAAAGGAAAAGTTGTGAGGAACAAGGCTAGACTTGTATGCAAGGGATATTCATAGCAGCAAGGCATAGACTATGAGGAGACATATGCACCTATAGCCAAAATGGAAGTAGTAAGATGTTCTTGGCTTATGAAACAAATAAAAAGTTCAAGGTTTATTAGATGGATGTTAAATCAGCCTTTCTGAATGGAGAAATTAAAGAAGACATATATATTGATCAGCCTAAAAGTTTTCCTTTACTAGAAGAAAAAGACATGGTATCTAGACTAAAGAAATATTTATATGGTGTCAAGAAAGCACCTAGAATTTGATATCAAAGATTGGAAAATTATTTGGCAAATCTTAGATTTTCTAAAGATACAATAGATAGTAAGTTGTAGTTGAAAGAAGTTGAAAATGGTTTGTTGATTATTTTAATATTTGTTAATGACATCATTTTTGGAGTTAATGATGAAGCATGCAATAAGTTTACTAAAGAGATGAAGAATAGTTTGAAATAAGCATGATAGGAGAAATATTTTTTTTCCTAGGATTGTAGATAGTATAGATTAGTGATGGTATTTTTATTTCACAAGCTATGTACTTGAATGATCTATTAAAAAGGTTTGGTTTGGAAAGTTATAAATCTATTGGTAAACCTATGATCACTAGTCACAAGTTATACAACAAACATGAGATACTAGTAGTAGAGAAGAAGTAAAAATTGTTGAAAATATAAGAGGAGTAACTGAGAGGGGAGGGTTGAATTAGTTACTACTAAAATAAATCCTAGATCCCTTAGATGTTAGTACAGAAATGCAAAGTAAAAACCAAATACTGTTGAAGCTCAGTAAACACATGCAAATTGTTGTAACTCGGTAATAACTAAATTAGCTTAGTAAATGCTTAACATAAAAACATTTAGACGTTGTCTATGATTACCATTACTTTAATTGAGTTTCAAACATATAAAAGAAAATAACATGAACACATTTGACACTAGGATTTAATGTGGAAACCCAATTTGGGAAAAACCACCAATTGCAACTAGTTATTTTTTTCACTCTTGTGAAGTGAGCTCTGTTAGGAGTCAATCCTATTAAAGGTTACAAAACACATTGTTAAGTGTGAACCTATTATAGGACTTAACCACCTTGTTAGGAGTGGCCTTGTTAGAGGTCTTAAGACAATTCAACAGAATTGCCACCTTGTTAGAGGATTTACAAATAGTTGTTAAGCCAACTCTATTAAGAGATTTAGGCCACTACTACAATGATTATAGAGTAACAATGAGATGACCTAATTTGAATACAACTAATTTTCTGATTATAGATCTATGTTCTAGCTTTTATCCAATCCTTCCAGATTGAATATGGCTTTGTTGCTCCACCAAGATATTGTGGTTATCATTCAAATTCACTTCCTCTTCTCATAATTATATCTTCAATAACATCTTCATGTATTACACACACATTTTGAAGTCACAACTTGACCTTATACTTATATCTTTCATTTTGTCAAGTTAGCTCAAATACAAATTAGAATAATTAATATTCATCACCTTAGTTAAGTAAAATTAATAGATAGATCAATTAAGATAATTATGAAAAGATAAGAAAATCCTTGGTTAGCCAACTTAGCTTTGTAGAAACTAACTCAAAAATAATTTCCTTTGTTAACCAACAGAATCTTGGTTAACACTAAAAAATCACAAAAATTCTTTGAAATTTGATTGAGCTTGGTTACCATTGGTTCCATCCAATTTTCCTTCATTAACTAAGTGAACTCAGTTAACACACACTTTTTCCATCTTTTCCTTTGACACCTGAATGAATTTGGTAGACACTACCTTTTAAACTAGGCAAACATAAGAGTGCTCAGTAGACATAGAAAATTGTCTTGACTACCAAAGTGAGCTTGGCATATACTAATTGATAATGATTATGAAATTTGTGTAACATCAAGGACAATGCATAATTAATCAATTATATCCAAAAATCTCTCTCTTTGGCATTGATGGCAACACAACATGTTATAACACAATGAAATTTTGAATTTAGAGTTGAGAACTCCCTCTATCAGTATGAGCGCTTCCTTTCACTGGATTCTATCTACAACAAATTCTACCAAGTTTATTCAAAACTTTCTTCCTCTTTTAACAAACTTCTTCATTGGAAAACTTCTCCCTCTTTGGTTACTTATTTTATTTTGGTTCCAAATATTTCCTAGAGATATGATAGTAAACTTCTCCCTCTATGACAACGCAAGCCAAAGACAATAATTCTATAAATGAAAATGTGCCTTAGGCACTAATTCATTTTCAATATTCCCTTTTCTAATCTTGCACCAACTAATTGATCTTCAACAAGTTCTAGTTGATGCATCACTAAACTTCATTAAGTGAATTTTAGATAGGGGAATGACCCCTATCTTACATCTTAGACACATAAATGCATCCTTAGGTAATGACTCGGTGAATAGGTCTACAATTTTTTCTTTTTTATTCACATATTCCAATTTGACTTCTTTATCCCACACTAATTCTCTTAAGAAGTGATATTTTATAGCAATGTCATTGTTTTGAAATGCATTACTAGATTCCTTGATATATTTATTACACTGGTGTTATCACAATATATGACTACTAGATATTTGATCTATACCTTCATTCCTTCCAATAGTTGTTTGAACCAAATAATTTTAGAACAATTAACTACTATTGCTACATATTTTTCCTCTATTGTGGATTGAGATGTACAATTTTGCTTCTTGCTTGCCCAAGATACTAGTCTTTGACCAAGAAAGAATGCTCCACCACTAGTGCTTTTTCTGTCATCAATACTTCCTGCCCAATTAGCATTAGTAAATGCTTTCAATTCCAAATTGCCTCCAAGTTTTTACCATAAACCATAGTCTTTAGTACCTTTCAAATATCTCATTATTCTTTTGATTGCCATCATATGGTTTTCTCTAGGATTTTTTGAGAATCTTACCACTATTCCAACTACTATAGCAATATTAGGTCTTGTGTGTACTACCTATTGCAATTTTCCAATCATTGATCTATATGGGGTTTGATCTACTTCTTTAGAATCATCATTTTTGGAGAGCTTATGTCTAGTAGATAGGGGTTCCAACTGGTCTTGAATCTTCCATTCCAAATTTCTTTAGTATCTCCTTGATATACTTAGATCAAGTGATGTAGATATCATTTTTTTCTACTATATCTAAAATCCAACAAAGAATTTTATCTCACCAAACATAGACATCTCAAATTCTTTACTCATTTCTTTAAAAAATAATTTTCATACATCATCATCTCCTATAAATAAAGTATCATCAACAAATATTTCTGCCAACACAATCATCTTGTCTAGTCTTTCCTTGACATATAGACTATTGTTATCATTTGTTCTTTAAAAACCAATTTATATCAAGTAATTATGAAATCTTTCATACAAAGATCTAAGAGCTTTCTAAAGACCATATAATGCTTTGTGTAATTTGTAGACCATGTCCTTTTTGTTAAGATCTACAAAACCTTCTCATTGTTCAATGTAGACTTCCTCATCGAGAATTCCATTGAAGAATGTATATTTAACATCCATTTGATATAATTTAAATCCTTTATGTACTACATATTCTAGTAAGGTTCTAAAACCTTCCAGTCTTGCCATAGGAGAAAATGAGTCACACAAGTTAATACCTTCTTCTTGAGAATAACCTTTGCACACTAGTCCTACTTTGTTTCTTGAAACTTTTCTATCTTCATTCATCTTATTTCTAGATACCCACTTTGTACCAATTATATTTTTATCCTTGGGTCTAGGAGCAAGAGTCCAAGTTTTGCTCTTTTCTATCTGTTCTATCTCTTCATTCATTGCTTCAATCCAACTTTCATTTTCTAGAGCATCCTTAACACTTCTAGGTTCAAATTTAGCAAGTAAACATGTACCTTTTAATTTTCCTCTTGTCATTCTTCCATCTAATTTATCTCCAATGATCTGATCAGGTGCATGATGCCTTATAACATATCTTGCTAACACAAGATCTTTGGTTTTTGAATGAGTTCCACCATCTTCATCTTGAGTTTTAGTTTCAAGCTCAGGTCCTTTTTTCTATGATTTGGGTCCATCAAGCTTGGTTTGAACTAGCTTGATAGAATATAATTGTGACTTGGGTCCTTTAGATTGTAACTTGGGTTGCATTGTCTACAACTTGATAACTATTAGGGAATTAGGATGTGAAGGTTCTTTTCTCTTAGATAGATTTGGTAGGGTATTAGGTTTATAGTAAATAAATCTTCTATAATCTTATGGTTCCTTGTTGCTTTCTTCTTCACTCTTTTCTACAAAATCATCAATTGTAACATGTGTACTTTCTATAATTTTATGAGTAGACAAATTCAAACATTTATATGCTTTATTTCTATAGGAGTATCCTAGAAATATGCCTTCATCACCTTTTACATGAAATTTTTCTTTTCAAGATTCTTTCGATATCTAACATTTGCTGCCAAATACTTTCAAGTAACTTACTTTAGGTTTGTAGCCATACCATAGTTGATATGGTGTTTTGTTTGAATATTTCTTCAATTATACTCTATTCAAGGTATGAACTATAGTACTGATAGCTTCCTTCTAGTATTTCAGAGAAACCTTCTTTTCAATCATTAGGATTCTTGCACAATCTATGATAAATCTATTTCTTCTTTTAGCTATACCATTCTGCTATGGTGTACTAGGGGTTGATACTTGTCTTTTGATTCCTCTTTCAATGCAAAAATTATTGAGTTCATTGGAGATGAATTCACCACCTCTGTCTGATATTAAGTATTTCAAACTCTTTCTAGTTTCCTTTTCTACTCTTTCTAGATAACACTTGTATTTTTGAAAGGCTTCTAATTTTTCTTTTAGATACATTATTGTCATCATTCTAGAATAGTCATTAACAAAAAGAATGAAATTTTTTTCTCCACCATAGCTTTCTATTCCAATAGGTCCACATAAATCTATATGAACAATTTCCAAGACTTCTTTTGACTGATAGTTTTTTCTTTTGAAGCTAGTCATTCCCATCTTGCCAATTTGGCAATTCTTGCATAGACCCATATCAGGCTTCTTCAAACTAGAAAGAAAATCAAAGTTTTCTTATCTTAACTAGATTATCAAAGTTTACATGACATAGCCTTTTGTGCCATAACTAACTTTCTTCTACTTGAGAAATAAAATATGAACAATCATTGAGATCAAGATAAAATAGATTACCTTTTGTTTTCCTGCGAGATTCAACCAAATTTTCTTTTCCATCAATTAGTTTGGCTTGTCCATTCATGAAATCTACCTTGAATCCAATGTTATTCAACTATGCGACACTCAGTAGATTATGCTTTAGTCCTTTAGTCCAATAAGAATTGTCACATACAAGTTCTTTTGTTAATAAAAATACATCCTTTTCTTTTTATGTTACAAGGTTCATTGTTTCCAAATGTCACACTACCTCCATCATAATATTCCATGTGCTCAAATTTTGTTTTGTATCTAGTTATATGATGTGAAAATCTGCTGTCAGTAATCCATATATAATTTTTGCTAACATGAGAGATAAGTTCCATCTTATTTCTTTCATCATTAGATTCATCTTTTATAACAATATATACCATTACATCTTCACTATTATTAGAATCTTTAGCTATAAAATAATATTTCTTACCTTTTTCCTTGTAGTTCTTGTAGTTCTTGGAGTCCTTCTTGCCTTTTTGCTTGTTACTTTTCTTTTCATCTTTGATTTCCTTATTTGGATACCTAGCAACAATGTGACAAACTTCTTCACAATAAAAGTAGATCAAAGGAATTTTACCTTTGTACTTTCCTCTTCCTTTGGAATATATCCTTGCAAGTAGGGCTTCAACAACTTCAAGATCACTATCTAAAATTTCTTTTAATATTTTTTCTTCTTCACTTCCTGATTGATTAGACTTTGATTTCTTACCCTTTTCTTTTAGTGAGATTTTAGCTTTAAAAGAAGATTCAATATCTTTTGAACTAGGTGTTGGTGTTTTAAATGGTACTAAAACTACTAAGCGACAAAAGCTTAATACCAGAATGATAGTACATACACAATCTAAAGACTAGCATGTTCTTATCAACAATTGCACATGTAAGGTATTTGGACCCAACTTCAACAAAACCACAAATGGTTTTCTACTCTTTTGGCTCTGCACAACCAGGGTGGGTATACCTACGAATGGTTTAAATATGAAACTACTGTATGAGGATTATTCTTAGTTTCATTCTGATTCTCATTTCAAAATCCTCAAATATATACATAATTCTTACTACCTTGCTAAAACACATCCCATAAATAGATATGGCCAAGAAATCTTCTATAGATCTACAGAAGTTTTCAACAATAATGGCTAACTGAAGCTAAAAAGATTTCATGCAGATAAGTGCTGGCCAACTTTGAATATCTATAGGAAATAAAAGTAAAGTTTGATTTGATGATGTAATTGAACAACCATTTGTAAGATACTTCTCTTTCAGCTAAAATAACTTGATCAGTGCCTAATCCATAGGGGTTTCAGAGTCTATAACAAAATATAAGATCTAATTTGTTGCTTTACAACAAATTGTATCAGCAATTCTTATCAAAATTTATCATTCAAAATCCTTTTCAATACTTAAGGAATCTTATCACATTCATCAAAGCTTTTACTTAATCCATTGAATTAACAACAATGATAGATGGATATACAACCTAACTAGATTGCATTCGATTGCATAGGCTTTTACTCATACAACATCAAGATAGCTACGTATTGAGCAGGAGACAAAATTCAGAAAGAACTGATATGGGGTCAGTTCATAGTTTGTATTCATTTCCTTTGAAAATGGTACATCTTTTACAATAAACTCAGAATAGCCTTCAGAAATAAACACAGTTCATTCTATCTTCATGTATTTTTAGAAAATTTGACAGAGAAACACATTACAAACTTGCCTTCAAAATTTGGACCAAAAACTAGACTAAGCACAATACTTAGAAGAAAAAGAATTTGGACCCTTCTTTAGCCTTGGGATCTCACTTAAATAGTGTGAGATGCAACAAGCTTCAGGCTAAACAAATGACAGGTGTCCTTCTAAAGACAGGAACAAAATAACAGAAAGGTTAATTACAACAAACATTTCTTGGTGGGTCCCTTTCTGTTATGCTTCTTATTTGTTGAGATACAAGTAAAAAAATCTGATCTTACAATCAATCTTCATCCTCGGAGTAAGTAGCCATGAGGTTTGAAAGTGATGTGTTGTCTTCAGTTATCTGTAAATTTACTTCAGCCTGGGGAGTTTCTATGTCCTCAGTATTAACTTCGGGGGTGATTGTTACTTTTTCACCTTCTTCCTCATCATCTTTTGATATTTGTTCTAGAAACTGATTTTTCCAATAGCGAGGTAGCGAGCTCCGGCATTTTAATGAATTTTGTACCGAAAAATGCAAGGGACAGAAGATAATAATTTCTATTACTTGAACTGCTTCTGACAACAGCATTTATGACTTGTTACGCCACTTGGTGAAGTCGAGGCACCGGCAAAATGCAACGTCACTGCCCCTTCAGACTTTATGGGGCCGTGCTACTTCGCTAATGGTGAAGTGTCTGATTTTTTTGATAGCGAGGTGGAAAAGCGTCAAAAAAATCATCATTCTGGCTCTATTTTTAGATATTCTACTAGGTCCCCTTCCCTGTTTGGACAGTAGTTGCAACGTGTACCTGCACAATAAATCATTCAAAAAACCAATGTTCGACCATCGTATCTTCACTTTGCGGTCCCGCCTCATAAAATACTCAGCACTCACTACCTCACATGGCTTAAAAAGCATGCAATTCTTCATAGCGAGGTAATGACAGTGGTAGATCTACTTGGATCTGATGGTTAGAAAGATTGAGAAAAAAGGGAATCTCGGGGAAACAGAAAATAAAAGGGACAGAATATTTGTCTCACTTGAAAATTCAAAAGTTTTGCGCCCAATAGTTTACGAACAGATAGAACATAGGGTTTTCATGAGTTTTTTCTTATGGATGGATTATCCAGAAACCCTATGTTTCACTTAGAAATAAAAAATTTTGACTTTTCTATAATTTAACAAAAACCTCGATTGCACAAAAAGTCAGACCAATAGTGGCTCTGTCTGGGGATGATAGACTACTTGAGTCTATGCAAGAATTCAGAATCTATGGAAGAGCAGACCACACACTTGGCAAGATGACAACTTCTTTAGAGAGCACAAAGCAACACACAAAAAACAAGGAACCAGACTGCACAAGGATATTTATAAGGATTTTACAGGAAAAAAACTACAGGAAACCCTAAAACTACTGTTCATGGAAGAAAATAAGTATTTTTTAAGAAAAATACCTCTTCAAGAACTGTCCATGAACTGGCAATTCAAGAATATTGTCAGATATATCTTTGATTATATAAGAATCTTCACCCCAAGTATTCTCAATGAGATATGGGCCTAACCAAATAGGATCAAATTTTCCATGTTTTCCTTTATCTTCAATCTTGGCATTCCACATCAAGATTAGGTCTCCATTTTCAAATTTTTTGCTTACAGTTCTTTTGTCATAAAGTGTTTTGACTTGCAATTGCAACTTTTGGTTCCTCAAAGATGCTTCTCTTCTGGTTTCAGTCAATCCTACCAATTCATCCATTCTTTCTTGCATTTCATCTATAGTATCTTCATCATATAACTGGATGTAATTGTATAGCCCCATCAAGTTGTTCTGAGGCATTCTGGCTTGAATTCCATATACTAAATCAAATGGAGCTACACCAATTGCTTTCTTTACAGTTACTCTGTCAGCCCATATTGCCAACTGTAACTTGGAATCCCATGGCTTTTTATTATCATCCAAGGTTCTCTTAATGACCTTCAACAGGCTCTTATTTGTGGACTCAGCTTGTCCATTCCCTTGTGGATGATATGGAGCAGATGATGATCTTGTCATTCCATATTTATCACAAAATTTGATGAACTCCACAGATCTAAAACACATAGCACTATCTGTGACAATTCTCTGTGGACATCCAAACCTAGAGATAATATTATTCAACAGAAAATTATTTACCACCTTACTTGTCGCATTTCTTGTGGGGATAGCCTCCACCCACTTTGTAAAGTAGTCAGTAGCAACCAGAATCCAAGAATAGCCAGTGCTAGACTTGGGGAAAATCTCTCCTATGAAGTCCAGACCCCATTATTGAAATGGTGCTTGAGTCTCAACTGGTCTCAATGGAGTATTTCTTAAGAATTTAAGCTTTCTAGCAAACCTCTGACAAGGATCACATTTTCTAACCATAACTTGAGCATCCTTGAACAGAGAAGGCCACCAGAATCCAGCCCTCATTATCTTATGTGCAGTAGTTTTGGGCATGTAGTGTCCTCCACATACTCCAGCATGCATTTCTTTCAAAACCTCTTTTTCCTTTTCTTTATCCACACATTTCAACAAGATTCCCTCAAAATTTCTCCATCATAAGTTATTTTGGACAATTATGTACCTGATGGCTTGCAATTTAGTATTCCTTTTTTCATTGTCAGGTAGATGGGGAGGAGCTTCCATATGTTGCAAATAATATATGACATTGGTGTACCAATCACATTGGTCCATGTTGCATAAGTCAGTTCTGAGATCATCATTTACCAGATTTATCTGATTTGCCTCTAGATTAGTTTCAGCCATGAGTTTGGCCAAGCCTTTACCTCTTACTAATTTTGTTATTTGTATATCAATGTTAAATTCTTGGATTCTATTGATCCATCTACACCTCCTGCCTGACACTTCCTTCTTAGAGAATATATCCTTGACTGTAGCACAAAAGTGACAACAATAGCACCTACCAAATAACTTCTAAAAGCTTTTACAACCTTTACCAAAGCATATGCTTGCTTTTCATTTATTTCATACTTCAGTTCAGCAGGCTGCAGGGACTTGCTGAAAAAGGCAATAGGCTGCTCATATCCTTCTTGATTTTTCTGTAATAAGACTGCAGCTACAGTATGGAATGATGCAAAAGAGAAAATATGCATGGGCTTTGCATAATCTGGGGTCCTCAATACTGGAGCATTCTTTATTGCAGTTTTTATATCTTGGAATGCTTGTGAGGGTTCACCATTCCAATCTATAACAGCTCCTTTCTTGAGCATCTTTGAGATGGGTCTACTGATTTCTGCAAAATTGGTAACAAATCTCTTTAGAAAATTGACCTAACCAAAAAAGGACTGAATTCCTTTCACATTTTGTGGTTTGGGCACTTTTTCAATAGCTACTACCCTCTCAGGATCTATTTTTACCCCATCCTTAGACACTATGTGTCCTAATAACTTTCCTTCTGTGACCCCGAATGTGCATTTCTTTGGGTTTAAAGATACCCCATATTCCAAGGCTTTTATAAAGATTTTTTCCAAGTGTTTCCAGTGATCTTCAGCCTTGTTAGAATATGCTGTAAGATCATCCTGGTACACAACCATAAATTTGTCAATATACTCATGAAATGCTACATCCATGGCTCTTTGGAAAGTAGCTCCTGCATTAATCAAGCCAAAAGGCATCCTCACATACACATATGTTCCCCAAGGGGTTGTGAAGGCTATCTTGAACTGTTCACTTTCTTTTACTAGAACTTGATTATATCCAGAAAAGCCATCCATCATTGACATCAATTCAGAGCTAGTCACTTGTTGTAACATGGCTTCCATATTAGGTAAGCCATAATTGTCTTTCAGAGATGCAATGTTTAAATTTCTAAAATCAACACAAAGCCTAATATCTCCATTCTTCTTCCTAACAAGAACTAGGTTTGAAACCTAGGTGGAATGCCTGATTGGTTTGATTATTCTACCATCTCTTAGTTTTGTCAGTTCTTCTTGCATTTTTGGGGCAAGGGTAGGATTGATTGGTCTCTATTTTTGCCTAAACGGTCTTACATTTTCCTTCAATGGTATGACATGCTGGAAAAGATCCTCCCTGTAAGCCTTAAGGTCATCATATGACCAAGCAAAAACATGTCTGTATTTTCTAAGTAGGTCAATTAATGTTTTCTAGATTTCAATAGGCAAATGTTGGCCAATATAAGCCCTTTTAGGAACTTCATCAGTACCCAAGTTTATTTCTTCTAACTCCTAGGATTTGGGGTCATTTACTCCAGATTTTACTCTGTCTTGATTATCAAAAATATTTTCCAAGACTACTAACCCCTTTGGCATCTTATTTGTTTTTAATTGCATTATTTCTTGACCAAAAATGGTTTCCTTCCCATTTATGGTTTCAATCATCCCACTACAATCCATCTCCTGACCGTGATACTTGTCTTCATTTAACAAAAAAATTGTAATATCCTTATCATCTTCAAAAACCTGCCAATTTTCACTGTTGTTAGGTATGGAAAGCCTATTTTGCACCTCAATCTGGGAGATTCCTGCAAATGATATTTCTTTTGGCTTGATGGCTACATTTGCCAATAGATCAACCATCTTATTTTGTGTTCTATCTCTCCATGTGATCCCAAATGCATCAAAGAATTCTATTTGATCCCAGACTGCATTTCTATATTGTTTCAGTCTCCTATTTTTTGATGAATAGGTTCCTTTTATCTAAGAGATAATTAGTTCAGAATCCCCTATGACATATAATTTCTTAATCTTATGATGTATGGCAACTTTGAGCCCTAGCAGCAATGCTTCATACTCTGCAATATTATTAGTGCAGGCAAACTTCAAGGTGAATGAATACCTAAAAGTATTATTTTCAGGGGACACAAAGACTACACCTACCCCTACACCCTCTTTAGAACTAGCCCCATCAAAGAACATTGTCCATAATTTTGGTGAATTCATGCAACATTCAACTTCATTTTCAATGATAGCAGGTAAATTTTCAACTTCCTGAATCATTAATTCAGCCCTGAAAGCACTAATCCCAGTATATAGGAAACAAGTGGTATCTTTGTCAATTTCTTCACCTAAGATGTGGTCAACCCTTGGTTCCCTATTTACCCTGATAGCTTTGTCCCCTATATTAAAAGTGGCATAAGTTAGATCACATTGTAGGCTTCCCCCCATGGCAACACTCCATTTTCTAGAGAGTAACATTCCGTAATGTGGAGGTATATCTACCACAAGGACAGACATGGTTAATTCTACTTCAGGATATGCAACCAATCTGAATGGAAGGGCATTTATAGTACCTATGACTGAGACTTCTCTAGCATCCATCTCTCTGCATCTGCCTTGCTTGGTATCTACCTTCAATCCTAAGGCTTCCATTACCTTAAAAGGCATTATAGTGTTGGAAGCTCCTGAGTCTATCATGCAATTTTTTAGGGTTTTCCCTTTTATGATTAGACTGAGGAAAAAAGGATCAATATCTTCTATGAATGCCACTAAGGAATCATCTAGGAACATTTGAGGAATCTGGGATATGATACCACTGTCCTCTATTACTAATGGGGTCTGTTGGGGCATAGTTTGGTCAACAATAATATTATTGTTTGCTATTCCACCCAACCATGACAAAGCCTTATTCTTATGTTCTTCAATTCTAAAAAGTTTAGACAGGGGCACTTTTACAGTAATTTGAGATAACATGGATATCATATCAACAGGTTCAACCATAGTAGGTTTTACAATAATACCTGGAGTCAGAGTCTTTTGAGCAGTAGGCACCACATTTTTCTTTACAACATCTAGTTCTGATTTCTTCAGTTGCACAACTGGTTTTGTTGCTTTGCTTATCTGAAATTGAACCTTCTTCTTTGGTTCCCATTTCTTACCCTTGTTCTCCTTGATTTTAGGCACATCTACATGGACTTTCTTGTCTTGATCATTTATCTTATGAGTGATGTCCTTGATGAAGACACTAGATGGCTTTCTTGCATCATTTCTTATTGCTCTATTTCTCAAATTATAATTGCTATGAACTTGTGACATCATTTTGGCTATAATTCTGTCAATTTCCTCCTTGGAGGGAATTCTTAGACTTGTGAGACCCACATTAGAAAATGTACTGCATACCTTATCTGCATCATACCCTTCATCATCTGAGAGTACTTGCTGATGATGTAGCTGGTAAACAATTCTTTAGCTAGTGACATCATTTTCAGGCTCTTCTGAATCAGAATCTATCAAATCATCATACATGCTCACCATATTGCAGCTTATATCGTCATGGCTCTTATCTTCAGTTTCTTCTTTAGCTTTCACTTCTTGGGCTTGGGAAAATGACTGAACAATAGCACAATAATCAGTAGAATGAGGTGATTGGCATATAATGCACCATGGTACATCATCATTTATATTTAAAATGTTCCTTTGTAGAGGGTCTGGAGTACCCTTGTCCTTCACATTTTGGGTCTGGTTAGGAACTGGTTTACCATCTTTCCACTAAGTGGTATAAGGGTAATTCTGCATCCTAGGCTGTCTATTGAAGTTGTTGTTATTCACCGAGGGTCTTTCAGCAACATTTGGGTTATTGAAACTAGTGGGATTCATCTTCTTGAGCATTTCTAAAACCTGGCCTATAGTAGGTTCTTCGAGCTTTTTTCCTATAGGGGTTCTGTCACCCTCCCTTTTATTATTGTTCTTAGAATTAAAAAGTTTAGGATCATCCCTCCTACCTAGTTTTCCAGATGCCTTTCTACTATTCTCTATATTTATTGCAACTTTATAGGCATCTCTCAAGGTTTTAGGATCTTTATCCCTCAATTGATAAGCCATTTTGCTATCAAAAGCATTGAAGTAGGTTGTAAGACAGACATCTTCATTTAACCTCATGAATTGAAAAAGTTTGTACATACCCTTTTGGAATCTCACATTGAAATCAAATGTGGACTCATTTGGATTCTTCTTGATATTTTTGAACTCGTTCAACATGAATCCTACATTGGTATTGTCCCCATACTACTCTTTAAACAACTTTTCCATATCACTCCATGAGGTAATACTGTCATCAGGTAACCTCCTGAACCAATCCCTTGCATCCTCTGTTAATGAATGCACAAAAAATTTCATTACCATGTCTTCATGTTCAACTTCATAATCATTCAACATGTCAATGAAAGTCCTCAAATGTTCTTCACCAGTAACAGCATTATTTCCAAAAAACTTAACCACTTTATCCCTTAAATCAAAAGATATGGGATGGGGGGCACCAAGAATACCAGCAAATGATATCTATCTGTACTTTTCTAGGTATATAGGTTTCTTCTAGAAACCAGGAACATTTGAGGTGCTAGCTATATTAGCTTCACTCAGGGGACCAACTTGGGAATGTTGTGGTGGGACAAATGGGACTTGGGTGCCAATATTTGAGGATGGGGTAGGGGCAGATTGGGGTATTCCATGAGTTGAAATTGTGGGAGCACTAACTGGTATAGTATTTATAGGTGGGATAGACAGATTGGGCCATGAAGCTAATGCAGAATTAGACTTTATGAATTGGATTTTCCTTCTAGTTTCTGTAGCTTGAGCTTCATTCTCAACCTTCTCAAGCTCTTTTGCAAGATCTTCCCTCTCTTTTTGATCCTTCTCAAGATCTAGATCTAACTTCGTCATGGAGGGTTGTATAGGTTTGGTTGGTATAGCTTGCGGCTCGTTTATTTGGATTCCTATAGCCTTGCCTTTCCCTTTATCTAGAGCTTTTGTAGTGGGCTCTATAGGATCAACTTGAACATGTTTATAGGCTTGAACTTGAGCAATAACTAGTTCTTGCCTTCGATTTAGGTGTTTCTCCTATTCTTGCACTTTAGCTCTCAGATTATCAATATCTCCAAAAACATCCTTATGGAGAGTTGTGGTATTCTCTTCTAATTTTTTATTTTGCTCTTTCAAAGTAGCCATCCTTCTTAACAGAGCATCTCTTTCTATTATGGCATCTAAGGTGGCCTGCTCCTTCTCCTTTTCAAGACAAATGCATTTAGCTTCTTCCTCAGTAATCCATTTTTTCAAAAATTCTATCTCAGAGTGCACTTCTTTAGGATCTGTAGAAGTTGCCTCAGAATCAATAGGGTCATCCAGATCTATTAGGTTTGGTTCTACATATGGGGCTGCCCTGGGATTAAAAGGATTATCAGATGAACTCCTAAATCCTAGCCTATAATTTACATCGGCTACAGGATCTGGTCTTAATGAAGCAATTCCCATAGTAGATACGTCCTTGTCTTGAAAAAATCTCTCATCTAGTAATGGGGTACTGAAAATGCCTCCTAAGAGTCTTGTAGTTTCAGATTCAGAGCTAAGCGAAGAAGATTCTCTTCCTATTATTGGTTGATAGCGGGAATTGATGGACGCATTACCTCTGGGTTTCCAAGTGGGATTTTGATCTATATTTTTCTTATTTTGGTTCTTTCTACCACCTTGGGGTAAATCAATATACATTGATACATCTGGATTGGCTCTCATGTAAGCTCTTGTATTTTTCCTTTTTTCAGCCATATTTACATTTTTATTTCAATAAGCACTAGCTTCAAAACCTTGACTGAGTCACCACCCTATTTCGAGAAAAATAATAATAAGACTTTTAGCTGATAAAAGAACACTGACACACAAGTAGGAAAAAAAATATATGGCATAGACAGACCAATCACTGATGTCGTAAGACTACAACTCTTGCTTGTTTAGATAAGACACTTGGATAGGTTGGATACGTCAGTGTGTAGCAATCGTACTTGGGCTCAATCTTCTTTAAATTCTCAAAGTTTGACACTAAAAGGTTCCCTTATAACCATGGGCAAGACATAGATCACATGACACACATATACATAGCAGGACCAAAGAAACTGCAGTACTTTTCACAGAGGTGTTGGACAACTCCCTAGCAGAGTCGCCATTTTGTTGGTGTTTTAAATGGTACTAAAACTACTAAGCGACAAAAGCTTAATACCAAAATCACAGTACATACATAATCTAAAGACTAGCCTGTTCTTATCAACAATGGCACATGTAAGGTATTTGGACCCAACTTCAACAAAACTACAAATGGTTTTCTACTCTTTTGGATCTGCACAACCAGGGTGGGTATACCCAGGGATGGTTTAAATATGAAACTACTATATGAGGATTATTCTTAGTTTCATTTTGATTCTCATTTCAAAATCCTCAAATATATACATAATTCTTACTACCTTGCCAAAACACATCCCATAAACAGATATGGCCAAGGAATCTTCTATAGATCTGTAGAAGTTTTCAACAACAATGGCTAACTGAAGCTAAAAAGATTTCATGCAGACAAGTGCTGGCCAACTTTGAATATCTACAGGAAATAAAAGTAAAGTTTGATTTGATGATGTAATTGAACAACCATTTGTAAGATACTTCTCTTTCAGCTGAAATAACTTGATCAGTGCCTAATCCATTGGGGTTTCAGAGTCTATAACAAAATATAAGATCTAATTTGTTGCCTTACAACAAATTGTATCAGCAATTCTTATTAGAATTTATCATTCAAAATCCTTTTCAATACTTAAGGAATCTTATCACATTCATCAAAGCTTTTACTTAATCCACTGAATTAACAGCAATGATAGATGGATATATAACCTAACTAGATTGCATTCGATTGCACAGGCTTTTACTCATACAACATCAAGATAGCTAAGTATTGAGCAGGAGACAAAATTTTAGAAAGAACTGATATGGGGATAGTTCATAGTTTGTATTCATTTCCTTTGAAAATGGTACATGTTTTACAATAAACTCAAAATAGCCTTCAGAAATAAACACAGTTCATTCTATCTTCATGTATTTTCAGAAAATTTGACAGAGAAACACATTACAAACTTGCCTTCAAAATTTGGACCAAAAACTAGACTAAGCACAATACTTAGAAGAAAAAGAATTTGGACCCTTCTTTAGCCTTGGGATCTCACTTAAATAGTGTGAGATGCAATAAGCTTCAGGCTAAACAAATGACAGGTGTCCTTCTAAAGACATGAACAAAATAACAGAAAGGTTAATTACAACAAACATTTCTTGGTGGGTCCCTTTCTGTTATGCTTCTTATTTTTTGAGATACAAATAAAACAATCTGATCTTACAATCAATCTTCATCCTCGGAGTAAGTAGCCATGAGGTTTGAAAGTGATGTGTTGTCTTCAGTTATCTATAAATTTACTTCAGCCTGGGGAGTTTCTATGTCCTCAGTATTAACTTCGGGGGTGATTGTTACTTTTTCACCTTCTTCCTCATCATCTTCTGATATTTGTTCTAGAAACTAATTTTTTCAATAGCGAGGTAGCGAGCTCCAGCATTTTAATGAATTTCGTACCAAAAAATGCAAGGGACAGAAGATAATAATTTCTATTACTTGAACTACTTCTGACAATGGCATTTATGACTTGTCACGCCACCTGGTGAAGTCGAGGCACCGGAAAAATGCAACGTCACTACCCCTTCATACTTTACGGGGCCGTGCTACTTTGCTAACGGTGAAGTGTCTGATTTTTCTGATAGTGAGGTGGCAAAGCATCAAAAAAATCATCATTCCGGCTCTATTTTTAGATATTCTACTGGGTCCCCTTCCCTGTTTGGACAGTAGTTGCAACATGTACCTGGACAATAAATCATTCAGAAAACCAATGTCTGACCACCATATCTTCACTTTGCGGTCCCGCCTCGTAAAATACTTAGCACTCGCTACCTCGCATGGCTTAAAAAGCATGCAATTCTTCATAGTGAGGTAACGATAGCGGTAGATCTACTTGGATTTGATGGTTAGAAAGATTGAGAAAAAAGGGAATCTCGGGGAAACAGAAAATAAAAGGGACAAAATATTCGTCTCACTTGAAAATTCAAAAGTTTCGCGCCCGACAGTTTACAAATAGATAGAGCATAGGGTTTTCATGAGTTTTTTCTTATGGACGAATTATCCAGAAACCCTATGTTTCACTTAGAAATAAAAAATTTTGACTTTTCTATAATTTAACAAAAACCTCTATTGCACAAAAAGTCAGACCAACACTAGGAACATAGTTATCGAAGTTATCTAACTCAAAAGCTATCAATCTTCCAATGAGAGCATCCAAATATATTTTACTATTTGGATCACATCTCATTTCTTGAATAGTAGATACTCTAATTTCATAAATAGGATGAAAAGTTCTGAGTACCTTCCTTAAAACTATTTTCTCTTTAATGTTTCCTCCAAATGCTTTGATTGCACTTACACTTTCTTTGATCCTTTCCACATATTTTGCAATGTTTTCATCTTCTCTCATTCTCATTTGGTCAAATTTTCTTCTAAGGCTTTCTACTTTGGCTCTTCTTACATTTTCATCTCCTCCATAGATATGTTTTAGTTTGGTCCACATTGCATGAGCAATTTTGCAATCCTTTATCTCATCAAGTTTGACATAATTAAGAGCAAATGCAATATCAATCATCATGATATTATGATTTTTCATTTTAGCAATATCTTCAACTAATAATGTTCCAGTGGGAGAATTGTATTCAAGATCAAGATATTTGCAACCTGAATCATTGATGGTAGCTAGATGTAACCTCATAAGTCCTTGACATGTTGCAAAATTATCTTTGTTTAGCTTCAAAATTTCTCTACAAGCACCAAAATATCTAATACCAATTGTTGGAAATATAAGAGGACTAACTGAGAGGGAAGGGGTGAATCAGTTATTATTAAAATAAATCCTAGATCCCTTAGATGTCAGTACAAAAATACAAACTAAAAATTGAATACTGTTGAATCTCGGTAAACACACATAAAATGTTGTAAATTAGTAACAACTAAATTAGCTTGGTAAATGCTTAACACATAAACTTTTAGATGTTTTCTATGATTACCATTACTTTAACTAAGTTTCAAACATATAAAATAAAATAACATGAACACATTCGACACCAACATTTAACATGGAAAACTAATTTGGAAAAAACCACTAATTGCAACTAGTTACTATTTTCACTCATCTAAGTGAGCCCTATTAGGAGCCAACCTTGTTAAAGGTTACAAAACATATTGTTAGGTGTGACTCTATTAGAGGATTTAATCACCCTATTAGGAGTGGCCTTGTTAGAGGTCTTGAGACAATTCAATAAAACTACCAACTTGTTGTAGGATTTGCAAATAGTTGTTAAGCCAACTCTATTAAGAAATTTAGGTCATTGCTAAAATGATTAGAGAGTACCAATGAGATGGCCTATTTATGGTTCAATAATAGATAAAGATAATCAAACCATTGTTCCTCTCTCAAGAGTACTATGTCCATTTTTGAGAACTATCTATTCCATCATGAAAAATACACTTCAATTGTCAACCCAAGGATGAAGGACTTGAAATGGGTCAGAACAATATGTGTACTAAGAACCTTAAAGGGTCTCAATAGCTATGTTGCAAGAAATTAAAATGCATAAAAGGAATCTATACTACTGATACAAGATAGTAAATACACTTAGACTAACAACAGATTAATGTAAAAACTTCATAAAAGGAATTCTAAATTGGTTAACAATTCAAACATCCACTTTGATCATTTTCCACAAGTGTTGTAGGAATTTTCATAGTAACTATGATGTAGGACCATTACAATAAATCCATCTTAAAATAGAAAATTGAAAGAAATGAATCTACTCTACCTAAATCTATTCAACCTCCCAAGTGGGCCCCCTTGGCTGGATTCAACTAACTAAGAACACAATAGGTATTTCAAAATCATGCTCATTAGAATTCTTCTTTGATTACATGACTAGATAATTGATGAAGAACACAAAAGAAAAAATTTCAAATCTCAAACTAGTAATATTTTTGTAAGAATTTGCCTAAGGGAAAAATTCACCCAAGAACTAAGAACTCAAACACAAGCACAGTAGACCAAAAATGGATATGATCAATTAATCAAAGTATGTTTGAATACATTACTCTATTTAGAATGTGATATTCAAACACACTAGGAGTGCCTGTATATAAAGGCCTCTTAGGAAGCACCTATAATGTCTCTAGAAACAATCAGAAGATAAGACAACTAAGCACCTTATCCAACATTCTAGATGAATGGATAAGAATGACAAAGTGTCACATGTGTGTAGAAGATTCCTGTGTTGTAGACAACATGTGCTTAAAAGAGGTGTGGACCCCTGTGATGTCATCAAGACAACTCAAAAGAGTGCACAAACTCCTAAGTGTCTCAAAAATAAAATAATGCAAAATAATTAAATAATGCATTCACCTAAGTAAACTTAAGTAAGTGTAATAAGTAAATACTTATTTACACCAACATCCCCCCTTAAGTGCAACTTAGGGGAATGCCCTTAAGCTTACAAACTAGGATGAAGATGCAGAATGGGTCCCGGCTACTAGGCCATGTTAGGTACCCATGTATATAATGAAAATACAAATCTCCCATAAAACGGGAAAAGAGGAAAAACCTCATGGGAAAAACCCTCCCCCAAAAAGAGAGATAAGGATGCATCGATGGATGGAGTAATCAAGACCCCCCATTATGACATACATCCATGTATATACAAGAAAGAATGGAGAAGGACAAAACCTCTTATGAGGAAAAAGTCCCCCCCAAAAAAGAGAAGAAGGAGATGAGGTAGTCCCCCCCTTAAAAGTAGTGTGTTGATCAGTGAAGAATGTTCCTATGTAGAAGCTGATCCATGACCTCTATATGATGTTCCTCCCCTTTGGAAGAAACAAAGGAAAGGTTACCTATGAGATGTGTCCCCTGGATGGAGAAGGAATCTCTATGATGATTAGTATCTCTAAAACCTGTTCAAAAATCCCTGTGTCGATACTGATGATGGCTTCCTCCAAAACTGCTGAAGAGAAGAGTAGATCAAACAAGGAAGGAGGGAGAACCTGTCTCAGGAAACCAATAGTCTTCTCAACAAATGAAGAGACCTCTTGTAGATGTTGTACATAATAATCCACAATCACACCAACCTAGAAGGATTGATCATGTAGAGAATGTGCAATAATTGTAGAAGAATCTACCTCAGCAAATAGAAGTGATAAATCATCATGAAAGTCTCCCATATCTGCTATGTGTGACTCCAAGAATAGAGCTAAAATGTCTAGCAAGAAATATCAACTAGAAGACCATGAGTACCCCACAGTGATGAAATACATGAGTCTTCCATTGTGACAAAGAATGAAATATCTGCCTCAAAAAGAAGATGAATGTCATTAAGAATATCTCCCACATCTTCAATGTGAGACTCCATGAACAATTGTGCAATGTCTAAAAGGAAGTCTTCGCATGAAGGTAGAGTAGGAAGACATAAAGTATCCTGATACACTGATTTTGAAGCATCTGTGGCTAAAATAGGATTAGTAGGAGCAACAGGAGCTAGAGGTGTGATCTCATTTGAGGTTGAAGAAACCATAGCTAGAGTGACTGGATGTAGAAAGTCCATTAGAGATGGAGGATCACATGGCTCTCCATATGCTTCCCAAATAGACCACCAAATATCACAAGGAAAATGTGCCAATCTAATAGGACCAAAAGATTCCCTACTCATACTTTTACATAGAAATTGATTAAGCTTGATAATATATGTCCAATCAAAATGTGGTGGCATTGAATAGAGATAAGGAAGCAATCTTGGATGTTCTCTTAGATGGTCAATTATCAAAGTCCTCCATTTGTAATAGTTCCTTGTTGTCAATTGTGGTCTAATACCAAACTAACAAATCTGACAAGACTCCACGAGATCAATCAATGAACTCCCAAAAAATCAAAGAACCCCCCTTAAAAAGATGTTGTTGGCACTTGAAAGCCACTTGCCAATTTAGGGCTTATTTCTGAAAGTAGAATTTTTGTCTACAAAATCTATAATGTGATTGCAGATCTAAAAATTAGAAAAAAAAAATGTACTTTCAAAAAATAAAATGGAACCTGATTTGGAGTCCAGATGAGCCCGTACCATGCATTTTAAGTGGCAAAATTTAAAATTTTGGAGTTGCAAAAAAAATTAGAAATAGAGATCTCAAACCACCTGCACCAATGTGTAGATTACAAAATCCTACCGCAAAACAAAAAAAATTGCTCGCAAAAAGGAGTCCGTATGAGAAAGATATCACTTTTTGAAAATTGTTGCTGCTGTTATTTTTTCTGAATCGCCGCCATGCCTCAAAAAAACAAATGGCCCTAGATTTTGCCTCAAATCTCTAATTTGGATTAAAAAAAATCTAATCTAGGGGTTTTGGGACCTTCTGAATGTGATGCAAATATCAAATTTGCACCAACAAGCTTCAATCTTCACTTGCAAAAAAATCTCTCCTATGGCCCCATGGCCAAAAAATTTCCAAAAAATAATGCAAATCCAAAAAAATAGGAAAGATGCAGATGAAAAAAAGTAGATCTGAGAATTAAATGTACAGATCTGAAATGATCATACCAATTTTACAAATCGATCCTTCAAGTGCCAGTTTGCAAAAAAATTTGTCTCACAATCGACTTTGGCCTAGCATAGGTAGCTTTGTAGCCAATTTTCACCAAATTAGCATTCTGAATGCCATGGTGAGGTTAGATCTAATGCTAGACACTCCCAATTTCTATGATACTTCTAGAGTCGGGTTGCAGTGATGAAGCAAGATGATGGTCTCAAAATGGCTATGTGATGAGATAATCTCCAAGTTGCTGTGATACCATGTAAGAATTTGCCTAAGGGAAAAATTCACCTGGGAACTAAGAACTCAAACACAAGCACACAGTAGACTAAAAATGGATATGATCAATTAATCAAAGTGTTTCTGAATACATTGCTCTGTTTAGAATGTGAGATTCAAACACACTAGGTGTGCCTATATATAAAGGCCTCTTAGGAAGCACCTAGAATGTCTCTAGAAATAACTAGAAGATAAGACAACTAAGCACCTTATCCAACGTTCTAGATGAATGGATAAGAATGAGGAAGTGTCACATGTGTGTAGAAGATTCCTGTGTTGTAGACAACATGTTCTTAAAAGAGGTGTGGAACTCTATCATGTCATCAAGACAACTCACAAGAGTGCACAAACTCCTAAGTGTCTCATAAATAAAATAATGCAAAATAATTAAATAATGCATTCACCTAAGTAAACTTAAGTAAGTGTAATAAGTAAATACTTATTTACACCAACAATTTCATTAAGTTTTCATCTCATCTCCTCAAGATGACCCCCTTTTTCTTGATATATAGAGGATTGAATACTTATTGCAAATATAACATAACAACTATAAACAAACATCACTAGATAAGAAGGTGGAATGTCAACCATGACATACAAAATTGATTAAATAACAAAATAATAGCTCACAGGAAATATAACAAGTCAAGTCTTTCTAGTTTTTCTAAAACAATTACTCTCCTCGTAGATGTGGCTTATCATCTAGAACTAATTTGTGCTTCTTTTTCCATGAACCATTTTCATTACTGCCTCCTTTAATATGGTGATCACCACTCTTCATGCCACTTCCCTAGAAATTAGAAACATTCAGAACATATGCATAACATCATTTCTACTTTTATTCAAATATTAGAAAATAGCTTAAAATAGTTATATGAAATACTGCACACTATGTATAATATTAAGCAAGGTATGTCATATCCACTATCCATAAGTTTAATAGGTTCTATCCATACCTGGCATAAGCTCACAAGACATTTAAAACAAAAATGTTAGGAATGTTTTTCAAAAGGCTCAAAGAGTAAGTTAAAACTATATAAAAACTATATCAAATTTGAGACATTAATATGCCTCATCATCTACCCCCCACTAAGAAAATGCACGTCTTCAAGCATTGAACTTCTTTTCCATGGCTTTGAAATCTCCCACTATAGTCTTTACCTATTTCCCACTTATGAAGGTGTAGAAATATCCTCGGGTTCATCTTGAATGCTCATCCAAGTGTTCTTCAACCAATGGTTCTAACCTATTAGCATTATGTTCATACAGAGGCCTAAGAAGGGTAGGAGGCTAAAAAGTTAGTAGCATCCATAGATCTTTTCTAATTTTCCTTCTTAGTTGCATATATTTAGGCACTCTATTAACTATTGCCTCAAAATTGATAGGGCTATGTGGTTAAAACTTTTGGAAAGGTTCTACTAGTCAACTCCATCAATTTCTAAGCCCTGCAATTACTCTCTAATATGTGAAATTTGGAAGTGTTTGGTATTCTCTATAAAAAATTTCCCTTTCTTCAAACACTTTCTCTCTAATTTCTAGTTTTGGTTTCCCACAAGTTAATCTGAACCAATCTCTCAAAAGGTCATAAGGCTTATGGGATTCAACCTAGAGTGGTAGTGGCTTAGAATTTTGAAGATCTCTTTAAGTATCCAATTGCCTATCATAATTTGTTTCATTGTATATTGATGATATTAGAGTTCTTAGGTGAATATCCCCTATATAAAGCAAAGGATTCCACTCTGCCTCATGTGGAATTATGAGATTATGCAAATAGAGCTCGCACAAAAAATTATTTTTCCATGGAGCCAAAGTTTGATACACATTATAAAAAGCTTGAGCACTTTTAAATTCATAGTCAATGTCTCTCATTGTCATCATCAACTAAAATAATAGAAACTATTCCTTCAAAAAAAATAGCATACACACTTGGGGGTGGTGTACATGCTATTGCCTAATCAACTAGCTTTGAAGCTTTATTCATCTATTGTTTCTTCAATGATTTAATTTCCTCATCTCTATCAAATATTTCCTTCTGCATTTGGTCTCTATCCTGCCTCCACAAGGATTTTTGAAAAATAAAATGATTTTAGAGACCAAACAATATCGATTGAATTGTAGATGACAAAAATTATTGAGCCTTAGATTTCATCTTTTTTTGTTTGGAAATTTGTTGGAAATATTGAGTGTACCAGGAAGATTTATAAGGTATAAGAGAAACATTGGAACATTTAGGTATTGGTAGCATGGTAGGTTGATAAGTGCTAGGATCTTTTTTTGGAACAATAGTAGGGTTTTATTTACACATTTCTTGATTCTCCTACAATTTCTCATTAAAAGGTTTGGTTTCATGTGTTTCCATATTTTGAGGTTCTAATTGCACAACAGAATCATCTAGGATATTTGCAATAATTAATTCTGTGTGAGACTTTAAAATTGGGGCTTTTATATTTTCAATGGAAATTGGGGATGATCAGCCTTGCATGTGAGGACTTCTACACATAGGAATTTCTTTAGCTTCGACCATTTTATAGGTCCATTTTGGTTTAGGCATGGCTGGAGTAGATGTTGTAGGAATGGTTGCTTCAAGAATATAACTTTTTCTTTGTGTTACTTCAATAGAGGGGTTCTAGGCTTCCTTTTCAAGGTTAGGGCTTTCTTCACTAACCTTACAATTGCCCTTATCTATAGAAGAACTTGGTAAAGCATCCTCTAGAATAGGTTTAACAGGCCTATCAAAAGAGTGTTATTTTTCTAATTTAGCTAAATTTTGGCTTGGCTCTACAATTTCTTCCTCATTTTGAGGAACAGGGTTGGCTTGTGGCTGTAAGGTCTTGAATTTAAAAAAATTTTCCCATGAAATAAGGGAAGAATCCCTAAGAGATCTTTCAACTAGAATTTTAATGAGAGCATGATGGGAAACAAAATTTGCCTTTCCTTTTTGAGTTTCTTCAGCACTAATGCATAACATGTTATAAAGAAAACTGAGAACATTAACTTGCATGTTATGTCTTATGCAACTAAGCAATTTAAAATGATGTTCATGCAAGTTTGAGAACCTGCCTTCATAGGTTAAATACCTAATAATTTGGGTTTCCAAGTTTGGATATGGAGCTGGAAGAGAAAGTCTTTTACACCCTTGTTTTGTAATGTCCAACTGAGGGTCACCTAGTTGAATGAACTGTGCTTGTGAGGACCTAGCATCATGCTCATTTGGATAAAGCTCCCCAACTATTGGTAGTCTTGTGACTTCCACTATCCTCTTCTTAGTAGAAATCACTCTTAATCCACATATCATAGCTTCCCCTTCATCAAATGTAGTCATAAATTCCATTTCCACTTCTTCATTATACTCAGTTAATTGTGAGAAATAACTAAGCCATCCACAAGCATGAAATTGCCAGACTACTTCAGCATCTATGAGTAAAATATTATGAATGACTAGCTCATACATCTTTAACTATCTCCCCATCTCAGGATGTCTAGCTTTGATTTCCTCTACTTTTACCGCTCTATTAATTTTTTCCACTTTTCACCTCTACAAACTCCCTCTTCTTTAAATTTCAAATTAATCTTTCTAAGAAATATCATTACCACTTCCCTTAACAAGACTCTGTTGCATTTGGCATGTAAAATAATGATGCATTAATTATGAATAACATCAAGGTTTAATCTGAAGGTGTTCTTGTAATAACTCTTAGTCCTTTCAATCATGCCAAAGATAGGTGATCTTTTCCCAAAATCTTGATGAAAAGGGTATGATAGATATAGAAAGATTTTGAAAATTAATGAAAAAATATCAGAACGCTACCAAAGTACAACATATAACCAAAGTAAAACCTATAACATGGACATGACTTAAGATAGAGATGACATTTGAAAATGAATACACTTATTTGTCCCCCCACTAAAATTTGTTAAGTGTCCACACTTTAAAAATTTTGGTATAGGAACCAAAAACTAGCTTAAGACTTATATGATACATATAATGTAGTATTAGATATAAATATCAAAACCTATATACAAAAAATGAATAAAGAGTAAAGAAATAATTATACCTAAAAATTTGAGAGTGTATGTCTGTATGTAGATTGGTGAGGTGGAAAAGTCTAATGACTACAAAAAAGGTGTTGATAGTATAGTTTATTGAAAATAAGAAAAATAGAATGTGTAGGTGATGTGGATTGTTAGTAGATGGTAGATAGAGAAATGGGATGGGTTGATATTAAGAAAGAGAAAAGTGAGTGAAAGAATGGACCTCATATTAAATGAGGTTTTATTATGAGGGTTTCATGAAATTTTATCATGGAATGGCTGCAAGAAGAAGATTTTCACCCTCTACTATAGGAACTATGTTCGTAGGAGCTAGTAAACTGGTTGGTTGGAACTGCTATAGGAACTCATCTTTGGTCTGTGGTTTATGATAGAGGATCAACCTATGGCCATTTACAAGTAACTTGAACTAGATAGGATCAATTTTTGTCAGTTGCACTACTCAGTTATCAAATATATATTGAGTTTCATAAGGCCCTAGCCATCGAGTTTGCAACTTCCCTAGATTTTCTTTGAAGTGAGAATCATATAGGAGATCACAATATCCTACTTTGAATTGTTTATTATGGATATGTGCATCATGCCATTACCTTCACTATTGTTGAATAATTTTTGTTCTTTCCAAAGTTTTCTTTCTTATTTCATCAGTGAGTTCAAGTGGAGAAGTCTCTCTTCTTATGCTACAAGAAGACTGATGTTCAACTCTAAAGTAGTGTGTAGTGTTTTATGCTCAAATTTAATAGGAAACATGGCTAATTTACCATACACAAGCTCAAATGGAATGAATCTAGTTGTTGTCTTCCATGTGGTCCTATATGCCCAAATAGCTTCAGTTAATCTATTGGTCTAATCCTTCTTGTGTATGTGTACTATCTTAGTCAAAATGGTTTCAATTTCTCTATTAGTGACCTCTACTTGCCCATTTTCTTGAGGGTGATAGGGACTAGATTTACAGTGCCTTATGTTGTATTCTCTCATAATCGTATTGATCAAATTTGATTTGAATTGGGCTCCTTGATCTGTAACAAGTTCTCTGGGAACTCCATAATGGGTGAATATTTCTTCATATAGGAATTTGGCTACTTTCTCATCTCTTACAATTATCATTGCTCTAACATCCACCCATTTGGTCACATAATCTATACATACTAAAATGTAGGATTTTTCACTTAATGGTGGGTCAATGGGACCTATGAAGTCCATACCCCACTTGTCAAAAGGTGTTGCTACAGTTTGTGGATTGAGTGGCATTTCATCAATTTTGGTTGGTTGGTCCATCCTCTAGCATTTTATCACAGTTGGTTGTACAAGTCACTACATCCTTATGTAAGGTTGGCCCATAATATTAAGTTGTAATACTATTCTTTTTCCTAGAAAATGGCCTCCACATGGCTCATCATGAAAAGTATGTAGTATATCATATATCCCATCTTCCATGAAACATCTCCTCATGACTTGATCTGGTCCAACATAGAAGAGATTGTTATCTATCCAGGAATAATGAAAACTTTTCTCTACTATCTCCTCCTTTCTTTGTGAGAGAAATGTTGGAGCATTATATTTGTAGCAAAATAATTTGCTATTTCTGCATACCATGGTGTATGAGTTGATATATGGAACAAGTGCTCATCTAGAAAGATATCTTTAATTGGAGTTGGATCTTCATCAATAATGGTCAATCTAGACAAATAATAAGCAACTATGTTGGATTTTCTTGGCTTATCAATAATGGTAATATCAAACTCCTGTAGCAATAAGAGCCATCTTGCCAATCTACTAGCTATAGTTGGTTTGTTCATTAAGTATCATATAGCTGAGTGATTAGTATGAACAAGAATAGGATATCTAGTTACACAATGTCTGAACTTTTTCAATGCATAGACTATAACTAGAAGTTTTATTTTAGTTACTGTGTAATTTAGTTAAGGTCCATGAAGGCTTTTACTAATATAGTAGATGGAATTCTCAAGATTAGTAGGCTTTTTTCCTAATATAGATCTTACAACATAATCTGATGCATTAGTATAGATATGAAATTGGAATTGACCAATTAGGTCCCTTTCAACTAGTGTCATAGTTAGGAGTTTCTTAAGCTGTAGGAAGGCTTCATTACATTTAGGTGTCCAAATGAATTCAACTTCCTTAGTCAATAGTGTATACAAAGGACTAGCTATTTTACTAAAATCTTTTATGAAATTCCTATAATATCTAGCATGACCTAAAAAATATCTTACATATTTTGGTTTTGTAGGTATGGGTAGTGTTAGAATTACCTCTACCTTAGCCAGATCCACTTGTATTCTTGTAGCTGATATAAACTAACCAAGCACCACTCCTTCCTACATGAGCATTAAACATTTCTCACTGTTGAGTTATAGATTATGTTCTTTGCATCAAACAAGAACCTTTTCAAGATTCATCAAGGCTTCTTCAAAGGTGACTCCAAATGTTGTGAAATCATCCATGTATATTTCCATGTAATCATGTGATATATTATTAAAAATGTTGATCACCGCTCATTAAAATGTTGTAGGGGCATTATAAAGCCCAAATGACAAGACATAATATGTAAAAGTACCCCATGGGCATGTAAATGTGGTTTTATCTTGATCTTCAAGAGCTATAATTATCTAATTATAACCACTATACCCATCTAGAAAAGATAAGTATTTCTTACCAACTAGAGTGTCCAGAACTTGATCAATAAATGGTAAAGGAAAGTGATCATTTTTGTTTTCTTTATTCAGTTCTCTATAATCTACAAAAATATGCCATTTTCCTCCCTTTTTAGGTACTATGACTAGAGGTGAAACCCTTCTACTATCAGATATAGGATATATAAAACCAGCATTAGGCAATTCTACAATTCAATTTTAACTATTTCTCTAAGGGCTAGACCAATCCTTCTCTGGGGTTGATGAAGTGGTAGGCATCCTTCATTGATGTATATTCTATGAGTGCATAATGTAGGACTCAACCCTTTCATATCCCCATAGTCCCATTCAAAAGTCTTTCCATGTTTTTGAAGAAGCTCTATTAGCTATTTCATTTGTGTAGAAGACAATTTGGGATTGGCATGGAGATTATGACCTTTTGACAACTCAATTGTAATTGGAAGATCAACTATAGTAGCTTTAGAGATTGGACTTGGATCTAGTTCACATGTAAGAGCTAATGGATAATGTCTAGCTCCTTGATTAGAAAAAGCTATCATTATACTCCTCATATGTAGTTAATTCTAACATAGAATTGTTAGATACATTATTTTCTACCACACAAGTATTATTAAGAATACTCTGATTTACTTAATCTTCTTTCTATAGCTTTAGAAAAGACTATCTATGTAACATCATAAGCTATGCTATAGAGTTTAACTCTTCTTCTCCATCCCCAAAATTTTTCCATATAGATGTACTTAAATTTGGTTGTGGTTGTGCTAGAGGATATAGATCAAATTTCTTTGTTGCTTGTCCATTGGATATGGTCATACTCCCTAACCTACAACTTGTATTTGCATTGGTTTTAGCTAACCATGGTCATCCTAAAATGACAAGGTAACTCAATAAATGTACTTTTGGAGACAAGATCATGAAATTTGTAGGGTACTCTAGAGAGTCTGTGGTTACTACTATATCTTTTTTCATCCTATCAGGAGTGATAATAGAACTAGTTGCAAGTTGTAGAATTGTTGGTGTAGTTCTTAACCCTTCTATATTAAAAAATTTCATAGTATCCTTAGTCATGATATTGATAGCAGCACCAAGATCAATTAAAGCATTTTTAATAGGCTGATCATTTATAATCATATTCACAATTGGACTTCCTAGATCAAAATATTTAGGAATGATTAATTTTCCTAACATGATGTCAACCAATTGTCCTACAACATTGAGTGTAGTTGGATCCTTTTTCTTCCTCCTAGGATTTTTCACACAAGATTCTCTAATGGATTTTCCATAAATAGGAACATTTTTAATAGTTTGGAATAAATGTATTTGAACATGCATGTTCTTTAACTGATCAATGATGTCAAAGGATTGTTCCTCTATCTATGCAAGTTTACTTTGTATGAGCTTTTCTAGAAAAGGAGGTTCAACTACTATTTGAGTTTGAGCTAAGCTAGTTACATTGGTTGGGTCAGCCACTTGTGGCTTAGAAGTTGTGGGTTCTGATACTATAGGAGTATCTAGTATTTTAGTTATGAGAGGTAGTTTAGGCATTGGTAGGGTTGTACTAGATCTCAAATATATATCTACAACATTTAGAGTATAAGTAGGATATTGCTAAGCATCAATAGAATACATAGGTTGTTGTAGCTACTAGCTATTTGGATTTGGTTGAGGTTGTATGGGCAATTAGGTTTTCTTTTGAGGTCTAGGACTTATAGGTGGGGGCATTAGTGCAGGTTGTTAAACTAGAGGTGGTAGTTGTGGTAATTATGGATTACAAATATTTTTGTTAGGCTATTGTTGAGGTTCTCTCCATTAGTTTGTGTACTACCAATTCCCTTGGGATTGTTTCCATTGGTTCTACTAATTTGGTGATTGATTATTTTGCTAGTTTGGCCAAGAAGGTTGGGAATTCTAAGACCATAAAGGCTATTGTGGATTATTTTGCTAAGCATTATTCCAATTAGGTTGACTATATTGTAGGGGACCTTGGGTACTACAATTTTTCCATTGATTACCATATAGTTTGAATTTTGTAAAGGGTCTTAAGGCATACCTTGATGTTGGGTCCATTGCTAGCATTGAGCAATGAAGAATACTTGCTCATCCTCTCCATCTATCTTGATGTACTTAGTTGGAAGATGCTAGTTCTCCATGCTAGTAACCAATTTGCACTAGTAATCTTTCTTCTAAATCCAAAATTATAGACAATACTTAGATAATTACACCTTAGCTTCAGCATGCTTCTTCTTTTTAGTCATTATGTCAAATGTGTAGTGATGCCTTTTATGATGTCCTGCTTGAAATCTAAGAGCATATAAGATATCTGAAGCTTTGAAATACCTTGACTAATTCCTTTAGTAGCTATAGTTTGGTGTCCTCTTCCTTTCTTCATTGTTGACCTTTAGTAGTTAAGACAAATTTTCTTAAGGTCATCCCAAGAAGGGTGATATGCATCACCACCAACCATTAAGTCTGGTGCCTCTAGAAATTATCATTCAACCCTCTCAAGAAAACTAGCTTTTGTAAATCCTCTAATAGTACATTCTAAGAGTTCTTCTATAGTGTATATAAGAAATGTGAAACATAGTTTTCCAATGTTTCATCCTCCTTTTGTGATATTCTAAAGATATCATCTCCTCTTGAATCATTTTCTTTGCAATACTCTTTGTATTTGTCTAGAAAGAGTGTTTACATTTCATCCCAAGTACCCACTACATCAGCTCCTACTCCCATGAACCATCATAGAGCTGATTCTTTTAGTGTTTCTGGAAACAACTTGAGCTTATGGGCATCAGTGTTGTAGTCAAAGCTATGATAGAGTATGTCAAATTCAAATAAGAAAATATTAAGGTCTTCAATTGCAAGGCCGTAGAACTTTGGAAGAGTAGTTGTAGGTATATTTTTGAGATAAGCATTAGTTATGAGACTCAAAAGAGGAAATGAAAAAGTAGGTTGTGCCATTATTGGAAGCATTGGATTATGGGATGGCTATTGAAAAGGAACATTTAGTATTGGATGGTTAATAACTGGTGGATTTGGAATAGTACTATCAAGGACACTAGTGAAAACTTTAGCAAAAGGTTGAAGACCACTTGTATCTATGGGTTCTTCTCTTGAGGATGATTCTATAGGGAAAATAGGGCTTGCATCCAAAAAAGGAAACTCAACTTCTTCAATTTCTTCATTCTGATTAATACTCTCCCATAGAGAAATCTCCCATATTCATCTTATTGTCACCCTCCTCGATGCATGTAATTAGATTTGTGACTATTAGTCAAGTCAAAATTTTGTGGTTTTGAACTGGCAAACTAATATGAAAATAAAGGACTCGTAAAGGTTCCTAGTTTGACACCATCCCTGGCCCAGAAATGCATGGTTTCATAATAGATCAAGATAATCAGACCATTATTCCTCTCTCAAGAGTAATATGTCTATTTTTGAGAACTATCTATTCCATCATGAAAAATACACTTGAATTTTCAACATAAGGACATAGTACTTGAAATGGATCAACATGATATGTGCACTAATTTTCTTAAAGAGTCTCAACACCTATGATATAGGAGAGTAAAATGCATGAAAGGAATCTATACTACTGATACACAATAGTAAACATACTTAGACTAACAGCAGATAACTACAAAAACTTTAGAAAAGGAATTCTAAATTGGTTAAGAATTCAAACATTCACTACGATCATTTTCCACAAGTGCTGCAAGAAATTTCAAAGTAACTACGTTACAAGACCAATACAATAAATCTATCTTAAAATAGGAAATAATAAGAAATGAATCTACTCTACTTAAATCTATTTTGACTCCCAAGTGGGCCCCATTAGTTGGCTTCAACTAACTAAGAACACAATAGATATTCCAAAATAATTCTCTCATTAAAATTCTTCTTTGATTATATGAATGGATAGTTCATGAAGAATAGGAAAGAACAACTTTTGAATCTCAAACTAGTAATATTTCATTAAGTTTTCATCTCCTCTCCTCAAGATGACCCCTTCTTCCTTATATATACAGGATTGGATACTTATTAAAAACATAACATAAAAACTACAAACAAACATCACTAGACAAGAAGGCATAATGACAACCATGACATAAAAAATTGATTAAGTAACAGAATAATAGCTCATAGGATATATAGCAAGTCATATCTTCCTAGTTTTTCTAAAACAATTACTCTCCTTGTAGACATAGCGTATCATCCAAAATTGATCTATGCTTCTTTTTCCATGAATGGTCTTCACTACTTCGTCCTTTAATATGGTGATCACCACTCTTTGTGCCACTTCCCTAAAAATTAGAAACATTGGAAACATATGCACAACAACATTTCTACTTTTATTCAAATATTAGAACATAGCTTAAAATATTTATATGAAATACTGCACATTATGTATAATATTTAGCAAGGTATGTCATATCCACTATCTATAAGTTTAATAAGTTCTAGCCATACCTTAGATAAGTTCACAAGATATTTAAAACAAATATATTGGGAATATTTTTCACAAGGATCAAAGAGTAAGTTCAAACCATATAAAAAACTATATCAAATTTGAGACATTAATATGCCTCATCACCCTGATTTGAATGCAACTGATTTGCTAATTATAGATCTCTATTCTAGCTTGTATCTAGTCCTTCCTAATCGAATATGGCTTTGTTGCTCCACAAGGATATTCTACTTATCCTTCAAATTTTCTTCCTATTCTCATCATTAAATCTTCAATAACATCTTCATGTATTACACACACATTTTGGAATTACAACTTGATCTTATACTTATATCTTTATTTTTTTCGTGTCAACTCAAATGCAACTTAGAATAATAAATATTTATCACCTTAGTTAGCTGGAATCAATAGATAAATCAATTAAATTTATTATACCAAAATAAGAAAATCCTTTGTTAGCTGACCTAGCTTGGTAGAAACTAACTTAGAAATGATTTCTTTTGTTAACCAATATTATCTCAGTTTACCTTGCAAAATCATGAAAATCCTTTGGCAACTGAGCGAAATTGGTTAGCACTAGTGTAGATGCTCAAAAATGGTTCGCATTTATAATTTCATCAAAATGAAGCTCCATTAGACATATACTACACTCTTTGAAAGAAACAATCTTCACCTCATACTAGTTGGTCCTTATCTCATCTATTCAATATTCTTTCATTCATGTCTTCATTCATCACCATTATCATGTGTTCTGATACACCAAATCATCTTCATCTTGCATTCCTACATTCTGGCATCATCCTACACTATTTGTCAACCTTCTAGGGCTTTCCACCTAGTCTAGCCTTGGTCTAACCCTTTTCTAACCAAATTTGACCAAATTTGATAATTTTTGATTGATTTCACTCATTTTCTTACCTCTTTCCACCATTTTGGACACTTGTACAAAGTTTGAAGTTATTCTAAGTCTAGTCAAGATGTTTTTGCTGCCCAGAGCCTTCTAGGCCACATTCTACACTTTCTTAGCACACTTGGGTTCCCAAGTGCACCATGCACACACTTAGTATTGTCATGGCATATTTGGGCTTACCAAGTGTGCACTAGAGGCACTTGGTTGAGTTTTAGATGCACTTGGGGTAGTAGGATGCCCATGATTGCTCCTAGAGCCCCTATGTTGCACTCCACTGGCCATAACTTTTGCATTTCAACTCCAATTTTTGAACTGTTAGTTGCTTTAGATTTTTATCTTTGTTTCAAACAAATTGAGCTATAATTTTCATTATTTGGATACTATCTTGAGTGGTAACCCTTGAAAATACTCTCAGACCCCTTAATCAACATCACTTTTCACTAATTCATCTTGTTTCCTCATTCCACTAACTCTGATCTTTTGGCCAAACTGATTGTATCTCAATAGTGTTTATCATCATCATATCCTCTTTCACATAAATTTCACATCATTTTTAAATCATTTCAACATCATTAGAAATCATATCAAATCATCTCGCAATCATATCAAACCAACTCAAAATCACCCCAAATCAACCTGAAATCACACAAAATTAGTCCTAATCATTGTAAAACATGTCAAACATCCAAAACCAATCATCATTTGTCCATTCCTAGGTATTTTTGTGGCTTTAAGTTCCTTGGAAACCTATCAATTTATCAAATCTTGTCGATTTGACCTTGGTATTATCATCGCTCTTAGTGCTAGGTCTAACTATCATTTATGTCATTTTTTTTTGACATCATTGAGCCTTTCAATGTTGTATCATGGAATTATCAACTATTTTTAATAATATTGAATATTTCCATCAATATTATTATGATCAACACTATCAATCAATCTCGATCCTATAGCATTTACAATATCAGTTAAATGTTACATATCTTTAATTCATGTCATGTGTCCTTGGCATGTTATCATTTCAATCCATAGATCAATTTGACCATGGCTTTGGTCTATCCATCATCATCTTATTCAATCTATATCATCATCACATTTCATCAATGGATGTTGTTGCATTTATTTAGCCAAATTTGGCCAATCATTTACTAATTTTCTCTACAGGATTAAATAAACCATAATTTAAACCTATCATTCTTACTAATTATTCTTCCTAATTGTCATCCTCAATCAATTAATTAATTTTATTAGTTAATTAATTTATCATTCACAAACTATGGAAATTCACAATTTCCTAAGTCACATTTTTCTCTATTAATTCCATTTTTACTAATTTCTATTTTGTGGAATAAAGGATTTTTAATTCAAATATTCCATAGAATATTGGCATCATCATGACACATGGGTGTGACACCTCATGGATTCTCCTTTGATACATGGCTAAAATATGTCATAATCCAAGATTCTTTTTCTCTTACGTACATCCATATTTGGTTTTATTCGTCATAGATTCTTGGCTTTAAGTGGGCTTGAGGTGTCATATGACACATCATAGATTCTCTTCCACATTTATCCTTGTTTGACTTCCAAGTATCATAGAATCCTCCACTTGGAATTTTGTGACATATGTGTCATGGATTCTCAAAGGAATCTTGTCCCAAGTTTCATATCTATGGGTGACAAATCTAAAGCTATCACCTTGAGTGTTGATTATAAAATGAGCACTCTTTCTCTCATTTTCGATCCTTGGTTTTTTGGTATTTTCATTCCATCTCTCACACTAAAATCACAACTTCAAGTATTCTCATAGAAATATCCATATCATAGACTTTTTCTTCAAAATTTTGTGCATTATAGGCAATTTGGAGCTACATCACATGGAGAAAAAAGAAGGACATGGGAGCTACAAATGAAAGAGGGAGTTTTTAATATATTCTTTTTCTTTCTTTTGATCCAATTGGCTGTCATGGTAGACTAGTGGGTGTTAACATATGTTTATTGGGTTTTATATTTTCTCATAATATGTTATACATTAGCCCAATTTTTATAATAACACCAACTAGTCTACCATGAAAGCCAAATGAATCAAAAGAAAGCAAAACAATATTAAAAACTAACACTTTCATTTGTAGCTCCCATGTCCTTCTTTCTTTTCCATGTAATTTAGCTCCAAATTTCCCATAATGCACACAATATTGAAGAAAAATTCTATGATATGGATAGTGCTATGAGAATACTAGAAGATTTGATTTTGGTTGATAATGCCATGATCTGACATTGAAAGATTCAACAATGTCAAAGATCGAATAACATGAATAATAGTTTGACTTAGCACTAAGAGCCATGATAGTACTAAGGTTAGATGAAAATATTTGATAGAATGATAGGTTTCCAAGGCACTAAAAGAAAAAAAAAAGCCTAGGAATGGAGAAATGATGATTGATTTTGGATGTTTGACATGTTTTTCAATGGTTAGGACTGATTTTGGGTGATTCCAGGTTGATTTGGGGTGATTTTGAGTTGGTTTGATATGATTGCAAGATGATTTGATATGATTCCTAATGTCAAATTGATGTGAAAGAGGATATGATGATGATAGACATTGTTGAGATACAATCAGGTTGGCCAAAAGATCAAAGTTAGTAGAATGAGGGAACAAGATGAATTAGTGAAAATTGATGTTGATTTAAGGGGCTGATAGTATTTTCAAGGGTTACCACTCAAGATAGTGACCAAATAATGAAAATTATAGGTAAATTTGTTTGCAAAAAAGATGCAAATCCAGTGCAACTAAAGATTTGAAAATCAGAGTTGAAAGGCAAAAGTTATGGCCTCTGGAGTGCAACATAGAAGCTCCAGGAGCAGTTCTAGGCTTCCTACTACCCAAAATGCACCCAAAACTCAACCAAGTGCACCTATTGCACACTTGGTAAGCCCAAGTATGCCATGACTATACCAAGTAGACCCATGGCTAACTAGGGAAGCTCAAGTGTGCCCAGAAAGTGTAGAATGTGCCCTAGAAGGCTCCAGGGGGCAAAAACAACTAGACTGGACTCAGAATGACCTAAAACTTTGTGCAAGTGTCCAAAATGGTAAAAAGAAGTTAGAACATGAGTGAAATAAGTCAACCATGGTCACATTTGGTCATACTTGGTCAGACAAGGGTTAAATCGAGGCTGGACTAGGTGGAAAGCCCTAGAATGCTGACAGATAGTGTAGGATGATGTTAGAATGTAGCAATGCAAGATGAAGATGATTTGGTGTATTAGAACACATGATAATGGTGATGAATGAAGACATGAATGAAAGAATACTAAAGAGATGAGATGAGGATCAACTAGAATGAGGTGAAGACTATTGCTTTCAAAGAGTGTGGTATATGTCAAATGGAACTTCATTTTGATGAAATCATAGATGCGAACCATTTTTGATCATCTACATTTCCTCCCCTTTGATATAATGTGATTTAGAGAATTGTGTCAAAGAAAACTAATGAGAAGGCCATAAAAACATACCCTAGTAGGAATGATATACAAGGGTGCCCCCTAGAGAAATTGACTGAGATATTCATATGGTAGGTCAATTTGTCAATAATGAGATGCAAGGTAGTGGATGAAGAAGACACAAAAAATGGAGGAGATGAGATGAGGAATATTTAGTATAATAGGAAGATTTTTTCTTCTATAAAGTGCACTATATGTGAAATGGAGCTTTATTTTGATATGGTGAATAGACTGCAATGCATCATGGCATAAAGGGCTAGAGTGCAAAATGCAAACCTTTTGCGTAAACAAGAACAATGTAGACATAAAATGGCCTTGCCCTTCCTAAGGCATATATAGATGCCCCAGACTCTCAAAGGTACATTTTAATAGGTAGAAAATAAAAGATGACCATGAACCATCTCAACCACTCTCATAGATCAATTTATATCATCGAGTGGCATAGGACCATGATCGAAGAAAAAAAAAGAAAAAAATAAATCACTCACTAAAAAATGTGAGCCAACAACTATTCTTATTTTTTATTACCTACTTTTGAGTGTTTGAGGTCTTTAGATAGTGTTTCATAGGTTACCCATGTGATGGTTCTGATTGTTGATTCAATTGATAGGTTTTTTTTGTGACATGTTGGATTGATTGTTGGTTCATGTTGCTCAGATAGGTGTGATTATCTTGAAAGTGTAGTGCTTTGAGTTTCAGTCTGCAAAACTACAAATGTTCACACAAAAGGGGTGATTATCCACAGTGACTATTTAAAAGGTTTATTACAGATTTTTGGTGGGTTTTGTGATTTTTAGGGTTTTTTGGGGATATTTGATATTGTTTGTGTGACTAGTTTCTTTAGGACATTTTACAATTTTTAGGGTTTACTTTAGGACATTTTCTAATTTTTAGTGATTTTTTTAGGACATTTTATGATTTTTAGTATTTTTTCAAGATTGTATTCAAATGTTTAGGATTTTTTTAGGATCATATTTGAATTTTTAGGTTTTTTCTGGATTGTATAAGCATATACAAGTGTTAGCTCCAATCCGTTATGTGGTAAGTCGAATGGATTAAAATTTCTTAGGAATATGCCCCCAATTGAAATTCAAACTCATGCATCATGTAGGTAATATGCCTGCAGACAAGACACAAACTATGTACAAAGGACAATGGCAGAGTATGTGCAGACTAGTAATGTGTTAGGTAAGATAACAATGGATATTAACTAGTTTGTGCGCCATGGTCAAGGAGCCAAGTATGTCTTGAAATATGAAGGATATGATCAAGAAATGATAATGGGGAAAGAAAAAAATGAAATTTGGATAGATGGAGGAGCAATAACTGATTACTCATGGTGCTTGTTTGCTAGGTTTTCACCATGGTACTTGCCCAAAGCGCCTATTTGCCAGGTTTTCACTTTTATACAAAAATTTTCTCTTGACTTAAATTTTCATGCCAAGATGCCTATTTGCCAAGTTTTCATCAAGGCATCCATGTTTCCATGACTTTTTTTACTTTTTTCATGAATTTTTGCTATTTTTTTTATATTATTTTAGGCCTTTTTTCAATTTTTTTGATATTTTTTCAAGACTTTTAGATAGAATCATGAAAGTTGCTAACTAATTCTAAGAAGCAATATATTTCTAGTGCTACTAGCTGATAATTTTTGGACCCATAAGTAACCATAACTACACAGGAGTCATTTTGAGTCTGTAGCTAAGATCAAACCACTAGAAAGGCCTCGAGATATACCATCGTGTACCATATGTAAGAAAATGTCTACTTCTTGTAGATCAAGGCATATGAGGATAATTGGGTCAAAGGATTCTTTGTATGTGATGTCACTGATAATGACATATGAAAAGGGTTGTTGAATAGAGGTTTGATTTTGGGTGTTGGGCAAATTAGCTAGCTAGATTTGGGGATACACAATTGGATGTAAGGAAGGATTGGCAAGATTGAGACCAATGACTACCCACATGAAGGTTGATCGAGAGTGCTCAAAAAGACTTTGTGGCATGTTGAACACTAGAACACTGATATTCATGGCATCATCATTTTCATATTGTATCTTTAGGAGCTACTTAGATTTTGATTTTTCATGGTCTAATGGTGCCTTTCAATTTTCACCAAGAGACCTGCTTTTGTCAATTTTTTCTCTTTTTTCTTTGCAATAGTTGGCTCCCCAAAATATGCCAATGTTTTCTCTTTAGGAGAAATTTCTTCTTTATGATTTTCAATCAAAATTATTTCATAGATTTCAAAGTCTATTTTGAGAGCATCATCATTGTTGAATCGATCAAAAATTGTTGGTCCACGTTGGTCACAATCCCATAGTTCAAGATAACTTGAGGGGATGTCATCAATAGTGTTGAATATGCTTTGGTTAAAGGTATGGATATGGGAATTATATTTTTTTGTATCATTGGCATTATACTTAGAAGATAGAGGATTGTTGATTTAGGTGGCATATCCTTAGATTCCTTTTCATCATTCAAAACATCCATAGTCTTACACATAGGTATCGTAGTACTAGGAGAACCTATTCATAATGGTTTGAATCCAAGCACTAAACTAAGAGGTCATCCTTTTGTAGTGATATGTTCAATTATACCGTGTTTCTAAGATCCAAGACCACTGCATCCATTATAGCCTTGTTTCTACATAATAGTAAACCTAGGTCGATACTTTCTAGGAGATATCAAAGTGGTTTCATATTCTTTTCTTTCTTTCTTAATACAAATAGATGTATTGTGATAAACATGTTCTTTGGCTAGGCCATCTCCACTAATGAAGTTGATAGAAGTGGAATTTTGTATACTGATCTTAGAATGTTGGTCTCGTAATAGATGTGATTTACCATAAGATTGGGGAGAAAGTGGTGACTCCCTAATGTGGGATACTTGACACATAAAGTATTCTCCACACCTATTGTCTTCAATCTTTACCTTTTCCTTGGCCTTACTCAAAAGTATATCAGCATCCACTTAGAGGAATTTTTGGGTTGTGCTTCATTGTTTGCTAGGACTTGGTATGTAGTAGCATCTCTTAGATTTGCACAAAACTAGAAAGGATTTGGATCACCAAGGATGGTAACCTCCAAATTATTGTAGGAAAACTTTAGACATTGATGGTATGTAGAGGGCACTACTTTCATAGCATGAAGCCAAGGGAATCCTAGTATCATGTTGTAATTCATTTCAATATCTAGGACATGGAATAATGTGTCTTCAATAGCCGGACCAATTCTTATAGGTAAGATGATGATGCCCTTTGAGAATTTTTCACCATCATCATAGGCTTTTATTTTGATTCTTCAAGAGGGATCCACATGATCCTTAGAATAACCCAAACCCTTGACAACTTTAAGTGTACAAATATTCAGTCCTACTTCTCCATCTATTAAGACATGTCTAACTTTAACATTATGAATAAAGAATTCAAGGTGAAGGGGTTCATTATGGTTTGATTTACCTTTAGGAATATCCTAAGGGGAAAAGGTGATATGTTTTGATGCAAATATTTTCCAAACCATGGCTTGGAACTAGACAACATCAATGTTATCTAGGACTACTGACTCTTTAAGGGCTTGATCCAAGATCTTCTAATGTTGGGGGGATGCAAAAAGTAGGTCCAAGATGGATATTTTCATAGGGGTCTTGCTGAGTTGTTCAACAAGGCTATAATCAGATGAAGTAGGAGCATCAAGTCTACTAGGGAGTTATAGGTCTAGTAGGAGTAGTAGGTCTAGATGGGGCTCTAGGTATGGTGGTCTTGGTATGACATGTAGTGATAGAAAAATGAAGGTCTTCAACCTTCAATGTCAATATGGATATGTAGGTATCCGACTCATTGAAATAGTTAATGGTGTAGCCATATCCTTTGTGCATGTAATTCACATTACCTTGTGAGTTTGGGTTTGAACTAGATGGGTTTCTCTTTGTGGTGATTACCCAAAGGATCTTTGAAGATAGTGTGATCAAAGTTGGATACTAGAAATGATGGATCAACTATTATTATAACATCATAAATGAGGTCTTGTATTGCATTCTTTAGTTGAAAACATGATGAGGTCTTATGTCTTTTGGTGTGGTGGTAATCACAAATTTTTTTGTCATCCCACCAATCTACTTTAGTTAATGGCTCATTTTTTTATTGAGGCTAACTGTAGGAAGTTATTATTGAGTAACTATTGTAGTGAAGTCCCAAGAGGTATGCCCAATGGTGTGAATTTCCTATCCTTGGTTCTAGGATGTCTCTAAGGTTTATCTTGTGTGGAAGTCTTGGTCTTCTATTGTGGGGTTGATGTTTGATTGGGAGCTTGTGAATTCATAGGTTTTGTACCTTTTAAAGTCAGTTGAGGTTTTTTTGTGCTAATCATGTAGGAATCCACAATTCCATCATTGGTCACATTCTTGTTTTTGGAGAAAAATTTCACCTTGTCATTAGATGAGTTGGTGTTTGTGTTTTCCTTCTTTATCTTGAGGATTCCTTTATGGATAAGAGCATCTTCAATGCTAGCCCCTTTTTTCATCAGTTTGCAAATGGTGCTTTGACTCTTGATTTTAAGTTCATACATCAAGTTTGGGACTAAGTTTTCAATTCATAGGTTAACTTGTTGTTTTTCAAGAATTTCTAGTGAGCATTGACTAACTAAGCTTCTCTAGTGTAGTAAGAATGTGATAAATGGTTCTCCCATCTTTTGTTTAGTTGAGCACAAATTAGAAAGTGTCACCTCATTTGTAATTTTAAAGGCAAAGTGGGAGATGAACTTTTCTACTACCTTTAACCAAGATTTGATAGTACCAGGAAGTTTGGAGTACCATTCAAGTGCAGGCTCACCTAGAGAATGAGGGAACAATCTCATGAGGTAAGTGGGCTCATCACTGAGTTCAGTACAAGAGGCACATAATTCTTGGATGTGATCAATAGGCTTTCCTTTTCCTTGAAATATTTCAAACCTTGGAGCCTCAAAGTGTTTTGGAAATGGTGGCATATACAAACTTTTGTTAAATTAATTAGGACACAAGTCCCTTTCTATATATAGAGCTTGTTTTTTTTGGACTCCCAAAGCCCTAACATTTTTTGGAAAGTTATTTAAATTGTTGCAATAGCTCTTCACTAGGGTTTTTCATGATAACTTTCTCTTCAAGTCTTTTTTCCCTATGAGTAGACCATTTTCTATGGTGAGAGCTATGTCTACTTAGTTCTGACATTTTTGTGTTCGATGAGTCTAATGATGTGTCACTAGGTGGTGGAGGTATGTTGGCACCTCGAAGACAAATGGGTCCTTCTTGTGACAAATGTTGGGTTACTTGTTGTGGTATTTGATGTGGTACTTGTTGTGGTATTGATTGTGATTGATGTATCATGTGTTGTTGATGTGCCATTTGTGGTAGTTGTTGTTGGGATACCTCTATTGGTTGTATGTGAGACCATGTAGGTGATTATTTTTGTAGAGGTATTTATTGAGGTTGTTGTGGCACATGTTGTTGTTGTAACAAATGTTGCTAGTATGCAATTTTTTCCTCGAGTCATCTTTGATATCCCAACTATTGTTTGAGTTTCTCTTGTTGTTTAGCAAACATGACTTGCTATTTTTGGAATTGTTGTTGGTACATTGCATTCAAGTCAAGTGGGTTCACATTGGAGTGCATATTAGGGACATTAGATCCTTGCACCACTTGAGGTTGTTGTTGTTGTGGTTGATGTTTCTGTTGATAGGTTGAATGTGAGTTGCAAACATGAGGTCCTTGGACTATTCTAGGTTGATGTTGTTGGGGACCACCATGTTGGTATTGTTATTTTGGCACCCTTGCATGTTGGAGGTTTCTCCTTGGGACATCATATTGACTTGAGAATAAGGTGAATCACTTTTGGGAATATGTGTAATGTCAATAAGATTTTTCCTTTGTGCATCAATAGGGATTTTTGTAGTTGATGTTTCACATAGTGTACTCATGGGAGGCTCTATAACATTTGATGTCATAACACTTGGTAGAGTTAGGAGCAAAGGTGTACTTTGTTGATTTGTCTCCAAAGGAGGTATGTCTAGTGTCCCTAGAGAACAAGTTCCTATAGGTGCATCTTGTTGTTGCATCATGTGACTAAAATCAAGTCTTAATGTCCTCTTGGGATATTTAGGGAGAATATTGTTTCCCTTCATTCATTGTGGTTCATCAAACAAGGGATTAATGTTGATGTGTTCAAATGTACTTTGGAGGATTTTGATTGTGGGTTCTTGATGGGACCTTATAGGTGCCATTATTGTGTTTGAAAAATTCAAAGGTTTTTGTCCCTTATCTAAGTCCAAATTTATCATGGGTTATATGTTTTCAATGGTTGTGTTGGTTTGATGTTTGGTATTAGGTCCCTCCACTTTTGGGTTGAATTTGACAATTTCTTGGGCTACCAAAAGTTTAAAGTTCTTGCAAAAAATTGTCTTGACATGCCCTAGCCATTTCTTCATCAATGATGCCATAGTCTATGTTAGAGTCATCAGTTAGGTTTACAATACCTTGTTGTGTGTTTGATGTGTTAGGGTTGAAGGTACTTGTATTGGGTTGCTAAATTCAAAGAAGTGCATTTGTTCATCCTTGGGTGTGGTTGGTACATTTCAATCTCTGGGTGGTATTGGCATGAATAAAGGTTCAAAGTTATGACTCCATTGGACAATCCCATGTGTAGGGGAAGTATTTAGAGGAAACTTCATGGTAGGTGCATTATTTTGGGTTTCTTGCATCATCTCCTAGTTATGGTGATCTTGCGGATACATGTTTAAAGGGTCTGCAAGTAAAGGTTTTGATGCCTCAATTTGGTCTTCGTCAAAGGTTTTTTGGGTTTTATTTCTCTTCTTTTGTCTTGGAAAAGGTTTTGGTTGTGTTGCTACCTCAGAAAACAAGGGTTGATAAAGTTCTTTAGGTCTTTGAGCGGATTGTGTCCTAGTGAGTGTTGGCATGATACCTAAGGATGTAGATATGAGTATTTTTAGGATTTTTAGGTATCTAAGGATGTTATGCAACCTAGGAAAATGCCAAATGACATATGGTTTTGATATGCAAGATGAAAATGTCCTAGGGAAACTATGCAAATGCAAATGCAAAGTGATATTTTGGGGGTTTGACTAGAGGAGATGAAAATGACTCTATAGTATGAAAAATGAAGGTTAGGGTTGGATTTTGGACTTGGTAATGATGGTAGGGGTTGATGTATGCACGGTGGACTATGTAAGAAATGGTTTCCTAGGGTTAATAATGATGTTTATGATATTAAAAATTAGGATAAGTGATCAAGAAGAAAATTTGGTTGATAGACAAGTTGATAAGTTTTGATAGTGGAAATAATGCAAAGGTTTTGGAACAATGCAAGATGTAAGGAATATACCACTATGGTAATTCAAAATGATGCTTAGGGATACTAGGAATATGATTATGCTAGTGATGAGGGTATATGAAAGATTTTGAGCTTAGGTGAAATCTTTAGAAAGTATTTTGTCTAGGAGTTTAACCTTGTGATAATGGACTTTAGATCTTGATCAAAAAGTGATAAAAGACAAAAAGAAAGATAAAAAGACTAGTCAAGATCCTTTATCCATCAACACTAGGAGATACTCAAAGATTCATACTTTGTTTAGATTTTTGACCAAATTGAAAGGTTTTGGGAGTTAAAAATGGCATTTAGGTGACTCAAAATGGTGGTTACACTAATTTGATATGCAATATCGACATTTCCTAAAGTGTAAAATGAGATTTTGGGTGTAAGATGCAATTTTTGGGTCAAATGCAGAATGAGCAGGTACAAAGGCTCCTAAATGTAGTTTTGGGGTCCTAAAATGCAGTTTCAGGGGCTAAAATGGTCATATAGGTGCCCAACTATGCCCTAGAAGCACCAAATGCACTCTAACAGTACCAACTATTCCTATGGTGTAGTTTGGGCCAGTTTGGGAAGAGTTGATAGTTTCATGGCGCTACTGGGAAGCTGGGTTGAATGTTTGCTGATTCTGAGTAGTGTGGTTGCCAAGTTGACATGCTAGGAAGCTAAGATGCTAGGCTTGATGTTATGATGGGTTAGGAGATGTAGAATAGGGGTTATGACCTAAGGAATGATGTCCTAAGTAATGGAAATGAAGACTAGGAGATGTAGAATGCAAATCAGGGCATGCCAAGATAGGGGGACTTATCCAAGTATTTAAGGACACTGTTGAAGCCACAAAATATTATTTGAAGTCCCAAACTAGGTCCTCAAGCCACCAAGTGCACTCAAATAGTACCAAATATGCCTATGATGTAGCTGGGGTTAGTTTGGTAGTTTCAAGGCACAGTTGGTAAATTGGGTTGAAACTAAGGCAATTCTAAGTTCTATGTTTTCCATATTGATGTCACAATGAGCTAAACAATAGGGGATAATGTTAAGATGAGAATGGAGACTCAAAATGATGCTTATGACACCTAGAATGATGGTTAAATTGGGAAAGATGAGGGTTGGGCATGCAGAGATGCAAGATGCGAGATGCAAAGTTTTTATTTTGAGATGGGAATGTAAAAACTAAGGGAGGGAAACTAAACCCCTATGGATGCAATATGAAAGGTAAGGGATACTAAATGAGGACTAAAAGATGCAAGATAAAGCCTATATGATGCAAGAATGAGGCCTAAATTATGGTTAATGCAAGTGGTTCTATGAAAGGATGAAACCTATGTTATGCCAAGCACGTTTAGGATCACAAATGGCCATGTTTTCCAAGTCTTGAATGTATTTGAGAAACGTTTGCCAAGATGTGACAAAGGTTATACTATTTTGACAATGTGTAATGTTTTGAGAAGGTTCAAGGTATAAATTTGAATGTTGGCTATTATCTTGATTAATGTTTTACACATGCACAAGACACAATAAGACAAGAATATATGCTGTTAAAAGTGAACAAACACACCACAACCTAGGCTATAAGACTATATCCATTGAATTCCTACTTGAATCAAAGTTTAGCTGTACTTATCTAGAGTGGAAAACCTAGGATCTTGGTACCACAAGCTCTCCCTTATAGTGCACTCACTTCTTGGGGCTACCAAGATCCGCTTCCCAAGTGGCATGACTTCCCAACAGACTGTTGCCTCTACTAAGGACTGTGAGAATGTAGGATGTCTTCATAGGCATGGGTGACCCCTTTGAGGTAGTGGATAGAAAGGATTTTGGCCAAGTTAAAACATGGTTTTTAGTAAGGGCATTCTGCTCAACAAATGATTGATAAACTTTTGTAGAAGGTATCCTAGCCCCGAGAATCAGGGTTTGACACACGATAATGGTACTGGAGGAGAGCTATTTGTAGGACCAAAAAATGGGTTAAATGCATAACATACAATGAGAAAATCACAAACTCAATCAACATACGTTAGCACCCACTAGTCTACCATGAAAGTCAAACTAATAAAGAAAGCAATAGAAACCCCCTCTTTCATTTGTAGCTTCCATGTCCTTCTTTCTTCTCCAAATGATGTAGCTCCAACTTGCCTATAATGCACACAATATTGAAGAAAAATTATATGATAATGGTGATAATGCTATGAGAATACTTGAAGTTGTGATTTAAGCTTAAGAGAAATGGTGTGAGAATAGCAAGAAGCTAAGGACCTGAAAGACTCAAGAATTAGGACTAGAAATGAGAGGAAGAGTGCTCATTTTATAATTAGCACACAAGGCGAGTGCATTGGATTTGTCATGCTTAGATATGTAATGTGGAAAGAGATTCCTTTATGAATTCATGACACATATGACAAAAGATGCCAAATGTAGGATTCTATGATGCATAGAAGTCAAACTTGGCTAAATGTGGAAGAGAATCTATGATGCATCATAAGATAGCTCAACCTACTCAAAGCCGAGAATCTATGACAAAGAAGCCAAACATGGACATGCATAAGAGAATAAGCATATTGAATTATGACATATTTTATCCAAGTGTCAAAGGAGAATCCACGAGGTGTCATATCCAAGTGTCATGATGATGTCAATATTTTATAGAATATTTGAATTAAAAATCCTTTTATTCCACAAAATAAGAATTAGTAAAAAATAGAATTAATGATGGAAAATGTGACTTAGGATTGTGAATTTCCATGGTTTGTGAATGATAAATCAATTAATTAATAAAATTAATTAATTGAGGATGAAAATTACGAAGAATAATTAGTAATAAAAATAGGATTAAATTATGGGTTATTTAATCCTATAGAGAAAATTAGTAGATGATTGGCCAAAATTGATTAAATAAATGCACAACAGTAACCTTTGATGAAAATGTGATGATAATATAGATCAAATAAGATGATGACAAGTAGACCAAAGCCATGGTTAGATTGACTAATTGAAGTTGATAACATGCCAAGGACACATGACATGAATAGATTAATATGTAACATTTAACTGACATTGTAAATGCTACAGGATCAAAATTGATTGAAAAGGTTTGATCATAATAACATCAAAGGACACTATCAATATTATTAAAATGGTTGATAATTCCATGATTTGACATTGCAAGCATCAAAAATGTCAAATATTGGATGACATGAATGATATTTTGACCTAGCACTGAGAGCCATGATAGTACTAACATTAGATTGATAAGATTGATAGGATGATAGGTTTCCAAGGCACTGGAAGCCACAAAAATGCCTAGGAATGGACAAATGATGAATGATTTGGGATGTTTGATATCTTTTGGGTTGACTAGGACTAATTTAGAGTGATCCCAAGTTGATTTGGGGTGATTTTGAGTTGATATGAAATGATTTCGAAAAGATGTGAAAGAGGATACAAATGATGAAATATGATCAATTTGGCCAAAAGATCAGAGTTAGTAGAATGAGAAAATGGGAAAAATTGGTATGAATAATTGATGAAACTATATATGTGAACCATTTTTGAGCATCTACATTTTGCCCCTCTTTGATATAATGTGATTTAGAGCATTGTATCAAAGAATAATTGATGAGAAAACCATAACATACGGCAGTAGGGATGATATATATGGGTTCCCCCTTGAGAAATTGACTAAGATAAGCATATGATAATTCAATTTGTCAACAAAAAGAATAAAAAACCATAGAAATTGATGGATCACAAATCAGAGCTAAAATGTGAAAGTTATGAGGTCTAGAATGTAGAACGGGGTCAATTAGGAGTCTGAGAGTAATTGCATGGGTTACCACTCAAGAAAGACAAAAAATGATGAAAATGATAGTTCATTTTTTCCACAATGAAGATAAAAATCCAATGCAACTGAAGGATGGAAAATTTGAGTTAAAACGCAAAAGTTATGGTCTCCGAAGTGCAACATAGGGCCCTCAGGAGCAATTTTGGGCATCCTACTGCCCCAAGTGCGCCCAAAAATTATCCAAGTGCATCCAATGCACAATTGGTAAGCCCAAGTGTGCCATGACAGCACCAAATTTGGCCATGATGCACTTGGGAAGCCCAAGTGAATTTAGAAAGTGCAGAATATGGCCTAGAAGGATCTAGGGGCCAAAATCAACCTAACAGGGGTCAAGCGGGAGCCTAAGAGTAGTTGAAAGAATGAAAACTCAATATAGTGAAAAAATAATGAAAATGATAGCTCATTTTTTTCATTACAGATACATGAGTCCAATGCAACTAACAGTTCATAAATCAGAGTTGAAATGCAAAAGTTATGGCCTCCGTAGTGCAACATATGGGTTCTGGGAGCAATTCTAGGCATCCTACTACCCCAAGTGCATCCAAAAATCATCTAAGTGCACCTAAGATGCACTTGGTAATCCCAAGTGCATCATGATAGTACCAAGTGTGCCCAAGATGCACTTGGGAAGTCTAACTATACTCTAAAAGTGCAAACTACACCCTAGAAGGCTCCGAGGGCCAAAATCAACCTGATTGGACTCAAAATGACCCAAAATTGTGTGTGCATGCCAAAAATGATGGAAAGATGTCCTAACATGAGTGAAATCATCAAAAATGGTTAGATTTGGTCAAATATGGTGAGACAAATGTTAGACTAAGGTTCAACTAGGTGGAAAGCCATAGAAAGTTGATTGACAGTGTAGGATGATGCAAGAATGCATGAATGCCTGATGAAGATGATTTGGTGAATCAAAAGACATGATCATGGTGATGGAGAATGAGATGAAGAAGAAAGATGAGATGAGGAGATGTTAGTATTATGGAAATACTTTTTCTTTTTTAAAGTGCACTATATGTCAAATGGAGCTTTGTTTTGATATGGCAAATGGAATGTAACACATCATGTCATAAAGGGCCAAAGTACAAATGCAAGTCTTTTGCATAAACAAGCACGATGCAGATAGGGAATGAACTTGTCCTTCCTAAGGCATATGTACATGCACCAAACTCTCAAAGGTACATTATAATAGACAAAAATAGAAAAAGATGACCATGAACCATCCCAACCACTCTTATAGATCAGTTTATATCATCAAGTGGCATAGGAACATGATCAAAGAAAAAAAAAGCCAAAAATAAATCACTCACTGAATAACGTGAGTCAACAACTATCCTTGTCCATTATTACTTTCTTTTTAATGTTTGAAGGTGTGTAGGTAGCGTTTGACATGTTGATGATGTGATAGCTCTGTTTTTGGATTCAGTTGAGAAGTTCATAGTGATATGTTGGATTGATTGTTGGTTCACGTTGCTTAGATAGTGTGATTGTCTTGAAAGTGTAGTGCTTTGAGTTTCAGTCGACAAAGTGCAAGTGTGTATGCAAAAGGGGTGATTATGCATAGTGAATATGTACAAGATTTATTGCATATTTTTTATGGGTTTTGTGATTTTTAAGGTTTTTGAGGATAATTGATTTTTTTGTGTGATTGGTTTGTTCAGGATATTTTATGGTTTGTAGGGTTTATTCAAGATCATTTTATGATTTTTAGGGATTTTTTCAGGATCATTTTATGATTTTTAGGGTTTATTCAGGATCATTTTATGATTTTTAGGGATTTTTTTAGGATCATTTTATGATTTTTTTGGTGCTTTTTTCAGGACATTATGTGATTTTTTTATTGATTTTTTCAGGATCATATTTGAATATTTAGGATTTTTTCAAGATTGTAAAAGCATATACAAGTGTTAGCTCCAATCTATTATGTGATAAGTCCAATGGATAAAGAGTTCTTAGGGATATGCCCCTAGTTCAAATTCAAACTCATGCACTATGTAGGTGATATGCCCCCCAGAGGAGACACAAACTATGTACAAAGGCTAATGACAGAGTATATATAGACTGGTGATGTGTTAAGTAGGATAACAATGGATGTTAACTAGTTCAAGAGCCATGGTCAAAGAACCAAGGATTTTTTTCAATAGGAAAGATATGATCAAGGAATAATAGAGGGGGAAAAGACTAGATGGAATCTTGATAGATGGAGGAGCAACAACTGACTACATATGGCACCTATTTGCTAGGTTTTTACCATGGTACTTGCCCAAAGCACCTGTTTGCTAGGTTTTCCCTTTTGGATGGGATTTTTCTCTTGACTCAAATTTTTGTGCCAAGACACTTGTTTACTAGGTTTTCATCAAGGCATCCAAATTTTCATGACTTTTTGCACTTTTTTCTTTTCTTTTTTCTGGACGTTTTGCAATTGGTTTATTTTTTCAGGACTTTTTGCCATTTTTTTTAGGACTTTTAGATAGAATCATGAATGTTGCTAAAAAATGATCAGAAAAAATCTATTGCTGGTGCTACTAGTTGTTAATCTCTGGATCCATGATTGAACACAACTATGTAGGAGTTATTTTGAGTCTGTAGCTAAAATTAAACCACTAGAAAGGCCTCAAGATATACCATCATGTATCGTATGTAAGACAATGTCTAACTCTTGCGAATCAAGGCATGTAAGGATAATTGGGTCAACAGATATGTCATGTGGGATGTCACTGATCATGACATGTGAAAAGGCTTGTGGGATAAAGATTTGATCTTGGGTGTTGGGCAAATTAGGTAATTGGATATAAGGGAGAGTTGAGACCAATGACCTTCTAGATGAATGTTGATTGAGAGAGCTCCAAAAGAATTTATGGCATGTTGAACACTCAAACACTTATATTCATGGCATCATATTTTTCATTTTGTATCTTGGGAGCTGCTTAGCTTTTGATTTTTTATGGTCTAATGGCACCTTTCAATTTTCACCAAGAGAATTAATTTTGTCATTTTTTCCTTTGCTTTTAGCTTTGTAACTAGAAGATGGATTTGGCTCCTCAAAATATGCCAATGTGTTTCTTTTTAAAATAAATTTCTTCTTTATGATTGTCAAGCATAATGCCTTCATAGATTTCAAAGTCTATTGTGAGAGTGTCATCATTGTCAAATCGATCAAAAATTGGTGGTCCACATTGGTCCCAATCCAATAGTTCAGGATAACTTGAGGGAATATCATAATTAGTATTGAATGGGCTTTGGTTAAAGGTATGGATATGGGCATTAAATTTAGTTATATCATTGGGGTCATGCTCAGAAGCTAGAGGATTGTTGGTTTCAGCTCGGATATCCTCAGATGCCTTTTCATCATTCAAAACATCCATAGTCTTGCATGTAGGTATTGTAGTACTAGGAGGACCTATTTGTAATGATTTAAATCCAAACCCCAAACTAGGAGGTCATTATTTTGTAGTGATAGGTTCAATTATACCTTATTTCTAAGATCTAAGACCACTACATCCATCATAGCCTTTCTTGTACATTATAGTAAACCCAAGTCCATACTTGCTAGGAGATACCAAAGTGGGTTTTTGTTCTACTTGTGCTTTCTCAATTCAAATGAAAGTATTCTCATTGGTAGAAGTGGTGTTTTATGTACTGATCTCAAAGAATTGTTCTTGTAATAGTTGTGATTTACCATAAGATTGGGGAGAAACTGGTGACTCCCTAATGTGAGAGACTTGAGACATAAAGTACTCTCCACACCCATTGTCTTAAATCTTCATCTTTTCCTTGGCCTTATTGAGGAGTATATCAGCATCCACATACTTAGAGGAATCTATGGGTCATGCTTCATTATTTTTTGGGACATGGTATGTAGTAGCATCTCTCAAATTAGCACAAAGTGTGATAGGATCTAGATCATTGGGGATGGTAACCTCCACGTTGTCATAGGAAAACTTTAGACATTGATGATATGTAGAAGGGACTACTTTCATAGAATGAAGCCAAGGGCATCCTAGTATCATGTTGCAATTCATTTTGATATCTAGGACATGGAACAATGTGTCTTCAATAGCTGGGCCAACTCTAATAGGTAATGTGATGATGCCCTTGGAGAAGTGTTCACCATCATCATAAGCATTTATTGTGATTCTTCAAGAGGGATCCACATCATCTTTAGAATAACCCAAACCTTTGACAACCTTAAGAGTATAGATGTTTAGTCCTTCTCCTCCATCTATTAATACACATCTAACTTTGGCATTATGGACAAAGACTTCAAGGTGAAGAGGATCATTATGGTTGGGTTTGTGTTTAGGGATATCCTGAGGGGAAAAGGTGATATGTTGTGATGCAGATAGGTTCCCAACCATGTCTTGGAACTAGGCAACATTAATGTTATCTAGGACTATTGACTCTTTAAGGGCTTGATCCAAGATCTTCTAATGTTGGGGAGATGCACGTAGTAGGTCCAAAATGGATATTTGCACAAGGTCCTTGATGAGCTATTCAACAAGGCTATAATAAAAAAAAGTAGGAGTAGCAGGTCTACTAGGGGGTGTAGGTCTAGTAGAAGTAGTAGGTCTAGATGGAGCTATAGGTAGGGTTATCTTGGTATGGCATGCAGTTATAGTGTAATGAGGGTCTTCAACCTTCAATGTGAATGTGGATATGTAGCAATTAGACTCATTGAAACAATTGATAGTTTAGTCATATCTAGTGTGAGTGTAATTCACATTACCTTGTGAGTTAGAGTTTGAAATAGAGGGCTTCTCTTTGTCATGATTACCCAAAGGATCTTTGAAGATAGTGTGATCAAAGTTGGATGCTAATAGTGATGGATCAACTATGATTACACTGTCATCAATAAGGTCTTGTATTGCATGTTTCAATTGGAAGCACAATGAAGTCTTGTGTCCTTTGGTGCGATGGTAATCATAGTACTTTTTGTTATCCCACCAATTGGCTTTAGTCAACAGTTCATCTTTGATCGAGGGTAACTATATGAAGTTATTACTCAATAACTATTGTAGTGTAGTCTCAGGAGGTATCCCAAATGGTGTGAATTTCCTATCCTTGGTTCTAGGATGTCTTCAAGGTTTGTCTTGTCTAGGACTAAGTTTTCAAAGAAAAAGTTTACTTATTGTTCTTCAGGAATGTCTAGTGAGAATTGACTAACTAAGCTTCTTCGACATAGTAAGAATGTGATGAATGGTTTTCCTGCCTTTTCTTTAGTTGAGCACAAATCAAAAAGTGTCACCTCATTTGTAATGTTAAAGGAAAAGTGGGAGATGAAATTATCTGTGAGTTCCAACCAAGATTTGATATTATCAAGAAGTTTGCAGTACCATTCAAGTGTGGGCCCACCTAAAGAACAAGGGAACAACCTCATGAGGTAAGTGGGCTTGTCACTGAGTTTGGTACATGAGGCACAAAATTCTCTGATATGATCAATAGGGTTGCCTTTTTCTTAATATTTTCCAAATCTTGTAGCCTCAAAGTGTTTTGGGACTAGAGGCATATATAGACTTTTATCGAATAAATTAGGACGTAGGTCCCTTTTTGTATATAGAGCCTATTTCTTTTGGATTCCCAGTGCCTCAACTTGTTTGGAAAGTTGTTTGAATTGTTTTAATAGTTCTTCATTAGGATTTTGCATGAAGGTCTTTCCTTCAAGTCCTTTGTGCCAATGAGTAGATCGTTTGTTGTGGCAGGAGCTATGTCTACTTAGTTCTAACATTTCTATGTTTGATGAGTCTAATGATGTGTCACTAGGTCGTGGAGGCATGTTGGCACTACAAAGACAAAAGGGTTGCTGTTGTGATAATTTTTGGGGTACTTATTGTGGTATTTGATGTAGTAATTTTTTTGATATTGACTATGATTGATGTATCATGTGTTTTTGTTGGGATACCTCTATTGGCTATATGTGAGACCATGTATGTGATTTTTTTTGTAGAGGTATCAATCGAGGTTGTTGTGACACATGTTGTTGTTGTAATAAATGTTCCTGGTATGTAATTTTTTGCTCAAGGAATCATTGGTATTCAATTTGTTGTTTGAGTTTCTCTTGTTGTTTAGAAAACATGGCTTGTTGTTGTTGGAATTGTTGTAAGTCAAGTGGGTTTATGTTGGATTGTGAGTTAGTGATGTTTGATCCTTGCATCACTTGAGGGTGTTGCTATTGTAGTTGATGTTGTTGTTGATATGTTGAATGTACGTTGGAAACATTAGGTCCTTGGACTATCACAAGTGGATGTTGTTGGGGGAGTTTGTTATGTCCTTGAGAAGTGATTGTCATCTTGGTATTGTCATTTTGGCTCCTTTCTGTGTTAGAGGTTTCTCCTTGGGATATCATATTGACTTGACAATGAGGCATGTTCCTTTTGGGAATAGGTGTAATGTCAATAACACTTTTCATTTGTACATCAATAGGGATTTTTGTAGTTGATGTTTCACATAGTGTACTTGTGGGAGGCTCCATAATATTTGATGTCATAACACTTGGTAGGGTTAGGAGAAAAGGTGCACTTTGTAGATTTGTCTCCAAAGGAGGTATGTTTGGCATCCCTAGAGCACAAATCCCTTTAGGTGCATCTTGTTGTTGCATCATGTGAATAAAATCAAGTCTTAATGTCCTTTTGGGGTGTTTAGGAATTGGTGGTATTTCATCAAGCAAGGGATTAACATTGATGTGTTCAAATGTACCTTGGAGGATTTTGATGGTTGGTTCTTGATGGGACCTTATAGGTTCCATTATTGCATTTGACAACTCCAAAGGTTGTTTTCCCTTACCTAAGTCTAAATTGATCATCGGTTGTATGTTTTCAATTGTTGTGTTGGTTTGATTTTTGGACTTAAGACCTTCCACATTTGGGTTGAATTTGAGAATTTCTTGGGCTACCAAAAGTTTGAAGTTCTTGCAAAAAATTTTGTCTTGAAATGCCCTAGCCATTTCTTCATTAGTGATGCCATTGTTAGTGTTAGAGTCATTATTAGGTGTATAGTACCTTGTTGTATGTTTGATGTGTTATAGTTGAAAGTACTTGCATTGGGTTTGCTGAATTCAAATGAATATGTTTGTTCATCGACAGGTGTGGTTGGTACACTTCCACCTCCAGGTGGTATCGACAAAAATATAGGTTCAAAGTTAGGACTCCATTGAACCATCCCATGTGTGGGGAAGTGTTTGGAGGAAATATCATGGTAGGTGCATTGTTTATGGTTTTTTGTTTCATAGCCTGATTATGGTGCTCTTGTGGATACATGTTCAAGGGGTCTGCAAGTAAAGATTGTGATGCCTTGATTTGTTCTTCATCAATGGTTTGTTGAGTTTTCTTGCTCTTCTTCTATCTTGGATGAGTTTTTGGTTGTGTTAATGTCTTAGGAAACAATGGTTGGTAAATTTATTTAGGTCTTTGAGCTAATTGTGTCCTAGTAAGAGCTGGCATGATACCTAAGAATGCAAATGCAATGGAGGAAAACCTAAATGGACTTTTCTGCCTCCCAAGTGTGCACCTAAACTACCAACTATGCTTAGATAGTACCAAGTGTGTCCATGATGTATTTGGGGGCCTAAAAGTGATTATTTGGTAAGTAATAGGCATGCAATGGGTAAATAAAGGTGCTATGGTACCTAAAATGCAAATTTTTAGTGTTTTGAGTGATTTAGAGTGTTTCCTAAGGTCTTGGGATGCAATGCAAGGTGTGGAAGTGTAGATTAGGGTTTTGGAACCTAGAATGAAAAACCTAATTACCAAGTGCATTCTAAAACTACCAAGTGCATCCTAAAAACACCAACTACGCACTTGAAGTGTGCATTTGGTAAAATAGGGTTGCAGTTGGTAAAATAGGGTTGCAGTTGGTAAAAGAGGTCAAAAATTGATAACTAAGATGTGTGCATGCAAGATATGAGTGTTTTTTGGATTTTTAAGTGTTTAGGGATGTTATGAAATGTGAGGAAATGGTAAATGAATTTGGGTTTTGACATGCAAATTGCAAATGTGCCAGGGATATTATGCAAATGCGAATGCAAGGTGTCATTTTGAAGTTTGACTAGAGGGGATGAAAATGACTCTAAAGTATGCAAAATGATAATTAAGGTTATTTTTTAGACTTGGTAGGGATGCTAAGGTTGATTTATGAAAGGTATATTGTGAAAAGGATGGTGTTCTAGGGTTTATAATGATGTTTGGGATATGCAAAAATAAGGATAAGTGATCAAAAGGAGAATTTGGTTGATGGACACTTTTAGTGAAAATGATGCTAAGATTCGATCAATACTAGATGAAGGGGATATACCACTAGGGTAAGAAAAAATGATGTTTAGGAATATTATTATGCTAATTATAGAGGTATATGAAAGGTTTTGAACTTAGGTGAAACCTTTACAAGGTATTAACTTAAGAGTTTAATGTTTTGACAATAGACTTTGGATCTTGACCCAAAAAAAGGACAAAAAATGATAAGATCAAAATGACCAAGGAAAATCTACCTTGACATAGGTAGTGTTTAACCAAAAAAAATGATAAAATAAAAGGATAAAATGACCATGGTCAAGATCCATCATCCATTGACATAATGTAATACTCTTGAGTTCATACTTTTGTTTAGATTTTTGACTAAGTTCAAAGGTTTTGGAGTTCAAAATGACATTTAGGGAACTCAAAATGGTGATGATGCTGATTGGATATGCAATATGGACAATGCCTATGATGAAAAATGGGATTTTGGGTGCAAGATGCGATTTTGGGTCAAGTGCATAATGGGGAGGTATAGAGGCTCCTTGATGCAATTTTAGGGTCTTAAAGTGTAGTTTAGAGGCCCAAAATGGTCATGCAGGTGCCCAAGTGTACCTTGATAGTGCCAAGTTTGCTCCAATAGTACCAAATATTCCTATGAAATAGTTGTGGCCAGTTTGGCAGAGTTGGTAGTTTCTGGGCGTAGTTGGTAAGCCAGGAAGAATGTTTGCTAATTCTGAAGGGTATGGTTGCCAAGTTGATATGCTAGGAAGCTAAGATTTTGGGTTTGATGTTATGATGGGTTGGGAGATGTAGAATAGAGGTTATGAACTAAATTATTATGTCCTAAGTGAAGGCAATGAAGAATAGGAGGTGTAAAATGCAAATTTGGGCAAGCTAATGCAATGGAAGCTAATTAGGTACCTAAGGACACTATTAAAGACTTAAAATGTTATTTGGAACCCCAAATTGGGTCCTTAGACAACCAAGTGTGCTTAGATAGTACCAACTACATCCATAATGTAGTTGGGGCTAGTTTGGGCATAGTTGGTAGTTTCAAGATGTAGTTGGTAAACTAGGCTGAAACTAAGGCAATTCTGGGGGCTATGACTTCTAGATTGATGTCACAAAGAGGTAAATAGTAGGTGATAGTGTTAATACCAGAATGAATGCTCAAAATGATGTTTAGGACACCAAAATGAGGGTTAAGGTGGTCAATATGAGGGTTGGGCATGCAAAGATGCAAGATGGACAATGCAACATGCAAGTTTTGAGATTGGAATGCAAAAACTAGGGGAGATAAACTAAACACAAATGGATGCAATATGAAAGGTAATGGATACTAAATGAGGATGAAAAGGTTCAATATTAAGTCTATATGATGTAATAATGAGGCCCAAACTAGAGTAAATGAAAGTGGATTCTATGCAAGGATGAAATCTATGTTTTGCCAAGCACGTTTAGGATCACAAGTTGCCATTTTTTCCAAGATTTGAATGTATTTGAGCAAAGTTTTCAAGGATGTGAAAAAGTTTATATTTTTTTGACAATGTGTAATGTTTTGACAAGTTTTTTCAAGTTTCCAAGGTGTAAATTTTAATGTTGGATTTTATATTAATTATGTTTTACACATACACAAGACACATTAAGACAAGAATAGTTGTTGTTAAAAGTGAACAAGCACACCACAACCTAGACTTTAAGACTATATCCACTAAATTCCTACTTGAATCAAAGTTTAGCCACGCTTATCCAAAGTAGACAACCTAGGATCTTGGTGCCATTGGCTCCCCCTTACAATGCACTCACTTCTCAGAGCTACCAAGATCTGCTTCCCAAGGGGCATGACTTCCCAAGTGACTATTGCCTCTACTAAAGACCACAAGAATGTAGGATGTCTTCACGAGCATGGGTGACCCATTGAGCTAGTCAATAGAAATGATTTTGGCCACTAAAATATGATTTTTAGTGAGGGCATTCCATTTGGCAAGTGAATGATAAAATTTTGCGAAAGGTCTCCCAACCCTGAGAACTGAGGTTCGATGCACCACAAGGGTACTAGAGGAGAGCTATCACATAGCAATAACACCAACATAGCTTTTACCGTAATTAAATTTTATATAGTGGCTAGAATTTTGACCTATCTTTTGGCCCATTACCACTCTGAGTTCATCCCTTGGCATACCCAATATTAAGTATCTTGGTCCAAAGTAGGCCTCCTATAGAAGTTACATGGATTTCTCTTACACCTAAGATCCATGAATGGCGAGGTTAGAGGATATGTCTAGTGTAACCCCTAGGGATTTAAACACTATAGAAATGCTAGGAAGAAAAGAAAAATTTCATTTTAAGCACCAAACAAAGTGTTATCTAATTTAGGAAATCCACACACATGGTTTTGACAAGCACACAAATGGTCTTCAATAATGTCCTTCAAAGCAAGCATTAGTAGTCTGTTATGATCATGTCTTCATCCCATGATTACTAAATGCTGAAATTAGACCATTAGTAACACAAAATCATCTATCTTATGTCCTAGAGAGTTATAGAAACCTTAAATGCAGATTTTGATTGATGTGTGTGTTTCTTGTGAATTGGGTGTCCTCTAAAAGAGCAGGTTGCACCCTAGAAGGCTAAAATGGCTCAAAACACCCCCAAGTGCACCTAGATATTGATAATTATGTTCATGATGTATTTGGGGCCTAGTTGGGTGTAGTTGGTAGTTTTTGGGCAGACTTCGGAGCCCAGGTGCAAGTTGTGGGGAATTGTGCCCTAAATGAGACATAAAAATTGCAAATTTTGAAAGCTACACTCTCAAGTGCACCCAAATAAAGTAGACTATGTCAATGATGTATTTTGTAATTTATAGATGCATTTTGTAAGTTAGAAATAGTAGAAAGAGGTTTTGGTGGCTCCTAGACTCCTAAAACTACTCCTAGCAGTCACAAGTGTGCCCTAACAGAGCATAGTGCACCCTAGGATAGCAAGCTAACAAAATGCATGAAATGAGAGCATACAAGAATTTTAATGGACTCCATAATTAATCTAGGTGTGAAAAGGAAGAGTAGATATTTTTGTACCCTTCCAAGTGAGCTCCTTCCTTGCACCTACAAGTGCAAAACAAGAAAACCCAAGTTAGATATGCATGTCCACGTTGGGTTCACCAAATGTAGGACCAAAAAATGGGTTAAATGCATAACATACTATGAGAAAATCACAAACTCAATCAACATATGTTAGCACCCACTAGTCTATCATGAAAGCCAAACTAATAAAGAAAGCAATAGAAACTTTCTCTTTCATTTCTAATAAGATGAAAATGTGATGATAATATAGACAAATAAGATGATGACAAGTAGACCAAAGACATGCCAGATTGATTGATTGAAGTTGATAACATGCCAAGGACACAAGACATGAATTGATTGATATGTAACATTTAACTAGAATTGTAAATGCTTTAGGATCAAAATTGATTGAAAATGTTTGATCATAATAACATTGACAGACACTGTCAATATTATTAAAATGGTTGATAATGCCATGATCTAACATTGAGGACATCTCGATGGATATTGAAGAATGGCAAGCGAAAGTGGGAGTGGAGAGAGTTTAGGTGAGAACTAGATTTTGAATTCCTCTATACCTAGCGAGTGGTTTGGGGATTTCCCTGTCAAATCTAGGGATGGTGTTTTTGGAGATGATGAAGATGGTAGGTCTTTGGCAGATGCGGGTGAGGGACCCAAACAAATGGGTGGGAGACCCAAACAGAATAAAAAATGGTCTAGTCTATTTGGGATTCGACCCGCTGGAAAGTTTTCTTTCTCGCTTGTCAAAGATATCTTTGTGAAGGATACAGGTAAGTTCTCCATTGAAATTCCTAATTAGATCATAGATAGAAATATTTCTTGTATGGATTCCACCTTGGTTGGGCACTTCATTGGAGCATGACCAAATATTGAAGACGTGTGTGCTTTTGTCTAGAGAAAATGGTGTTTAAGGGGTCAAGTGGACATCTCTTCTATGGCCAAGGGTTGTCTATCTTTTTGTTTCTCTTGTGATGAGGATAAGAGAGATATCCTATGTTGTAGCCCTTGGGTAATGGGGAAACATACCATGCTATCACAGAAATGGGCTCCAAATCTTTACTCTTTGGATGATTAAGCTATTCAAGCCCCTATGTGGGTTAAGATTCAAGGTCTCCCTCTTGAGTTTTGGGTGGAAGATATTTCAAGGGCATTGCCAATACTTTCAAAGAACTCCTCTCTTTAGATCTGGTGATAGTTTCAAGGAGGAGCTGAACTATGCTCAGTTTTGTGTTGGGGTTTCCCATGGGGTGGATCTTTCAAAATCCATTACACTAAAATCAAAACTAGGTGTTTGGGACCAAAGTATAGAGTATGAATCAATCCCTTTTGCTTTCTTACTTTGCAAGAAAGCAGGCCATTAGGCAAAGTAATACCTATCTCTGAAAGGAAAAGCTAAAAAGACTGCAAAGAAGAGTAAGAAAATTTAGGTTAAGAAAGACCTATCTAAAGATATGGTGGCTGTAGCTGAGGGACCTACTCCTCCAAAGGACCAAACCCAAAAGGATAGTTTCTCTATGAATGGAATGGAAGGTGGCCCCCACTTTGATCTTTCAACATGAAAAGATGTTTCTAAGGAGGCTGGAAAGATTATAGACCTGACAAATATTGTTGGGGAGAATATTGGTCTGGTTTTTTGCTCGAAGGAGCTTAATAAGGACTCACCATTGATGGTGATTGAGGGGACTTCCCCTTCTTAGGTTCCCTTGGTTATCCTGAGATTTTTTGTTCAAAGAGGAATTAGGAAGCTTTAGATATTCTTTCTATGGAGAATTATATTTCTATTTCTTCTACTCGAGTTCCTATGCTGAAGAATAATTCCTTTGTTAGTGGAGTCATTAAGGATATTTTCACTATCTCCCATTTTGAGGAAGTAGTTTTGGAAAAGGATAATTCTGAGGCCAACTAGACAATAGTTGAAATTTTTTCTAAGGGTAGGAAGAAAACTAATAAAAAAGAAGATGAGGATATTGCCCCAGTGAAAAGAACTAAGAAGGGTTCCAAAGTTGATTCGAAACCTATTAAGGGTAAGTCTAGTCAGTCTAAGAAAGGTGGAGCCATTGTCAAGAATGGTGATGTTGGGTCTTCTCCTTCTACTATTGGTAGGCATTCGAATTAGATTATAAGAACAATGGAGGCTATTAAGAACATTATAGATGGTAGTCAGAGAACTATCCTTGACTCCAATTTTTTTTTTTAAATTATGAAGATCATTTCATGGAATATAAGAGGGTTAAATAATCCTCACAAATAGGATGTTTTAAGAAACATGTTTAGGGATAATAGACCTGACATTTTTTTAATCTAGGAAACTAAGATGCTAAAGGAGAAGGTGGAAGGTCTTTCTATTTTTAAGGGAGGGAATATTGTTGGAAGTGATTCTGATGGAGCTTTTGGAGGCTTGGCTATATTTTGGATTAATAAATGGATTTAGGGGATCTCATCTATCATAGTAGAAATATGATGAATGTGCATTTTATTAATACAAAAGACAACTTTAGTGGGGTTCTGACTAATGTTTATGCCCCCAATACCAAATGGGGAAGGAAGGCTTTGTTGGAAGAAATTTCTTATCAAAGAAAGTTTTTTGCTAAGGATAAGTGGCTGGTGATTGGAGATTTTAATACCCCCTTAAAGGATTCTGAAAAATGGGGAGGTAATCAAACCAATTTGGATAATAGATTAGATCTTATGCAATTTATTGACTCTCATATGCTTCATGAAATTGAGTTAAATGGGGTTGAGTACACTTGGATGAATAGGAGAATAGGTAAGGATCTTATTCAAGTTAGATTGGATCAGGTTCTTATTAGCAATGAGTGGATTTTGAATTATAAATGTTCCCTCAGTTCCTACATTAGGGTTGGGTCAGATCATTATCCTATTTTCTTCTCTACTGACCAATGGTTCTTCAAGAAGAATTTCCCCTTCAGATTTGAAAATATGTGGACCCTACATCCCAATTTGGAGAGTCTCATTCAGGAGTGGTGGAACATTAATGTTGAGGGTACTACTTTGTTTAGAGTGGCAACTAAATTGAAAAATGTTAAGAAAAACATCAAAATCTGGAATAAAACCACCTTTGGTAACATTTTTGAGAACAAAAACAAGATTGTGGAGGAACTCAAAGACATTCAAGACAAGATTCAAGCTGATGGTTATGAGCTGGTATCTAGGAAAGAGGAGAGTGATAAGTTGGTTGAACTTAATGATATTATTACTAAGGAGGAAATGTTCTGGAGAAAACGATCTCAAAAGGTTTTTCTTAAAGAAGGTGAAAGGAATACCAAGTTCTTTCATATGACTACCCTCAAGCATAGGATGGCTAATAGAATTTCCAAAATAAAGACAGATGATGGAATGGCTGATAATGAAGATGTTATTAAAAGGGAGGCCATGTTGTTCTTTTCTAGCTTGTTGCAAAGTGACCCTGTCCTCAATGCTGAGAAGCAAAATTTCTTCCTAGATTGTATTCCTTTGTGCATCTCTAAAGCCCAAAATTCTTTTCTTTTTTCCATACCTTCTATGGAAGAGATTTCTAAAGCTTTTTTCTCTTTTGAAGGCAATAAGGCCCCAGGTCTTGATCGGTTTCCTCTCCTATTTTTTCATAAATTCTGGCATATTATTGGTTCTGATGTTTGTAATGGGATTAAGGAATTTTTTGGCTCAAGAAACCTCCTTAGAGAGCTTAATGGTACTTTTATTGCTCTTATTCCTAAGAAGCTGGGTGCTAATTGTATGGATTAGTTTAGGCCTATCAGTTTATGTAATTCTTTTTATAAGATCATCTCCAAAGTTTTGACTCTTAGAATTCTCTCTATTCTTCTGGTTATTATTTCTAGAAAGAAAAATGGTTTTGTTCCAGGCAGACAGATTTTGGATTCCATTATATTCATTCATGAAAAAATTCATTCTCTTGTGGTTTCTAAGAAGGAAGGGTTTCTTCTTAAGCTTGACCTTTCTAAAGCATATGATAGAGTTGACTAGAACTTCCTTCTAAGGGGGTTGGAAGCTTTTGGCCTTAATAAGAGATTCAAGAATCTTATTTTTATGTTAATTTCTTCAGCTTCCTTATTTTTTCTTGTTAATGGCTCCCCTTTCCCCTTTTTTAGGGCTTCTAGGGGCCTTAGACAGGGAGACCCTATTTCTCCTATTCTTTTTATTATCTTGGTTGAGTGCTTGGGAAGATATGTTAATAATATGGTTGTCAAAGGAGACTTTGTGGGTCTTAGCCCGTCTTCCTCACCTCTTGTTTGCTTGCATCAGCAATTTTTGGATGATTCTATTGTCATGGGGGAGGCCTCAATGTGTAATGCAAGGAATATTAAGAGGGGTTTGGCTGACTATGGAGATGCTACTGGCCAGATTATTAATTGGAACAAAAGTGTGATTTACTTTATCAATGTTAGTAAAGCTAGACAATTAAAGATTAAAAGGATTATTGGGTGTGAGAGTGGTTCTTTTCCAATCACTTATTTGAGGTTACCTATGGGTTTATCCCCTCCTAATAGCTTTTGGAACACTTTGATTGATAAGATTTATGTCAAACTTGCTGGCTAGAAGGGTTCTCTCCTTAGCCTGGCTAGTAAGGTGATTGTTTTGAAATCTATACTTCAAAGTGCTCCACTTTATTCCTTGAGTGTCTTTAAGATTCCAAGAAAGTTTTCTCTTGCTATTGAGAAAATTTAGAAGAAATTTTTGTGGACTGGTACGGAGTCTAAAAAGAGACTCCCTCTTATTGTTTGGGAGAATGTTTGTATTCCTAAGGGAAAAGGTGGGCTTGGGCTACAAAGGATTTCTACTATGAACGAACTTTTACTGGCTAAACTTCTTTGGAGATGGCATAAGGAAGAGGGGGAATGGAGGAATATTTGGGTGGATAAATACAATTCAAATAACTTTGATTTTCAGCATTTCCTTTTCTCTGATGTTGATCAAGGGGGATCTCAGATATGGAAGAATGCTAATAAATTTAAAAATATATTAAGGAAAGGAGTTAAATGGAAGGTTGGTAATAGATTGAAAGTCCTTGTTTGGGAAGACATTTGGATTTTGGATCACCCCATTTGTGATGACCCTAGATAGAATGGGTTTATGGTGCAGTGTAAGAATTAGTTTGGTACGTTGGTTAGTGATTACTGAAATAATGATATGTGGGTCAATCTTCTTAGGGTGGACCTGAATCTAGTGGAGCTTGCTAAATTCCTAAATGCTTGTTGTTTGAATCATGAAGAGGATGTTCTGATTTGGAAAGATGATTCTAGTGGAGAATACTCCATTTTGTCTGCCTACACAAATTCTTTTGAGGATCATGATGTACCTTGCTAGGCTATGGCTTGGGTGAAAGGTATGACTTCTAAAGTTAAATTTTTTTTTTGGATTCTTTTGCAAAAAATTTTTTTAACTCTTGATAATCTTAAGAAGAGGGGGCTTTTCATTGTCAATCAATGTGTCCTTTGCAAAAATGATGGGGAGTTGGTGGACCATATTATGCTCCATTGCTCCTTTACTAAGTAGGTGTGGGATTTTATTTTGAGTTTGATGAACATGGACTGGGTATCCCATGCTACCATCCAACTGTTCTTTTCTTATTAGAGAGCTCCTTCCAAGAATACTTTAATTATCAAATTGTCAAAACTTATTCTTCCTTATCTTTGTTGGGGTATATGGAAGGAACGTAATGATAGAATCTTTAGAGGGGTGGAATCTAATCCTACTCAGGTTTTCCATAAAATCAAGGTCCTTTTGCATGAAAATATCAAAAATTGTGGTAAGGGACATCAACCTTTTAATGAATGGGATGCTAGGGTGATGAATAACTAAAATATCAGGAATATGATTTTGAATACTAAAGATCCCAACCCTAGGGAAAGGGCTAGATGGGACTACCCTCCGAATAATTGGTTCAAAATTAACTTTGATGGGGCATCGAAAGGGAACCCAAGCATTGCTGGTTGTGGGGACTTTGTTGGTGGTATGGCAATACCTTTGGGTCGTCAAACCAATCATGTTGCTAAAGCCTCTACTGCACTTTATGGTCTTATTTATGCTAAAGATATGAACTTGAAGAACATTTGGATTGAAGGTGATTCCCTCAATATTATAAACTACTTAAAAAAAAATTATCCACCTTCATGGACCATTAGTAATATTATGTCTAAGGCTAGTTATATTATTAACTCCTTTCAAAACTGCATTATATCCCATAATTATAGGGAAGATAATGGTTTAGTTGACTGGGCTTTGAATGTGGCATGTTGTAATGATCAAAAAATCATATGGGATTCATATGACACTTTACTTGTTGATGGCTATGAGCATGTTAAGCAGGACAAATAGAAATCCTAGCAAAAATCCTTTAATTATGATGTTGTCAGAGAATTATGATTTTAACTCCTTTGGAGTGAGGTGGGAAATTATTTTTAGAAATGTGGATAGAACGCACAGTTTATGGGTTGCCTCTTTCTATCCATGCTTAGCTAGTGGTATTTGTAGAGTTTTTGGGGGCTTTCAGTGCATGCAAACCAGTGCTTTTTTTGCATAGATCATGGGAGGTAAGAGGAAATGGGTTGAACTGCTTAGCTGCATGGATTGGAAGAAGAAAACTAAGGTGTGGGATATCCTTAGGCATGGCAATTTTAATGGTTACATGGAGAGACTCAAAATACAACCCAACTATTATGCACCAGCTTGTGAAATCTTGGAAGGATGGTTCTATTATGGTTGGGAATTAGAGGCTGGATGTTACAGAAGAAATCATTGTAGAGGCTATGGGTTTGGAGTTGGATGGGATGAATTTCTATAGGGAAAGGAAGTTCTTGAATAAGGTGATTGATGACTTTGCTGAGATCGAACAAGAAAGAAATCAACTGGTTAAAATAGGTGCTTCTTATTTTAACCCGACTTTTGTGTCTTGTCCATGGCAGTTTTTGTTCTATGTTATTATGGAATATTTGACTTTGGATGGAAGATATAAAAAACTATATGGTTACCATTTTGTGTTTGCAAATCATTTTCATCATGACATTAGGGTAAATTTTCCTTCATACATGTTGCAATCTCTCTCCAATTCTACCCTAGCTATTTAGCATGACCCGATTGGTGAACATGTTTGTCATGAAGGATTAATGGTTTTGACTATGAATGTGTTGACATCTAAAAAAATCTTGAAACCTATAATTTTTATAGGGGAAGATCAAGATACTAAAGGAAGTATTTAGGAAAAGGGCTATGACTCTACGACACAAGATGAGGCGAAAGGGGGTCTAGTTAGTCCTAAAAGAGGTTTAGGTGGTAGCACTAAAGAGAAAAAATAGAGTTTTGAGAAGGAAAGTGATTTTTTTGATGAAATTTTTAGAGAGGGGAAAAGGTAATATTTATGAGAGGGCTTCTCCTCTGTCAGATGATGAGCTTCTTGCTAAACATTTGGAAAGAAAAAGAAAGTCTTTACAACGACAGGAAAACAAAAATGTGAAAACAAGGATTGAGGCTTCCAACTTTACTGATGATGGTGAATAGGGGTCCAAATATGACATAGGTGATTGTTTTAGTGGTGGAATTGGGCCCTCTAAAGGCTTATTTGGTACCCCTCATTCTATAAAGGACATTGAAATTCTTAAACATAAAATGGTGTTGTTGAACAAAGAAATGGAGAATCTTAGCAAGACAGCTAGAGGGGAAAGAACATTAGGTCAACATATCGACAAGATCTCAAAGGTCATAGGTAATGTGGAAGAAGTGAAAAAATTGATGCATAAGACCCCTATGTTGGAAGCCAAGTAGAAGGTGATGGACAAGGAAATTAGCACTATCCAAGGGAAGGTGTCTAAATTTGAAACCAAGCTGGGTAACATGGATAAACAACTCAGACAATTGGGGGATAACATGACCAGCTTCTTGAAAAAGAATGAGGTAGATAAAGGTCAAGTTTCTCCCCCAGGGGTAGACTCTTAAGGTCCTAGCAAGCATACTCGGGCCAATTCAAAGAAGATGGAGGAAACCACTAAGAAGGATGAGGTGAATGTTGCTACTGAGACTATGCATTCTTTGGTGGAGTAGGCTATGCATCTAATTAATACTCCTTAGCTGGTCAATTGTTGTTCTTGTGCTGGTCTTTTGCTGTCTTTTCCAGCAATGTTGTCTATGACCTCTTTTTGTTTTCTGAGGTCTGTTTCATGTTGTTTGTTTGTTCTCTTTTCATGATACTTTCTTAATACTCTACTGATGTAAGGTTCTGGGTCCTTTAAAACCTATTTTTACATAATCAAAACATTGAAAGGCTCAGCAATGTCAAAGATTGGATGACATGAATGATAGTTTGACCTAGCAATAAGTGCCATGATAGTACCAAGGTTAGATTTATAAGATTGATAGGTTGATAGGTTTCTAAGACACTGAAATCCACAAGATTTCCTAGGAATGGATAAATGATGATTGATTTTGGATGTTTGATATGTTCTAGGTTGATTAGGACTAATTTTGAGTGATTCTGAGTTGATTTGGGGTGATTTTGAGCTGATATGAAATGGTTTTGAAAATATGTGAAAGAGGACACAAATGATGAAATATGATCAATTTGGCCAAAAGATCAGAGTTAGTAGAATGAGAAAATGGGATAAATTAGTTTGAAGAAGTGATGAAACTATAGATGTGAACCATTTTTGAGTGTATACACTATCACGTAGCAATAATGGCAACACAACTTTCATTGTAATTGATTTTTATATAGCAGTTAGAATGTTGACCTAGCTTTTGGTCCGTTACTGATCAAAGGTCATCCCTTGGCATACCCAATATGAACTATCTTGGTCCAAGGAAAGCCTCCTATAGAAGTTACATGGATTTCTCTTACACCTAAGATCCATGAATGGTGAGGAGAGAGGATATGTCCAATGTAACCCCTAGGGTTTTAACACTGTAGAAATGCCAAGAAGAAAAGAAAAAGTTTATTTTAAGCACCAAATGAAGTGTTATCTAATCTAGGAAATCCACACACATGGTTTTGACAAACACACAATGCTCTTCAACAATGTCTTGTAAACAAACATTAGTAGCTTTCAATGATTAGTCTTCATCCAACAATTGTCACATGTTGCAAACAAGCCATTAGTAACACAAAATCCTCTAACCTATGTCCTAGGGAGTGATAGAAACCTTAGATGTAGATTCTGTGTTATGTGTGTGTTTTCTATGAACTAGGTGTGCTCTGACAGAGTAGGCTACACCCCAGAATGCCAAAATGGCTCAAAACACCCCCAAGTGCACTCAAATAGTGTAGACTACACCCATGACATAGTTGGGGCCTAGTAGGGTGCACTTGCTAGTTTTTAGGTGCAATTGGAAGTCAAAGGCAAGTTGTGAGGAAATGGTGCCTGAATAAGACCTAGAAACTAAAATTTTTGAAACCTATACTCCCAATTGCACCTAGATAGTGTAGACTATTCCCATGATGCAATTGGGGCCTAGAAGGGCATAGTTGGTAAGTGTAGATGCTTAAAATCATCCCTAAAGACTATATTAATTTATTAATATTGCTTGTGGAATTGTAATTAATTATTAATTAATTAATCATATTGCTCACATTCTTCTACTTATTTAATTAAATAATTTCAATTAAATGAGTTCCTTCTCCTAAGTATTTAAACTTAATTTAAATACTCCTAGCCTTAATGTGTTAAATTAATTTAATGCATGATCCTCCATCATTCCCTTTTTAAATAAATTTTGTTTATTTAATCCTCACATCTTATTAATTCCTCTAAACACATGATTAAATTAGATTTCATTTAATTTAATCTTAAGCCTAACCTAGAGCCTAGCCTATAACCATAATTTTCATCCTTTTAAGCCTACTTCTTCTCTAATCCCATTTAATCATCTTAATCTCTTTTCTAATCCCCCTCATTAGCCTTAGAGTGTGCTCACACATGTGTGAGAAGGCATGCCTACACACTCCCCTTTGCACTCTTCTCTCCCACTCTTCTTCTCAAGTTTGCTCAGACATGTGTGAGAAAACTTTGAATTTTTGACCACTTTCATGGCTTTCATGTCACCTTATGTGGCACCTACATGGGTTCCACCTCACCAAGCCCTCCCTCAAGCCTATAAATAGAGGCCTTGTTTCAAGCATTCATCATCTCTCATTATTGCATTGTTATCATGTTGGTTTGAGATTTGAGTTTTTATTTGAGTTTGCATACTAATTTGAGTTTTCATAGTAGCTTTCATGGTAGTTTTCATGGTAATTTTTAGATACATAATAACCATTTGCTATATGGTTTAGCTTTTCATTTGCATTATTAGTCTAGTTTGCTTGCATTTTCTCATCTCCATTTCATTTGCATCTTAGTTTAACTTGCATATTAGTGTAGTTTCTCTCTATTGAATTTCATATCATCATCACTAAATGCCTTCAAGCATGGCTTTCTCCATAGCCATTTCTTGAGGTGTTCTTCATTTCATTGTAGCTTAGGCTCATATTTCATCATTATTCACATCTTTGCACATCCACTCAAGAGATTCAATACTTTGTTGTGTTTGGGAGAGCACACCAAACATACCCCCCATCTTAACACACCAAAAAGGCCTCTCATGGGTGCCTTTGTTGAGCTATAGAGGTGGCTAGACAATTTGGTTTGTTGGTTGCTTAGATTTGTAAAACTCAAGCAAGCATTAGTTAGTTAATGTTATTTCAGTTTGATGAGTCTTTGATGCATATTTGAGGCTTTTAACTAATGTTTGTTTGTTGATTCATGCTTCCAATAGGTCACATTTTCTAGCACACAGTAATTTCTAATCATAGTTGGTAAACTATGAATAGAAAAAATGGGGTATTTTTGTGGCTCCTGAAACCTAAAATTTCCTCCTAGGGGTCCCAAGTGTGCCCTGATAGAGTAGAGTGCACCCTAGGGTAGAAAGCTAACAAAATGCATCAAATGAAAGGATATAACCACATTAATAGACCCCCTAATTAATCTAGGTGTCATAAGGTAGTGTAGATAGTCATTATACCCTTCCAAGTGAGCTCCTTCCTTGCACCTACAAGCACAAAACAAGAAAACTCAAGTTAGGTAAGCATGTTCACATCAGGTTCACCAATTGTGTGAAACCTATCAATCTATCAATCTTATCAATCAAACCTTAGTACTATCATGACTCTTAGTGCTACGTCAAAATATCATTCATGTCATTTGATCTTTGACATCGTTGAGTCTTTCAATGTCAGATCATGGCATTATCAATCATTTTTAATGATATTAACTGCGTCCATTGATATTATTATGATCAACCCTATCAATCAATCTCGATCCTATAGCATTTATAATATCAATTAAATTTTACATATCTTTAATTCATGTCATGTGTCCTTGGTATTTTATCATTTCAATCCATCAATAAATTTGAGCATGGCTTTGGTCTACCTATCATCATCCTATTCAATTTGTATCATCATCACATTTTCGTCAAAGGATACTGTCACATTTATTTAGTCAATTTGGCCAATCACCTATTAATTTTCTCCATAGGATTAAATAATACATAATTTAATCATATAATTATTACTAATTATTCTTCCTACCTAACTTCTTCAATTAATTAATTCGTCCATCATTCACAAACCATGGAAATTCACAATTTCCTAAGTCACATTTTCCATCATTAATTCCATTTTACTATTTTCTATTTTGTGGAATAAAGGATTTTTAATTCAAATATTCCATAAAATGTTGACATCATCATGACACTTGGATGTGACACCTCATGGATTCTCCATTGACACATGGCCAAGATATGTCATAATCCAAGATTCTTATCCTCTTATGAATGTCCATATTTGGCTTCATTTGTCATAGATTCTTGGCTTTAAGTAGGCTTGAGGTGTCATATGACGTGTCATAGATTCTCTTCTACATTTAGCCAAGTTTGACTTCCATGGGTCATAGAATCTTATACTTGGCATCTTGTGTCATATGCATCATGGATTCTCAAAGGAATCTCTTGCCACATAGCATATTCAAGGTGACAAATCCAATGCTCTCACTTTATGTGTTGATTATAAAATGAGCATTCTTTCTCTCATTTCTAGTCCCTAGATTTCTCATCTTCTACACTCTTTCTCTCATACTAAAATCACAACTTCAACTATTCTCATAGAATTATCCATATCATATACTTTTGCTTCAATATTGTGTGCACTATAGGTAATTTTGGAGCTACATCACATAGAGAAGAAAGAAGGACATGGGAGCTACAAGTGAAAGAGGGAGTTTTTAATATTGTTTTTCTTTCTTGTTTTTTTTAAAATTAAATAATCAGTAGATCAAAAAGAAATGTACAATATCAAAAGAGGGGAGGTGAACCTCAACCTCCTAGTTCAACTGGTAATCCATGATAAGTCAACTAGCACAATATGTAATAGTTTCAGCGAGATTACAAAAAGAGAAATTAGATAAGCTAATCCAGAATATCATCACGATCATCAATCCACACAATCCATCCCAGCTCTCCTTCCATCCAAACAAATTTCTTCCGCTAAATAATATGAGCAAAGAACTCAAGTCTATTAGAAAAAGGGCCTCTAGTATCTCACATCTCCTTAATCAGCCACTTAAGGGCTTCTTCAAAAGCAGCCTGGTCATCAATAATGCTAACTTGTTCTAGCCCATGTTTCATTTCATAGATGAACATAGTAGCATTCCCATCATAGAGAAATCTTTTTAGCTTGTCCTTCTCAAGTTTCATAATGCAGCACACTTGTGCGATAATCTTAAAGCGTATGAGTTTCAATTGAAACAAAGTAAGGGATCTACCAACATCTTGGAATTTGTCCTCATTTCTACTTTTCCAAATAAACCAAAGAATATGAGAAGAGAGAATATTCCAAAAAAAGTTAGCATCCTTCTTGAGACCAGATATGTTTCCAAGAATAGTGTCTAGCATAGAGACATGATCAGTTATAGATATTCCAAAAAAATTCCATATAATCCTAGCAAAATGACAAGTAAAGAAGATATGTCTTAAATTTTCGGGAACCCTACAAATAGAACAAGAGTCAGTATCACCAGCCTGATTTTTAATGGGAAGTCTATCAAGAAGAAGCTACCATTTAAAATGTAAGATTTTGGGAGGAATATGAGACATCCTAAATTTGTCAAGGATTTTGTGCCATTCAAGAGAGTCCAAATTCATATACCAGGTGGTATTTAGGTGTGATAAGATAGAGTGATCTTTATTAAGCACCTTATATATATCTTTGGCTTTGATTTTATGTAAGAGGGATGCATCATCCCAACGAAAATATAAGAATCTATGGGAATCCACATCACATCTACGAGGAAGATTGAGGGGGTGATCGGCATTAACTATCATATTATAGGTACATTTATGAGAGTCAAGAAGGTTAAACTTAAGCCTAATATCCTGCCGACTCGCAAGGTTGTCCTTCTCCAAAATATCAATAAATCTCTTGATACCAGGGTTGTTCCAGTGTTTTGTAGAACACCCTTGAGTCAAGGCAAGAGGCTTGCCATTATGTTGCAGATTCCACCAGACAGAGCATTCACCATGGATAGAATTATTGCTATCGAAGTTAGAATTATAGATAAAGCCCCTCACCAATTCCCAAGCCTTCCAGATAGACTTAAAAACCATGGAGCCTTGAACAAAAATAGGGAATGTCCCAGCAACAAGGTCAACAAAGGGAAGGTTCTTCCAATATTTGGCTTGCTTAGGAAATCCAGATTGAATATTGTTTCTAAGAATAATTTTCCAAGCCTCATGACCATCAAGAGCCTAAAAAATCCACTTAGCAGCAAGAGAGACCCCTTGAATCCTAAGGTCTTTAAGGCCTAAACCACCTGACTTCTTATCAATGTGACACCAGCTCCATCTAACAACATGTTTCTTCCTATTATCTTTTCCATCAGACCATAGGAATCTCCTAATAGCCTCTGAATTTCAAACAGTTGGTAATTACTAAACATCCAAATAGAGGAATAGTATATACTATAGGAAGACAAGATTTTTTGGCACAACTGCACTCTACCAACAAGTAAAAGCACCCTATTATCCCACTTGTAGAGTTTCTTAATAATTTTATTCTTAACCCAAATCCACGTGTCTTTGAGTGATGGGGATATGGAAAAAGGAACTCGCAAATATATAACAATCTTATGAGGTCTGCCCCATGAGTAACCAAATTGGAGAAACCAATCTGGAGGTTCCTCTTTCCATCCAAGCATGATAGATTTGGACTTAGATATATGAGCACTAAAGATGGTTTCAAACAGCTTGAGTTTCAGATTAAGATGCTAAATATTAAGACAAGATAGTTCAAGGAAGAGAGAGGTATCATCAACAAATTGGATATTAAGAAGCTCAGAATTGTCAGGTAAGGAAATCCCATTAACTTTGGGAGAGATAGTATCATCTCTAAGGTTATAGTACAAGGCATCAGAAGCAATAACAAAAAGAGTAGGAGCAAGAGGACATCCTTGTCGAATGGATCGGGACAAGGGTATAGGATTAGATAAAAATCCATTGATTTCAATTCTAGCAGAGGAATCCTTAAGTAGCACTTGAATATATCTAACAAATTCATCAGGTAATCTGAAGGCCTAAAGGATAGAAAGGATGAAATCCCATTCGATCCGATCATAAGCCTTCTCAAAATCTAAAAGAAACATAGCAGAATTCTGATTCAAGGACTTGGCCCACTCCATTGACTCCCAACTGGTGACAAGGTTCTCTAAAATATATTGTCCCTTGATGAAACTAGTTTGGGTGGAACAAATGAAGATGGGTAGAATATTAACAAGCCGAGAGGCCAAGGCTTTGGCCAAAATTTTGTATGAAACGTTGAGCAAGGTAATCGGCCACCATGTTCATTTGGCTTTCATGTAGACTAGAGGGTGTTAACCTATAATTATTGAGTTTGTGATTTTCTCATAGTATGTTATACATTAGCCCATTTTCTAGGTCACATAATTGATAGGTTTTAAAAAAATCCTAACATTCGAATAGAATCCTAAAAAATTCACTAAAAATCATAAAATGTCCTAAAAAAGAAACTAAAAATTAGAAAATGTCCTAACGTAATCCCTAAAAATCATCAAATGTCTTCAAGAAACCAATCACACCAAAAACATCAAATATCCCCAAAAAACCCTAAAAAATCACAAAACCCACCAAAAATATATAATAAACCTTGTAAATAGTCACTATGGATAATCACCCCTTTTGTGTGAACATTTGCAGTTTTACCGACTAAAACTCAAAGCACTACACTTTCAAGACAATTACACCTATCTGAGCAATGTGAACCAACAATCAATCCAACATGTCACTACAAAAACCTATCAATTGTATCAACAATTAGAACCATCACATGGTCAACCTATCAAACACTATCTAGAGACCTCAAACACTAAAAAGTAAGTAATAATGTACAAGAATAGTTGTTGGCTCATGCTATTTAGTAAGCGATTTATTTTTTGCTTTATTTTTCTTTGATCATGTTCCTATGCTACTCAATGATATAAACTAATCTATGAGAGTGGCCAGGATGGTTCATGGTCATCATTTATTTTCTACCTATTAAAATGTACCTTTGAGAGTCTAGGGAATGTATATATGCCTTAGGAAGGACAAGGTCATTTTATGTCTACATTGTGCTTGTTTACACAAAAGGTTTGTATTTTGTACTCTGGCCCTTTATGCCATGATGCATTGCATTCCATTTTCCATATCAAAATAAAGCTCCATTTCACATATAGTGCACTTTAGAGAAGCAAAAGTCTTCCCATTATACTAACAATTCCTCATCTCATCTCCTCCATCATCTATGTCTTCTTCATCCACTACCTAGCATCTGATTATCAACAAATTGACCTACCATATGCATCTCATTAGTTTTCTTTGAAACAATGCTCTAAGTCACATTGTATTAAAGAGGGGAAAAATGTAGACACTCAAAAATGGTTCGCATCTACGATTTCATCAAAACGAAGCTCTATTTGACATATATTGCACTCTTTGAAAGCAACAATCTTCACCTCATTCTAGTTCATCCTCATCTCATCTCTTCAGTCTTCTTTCATTCATCACCATTATGATGTGTTCTAATACACCAAATTATCTTCATCTTGTATTCCTATATTCTAGCATCATCCTACACTGTTTGTCAACCTTCTAGGGCTTTCCACCTAGTCTAGGCTCGGTCTAACCATTGTTTAACCAAGTTTGACCAAATGTGACCATTTTTGACTAATTTCACTCATGTTGTAACCTCTTTCCACCATTTTGGACACTCACACAAATTTTTAGGTCATTCAGAGTCCAGTCAAGCTATTTTTGCCCCTCGAAGCCTTCTAGGGCACATTATGCACTTTTTGAGCACACTTGGGCTTGCCAAGTGCACCATGAAAACACTTGGTACTTTCATGGAATGCTTGGGCTTACCAAGTGCACATTAGGAACACTTGGTTGAGTTTTGGGTGCACTTGGGGTTTTAGGATGCCCAAAACTGCTCTCGGAGCCCCTATGTCACACTCTAGAGGCCGTAACTTTTCCATTTCAACTCCAATTTTTAAATCGTTAGTTTCCTTGGATTTGTATCTTTTTTGCACAAAAATTGAGCTATCATTTTCATTATTTGGTCACTACCTTGAGTGGTAACCCTTGAAAATACTCTTGGGTGCTTGAATCAACATCACTTTTCATTAATTCATCTCGTTTCCTCATTCCACTAACTCTGATCTTTTGGCCAACTTTATTGTATCTCAATAGTGTCTATCATCATCATATTCTCTTTCACATCAATTTTACATCATTTTGGAACCATTTAAACATCATCAAGAATCATAACAAATCATTTTGCAATCATATCAAACCAACTCAAAATCACCCCAAAATAATCGAGAATCACCCAAAATCAATCCTAATCATTGCAAAACATGTAAAACATCCAAAATAAATCATCATTTGTCCATTCCTAGGCATTTTTTTAGCTTTTAGTGCCTTTGTTACCTATCAATCTATCAAATCTTATCAATCTGACCTTAGTACTATCATGATTCTCAGTGCTAGGTCAAACTATCATTCATGTCATTCAATCTTTAACATCATTGAGTCTTTCAATGTTAGATCATGGCATTATCAACCATTTTTAATAATATTGACTGCATCTATTGATATTATTATGATCAACCCTATCAATCAATCTCGATCCTATAGCATTTATGATATTGGTTAAATGTTACGTATCTTTAATTCAAGTCATGTTTCTTTGGCATGTTATGATTTCAATCCATCGATCAATTTGACCATGGCTTTGGTCTATCCATCATCATCTTATTCAATCTATATCATCATTACATTTCATCAAAGGATACTATTGCATTTATTTAATCAAATTTGGCCAATCATTTTCTAATTTTCTCTATAGGATTAAATAACCCATAATTTAATCCTATCATTCTTACGAATTATTCTTCCTAATTGTCATCCTCAATAAATTAATTAATTTTATTAGTTAATTGATTTATCATTCACAAACCATGGAAATTCACAATTTCCTCCATTAATTCCATTTTCACTAATTTCTATTTTGTATAATAAATGATTTTTAATTGAAATATTCCATAGGATATTGTCATCATCATGACACATGGGTGTGACAACTCATGGATTCTCCTTAGACACATGACTAAGATATGTCATAATCCAAGATTCTTTTTCTCTTAAGCACATCCATATTTGGTTTTTTTCATCATATATTCTTGGCTTTAAGTGGGCTTGAGGTGTCATATGACACATCATAGATTCTCTTCCACATTTAGCCTTGTTTGACTTCCAAGTGTCATAGAATCCTACACTTGGCTTTTTTTGACATATGTGTTATGGATTCTCAAAGGAATCTTGTGCCAAGTTGCATATCTATAGGTGAAAAATCCAATGCTCTCACTTTGACTATTGATAATAAAATAATCACTCTTTCTCTCATTTCTGATCCTTGGTTTTTTAGCATTTTCACTCCATCTCTCACACTAAAATCACAACTTCATGTATTTTCATAGCAATATCCATATCATACACTTTGGCTTGAAGATTGTGTGCACTATAGGAAATTTTGGAGCTACATCACATAGAGAAGAAAGAAGGACATGGGAGCTACAAGTGAAAGAGAGAGTTTTTAATATTGTTTTGCTTTCTTTATTCATTTGGCTTTCATGTTAGACTAGAGCGTGTTAATGTTTGATTATTCAATTTTTTATTTGCTCATAGTATGTTAGAAACTAGCCCATTTTCTAGATACTACAATAGGTTCCTTCCAACTTTCCTTATTTAATCGAGTGAGCGCAGTTAACACTCACTTTTTGAATCTTTTCCTTTGATGCCTAAGTAAACTCCATAGACACTTTCATTTGAAGTAGAAAAATACAAGAGTGTTTAGTAGACATAGAAAACTTTCATCACTGCCTCAGTGAGCTCAGCATATACTGAATGATAATGATTATGAAATTTGTGTAACATCAAAGACAATACATAATTAATCAATTATATCCAATATAGATCCATCATTGGTGGTTTGTAGTATCTAACTCATGCTAGACTAAATATAGAAAATATAGTTGAAATTGTAGCTAGATTTCAAATTGATACGAAGGTGTATCATTTTGAAGTAGTGAAGATAATATTCATATATTTGAAAGGGACATCTAGTTAGAGAATTTGGTATGACAGATTCAATGATTCAACTTTGATGTGGATATAATGATGTAGATTAGGTAGGAAATATGAATGATAGAAATGGTACCATTAGTGGTGCATTAATTATTACATGAAGATTTGTTTCCTTTTTAAGCAAGAATAAAGATATTATTTCAGAGAGTACTACTAAGGAAAAGTATGTTGTAATAGAAAATAACTATAATCAAGTTATGTGGATGAAGAAGATGCTAAAGGATATCGTAATTGAGTTTGAAGAACCTTTTATCATTTACTATGATAAGTACAGTGAGTATGTCTAAGAATCTTATATTTTATTCTAAGACTAAGAATATTAAGTATTAGGTTCTAAGAGAGAAAGTAGCAGAAAAGGAGATCAGATTGGAGTATGTGAGTACTAAAGACCAAATTGTAGAAATCTTTATGAAGCCTTTTCCTAAAGACACATTTTAGTACTTGAGAGGTATTCTTGGGGTTATGCCCCTACCTACTTTTGAGTAGATGATGCAGAGAGTGCATCAATTTAGTGGTACAGAGAACTATTATTATCTTGGATTAAATGTTGATGCTTACAATATGGGGGAGTATCTGTGATGAGAAGAGTTATTGAGGACTCTTGGTATTTTTTTTTGTATAGTGTCTTTGGACACTTGAACTGGTTGAACACTTGGAGAAACTTATTATAAATTGGTATCCATCAATTAGTATGAAGAAACATTGAGATTGAGGTCCTTGACATTGATATCAATGGGCGAGGGTATGCATAAAAAAATACTTCTCCTATGGTATGGGGAAGAGTATATCCTAAGGTTTATGTTAGAGTATGCATGAAAATAAATATCTCCTAAATATGAGGGAGAGATATTTCTTAAGAGAGATTTAGAAAGATTCATGAAAGGAAGAAGTGATATGTATCTAATGTATTGTGAATTATTTAGTGTGGAGTGAAAAATTGATGTCTAAGAAGGAGTATGCACCTATTGTACACTTTTTTTTTTGAGATTATTTTTAGTGTGTGGACAAATAATGCTAGTTAGTAGCAACAAAAAAACACTATTTAGTATTCTTGAAATTTTGTGACATATGTGTCATGGATTCTCAAAGGAATCTTGTGTTAAGTTGCATATCTATGGGTGACAAATCCAATGCTCTCACCTTGAGTGTTGATTATAAAATGAGCACTCTTTCTCTCATTTCTAGTCCTTGGTTTTTTGGTATTTCCACTCCATCTCTCACACTAAAATCACAACTTCAAGCATTCTCATAGAAAAATCCATATCATAGACTTTTTCTTCAACATTGTGTGTACTATAGGCAATTTTTGAGCTACATCACATAGAGAAGAAAGAAGGACATGGGAGCTACAAGTGAAAGAGGGAGTTTTTAATATTGTTTTGCTTTCTTTATTCATTTTTCTTTCATGGTAGACTAGAGGGTGTTAACATATCATTATTGGGTTTGTAATTTGCTCATAGTATGTTAGAAATTTGCCCATTTTCTAGGTACTATATTTTTGGTGTACCCAATGTGAACATGCTTATCTAACTTGGGTTATTATGTTTTGTGCTTGTAGGTGCAAGGGAGGAGCTCACTTGGAAGGGTATAATGACTATCTATAGTTCCTTATCACACCTAGATTAATTAGGGGGTCTAGTAATATGGTTATATCCTTTCATTTCATGGATTTTGTTAGCTTTCTACCCTAGGGTGTACTCTGCTCTGTCAGGGCACACTTGGGACCCCTAGGAGCAATTTTAAGGGCCCAGGAGACACCATAACCCTTGTCTTCTGATCCTAACTTACTAACAACACCTAGAACTTACCAACTATGCCCTTCTAGGCCCTAGCTACACCATAGGTACACTCTGCACTATCTAGGCACACTTGGTAGTATAGGTATAAAAATCTTTAGTTTCTATTTCTTATTTAGGCACCATTTCCTTACAACTTGCCACTAACCTCCCAACTACACCCTAATAAGCCCCAAGTGCACCATGGGCATAGTTAGCACTATCTAAGTGCACTTGGGGGATTTTTGAGCCATTTTTTCCTTCTAGGGCATAGGTTGCTCTGTCAGAGTGAACTTAGTTCACAGAGAGCACACATATCACTCATAATTTGTAGTTAGGACTTCTATTTGCTTCTAGGACATAAGTTTGAGGTTTTTGTGTTATTTATGGCTTCTTTGCAGCATGCGGTGATAATTGGATGAAGACTAATCATTGAAAGCTACTAATGTTTGTCTGTAGGACGTTGTTGAAGACCATTATATGTTTGTCAAAACTATGTTTGTAGATTTCCTAGATTAGATAACACTTCGTTTGGTGCTTAAAATAAAAAATTTATTTTTTTCTTAGCATGTCTGTGGTGTTTAAATCCCTAGGAGTTTCATGCATGTATCCTCTCCCCTTGCCATTCATGGATCTTGGGTGGAAGAGGAATCCATGTAACTTCTATAGGAGGCATGCCTTGGACCAAGATACTTGATATTGGGTTTGCTAGGGGATGACCTCAGTGTGGTAATGAGCCAAAAGCCAGCTCAAAATTCTAGTTGCTATATAAAATTTTATTATGGTGAAAGTCATGTCAGTGGTATTGTTGTGTGATAGCTCTCCTCCAGTACCCTTGTGGTGTGTCAAACCCTAGTTCTTAGGGCTGGGAGACCTTCTATGAAATTTTATCATTCACTTGCTAAATGGAATGCCCTTACTAAAAACCATGTTTGAGTGGCCAAAATCCTTTCTATCCACTAGCTCAAGGGGTCACCCATGCTCGTGAATACATCCTACATTCTCATGATCCTTAGTAGAGGCAACAGTCCCTTGGGAAGTCATGCCCTTGGGAAGTGGATCTTGGTAGCCCCGAGAAGTGAGTGTGCTATAAGGGGGAGCCTATGGTGCCAAGATCCTAGGTTGTCTACTTTGGATAAGTGTGGCTAAACTTTGGTTCAAGTTGGAATTCAGTGGATATAGTCCTAAAAGCCTAGGTTGTGGTGTGTTTATTCACTTTTAACAACAACAATTCTTATCTTAATGTGTCTTGTATTTGTGTAAAACATTAATCAAGATAAAAAGCCAAAATTCAAATTCGGACCTTGGATATTGCTTAAATCTTCTCCAAACATCAAAAATTTGCAAGACATTACAACTTTGGTCAAAACTTTTCAAACTAAAACTTGGGAAACATGGAACACTACATCCCTAGAAGTGCTTGGCATACCTTAGGTTGAATCCTTGCATAGAACCACTTGCATTAACCATAGTTTAGGCATCATATTTTCATTATATAGGCTTCATCCTACATCTTCTACTCCTCATTGTGCATCCCTCATCCTTCACATTGCATTCATTAGGGTTTAGTTTGCACCCTTCATTCTTTGCATTTCAACCCCAAACTTGCATCTTGCATATCCCATCTTGCATATTTTCATACTCAACCTTCTTCTTGAAAACTTTTACCATAATTATAGGTTTCCTAAACATCATTTTAAACCTCCATTCTAGTCTTAACATTGTCGTCTTTTGTTTACCTCACTGTGGCATCAATCTGGAAGCACTAGCACCTAGAATTGCCTTAGTTTTAGCCCAGCTTCCCAACTATTCTCTGAAGCTACCAACTACACTCAAACTAGCCCCAAATACACCATAGGCATAATTATTACTATCTAGTTGCACTTGGTAGCCTAAGAACCTAGTTTGGGCTTCCAAACAACATTTTGAGGCTTTAACAGTGTCCTTAGGTACCTCGATAGGCCCCCCTATCTCAGCATGCCCTGATTTGCATCTCACCCTTCATGTCTTCCATTTTCTTCACTTAGTAAATCATTCTTGAGGTCATAACCTCCATTATAAATCTCTTAACCCATGCTAACATCAATCCCAACATCCTACCTTCTTGGCATATCAATTTGGCAACCACTTCTCTCAGATTTAGCAAATATTCAACCTAGCTTCATAACTGTGCCATAAAACTACCAACTGCACCCAAATTGGCTCTAACTACACCATAGGCACATTTGGTACTGTTAGAGAACACTTGGTGCTATATGGTTGTAGTTGGGCACTTTTATGACCATTTTAGGCCTTGAAACTGCATGTTAGGACCCCAAAACTACATTTAGGAGCCCCTGTACCTCCTCATTTTGCATTTGATGCAAAATTGTATCTTGCACCCAAAATATCATTGTGCAACTTAGGATCTTTGCATATTTAATCTCAAATTAGTATAACCATCATTTCAAGTCACATAAACATCATTTTGAACCCCAAAACCTTTGAATTTAATCAAAAATCTGAACAAAGTATTAAGTCTTAGAGTATCTCCTAGTGTTGATGGATGATGGGTCTTGACTAGTCTTTTTATCTTTTCTTATATTTTTATTTGGTCAAATTCTATCTATGCCTTGATAGATTTTACTTTTTCACCTTTATCATTTTTATCTTTTTGGATTTTATCACCTTTTGGTCAAGATCCAAAGTCCATTATCACAAGGTTAAACTCCTAGACAAAATGCTTTCTAAAGATTTCACCTAAATTCAAAACCTTGCATATAATTTTTCCATTAACATAATCATATTACTAGGGTCCCTAAACATCATTTTGAATTACCTTAGTGGTATATCCCCCCTCATCTTACATTGATCAAAACCTTGGCATCATTTCCACTATCAAACCCTATGAACTTGTCTATCAACCAAATTGTCTTCTTGATCACTTATCCTCATTTTGAATATCCTAGACGTCATTATCAACCCTAGAAAACCATCCCTTACATATTCCACCTTGCATACATCAACCTTTCACATCATTACCAAGTCAAAAATCCAACCCTAACCTTCATTTTCCATACTATAGGGTCATTTTCATCTCCTTTAGTCAATCTCCAAAATGTCACTTTGCATTTGCATTTCCATAGTTTCCCTATGACACTTGTGTCTTTCATATCAAAACCCCACTTCATTTGGCATTTTTCTAGGTTTCATAACATCCTTAAACACCTAAAAATCCAAAAAAATACTTATATCTACATCCTTAGATATCATGCTAGAACTCACTAGGACACAATCAGTTCAAAGACTTGAAGAACTTTATCAACCCTTATTTTCTAAGGCACCAACACAACCAAAACCTTATCCAAGAAAAGAGAAGAGAAAGAAAATCCAAAAAACCTTTGATGAAGACCAAATTGTGGAATCACAACCTTTACTTGTAGACCCCTTAAAAATGTATCCGCAGGATCACCATAACTAGGAGATGATGCAAAAATCCTGAAACAATGCACCTACCATGAGGTTTCCTCCAAAAATTTCCCCTAAACATGGGATGGTCCAATGGAGTCATGACTTTGAACCTATATTCATGCCAATACCACCTAGAGGTGGAAGGATACCAACCACACCCGAGGATGAACAAATCCAATCCTTTGAATTTAGCAAACCCAATGCAAGTACCTTCAAAAGCCTAACACATCAAACCAACACAATAACTGAAAACATACAACCCATGATCAATTTGGACTTAGATAAAGGGAAACAACCTTTGGAGTTTTCAAACACAATAATGGCACTTATAATGTCTCATCAAGAACCCACTATCAAAATCCTCCAAAGTACATTCGAACACATCAACATTAATCCCTTGTTTGATGAACCACAACCAATGAAGGGAAACAAGACTCTTCATAAATATCCCAAGAGGACAGTAAGACTTGATTTTAGTCATATGATGCAACAAAAAGATGCACCTAAAGGGACTTGTGCTCTAGGGGTGCTAGACATACCTCTTTTGAAGAAAAATCAACAAAGTGCACCTTTGCTCCTAACTATACCAAGTGTTATGACATCAAATGTTATGGAGCCTCCCACAAATACACTATGTGAAACATCAACTACAACAATCCCTATTAATGCACAAAGGAAAAGTCTTATTGACATTACACCTATTCCCAAAAGGAATATGCCTGATTGTCAAGTCAATATGATGTCCCAAGCAGAAACCTCTAACACACAAAGGTGCCAAACCAAAAATACCAACATGGTGATCACTTCTTAAGGACACAACCAATTACCTCGACAACATCAACCTATAATAGTCCAAGGACTTAATGTTTCCAACACACATTCAACATATCAACAACAACATCAACCACAATAGAAACAACCTTATGTGGTACAAAAATTCAATGTCCCTAACACACAACCCAATGTAAACCCACTTGAATTCTATGCAATGTATCAACAACAAGCCATGTTTGCTAAGTAGTAAGAGTAACTCAAACAATAGTTAGAATATCAAAGATGACTTGAGAAATAAATTGTGTACCAACAACATTTGTTATAACAATAAAACTTGCCATAACAACCCCAATAGATACCTCTATAAGAACAAACACATACATGGTCTCATATGCAACCAATAGAGGTATCCCAACAAAAACCATAGTAAGTTTCACAACAACAACAAATGGTACATCAATCGTAGTCAATACTGCAAGAAGTGCCACATCAAATACCACAAAAAGTACCCAAACATGTGTCACAATAGGGACCCTTTGGTCTTTGAGGTGCCAACATACCTCCACTACATAGTGACACATCACCAGACTCATCAAATATAGAAATGTCAGAACCAAGTAGACATAGCTCCCGGCATAGAAAATGATCTACACATAGGTAGAAAAGACTTGAAGGGAAATTTTTCATACAAAACCCTAATTAAAAATTATTGCAACAACTCAAACAACTTTCCAAACAAGTTAAGGCATTGGGATTCCAAAATAAATAAGCTCTCTATATAGAAAGGGACCTATGTCCCAATCCATTTGAAAAAGGTTTGTATATGCTTCCATTCCCAAAACACTTTGAGGATCAAAGGTTTGAAAAATACTAATGGAAAGGAAACCCCATTGATCACATCTGAGAATTCTATGCCTCTTGTACTAAAATCAATGATGAGCCCACTTACCTCATGAGATTGTTCCCTCATTCTCTAGGTGGGTCTGCACTTGAATGGTACTCCAAACTTCCTAGTACTATCAAATATTGGTCAAAGCTAGCAAAAAATTTCATCTCCCACTTTTCCTTTAACATTAAAAATGAGGTGACACTTTCTGATTTGTGCTCAACTAAATAAATGATGGGAGAACCATTTATCACATTCTTACTATGCTGGAGAAGCTTATTCAATCAATGCTCACTAGACATTCCTCAAGAAAAAAAAGTTAACCTATGCATTGAAAACTTAGTCCTAGACTTGATGGATGAAATTAAAATCAAGAGTCCAAGCACCATTTCCAAACTGATCAAAAAAGGGGCTAGCATTGAAGATGCTCTTATCTATAAAGGAATCCTCAAGATAAACAAGGAAAACACAAACACCAACTTGTCCAATGACAAGGTGAAAATTTTCTCCAAAAACTAGAATGTGACCAATGATGGCATTGTGGATGCCCACATGATTAGCACAACACAACCTCAAATTACTTTGAAAGGTACAAATCCTATGAATTCTCAAACTCCCAATCAAACATCAGCCCCACTATAGAAGATCAAGACTTCCATGCAGGATAAACCTTAGAGACATCTAAGAACCAAAGACAGGAAATTCACACCATTGGGCATACCTCTTGAGAATTCACTACAATAGTTACTTAATAATAACTTCCTATAGTTACCCCTGATCAAAGATGAACCATTAACTAAAGTAGATTGGTGGGATGACAAAAAATTCTGTGATTACCACTGCACCAAAGGACATAAGACCTCATCATGTTTTCAACTAAAGCATGCAATACAAGACCTCATTAATGAGGGTATAATCACAATTAATCTATCACTGCTAGCATCCAACTCTAATCACATTATCTTTAAAGATCCTTTGGGTAATCACCACAAAGAGAAACCCTCTAGTTCAAACTCAAACTCACAAGGTAATGTGACTTACATGTGCACTAGATATGACTACACCATTAACTATTTAAATGAGTCAGATTCCTGCATATCCACATTCACATTGAAGGTTGAAGACCCTCATTGTGCTATCACTACATGCCATACCAAGATCACCCTACTTGGAGCCCCATCTAGACCTATTATTCCTATGAGACCTACACCCCCTAATAGACCTACTACTCCTACTTCATCTAATTATAGCCTTGTTGAATAGCTCAGCAAGACCCTTGTCCAAATATCCATCTTGGACTTACTTTGTGCATCCCCCCAACATCAAAAGATTTTGGATCAAGCCCTTAAAGAGTTAGTAGTCCCAGATAACATTGATGTTTCCCAATTCTAAGCCATGGTTGGGAACCTATTTGCATTAGAACATATCACCTTTTCCCCTAAGGATATTCCTAAAGATAAACCAAACCATAATGATCCCCTTCACCTTGAAGTCTTTGTCCATAATGTTAAAGTCAGATGTGTCTAAAATGGAGGAGCAAGACTAAATATTTGTACACTTAAAGTTGTCAAGGGTTTGGGTTATTTTGAGGATGACATGGATCCCTCTTGAAGAATCAAAATAAAAACCTATGATGATGGTGAATTCTTCTCCAATGGTGTCATCATCTTACCTATAAGAATTGGTCTGGCTACTAAAGACACATTATTCCATGTCCTAGATATTGAAATGAATTGCAACACGATACTAGGATGCCCTTGGCTTCATGCTATGAAAGCAATGCCCTCTACATACCATCAATGTCTAAAGTTTTCCTTAAATAATGTGGAGGTTACTATCCTTGGTGATCCAAATCCTTTCTAGTTTTGTGCAAATTTTAGAGATTCTACTACTTACCAAGTCCCAACAAACAATGAAGCACAACCCACAAATTCCTCTAAGTATGTGGATGCTGATATACTTTTCAATAAGGCCAAGGAAAAGCTAAAGATTGAAGACAATGAGTGTGGAGAATACTTTATTTCTCAACTATCCCACATTAGGGAGTCACCACTTTCTCCCCAATCTTATGGTAAATCACATCTATTACAAGACCAACATTCTAAGATCAGTACACAAAATTCAACTTCTATCAACTTCATTAGTGGAGATGGCCTAGCTGAAGAACATGTCTATGGCAATACATCTATCTATATTGAGAAAGAAAAAGAAGAATAGGAAACCACTTTGATATCTCCTAGCAAGTATGGACCTGGGCTTACTATTATGCGAAAACAAGGCTATGATGGATGTAGTGATCTTGGATCTCAGAAATAGGGTATAATTGAACCTATCACTAAAAAAGGAAAACCTCCTAGTTTGGGGCTTGGATTTAAACCATTACAAATAGGTTCTCCTAGTACTACGGTACCTATGTATAAGACTATGGCTGTTTTGAAGGATGAAAAGGCATCTGAGGATATCCCACTTGAAACCAACAATCCTCTAGCTTCTAAGTATAACCCCAATGATATAACAAAATCTAATGGCCATATCGATACCTTTAACCAAAGCCTATTCAGCACTAATGATGACATCCCCTCAAGTTATCTGAAACTATTGAATTTGGACCATTGTGGACCACCAATTTTTGATTGATTTGACAATGGTGATGCTCTCACAATAGACTTTGAAATCTATGAAGGAATTTTGATTGACAATCCTAAAGAAGCAATTTCTCCTAAAGGGGAAACATTGGCATATTTTGGGGAGCCAACTATTGCAAAGAAAAAAGAGAAAAAATTGACAAAAGTAGGTCTCTTGGTGAAAACTGAAAGGTACCATTAGACCATGAAAAATCAAAATCTAAGCAGCTCCCAAGGATAGAAGATGAAAAAGATGATGCCATGAATATTAGTGTTCCAGTGTTCAACATGCCACAAATTCTTTTTGAGCACTCTCAATTAGCCTTCATGTGGGAAGTTGTTGGTCTCAATCCTCCCAATCCTTCCTTATATCTAATTGTGTATCTCCAAATCTAAATACCTAATTTTCCCAACACCCAATCAAACCTCTGTCCAACAACCCTTTGCATATGTCATCATTAGTGACATCCCATACAAAGAATCCTTTGATCCAATTATCCTCATATGCCTTGATTCACAAGAAGTAGACATTGTCCTACATATGGTACATGATGGTATATCTTAAGGCCTTTCTAGTGGTTTGATCTTAGCTACAAACTCAAAATGACTCTTGCATAGTTATGGTTAGTTATGGGTCCAAAAATTATCAGCTATCAGCACCAACAACATATTTCTTCTTAGCATTCATCAACAACTTTCATGATTTTTTCTAAAAGTCCTGAAAAATATCCTTTTTTTTTAAAGTCTTGAAAAAAATTAGAAAAATAGAAAAACATCATAAAAAAAGAAAAGAAAAAAGTGAAAAAAGTCATGAAAAAATAGATGCATTGATGAAAACCTCGAAAATAGGCATCTTGGCATGAAAATTTGAGTCAAGAGAAATTTTTTGTCCAAAAGTGAAAACTTGGCAAACAAGCACTTTGGGCAAGTACCATGGTGAAAACCTAGCAAACAGGCACCATGAGTAATTAGTTATTGCTCCTCCATCTATTGAGATTTCATTTGGTTGTTTCCCCATTATCATTCCATGATCATATCCTTCATATTGCAAGACATACTTGGCTCCTTGACCATGACTCATGAACTGGTTAATATCCATTGTTATCTTACCTAACACATTATCAGTCTGCACATACTCTATCATTGACCTTTGTAGATAGTCTGCATCTTGTCCAGGAGCATATTACCTACATGGTGCATGAGTTTGGATTTGAACTGGGGGCATATCCCTAAGAAATGTTTATCCATTGGACTTATCGCCTAATGGATTGGAGCTAACACTTGTATATTCTTTTACAATCCTAAAAGAATCCTAAAAATTCAAATATGATCTTGAAAAAATCTTAAACATTCGAATATGATCCTAAAAAAATTACTAAAAATGATAAAATGTCCTAAAAAAATCACTAAAAATCAAAACATGTCTTGAAGTAAAGCCTAAAAAATGTAAAATGTCCTAAAAAAACTAGTCACACCAAAAACATCAAATATCCCCGAAAAATCATAAAAATCACAAAACTCACTAAAAATCTATAATAAACTTTGTAAATAGTCATTGTGGATAATCACCCCTTTTGTGTGAACATTTTCCATTTTACAGACTGGAACTCAAAGCACTACACTTTCAAGACAATCACAACTATCTAAGCAACGTGAACCAACAATCAATCCAACATGTCACTACAAAAACCTATCAATTGAATCAAAAATTAGAACCATCACATGGTGAACATATAAAACACTATCTAAAGACCTCAAACACTAAAAAGTAAGTAATAATGGACAAGAATAGCTATTGGGTCATGTTTTTTAGTGAGTGATTTATTTTTTTACTTTTTTACTCCTATCATGTTCCTATGGCACTCGATGATATAAACTGATCTATGAGAGTGGCCGAGATGGTTCATGGTCATCTTTTATTTTTTGCTTTTTAAAATTTACCTTTGAGAGTTTTGGGAATCTATATATGCCTTAGGAAGGAAAAGGTCATTTTATGTCTGCATTTTGCTTGTTTATGCAAAAGGTATGCATTTTGCACTCTGGCCTTTTATGTCATGATGCATTACATTCCATTTTTCATATCAAAATAAAGCTCCATTTCACATATAGTGCACTTTAGAGAAGCAAAAGTCTTCACATTATACTAAGTATTCCTCATCTCATCTCCTCCATCTTCTATTTCTTCTTCATCTGCTACCTTCAATCTCATTATCGACAAATTGACCTACCATATGCATATTTTAGTCAATTTCTTGAGGGGTCACCCATATATATCATTCCTACTAGGGCATGTTGTTATGGCCTTCTCATTAGTTTCCTTTGACACAATGCTCTAAATCACATTGTATCAAAGAGGGGTAAAATGTAGATGCTCAAAAATGGTTTGCATCTACGATTTCATCAAAACAAAGCTCCATTTGACATTTAATGCACTCTTTGAAAGCAACAGTCTTCATCTCATTCTAGTTGGTCCTCATCTCATATCTTTGGTATTTTTTCATTCATGTCTTCATTCATCACCATTATCATGTGTTCTGATACACCAAATCATCTTTATCTTGCATTCCTACTTTTTGGCATCATGTTGCAGTGTCTGTCAACCTTCTAGGGCTTTCCACCTAGTCTAACCTTGGTCTGACCATTGTCTAACCAAGTTTGACAAAATGTGACCATTTTTTTCTGATTTCACTCATGTTATTAACTCTTTCCAACATTTTGGACACTCATACAAAGTTTCAAGTCATTTCAAGTCTAGTTGAGCTACTTTTGCCCCTTGAAGCCTTCTAGGGCACATTTTGCACTTTTTGAGCACACTTGGGCTTCCCAAGTGTGCCATGTGCACACTTGGTATATTCATGGCACACTTGGGCTTACCAAGTGTGAATTGGGTATACTTCATTGAGTTTTGTGTGCACTTGGGGCAGTAGGATGCCTAGAACTATGCCTTGAGCCCCTATGTTGCACTCTGGAGGCCATAACTTTTGCATTTCAACTCCAATTTTTGAACTGTCAATTCCATTGGATTTGTATCTTTTTTGCAAAAAAATTGAGCTATCATTTTCATTATTTTGTTAGTATCTTGAGTTGTAAGCCTTGAAAATACTCTCAGGCCCCTAAATCAACATCACTTTTCAGTAATTTGTCTCATTTCCTCATTCCACTAACTCTGATCTTTTGGCCAACTTGATTGTATCTCAACAGTTTCCATCATCATCATAACCTCTTTCACATAAATTTCACATCATTTTGGAACCATTTCAACATCATTAGGAATCATATCAAATCATCTTGCAATCATATCAAACCAACTCAAAACCACCCCAAATCAATCTGAAATCAATCCTAAGCATTGCAAAACATGTAAAAAATTAAAAACCAATCATCATTTGTCCATTCCTAGGCATTTTTGTGGCATTTAGTGTCTTGGAAACCTATCAATCTATCAAATCTTATTAATCTGACCTTAGTACTATCAAGGCTCTTAATGCTAGGTCAAACTATCATTCATGTCATTCGATCTTTAACATTGTTGAGTATTTCTATGTTGGATCATGGCATTATCAACCATTTTTAATAATATTGAATATGTCCATCAACATTATTATCATCAACCCTATCAATCAATCTCAATCTTGTAGCATTTATGATATCGGTTAAATGTTGCATATCTTTAATTCATGTCATGTGTCCTTGCCAAGTTATCATTTCAATCCATTGATCAATTTGACCATTGCTTTGGTCTATCCATCATCATCTTATTCAATCTATATCATCATAACATTTCATCTATTGGTGTTTGAAAATTCTGGAGGGTTTTCAATTATCCCCATGAGAATATGACATATCTAGGGGTAGCTAACTCACATTCTCAACATATCATTTTAGACATAGTTGTTAACTTTATAATGTTTTTTGATGCTTGAGTGCCAATACACTTACCTACTTTCTCTATTGGAGCCAAGTACACCATGAATGTCAAACCACAACATGAGCTGAGTTAGGAAAGACTTCAGGTGCTGAGTGATCTTCATGTGCTGAGTAGTTTTCAGATGTCGAGTGAAGATCAGGTGCCAAGTAAAGTTTAAATGCTGAATGACTTTAAGTGCCGAGCAAAATAAAGTGCCAAGTGATATTCAAGTGCCGAGTCATAGATGATGTTGAGTAATACAAAAATAAAACAAGTGCAAAGTAAGCCATTTTTTTTAGGTGCCGAGTTATCTAGGAAACAACATGTGTCGAGCATCAAGTAATGCTCCAAGAGCTGAGTAACTCAAAATAGCAGCATAAGAGTTTGTAATTGCACAAACTATGATGCAAACAATTTTTGTAGCCGAAATAAGGTAAATCTTGAAGGGTTAAATGATAAGATCAAATCTTTTATCTTTCCTATGCAATCTACATGCAGCCAATAAGAAAAATGATGAAGGCATGCAACCAATGGAAGAAGTGCAAACAATGAGTGAAAAATAGAGATTGAATATGGATCAAAGATTCATACCTAACCCTAAATCCTAAAATGTCTTTATAAGGAAGAAAAAATTTCATTGAAAAATATACGAGTGGATATACAAGGGTGTATAAGGAAATCTACTTTTAGAAAAAGGGTTATCAGATCACAAAGGATCAAGATCAGAGAAAGCAGAACAAGTGCCTAAATTCAGCAATCAAGGATTGTAATCTATCAGGTTCATTATACCTAATACTTTCTAGCAATTGTATTAGAATGAAAATCCTATGGTGATAGGTAAGCTTAGTAGCTATTTCATAGATCCTTTAAATAGGTGATTAAACCCTTTAACAGGGTGACACTTCATGTAAAGTGTTTGTAAATCCTCTAACCAGGTCACTATTGACACATTGCAAAGCCTTTAACAGGGTAGACCATCATAAGTGGTTGAACAATATTGCTGCAGTAATTTTTGTGGGTATCATCTCCACCCCAGTTTTAGCTTCTTATTCCTGGAGGGTTTCTGGGTTACCAAATTTTAGTGTTATGTGTTGTTGATGCATGTCGTAGTTTCATGTTTACTTGATGTATTTACATGCATGCAATTTACTTTCACCTAAAATTTTTATTGGTTAAAAGTGTGATACTTCTGATTCATGCACCCCAACCCCCCCCCCCCCCCCTCATAAGTATTCTTCCTATTTGAATATTCCAAAAATTGGTATCAAAGCATCTAGGGTCTCACAAGGAAATGTTTGATAGCTTAGAGAAAAAGATCTAAAGATGGAAGTTTTCAAACTTGGAAAGATCATTGAAAACTAGGTGATTGATGTGCAACTCACTCTACAAAAAGTAGAAGAAGCAAGAGTGGAATTAAAAAAAAAATTAAAGAAAAGAAAGGAGATAGCCATAGCTAAAAATGATATACACTACAAGGAGGTTGATACCACACAAGTGTTTGCCAATGGAGTCACTAAAGAATTTGATGTAGCAATAGTAGAACTGATGGATAAAAACAAAGTTCAAGCAGAGGAGATAAGATATCTCAAGATGGAACATGAATCATAGGCCATAATGATATGTGAAATTACTAAAAAAAAGAAAAGAGTAGTTGAGGATAAAGTCATGATGGAAAATGACAAAAGAAATCTTGCAAATAGACTTGAAGAAAAATATACTGAATTGACAAGGATCTCAAACATGCAGATGGACACACTTGCCCAAATGATGAACCTTCATCATGAACTCAATGTGAAAGATATTGAGATCTCTACTTTGAAGATGCAGAATGAACAAGTACAGAATGAATTGAATAGAGAAAAAGAGGTCGCAGAGAATCTCAACAAGCCAAGTGAAGCCATCAAGTATTTTGAACAATTGATGAAATTCCCAAGATCCGCCCATGATACATCAGGACTTGGATACAATAGCACTAAAGTTGGAGAATCATCAAAGAGTGTTGAAAAAAGAAGTGACAAAGGTAAGGATTCAAAATCCACTTGTCATTACTGTAATAGGAAGGGGCATACAACTAATGTTTGCAGGAGTAGAAGATTCAATCAATCAAACACACCCAAGAGTAAGAACTTCTATCACAAGTGCAACATGCAAGGACATATGATACAAGATTGTAGATCTAATGTCATAAGGACTCAGAGATTTGATGGACATTGTTATAATTGCAAAAAGTATGGACATAGGGCATCTGAATGCAGATCAAAACCTATGTGGACATGAAATCAACCAACAAAATCAAAAGGGAATGGAAGTCATTATCATTGGGATTACAACACCAGGTATAGCTGTCATTATTGTCAAGAATATGGACATATGTCCTAGAACTGCATAAGAAAACATTTCAAAGGGAACTACAAAAGATGGTTGAACTAAACCACATGTTTCAGTTGTCTGAAAATTGGTCATACTAGCAGAAATTGTCCTACAAGGTCAAAGCTGCCCAAGACTGAAGAAAATAAGGGCAAAGAAAAGATTGATGTTGAAAATATAAGAGGGAAAATGAATAAAACTTAGAAAAAGAAAGATGAGTGCAACACATCAAGTGGAGGGATCACTTCACCCAATGGGTCAAGTGATCACACTTCATCAAACTAAACATGAGAAGCATACGAGGCTGATATACAAAGCTATATCACACATCAGTCCCAAGACAAAGAAGCTATGCAAAGTATAAATCTTCATGAGACAAGATGTCAACAAAAAATCTAAATGATGTTGTCAAGCTATCTTTGGATGCCGAGTTAAACTCCAACACATGCTGAGCTCCTAATAGCGACCGAGTTGATAACTGATGCTGAGTTAGGTCAAAAAAAAATTTAGAAGCTGAGTTGGTAGTTGAGCATTTAATGCAATGAAAATAGGGTATATTATTTTAATCAATTTTACTCATCACGATCAAGAAGAAAAGAAGAGAAAAAGAGAAAAGCAACTTCATAGAAAAGAATCTAGCATTTCAAGGAGATTGCAACCTCTCCCAACATATTTTCATTGATCTTGAGGTATTTTTCATTTGTGCTGAGCTACGCAATTTTATATTTCATAAAAAGGAAACCCTAGTTTGCATAAATGGCATCGAGTTCCAAGAAAACTGAGGACAAAGAGTCATTTGAAGTTCAGTTAGTGTCCAATGAGGTCAAGCAACCTGATTTTTTTCCCATACCTGAAGTAGCATACAAAAATGACCCAGCCGAAGCTCTCTCCCAAATACCCCCAAAAGTTGTAATGGTTCAAGATGTTAGGAAATGCTACAATTGTAAGATAGGTGCCCTAGGAGATATGGAAATAAGGCAAGCCTATGAGAAATTGTGCGTAGATGGAGTCTTAAGAGATGAATTCAAAATTGTTGAAAGAAAGGGTTTGACCTGAGTTTTGAGCTTTCCCACCATATTCAAGACAGAATGGGTTAGACTTGTGCTGAGCAAAATTCATGGTGGTAGTCTATGGTTAGAAGATATTCCCATCAAATTAACCATAGAAATCATACATAGAGTAACAGGGTATCCAACCCTAGATCGGTTCAAAACCTTGAGAAGTGAATTGAAGGAGGTTATTGAAAAGAATACTGGTGCTCAGTGGAATAAGAGAGGAATGAAAATTCATACCATATAGGATCCTTTTGTTGAATTTGCTGTTAGAGTCATCACCCATAAGTTCTACCAATCCAATAGACTCAACAGTGTACCATGTATTGCAGTAGATGTAGGCTACAAATTGGTGAAAAAGGATCATACTTATGATCTTGCAGAACTGCAACTACAACAGATTAATGAAAACCTAGCTGCCATAAGAAGGACAAAGGGCACTCAATGTAAATTTGGAGCAATTCTAGTTTGTATATTCTTCTATGTTCAAAATGAGTTTCCCTCTTTTGGAAAAGTGACATGGAGGAATGATAGAACAATCATTGCCCAAATTAATGAATATATAGAACAAATGGGAGAAAATTTTGATACCCTGATGACAAGCTATTTCGAAGATTTCAAGAAATCCATGAAACAAAGGGTGAGAGTACCAGTTACTTTAGTAGAAGAACATGTTAATGATATATGTTTCTTGGTTGATATTGACTTCACATACATCCAAGCAGAAATTCCAAGAGTGAGATGGCTAAGGCCATTTGGATATGAAATCAATGTTGATGAGGCATCTATAGCACTAACTACATTATTGGCAGAAGAAATAGATAAAAGTGCTCCACATTTTGGCACTTATGATGTAGTAAGATCAAAAATAAACATGGAATTAAAGATTGCTTCCACATTAAAGAAGAAAGACAAATTGTTAAAGAAGATTAAGAAGAAATTTGGTGAAGAAATTAAGGTTGAAGTAGAAGAAGAAGAAGATGACAATGATGATGAAGATGAGCAAGAACAAGGCCTAATGGAATTAACTCAAGGACTAGGTGAAGACAAGGAGGAAGGTGCAGAAGACAAAGAAGCCAAGGAAGCACCAACTGAAGCTAAGTCAAAGAAAAGAAAGGCAAAAAAATAGCCTCCAGCTCAGCATAAACCAAAGAAATCTGCCATGCCATCACCTCAAAAGCCTACAACACGAGCTGCAACAAGGGCCTCCACCCAAAAGGCTAAGGAGGAAGTTACAAAGAACAAACAAAGAAAGGAAACATAGGAAGAGCCGAGGAAAAGAAGAATATATGTGGCTCAACCTGATACTGATGAAGAAGATCAATCTAAAAGGTAAGCCATTCTTCAGCTGATATTTTATGTAAAAAGATTGGAAATGGTGATTTAAGCACAGTTTAAGTACACTCTAAGTACACTCCACTTGAACTAGATGGACAATTGCCAAAAGAACTGTATAAAATTGTAGAAGACAGATGACATTTTTGTTTGAAAATGGAGAAGGAGATGACGGAATCAACCCTAGCAATCATATTGTTGGATTTGACTAAGGAACAAGTAAAGAAAGTAGTCAACAGTCATAAATATAGGTTTACACCTAAATACAAGGCATTCTTCATACTCCAAAACAAGATGGAAGAAATTTTTCAAAGAACAATGAAATCATGGAAAAACTTGTACAAGAAGATTGAAGATTTTCTTGAAGAAGAATACAAGGAAGAAGTTGCTACACCACTAGAAGAAAGGAGAAAAAGGAGAGAAGAGAAGACAAAAATAGCGAAGGGAGAAGAAGAAAAGAAAGTAGAAGAGAAGAAGATAGAAGAAGAGAAGAAGGAAGAAGAAAAGAAAGATGGAGAGGAGGAAGAGACACAAAAACAAGATATAACGGCAACAGCTGAGGAAGAGCAGCAACCAGATCAGAGTGTGCAAGACACACAATTGCCACCCTCTAGCCCTCTTTAAATATCCATCACACCTGCAAAAACTATAACTATTATTGATGTTCTTGATACTTCTGGTCAAAATATCAATCCATTAACTATAGAAGATCTCAAAAGAATCCTTGACCAATCTACACAATAAGCAATATTATGTGCAGATCCAGTATTGGTCTGTATGGATGAATTGCAAAAACTAGTAGAAAGCACAGTTAGAGATAAGGTGAATCCATAAGAACCACCTTCCATCATCTCTATAGCTACTAGTAGTCAACTTCAAATGCCAATAGTTATCTCAATAGGCATAGTTGATACTACAATATAGAAGCTGAGTGCAGCTGTAGAAGAAGGAACAGAAAAAAAAGGACAAACAGAACAAATAGGGCAGACTATTACATCTAATCCTACAACACAAATACAAGGTGCACTTTCTAAGATTACCATAATTGATCAAGATAGAAGATAGTAGGAGGAAGAAACAGTGGAAACCCCTAAAGAGCAGGAGGCAATACAAACATTGATAAATTTTCCTACCTTGGGAACTCCTTCACACCAGCCATTGCAAATATCTGTACCAACATCTAGTACTACAAAATTTGCAAGGGTACTTCACTATGGAGACCTCGAATTAGATGAGGAGATAGTCATACTAGGCTATGACTCAAAAACTATAACCATTGATCAAATAAATGAGCTGCAGGAAGCACTGAATAGGAGAAAAAGACAAGAGATACTCAGGAAGGAGTATAAACAAAAGCAAACACTACATGAGATTAAGGACATCTTTATGGATGCCTTCAGTTTGCAATCAACAGATGAGTCAAAGCATATCACAGAGCAATTGACAGATATTGTTGACTAGCTGACAAATGAAGACCAAGAGACAAATGCAAAACTTATGAAATGGTCTAAAAGAAAATTCTAGGGAAAAGTAAATGAGCAAATATCAAGTCAAATTGCACTTTCCCAGGTTGAATTGGTAAAGCTAATTGACAAAGTGAAAAAGGTACTTGAGAATATATTCTCATTGTACAAAAAGTTGTGTGACTTTTCATACTTCACACAGGAGACTAGCCAAAAGACAATGAGCTTGGAAAGAAATTTAAATATTTCTAACATGCAACTACCTAAAGATCCAGCTCAAAGTGAGAAGCATTTTACCCAAACACTTCACACTCAAAAGGAAATGGCTATGTTAACAGCATAAGAGGCCAATATCAAGGAAAAATTGATACAGCTCCAGTCCTCCATTACCCCACATTTAGAAATACTCCATAAAGAGCAAGTCAATGCTAAAACTGTTCTCAAGAAAGACCCTAATCTTTCTACATCAGATGGACTTATTCATCTTGCTGCAGAGACTGCCATCCAACATAAGTCACTAGAAATTGCTTTAAACAATTGGGATGCAACTCTCAAGATGTTTATGGAGGTAAATAGCACATTTTTGGCTAAATATGGTCTTAACCCTTAAACATTCTTTGACATAAGTGTCAAAAAAGGGGGAGAAGAAAAAGAGATATAATAGGGGGAGATACAGATATTATGAAGATGAATTAATGGGGGAGAAAAGATAAAAGTAGGAGCATGATATACAAATAATGGCACAATCAACTCAGGGGGAGTTACAAAAATTTTGAGGTATATATTGTAAGTTACAAATTTTGATCAAGTTTTCTTTAAACTCTGTATATACCAAATAGATTAGTAAATGTACTCATAAGGTTAGTTAAGTGTTTTTTTCACTCATGTCAAAGGGGGAGATTGTTAACTTCATAATGGTTTTTGACACTTGAGTGCCAATACAGTTACCTACTTTCTCTATTGGAGCCGAGTACACCATGAATGCTGAGCCACAACATGAACCGAGTTAGGAAAGACTTCAGGTGCCAAGTGATCTTCATGTGCTGAGTAGTTTTCAGATGTCGAGTGAAGATCAGGTGCCAAGTAAAGTTCAAATGCTGAATGACTTTAAGTGACGAGAAAAATAAAGTGCCGAGTGATATTCAATTGTTGAGTCATAGATGATGCCGAGTAATACAGAAATAAAACAAGTGCCGAGTAAGCCAAAATTTTTTAGGTGCCAAGTTATCCAGGAAACAACATGTGCCAAGCGTCAAGTAATGCTTCAGAAGCCAAGTAACTCAAAATATCAGCATAAGAGTTTGTAATTGCACAAACTATGATGCAAACAATTTTTGTAGCCAACATAAGGTAAATCTCGAAGGATTAAATGATAAGATTAAATCTTTTATCTTTTTTATACAATCTACATGTAGCCAATAAGAAAAATGATGAAGGCATGCAACCAATGGAAGAAGTGCAAACAATGAGTAGAAAATAGAGATTGAATATGGATCAAAGATCCATACCTAACTGTAAATCCTAAAATGTCTTTATAAGGAAGACAAAATTTCATTGAAAAATATATGATCGGATATACAAGGGTGTATAAGGAAATATACTTTTAGAACAAGGGTTATCAGATCACAAAGGATCAAGATCAGAGAAAGCATAACAAGTGCCTGCATTCAGCAATCAAGGGTTGTAATCTATCAGGTTCATTATACCTAATACTTTCTAGCAATTGTATTAGAATGAAAATCCTATGGTGATAGGTTAGCTTAACAGCTATTTCGTAGGTCCTTTAAATAGGTGATTAAATCCTTTAACAGGGTGACACTTCATGTAAAGTGTTTGTAAATCCTCTAACCAGGTCACTATTGACACAGTGTAAAGCCTTTAACACGACAAGCCTTTAACAGGGTAGACCATCATTAGTGATTGAACAATATTGCTGCAGTAATTTTTGTGGGTATCATCCCCACCCTAGTTTTACCTTCTTATTCTTGGAGGGTTTCTGGGTTACCAAATTTCAGTGTTATGTGTTGTTGATGCATGTCTTAGTTTCATGTTTACTTGATGCATCTCTTAGTTTCATGTTTACAGTAATATGCCAAATTATCTCCAAAGGACTGGAACCCTTACAATGGATAAGAGAAAGAAAGATATAGACAAGAAAGAATTCTTGAATCTATTCTAAAGATGACATGTGTCTACTTGGAATTCCATCCCTAGTAGTTGCAAAACCCCTTTCATCTCTCTACCCATTTGATCTAATTTTGTTTTCATCATTACTTGTAACTGATTTGCAAAAATCTTTAATGAAATGATGAAAACTTTTCATGCATCCAAAATATCTGATAACCTTATGAAATGCTGGAGGAATTAAGGTTCAACTAATTTGAATGCAACGAAACTCGACCCCAATTACCTTTTCCTTATCTTTTATGCATATTCAAGTCATTACCTTGCTAGAAATCGCAACTAGACTTTGATACCTAAATTTGGTTGCAAGATAGGAACCTAAGACAAATCCTCCTGTAGCTTGAACCAGTGGCATTTTGTGCAAAAATTGACCCCATGAAAATTGGAAAGTTCATCTTCTCACAATTTCGGTGATATATAATATCGCTATGTTCACCTCTCAGAAACCCCTAGAATATTAGTTTGAAAAATAGCCCCCTGCTACAAGTGTCTGGTCTGCAACCCATTCTTTTAATTTTTAATTTTTTTTTGCAAAAATTTAAAACACTCTCCTAAGTTTGAACCTTTAAAATTTAATCATTTTTTGATTTAAAAATATCTGATGTGCACTTTATGAAAAAAAAATTAAAATTATTTTTTTAAACTCCTCAAATTTTCTTATCAATGAAATATGGGGTCAAACTTAGGTTGACCAAGTGCCATGTGGCAATTTGTGATTGGTCGACCCCTATCTAGTCAGCTCGCATATCACTGCCATGTCACTATTTGATCTGGGCCTGTTGATACATGTCAATAGCCCGCTTACCTGAATTATTTAAACATCTTACATCTTCATTTTGCAAAAAAGTATCATTCATCAGATTTTCCATGTGGCAGCATCTTGTGGCTCTGTCTGCAATTGGTCTTGGTCACCACGTCACCATGCTTGGATCTTGCACTGCCACATGTCAAATTTTTGCACCACCTTGCATCTTTATTTTGCAAAATTGCACTAGCTGCTCGATCTGCCATGTGGCATGATCTGGGTGCTTCTAATTTAGACCTGTTCTAGATTTTCACCTCATCATCATTTGTTTCATTCTTGCCATATGTCCAATTTATGTAATCTCACATTGTTTAATCAGTGAGCATCTTTGTAATGCAGGCTTGTGCTCACCATAGATTCTAGCCACGTGTCTGCATCTGAAGTGTTCTAAATTTTTGTACCATGTCATTATTCCTACATCATTATTCAAAATTATCCTAATGTCATCATCTAGTCTAGCCATAGGTGGGGACCCTATGCAAGAACCTTTACTTGTAAAAGGCACTGTCTAATAGACATTCAGCCTATTGCTCAAGATAGTATTTAAAGACTTAACAAGTCTTACCCATGGGCAATGTGGGATATTTGGTTCAAACTGTCTCTTTGGCTACCTTCCTCTGCAGATTTTCTTTGCCCTTATAGCCATTTCATATGGGTTCTCACAGCATGGGGTCTTTGCAAGTGTGTTCCTCTTATCGACTTTGACTGCATTTTTTTCCTTTTTATGAATTGATACTACTTTGTCCATGGCATGAATCCCTTTCTAACTACTGGTGTGTCCTTCTTTACTTAGTACATGTTCATCATGTTTTCTCATGTTTTTTATTTACTCTGCGATGGTGTTGGTGCACTTTGAACACGAGATGTGCAGGAAGAGGTGTGTAAAATGTTGCACTTGAAAGAAACACACAAAGTATGGAACCCTAACTATGCGTTGTGTGTGAATGGAGGAATGCGAGCATGTAGGATTTTTATTTTTAACATTGGTCATTTCAATTCTACCCTCACCTACTCCAAAAATTGCTGACTTTCCTCTTACATGGATACACTTTCGTGTCTCCTCCCATGTGAGTCGAGCTCCCAGCTTTAACTACATTTTTTCTTAAAGGTGACTCCTTACCTTTCATGGCACCTCTTCTCCTATACTGGCAGCTTCTTCTAGTCATTGAATGTAGTTGTGAAGAACAAGATGTCAAAAGAATAAATAAAAAACAATTTTAAAAATACTTGTCCTTGCATGTGGATTCCATCTTGTGCAGACCCTCATTTTATCTTGTGCATGGACATGCATGATCTTCATCTTATACTGCTAACTCCTCCCAAGTTGTGGGATGTTTGCTTGTGCAGACCCTCTATTCATGCACTGAGGGTTTCTCAATATTAATGTTGTGCTTTTCTTTAAGGGTGGCTCCTTTAATCACACGTAGGTTTTGTCTTTGGCATGGGATTGCCTCTGACTTGCGTGAGCTTGTTTTCATGGCTATTGTGGCTTCTTCCTTTCTCTTGTTCATACATTTTTTTGGTACAAATGAACACTTTGATTTTTCTATCATGAACCACATCTCATTTTCTGGCTTAATTTTTATTCGGTCACCAACTCCCTTTTTTAACACTGCTTGGGTTCTCAATGCACATTCACTCTTTTCTTGGGTAACACTCCCTACATGAAGTCATTCCTTGTTTCAACATGGGAAATTTCTTTTCAACCATGGCTCCTTTTGATTAGTGACATGCTCAAACTCAGTCCGCTCCTCTACCTAATGGATGCATATTTTATGAATTATGCCTCTATGCCTTGTGAGCATAATCTTTCCTTTTTAATCACACCAATGGAAATAGATACAATGTCCATATCATCTACAACAACCATTTCCATAGCAGCAAGAAAATTAGTAATCAGTTTTGTCATTCCATAAGATCTTATAAATGGCCAATCAAGCATGTGCAGTCATCCCATTGGGTTTTCCATTGGCAAATTCATTGAAACTTGCTCCATCCACAACTAACCCTGCAATAATCAAAACACAATGTGTTCCATGACCATAGGTGTCTCTTTTTGATTTTGTCTCACCTTGGGGAAAGTAGCCATTGATTTTTTTTAGCTTTTCAAATTCGTCTGGAAAATTAGAGTCCTAATAATTGTATAATGACATATATGAAATTGCATCATAGAGAATTTCCATTTATGACCTATCTTCTTCAAGATTCCCCCACTTAATTTGGGGAACCTGTGCCATTGGAGAAACCACCTTGAGATTAACAATATTAGAGGTATCTCTTACAGAAGTCTCCTAAGCATGCTTTCTTATAGTTTCCCTATTTTTTATTCAACATTTTCTAAAGAATCACCAATTCCCTACATAGAAGGTTGCCTAGATATCAAAGTGTGATTTTTTGAAAATCTTAGTTGTCCTTTCCTCACAATTCAAGGAGCACTATGCTAGAGCCAACACCTTGGACCTTGGAGAATTTCATATTTGATCTATATTTCTTCTTGAGTTCAAGCCACCTAGAGCCACAATCATTTCCATTTCTACCATTTTCTCCATGTGCATTTGAAATGTCCTTCCTTCATTCCTAGTTGACTAGGAATCCATCCCTGAGGAAATGAAGGCACTTTCAATTTGATCTTTCTTACATAAACATTTAGAAGCTGAATACTACCCATAAATTGGGGCAAGAAGAGGAAAACAAAACTCTATTCTTGCCTTATCCATCTGACAGGACTAATCGGGCCTCAAAGTGGGTCCGGCTAAAAAAAAAATTATTTGCAAACAACTAGAACCTTCATATCGATCTATTCATCATCTTGAACGAATTAGAATCAAATTTGATTCATTGACTAATTGTTAAAAACTCATTTTATCCTTTTCTGCAACCTATCACTTTTGCGCTAGGAGGTCCATTGATTGGCCTTAAAAATTGATCAAATCACCTGATCAAGCTCTAAAAAATAGCACATTGACTCTTTGCTCCCCTGTCTTGCACCATGTCAAATCTTGTCTCATGATGAATTTGGAGTCAAAAGATATTTGCTATCAAAGTTGCCCTCTCAGAACTGCCTGCAAGAACACATGTCAGAAAATACTAAATTGGGTTCAGAATCGGCTTCAAAAGTTGGGTAAACTAACACTTGGGAAGACAAAAACTAGGGCATTGGTTCTCTATCATGAGAAGAGTATGGATCTACAATTTGGACTCATGATGAATAACTGGGCACAAATGGTGAGTAGTCAAAGTGGGCTACTCGAATTTTGTAAACTGAAACAATGGTAGAAAAGAAATTTTTGCAAATGGAATTGACCTAGAAAAGTGTGCAAATGGATTCGTCAAGATGTGAAACCTAGCACATTTAAAATATTTTTGGAGGAAAACACAATGGTTGATGCAGGAGCATCTAGAGGTATAAGGGCGATCCTATGTCACCCAAAAAAATGTACTTAGACTTAGTTTCTATTTCATGTGTTTTCATTTCTAGATACCCATTTGGGTCAAATAAAGGTTCCAACTCTCACAGTTCCACTATAGTGTTCTAGGTTAGAGTATTTGAACACCTTAGGATATGTGTAAATGCCAGAAAAATAGGAGTATGTAATTGAGCCATAATTTTGGTAAATTAGAGGGTGTAAATTGGCTGGATGAATGTGATTGTCATTTAGAGTATTCCAAAAAAAGAATCAAGTCAAAAGGCCCCATGGTTTGAAAGTTATCACAGTTTTTCAATTTTTGGAGACCTCTTAAGAATGCTTCAAAGTTAGGTTAGGGGCATTAAATGACCTCGAACAGGGCCAAAAATTGGGGGACAAGCGAAGCTAGTCCATAGGGCTATAGAGCGCTTTGAGAGCTTTCTGAAAATGTAAACGGTTCGTCAATCAAAGCTACGATTCAAAAGTTATGCCTCCCAAAAGTTTGGTTACCATTTCTAGATTCTTCTAATTTTGTGCTGACTTCTAATGTGACTTTTGGAGCCTTCTATTTGGTCGGTGGATGCCAACTAACACTTTCTAGAATGTATTCCTAATCCTTAACCCTTTGAGGTCTATTTAAGAACATTTCTAGCATTGTAAAAGGCAGTTCACAGTGGAGTTTGAGAGAAGGTTCTGGGAGAATAATTTGTCTCCAGATTTATGCTATTATAAGCCCATAGGCCATGTTTTGGAGTCTTTTTCTCTACACTAAGTGTACTAGCATATTTTCACAGTTAATAAAATTTTCCCTTTCCTATTGTGTCCATTTTGTGCTTGGGTTGTGTCCCCATCAATGGTATAATCCATTTGATCTCACCTATCACAAATTGGGAGTTATAACATCATGAATAGGGGTTTCAACAAATCTACAAATGCTGACACTAGTAAAAAGACAGAAATTGTATTTCGAATCGCATTTGAAAATTGATCAAACGGATTTGTCATAAGCTAAAACTTGAAACATAACAAGTCTCTGACATCTGTAATGCAATGAAAAAGTAATTTTAACATTTTGTTCAACTGGTCAAAAGTTATTACTCATCAAACAGGGCTTCTTAGAAATGTGTGCAATTTGCAAATGTGTGAAAATAGTGAACTACCAACTTTGAGGGATTCAAAACCTAGTCAAACAAACTCAAAATGGCTTGAAATCTGAAACATAGGTTATAAAATATGGATACTAGATACTCCCAAAGTGATGAATCCTAAAAAATTTCTTGGTACAAGTTATTTGATGGCAAACATAGCCTTCTGTCATTGTTTGACACTAGGGGTAAAATTGCAGATTTGACAATTGCTTCAAACAAGACTTCATGGGATGGCTTGACATCTCAATTTAACTTCATGGAACAAGTGGACACACTAAAAGGAAGGTGCTAGAAGCATTAAACACCTCTTGGGGCTCAAAGGTATAGCCAGGTACATGTGCACTTAAAAGTGTGTATAGGGCTTGATTTCCTCAATGGTGCTCAAAATTAGGAAGGCAATTTTGAGCACCAACATCACCAAAGGATACTATCACATTTATTTATTCAAACTTGGCCAATCATTTACTAATTTTCTCTATAGGATTAAATAACCCATAATTTAATCCTATCATTCTTACTAGTTATTCTTCCTAATTTTCATCCTCAATCAATTAATTAATTTTATTAGTTAATTGATTTATCATTCACAAACCATGGAAATTCACAATTTCCTATGTCACATTTTCCTCCATTAATTCCATTTTCACTAATTTCTATTTTTTGGAATAAAGGATTTTTAATTCAAATATTCCATAGAATATTGACATCATAATGACACATGGGTGTGACACCTCGTGGATTCTCCTTTGATACATGGCTAAGATATTTCATAATCCAAGATTCCTTTTCTCTTACACACATCTATATTTGGTTTCATTCATTATAGATTCTTGGCTTTAAGTGGGCTTGAGGTGTCATGTCACACATCATAGATTCTCTTCCACATTTAGCCTTGTTGGACTTCCAACCATCATAGAATCCTACACTTGGCATTTTGGGACAATTGTGTCATGGATTCTCAAAGGAATCTCATGCCAAGTTGCATATTTATGGGTTACAAATCCAATGCTCTCACCTTGAGTGTTGATTATAAAATGAGCATCTTTGTCTCATTTTCAGTCCTTGGTTTTTTGGTTTTTTCACTCCATCTCTCACACTAAAATCACAACTTCAAGTATTCTCATAGCAATATCCATATCATAGACTTTTGCTTCAACATTGTGTGCACTATAGGAAATTTTGGAGCTACATCACTCAGAGAAGAAAGAAGGACATGAGAGCTACATGTGAAAGAGGGAGTTTTTAATATCATTTTTCTTTCTTTATTCATTTGGCTTTCATAGTAGACTAGAGGGTGTTAATGTATGATTATTGGGTTTGTGATTTTCTCATAGTATGTTAGACATTAGCCCATTTTCTAAGTACTACAACTTGTTGCTTCTAACTTTATTTCATTAATTGAGTGAGCTTGGTTAACACTAAATTTTTTCATATTTTCCTTTGATTCCCGAGTAAACTCGGTAGACACTTCCATCTGAACTAGGCAAATACAAGAGTGCTCAATAGACACAGAAAACTATCATCACTACTTGAGTGAGCTCAGCATATACTAACTAATAATGATTATGACATTTGTGTAACATCAAAGTCAATACATAATTAATTAATAGTATCCAACATAGATCCATGATTGGTGGTTTGTAGTATCTAACTCACATTAGACTAAATATAGAAAATATAGTTGGAATTGTAGCTAGATTTCAAATTGATACTATGATGTATCATTTCAAAGTAGTGAAAGTAATATTCATATATTTGAAAGGGACATCTAATTAGAGAATTTGGTATGATAGATCTAATGATTCAACTTTGATGTGCATATATTGATGTAGATTAGGCAGGCAATATGAATGATAGAAATGGTACCAGTAGTGGTGCATTAATTATTAGAGGAAGATTGGTTTCTTGGTTAGGAAAGAAGAAAGATTTTATTTTGTAGAGTACTACTAAGGCAAAAGTATGTTGTAGTAGCGAATAATTGTAATCAAGTTATGTGGATGAAGAAGATGCTAAAGGATATCATAATTGAGTTTGAAGAACCTTTTATCATTTACTGTGATAAGTACAGTGAGTATGTCTACGAATCATGTATTCTATTATAAGACTAAGAATATATCTATTAAGTATTAGGTGCTAAGAGAGAAAGTAGCAAAAATTTGAGATCAGATTGGAGTATGTGAGTACTAAAGATCAAATTTTAGATATCTTTATGATGCTTTTTCCTAAAGATATGTTTTAGTACTTGAGAGGTATTCTTGGGGTTATGCCCCTACCTACTTTTGAGTAGATGATGTAGAAAGTGCATCAATCTAGTGGTATAAAGAACTATTGTTATCATGGATTAAATTTTGATGCTTCCAATATGGGGGAGTTATGATGAGAAGAGTTATTGAGTACTCTTGGTATTTGGTTTTGTATAGTGTCTTTGGACACTCAAACTGGTTGAACACTTGGAGAAACTTATTAGAAATGGGTATCCATCAATTAGTATGAAGAAAATTTGAGATTGAGGTCCTTGATATTGATATCAATGGGGGAAAGTATGCATAAAAAAAAACTTATCCTATGGTATGAGGGAGAGCATACCCTAAGGTTTGTGGCAGAGTATGCATGGAAAGAAACATCTCCTAAATATGGAGGAGAGGTATTTCTTCAGAGAGATTTAGAAAGATTCATGAAAGGAAGAAGGGATATATATCTAATTTATTTTGAATTATTTAGTGTGGAGTGAAAAATTGATTTGTAAGAAGAAGGAGTATGCACCTATTGTACACTTTTTTTTTGGGATTATTTTTACCATGTGGACAACTGATCCTAGTTAGTAGCAACAACATAACATTGTTTGGTATTATCAGAACTTAGAAGATTTTTTATCTATGTTACCATCAATATGAAAGGGGGATATTTTTAGCATGAATGCTAATAATACTACATTAGGGGAGTATTCTAAGCATTAGAGAGTATTGATATTTGATATCTAAGAAGGAGTATGCACCCATTGTACACCTTTTTTTTGAGATTCTTTTTAGCATGTGGACAACTAATGCTAGTTAGTAGTAGCAATAGAACACTATTTGGTATTCTTTGAACTTGGATGGTTTTTTTTTATCTATGTTTCCATCAATACCAAAGGGAGAGATTGTTAGCATGAATGCTGGTGATACAACATTGTGGGAGTATTCTACGCGTTAGAGAATATTGACATGTTTTAATTCATGACTATGTTTTTCATTGATGTCAACATAATATGGTATCTATAAAGATTGTCTGAGTAATAGGCATAGATCTTTATGGTATTGATGATGGTTTAATTGTCTAGTGATGTGTAGTTATGGACATGTTTGGTATACTGTCCTAATGACTTGGTTAAGTGCACAGAGTTTGAGTCAAAGAGAGAGTAGTTCAGAGATAGAATATTGGAAAGTAGTTCCTAGTGTTTGTTTTCTAGATTAAATTTGAATGTAGTAAGAAGATGTACAGTCAGGAAATGAGAGAGGATAGTCAAGTGGTGATATTAGCAAGTGCGCAAGCCCTAGTATCACACATGTGAATTTTTGTATAGACTATAAGCTGATAATGCTATTATAATTTTAATTAATTAATTATTTGATTAATCCTCAAGACTGAATCAAAAAATTATTATGAAGATATCATATAAAGGAAAGATTTTTTCATTGTTTGTAAAATATGTTGTGATCATTTTATGAAGTTCAAAGTGTGAAAAGGAGTAGAGTTTTTACTGAATGTGTGTAAGGGATCCAAGGGATTATTGGATGCAAGATTTGTGACTTAATTACAAGATCAGAAGGAGTAGAAGTCTAGTCAATAGGATAGAGAAAGAGGAAGGAACAATACAGTACAACTCTATTATTTTTAAAGAAATAATACATAGATAATTTGGGTAGTGAGTTCACTGGTCTTTTCGTTGAATCCATTTGGGTAGTGGGTCTAGTTATCATCCACAACTCCTAATAGGGTTGGAATCTTCCTAAAAGGAATTCAAAGTCTCCTAATAGGGACTCATATGTACTAAATGTATTTTTAGACTCCTAATAGGGTCCATTTTCTAACAAGGAACATTTATATTAGTACATCATCTTGTGGGTACCATTTGTACCAGGGTTTTCCCTCTGATCAAGGGTTTCCCTAGTCAATATATCTAGTGCTATTATGTATGAATATCTTGTTGTGTTTTTAGTTTATAATACTCATATGGTTAAGTTTGTTTAAGGTTGGTAATTGTGATAATAGTTGTATAAATGATTCACCCCCTCCTCTTATTTATATCAATGGACTATATATTCTAGCAATATAGAGTTTTAGTATTAACCTTGTATATATTAGTATTGACCAAGTAGTTGTTAGTGTGGTTTTTTATTTTTCCTATTTTGCTAAGTTTTTCCTACACTTTTTTAATAATCTCGCTTAGGTTAATAAAGCATGTCTTATTAGGTGAATGGTTGTGAGGTGTCACCTTCCTACATGTGAGCATCCATTAGCTATCTTGGGAAGATACTTTTCTATCTTTAGTCCGATAGATGGTTGCTCCTCATTGATTGGTGTTGCCACCTCCTCCCTCTTCCTAGCCTATATAAGCATGCTACCTGGCTTGTATTTGCATGTCTTGTTTTTGCATCCTCTTAATGTTATTTTGCTTCCATAATTTTCATTACTCTCTTGGAGATTAACTTTGTGTTGCTATTTTGATTTTGTATCATCTGCATTCATAGTTTAGGTATTTACTCTTTGCACTAGTTTTTTGGGTTGTTAATCTTTTCAGATTCTAACATGGTATCAGAGCATTTCTATGTGCAAGAGTAGATTTTAGTTTCCTTATTTGAGAGATTCGGGGGGGAGGGTAAATAAACTTTATTGTAGTTTTTTGAAAAATGAAGTATGCTCTTCTCTTGCATCTTTGGATGATCCTGAGAATCAGAACAATTTTGACAAAAAAGAGTTTTTCTCTGGGGTTTCAATCTCAAATCTGACAACCAACTTGCATATTTGGAGTTTTCAATCAGTTTTTCAAGTTCCAGCATGCCATTGATGGACTTAAGAAGCTAATCTAGCATTTGCATGTTATATTTTGGTTGCTGGGGTCATTTTTTGATTTTTGGAGCTGTTTTTTACTGTTAAAGGCGTCTAATTTACACTACAACAACATCTTCTATATGTCAACAAGAAAAATGCTTTCTAGGTTTTGTTCGTAGCCCTGAAAAACCATCTAGATATCTTTTAGATTTTGCATTCAAAGCTACAGCAATACCCCTCTCCGTTGGCAGTCGCAGATTTGAATGCAGTTTTCAAATGTCTCGTTCTTGCTGATATAGACTCCGATTTTGATGATTCTTGTTATGAACTTGGCTATTTTTTTGTTCTCTATCCACTAGTGGAGTTTTTATTTTATTTTCATGCATGAATTCTTCAAAAATTGCAGATTCTCAGCCGTGAATATGCACAGTTCTCATTTTGGAAACTTTGGAGGATCATAACTTTCTCATACGTCCTCGTATCGAGGTGATTCTTTTTTTGAAAGTGCATGATTTTTCAAGTAGATCACAGTGGTGCTATTTTTTTCCTTGATTATTGTGCCCAAGTTTCACTTTTAGCATATGCTCTTCATGAGGGTTTGTAATGCATTGAAATCAAGACCACTAAGTATCTCTTTCTAGTGGTAGTTGTAAATGCACTAAAATAAAGTGCCAAATCATATTTCTTTGGGGGGGTCTTTGATTGAGTAAAAAGGGGGGGGGCATTGTCGTGGTTGTGTTCTCTTCTTTTTAGTATTTCTTTGCATTTCTTCATCATGGATCAAACAAATATGCCCATCCTAACTCCATACAATTACTTTGAGTTGAAATCAAGCATGATAATTCACTTAAGGAAATTTGGATTAAATAGGATAACTATGGGACTTGAAACTGAACCTACTAAAGATGAAGACAAACCTAAGTGGTTTAACAAATGTGATGAGGCATATGGAACATTGTGTTTGTCTATTTCTCCTGACTTGCTATTTCACATTGAGTCTTTGGATACACCAAATGAAGTCTGGACAAAGCTAGAAACATTATTTGGCACACAAGATTCAATGAGGGGTCATATGTTGGAAAATGAATTAATTAGTTTGAGTCCAGGCAATTTCAACACAATCCAAGATTTCTTCACCAAATTGAAATCACTAAGGTTGCAGTTAAAACAATGTGGAATTGAAAAGAAAGATGAACAACTAATTCTCAGTATTCTCTCTAAGCTAAGTTCAGAATATTCTATGTTTGTCTCTACCTTCTATGCTACTAAGGGTGCACTTGGTACTCAATTCACCATGCCATCTCTAGATGATTTTGCTATCAATCTCACTTGAGAACAGGACAAGCTAATCCAGATGGGCACTCTTAAGTCCTCTAAGTCACATGCCTTAGCAACCAACCAAGGCACAAAAGAACAAAAAGGACAAAGTAGTAACAACAATAGTAAGGATGAGAAACAAAATAATAGTGAGGAAAAGAAGGATTAGATACCAATTGCTTCAAAAGCAACTATTGATACCTCATCCTCTAAGGGCAATAAGCCTAAGAAAGAAAAGGTTAAATGTGCCTATTGTAAAAGACCCGGTCATGATGAACATAAATGTTTGAAGAAACAAATTGATCACTTGACATACATTCTTGAGAAGAATAATATTAGTGTTCCTGAGTCTATCAAACAAAGTTCTAATGAAGAGTCTAACAAGGCAAAAGAAAACAACAAAGGGAAAGGAAAGGGCAAAGCTCTTGTTGCAGTTGCTTCCTTACCATCCACTTGGGTTCTTGATTCGGGTGGTTCACACCACATGGCTTCATCTAAGGAAGAAATTGCATCCTTGGAGCCATGTACTATGCCTTCTATTTTGATGGGTATTGACACTCCTATTGAGGTGTGTGGGAGAGGGTCTTTTGATGTGGGGGATGGAACATTCCATGATGTTCTTTGTTTACCCTCATTATCAACTAATCTCCCATCAATATACCAAATCACTCACATAGGTTTAGGCAAGCGGGTTGAGTTCACTTTTGATTCAGTGGAGATACGTGAGTTGCATAGTGATTTTGTAGTTGCAGTTGGGAGAGCAGATCATTAGTCATGGCTCTATCTATTTTCTCACTTTGTTCCTGATCCTCCTTCATCTATTTTTCTCACTCACTCTAATGATGTGAGTAAATTATGGCATGAGTGGTTTGGCCATCTTAACTTCCACTATTTGCATCAGCTCAACCAGCAGAGCATGGTCACAGGGTTGCCTTCAGTTCAATTCTCAGGAGGTGTTTGCCAAGGTTGCATTCTTGGTAAGCATCCTAAGGAAAAGTTTGACAAAAGTAAGGCATGGAGAGCTTCACAGATACTAGAGTTAGTTCATAGTGATTTGGCTGGTCCATTTCAACATCCTTCTTTCAGTAGGGCCCGATATGTCCTCACATTCATTGATGACCTTTCTCGGTATACATGGGTGTACTTTCTCAAACAGAAGTCAGAGGTATTTGATCATTTTCAAGACTTCAAAAATTTTGTAGAAAAGAAATTTGGGAAAGCCATCAAGGTTTTGCACACAAACAATGGTGGTGAGTATGTCAACCATCAGTTTGAAAGATTTTGCACTTCAGAGGGGATTGATTTACAGAATTCATTTCCATACAATCCTCAGCAAAATGGTGTTGCAGAATGGAAGAATAGATCCTTGAAGGAAATGGCAAACTGTATGATTCACTCTAGATCTCTTGCACCATAGTATTGGGCAGAAGCCATTAACTATGCTTGTTATATCCAGAACTGTGTTCCTCATCGAGCCTTGAAGGGAGTTACTCCTTTTGAAGCTTGGAGTGGTTGAAAACCATCAGTTAAGCACTTTCGAGTTTTTGGCTCCCCTGCATGGGCCCACATTCCTACAAACAAACATAAGGCCTTGGATCCGCAAAGCAGACCTTGCATATTTGTAGGTTATCCTGATGGTGTGAAGGGTTATTGGTTGCTCCACCCTACTACACATGAGTTATTCATTGAGAGGAGTGTTCATTTTGAGGAGGGATCTTCAAGCTCACTTTCTATCACTTCTCCAACTCCTTCTACCTTGACATTAGAGTCACTTGGAATACATGACAGATCTTCTAATGAATCAGATTCACCTAAACAGTCTTCTACCTCTACTTTTGATGCAGAAAGTGATTCAGAGAACTCACCTCCTTCCTCTCCTAGTCATCATTCAGTGGTCAATGATTCCCCTCCAGATTCTCCATCTTCTTGCCCACTTTGGGCTAGACAAACCTTGCAGTCTGCAGGTGATTGGGTTGGGGATCCATCAGACACTAGGTGAACTCGTTCACAATTCCAGGATGCTCAACATGTCTTCATTGCTACTGCCTCAGATCCACAGTCCTTTCATGAGGCTTCTAGTATTTCTGAGTGGGATATAGCTATGCAAGAAGAGTATAGTTCCTTGATGAGGAACCACACTTGGGATCTTGTCCCTCTTCCTAAAGGAAGAAAACTTGTTCGATGTAAGTGGATCTATTGGACAAAATTTGTAGTAGATGGGTCAGTTGACAAACACAAGGCTCACTTGGTTGCCAAAGGATTCTCCCAAGTTCCTTGGATTGACTACTCTGAGACTTTTGTGCCAGTTGCCCGAGTGAATTCCATTCAAATTTTTCTTGCCATTGCTGCAGCTAATCATTGGGAAGTACATTAGATGGATGTGAAGAGTGCTTTTCTTCATGGTGACCTTCATGAGGAGATCTACATGGAGCAGCCACAGGGCTTCCTTCAGGATTATTCACTTGTGTGTCATCTTCAAAAGTCTCTATATGGCCTCAAACAGGCTCCTCAGGCCTGGTATGCCAAGATGGAATCCTTTGTTCTATCAGTTGGGTTCACTTGGTGCCATTCTAATCCTAATGTGTACATTTTGCAACAGGTTGATTCACTTCTATTTTTGGTTTTGTATGTTGATGACTTGCTGATCATAGGAAGTTCTTCACCCACCATTAAGGCTGTCAAAGTGGCCCTTCAGGATAGTTTTTTGATGACTGACTTGAGCTTGTTGCATTACTTTCTTGGGATTGAGATCCTTCAGTCTCATTCTAGGATCACCATCACACAATCCAAGTATGCTCTAGATTTACTCTCGAGGTTTCATATGGCTGGTTGTAAGCCTGCTCCGACTCCCTTCCTTTCTGGAGTCAAACTTGAGGCTCAATGTTCTTCTCCACTTGTTGATGGCACTTTGTACCACCAACTTGTTGGGAGTCTCATTTATCTGACTCATACGAGACCTAACATCTCCTATGCTGTAGGCATGGTCTCTCAATTCATGCAGGAGCCCCATGAGTTACACTGGAAAGTAGCCAAGTGGATCCTTCACTACATTCAGGGTTCTCATAGTTGTGGGATTCACTACGTACCAGGTATTGAGCTTGATTTGGTGGGCTACACAGATTCAAATTAGGCAGTCGATTCTGAGGATTGCAAGTCTACTTCAAGGTATAGTTTCTCACTTGGGTCAGGTCCTGTTTGTTGGTTGAGCAAAAAGTAGTTTGCTATTTCTCTATCTTCTACTGAGGAAAGTATCAGGGGGCTATAAATGCCGCCATTGAGGCCATTTGGATTCAACATCTTCTCACTGAGTTTGGTATCCAGATCAAACGGCCATTAGTCATATTTTGTGACAACCAGAGTGCCATTCAGATCTCACAGAATCCAGTTCATCATCAACGGACCAAACACATAGAGGTCCACATGCACTACATCCGGGAGCTCATCCATGGTCATGTCATTGACCTTCACTATTGTCCAACTTCCGATCAAGTTGCTGATATCTTCACCAAACCCTTCACTGAGAGCAAGTTCCTTCATTTGTGAGCTTTTTTGGGGGTGCGGTATGCTTCATCTTTTGGGGGGGCCTCTTCCTCTCACTCGGAGTCCTGACTTTTTGTGGGGGGGTCTCTTTTCTCTCTCTTTTGAAAAATCTTATGTACATGGGTACCTCATTAGGCTTGACTTACTGGGACCCATTTCTACATCCACCTAAGCTTCGCTTATGGGGGGGGGGGGGGGGTGTTGTTAGTGTCATTTTTTATTTTTCCTATTTTGCGAGGTTTTTCCTACACTTTTTTAATAATCTCGCTTAGGTTAATAAAGCATGTCTTATTAGGTGAATGGTTGTGAGGTGTCACCTTCCTACATGTGAGCATCCATTAGCTATCTTGGGAAGATACTTTGCTATCTTTAGTCCAATAGATGGTTGCTCCTCATTGGTTGGTGTTGCCACCTCCTCCCTCTTCCTAGCCTATATAAGCATGCTACCTGGCTTTTATTTGCATGTCTTGTTTTTGCATCCTCTTAATGTTATTTTTCTTCCAGCATTTGCATTACTCTCTTGGAGACTAACTCTGTGTTGCTATTATGATTTTGTATCATCTGCATTCATAGTTTAGATATTTACTCTTTGCACTAGTTTTCTGGGTTGTTAATCTTTTCAGATTCTAACAATAGTTGGGTAATGAAGACTTTCTAGTATTAACTAAGGAGTTAGTTAATGAAAAGATTCATGTTTTCTATATTGACGAAGTGGTCAAGCATTGTAAGAATTTTGTATTGACAGAGTGGTTGTGCAATTAAAAAGTCATACTGTCAACCGAGTGTTTAGTTCCAATGTTGACAGAGTGATAGTATATTAAAAGTAAAAAATGTTTTATTAGTTGAGGCTAACTATTTGGATGTTTATCAATGTTTTGAAAATGTTTTTAAGTCAATTTTTCCTAGCTTATGATATATAAGAAAGGATGATTTTTGAGGACAAGAAGGATATGGATATCTGAGTGAATGCAAGGCAGAGTAGGAACGTGTGAAAGTTAAGATGCAAAGAAACATTTGATCAAGATGGATCCAAATGTCAAGCCAGAATAGAGATCTAAAATCAACAAAGAAAGTTTCTTCTTAAATTTGGTCAAATTGCTATTGCTTTCTAGCCATTGTAGCATTAATGAAATCTCTTAATAGAGTTGACTTAACAATCATTTTGTAGATCCTCTAATAAGGTGACATTTCTAGATTGATGTGTTTGAAGACCTCTAACTAGGCCACTCCTAACAAGCTGAATGAAATACTCTAACAAGGTCACACTTAACAATATGTTTTGTAACCTTTAATAGGGTTGTCTCCTAACAAGACTCACTTTAGAAGAGTAAAAATTATTGTGACTAGTTGCAAGGTGGGTTTTCCCATTCTACGTTTCCATGTTCAATCTTGGTGTCATATGTGATCATTTTATTTACTTATGCTTTATATTTATGCAACTAAGTCACTAAAGGTTAAAATATATTAATACATATTATGATTTCTTTGTTATCCAAGCATTAGTTATATTCTAGTGTTAATCAAGCTATTCAGTAGTATATAGTAACTGAAAGATTGTATTGACATCTAAGAGGAAAGGATATTTTTTAAGGTAACTATATCACCCTTCCCCTCTTAGTTACTCCTCTTATATTTCCAACAAATTGTTGATCTAATTTCTAAAATCTATAAAGTGAGGCCTTTTCTTAGCTCAAGGGATACCAATATTTAGCATGATTGTTCTATCTATTTTTCTTTCAAGAATATAGCATCTAGATTATTGCTTGATATCATCTTAATTATCTTTCTTTGACTTTCTATAATTTAGCTTAATGTTTTTATCTTAACTTTTTATACTTTCATCTAGTTTAATCTCATTTTGACCTAGTTTGTAGTGTATTTCAAGGAATGATATTGAGAGTTTTCATCCTTCAACACAATACTTATATCAAATTTTCCTTTCTAGAGTGCACCTTGTGAGGTATCCTTGCTACAATCTAAGAGAAATCTATCATTGACCTTACATACTTCAAATAGGAGGCTATAAATCTGCTTCTACGTTTATTTTAATAATCTATTTAGATTCACTATATTCTCTTAAATAATGGTTTATAGAAGTGTAGATGATTATCTTATCATCCACATTTTCACATACACATTTTTGGCCCACAATGCAGAGAGAACTAGTTTATGGCTTCACCTTTTCATGTTTTTGATTTAGTTCTTATTGTATAGGCACAAATTATTGTGTGATACAATAGAAGTTTCTATGTGATAACTTCCTCATAGTTTCATTGCATGATGGTTCAATATATCATCACACCTAGTTCTACATTTTACTGCACCACACAAAGTCTTGTATAATGCTTACATGTTTTTTTTGCACAATTTCATTGCATTATGTGATAATATGGTGAAAGATGTATATATCTATCTTATCACACCAAAAATAGTGCATGTTTTAGCTATTTAAATGCAAGAGTTCTAATTTTTTTCCTTTTTTATTCTAGTTCCTATATATCTATATTTTCTTTTCATATGGATAACTTAGCTTTTGGAAATATTTTCATTTGATTTTTTGATATTATATCCAACTTTTAGGATACCTTCATTAAAGATTCACTTTGAGACTACTAACTACAAGTTTCCTAGGTCAAAGATGCATAAATAAAACTACTAAACATGGTTTTGAAAGTTGCCTCAAGATTCCAACCTATCATTCTATCTATATTAATCTTTTTCTAGGAATCTAGTTTAATTAGTCATCTTAGGTGATTAACATATATCTGTGATATGAGGGATTATGCTCTTCTCTCTAAGTGGGGCAATAAAAAAACCCACAAAGAGATTAGATTGAGGATATTACTAGAGAATTGAAGTCACAACTATCTCATGTGTAGGAGAGAAAAACTTGATAGTAGATTATACTCTTCTCCTTCCAAGGGGAATCAAAATTATAGACTCATGTTTCCTATCCTATTTTAGACTTTTTAATCCTCAAATGACATGCTAGTTGAGGATAATTTATCTTGGGAATGACCCAAGTGAGAAGAAGAAAATGCTAGTTTTTCCACCTCATTATAATCAGTATGCTTCCTTGAGACTAAATTCTTTGAAGATGTGCAAACTTCATCGATGATTATTCTTGATGTGATAACTTTATCAATGCACTAACTTTTGTGTGGAGAAGAGCCACCTCAATCTTTCTTTACAAACTATATGATTTTAGATATCAGTAGGGATGAGAGGTCTTAATGTTATTTAAAAGACTACAAGGGGGTTGGCATTGAATGAAACTGCTCAATAAACACTTTGATATATAGTATACAACCTAGTTCACCTCTAAAGGTTCACAATCATTGTGTAGGGATTAATCCAAGATGTTTCCTAGATTGCCTAAAGATTTTATACCCAACATATGTACCCCACAATCAAGCTTTGGTAGATTTGTGTGATCAAGAAGAAGACTCAACTCAAAAACTCCTAATGTGTCAATTTTTGTTAGATAACTAGTCATGTGGGCAAGAATTTCTTACTATGTCATGTCCCCTTTTCAAATAATTATAAATAATAATCTTTGCTCAGGCAGACAAGCCCAAAAAGGTGAAGTTTCAGAAAAAGGGGATAATATTTGGAAGCTAATGGACTAATAAATGAAAATTATTATTAAAATATGTTTTAATTGTTGGAAATGATTGAAATGACCATAAGCTAAATATGGAACTGTTAAAGAATGTCCTCAATCATTGTTTTGTCATTGATGTCAAACTTGCTACTTGCAGGGATGACAATTGCTTTACTGATCCAAATACTATCAATTAGCTGATTGTTAAGGTGGAGGCAATCAATAAGATGTAACTAGAACATCTAGAGAAAGGTTGAAGTTATGATGTTGTAATGAAGTACAAGGATCAACTAAGCCATTGATGAAAAAGTATATTGGATGACATACTAAAAGATATGAAGAATAAGCACACTGAAACATATCAAAGACCTAAGGTTTTAGCTAAGTCTTTTGCAAAGCTCAAACTAAGTTCAAGTGCCAAGCAAGCTAGTAAGTGCCGAGCAAGCTAGTAAGAGCTGAGCAAATTCCTAGTTAAGTGCTGAGCAAGTTCAAGTGTCAAGCAAGTTCAAGTGCCGAACAAGTTCAAGTGCCGAGCAAGTTCAAGTGCTGAGCAGAATCAAGTGCCAAGCAAGTTCAAGTGCTGAGTAGAACCAAGTGCCAAGCAGGTATAGGTGTCAAGTAACACAGAGGTGTCGAGCACCAGTAACTCAATAATGCCGAGTTGCTGCATTATTTAGGAAATCAAAGATTTGTCAAATCTAGGCCGACAAAGTTGTTATCTAGAAATCTATGAATTAAAAAGAAGATAAGAATGATGAGTTGGTGGTACAGAACACCATGTAGAACATTTTTAAGATACAACTGGAAAAGTTTCAAGAAGAAAACAAGATATGGGGTAGATACATTGTATCCTACCTAATCCATTTTGATACCCTAAAATTGGAGAGGGAGAATTGAGCAGCAAAGGCAAATCAGACTTGTATATAAGAAGACATAAGTTAATGAAGAAATAGAGTAGAAAAAGAGGTGATAGTGAGAGAGAGAGAGTTGTGGTCAAGCATAAAAGCATGAAATGCTGAAGAATGTGCTAAGGAGAAGACAACACAGGAACTCTGTTTGGATAGATGACCACAAGGATGATTGCATTGGCAAAATAAGTAAGAAGACTCAAGGAGATGAAGCTTGAGAGGGAGACAAGCAGTCAGAGCTGAAGTGATTAAAGCCAAGCATAAGGGTTGAACTGAAAGAGTGATTTGAAATCTGCAAAGTATGTTGTAAGTTATGTCAGATCAAAAGACCAATATCATTACTTTCTAGCAATTGTAACAGTAAGATAAATCCTATGGACTTAGGTTGGTTTAATAGCCATTAGATAAATCCTTTAACAGGGTGACATTCTAAGTGAATGTTCTAAAGACCTTTAACCAGGCCCATTCCTAACAGTTTGGTGAAATCCTCTTCCAAGGTCACATTTAACAGTGTGTTGTAAGCCTTTAACAGGGTAGGATTTTAACAGGGCATCACTTCAGAAGAGTGAGAATCAAGTAGCATGTTACTGGTGGTTTTTCCCAAACTGGGTTTTCACGTAAATCACTATGTCATGTGTTGATCTTGAATGTTTTATCTTTGCATGTTGATTTACAGTAATTTGCTTATATGACCGATTTAAGTTTGAACATATGAAAAGGGTATGGATTCATTAAAAACTATTAAAGGTATTAATAGGAAATTTGAACCTTGAAAAACTGATTCACCCCCCCTCTCAGTTATTCTAAAGAATTCTAACAATTGGTATCAGAGCCTAACTACTGATTTAGTTTAAAGGGACTACTAGCAGAAAAGATCAAAATGCCAAAGAGAGAAGTTTCCAAGCTCAACAAAGACAACTTTTTTGCATGGCAAAGTTTGATGAAGCTACATCTTGGATGCATAGGAGATTATGCCCAAAATTCAATTGTCACTAAACATGTAGATCCAATAGGTGCTCCTACTGTCAAAGACATGAAAAACAAACAAGAACACAACCAGACAATGCTGGAAATTGCCTCTGTACTCATCTATGCTGAATTTGATGGTATCAAAGGATGTGACACTCCATTCAAAATGTGGAAAGCCGTATCAGACATCTATGGAGGAGATCAAAATGTACAAAGAGCAAAAAGAGAAAGTCTCAGAGGAAAGTTTGATGACATGAAAATGGAAGAAAATGAGAATGCTACTCAGTATGGTGCAAGAATAAAGGAAGTGGTAAGTGCAATAAGATGCTTGAATGGTCAACTGGATGAAGATACTATTAATAGTAAGTTCTTAAGAACCTTTCTTCCTATCTATGCTATTAGAGTATCAGCAATACAAGAGCTAAGATGTATACCAGGAAATAATCTAAGCTTTGAAGGTATAATAGGTAGACTCACTGCATTTGAGTTATCTAACTTTGACAACTACACACCTAAAAATGTTGAATATGCTTTTAAGGCCAAGTTATCACTAAAAGATGCCGAATAGGTGAAATCAAGGAAAGGAAGAAAAATGAAGTATGTATCTAGTGATAGTAGCACTGATGAGGAAGATGTGGAACAATTGGAAGCATTGCTCGCTAGAAGATTTCACAAGGGAAAAGGAAAATTCAAAGGTAAGATGCCTATCATTTGTTTCACTTGCAATGAAGTAGGTCATATTGCTACAAGATGTCCACAGAAAAAGGATTCCAAGGAAGGCAACAAATACAAGAACATAAGAGATAATGACAAGAGAGATTACAAAGAAAAAGGAAAGAAGTGTTATATTGTTGAAGAAAATTCTAATGACAATGATGATGAAGTTTTTTATGTAGCCATGAAGGACCAATCTGATGAAGAAGAAGCCATAGCACTGGTGACATGTATAAACAAGAATGACAGATGGATCATAGACAGTGGATGCTCACATCACATGACAGGAGACAAAAGTAAGTTTGTTAACTTTACTCAGTATAATGGAAATAGTGTTAGATTTGGTAATGATGCTCCATGTCAAATCAGAAGAAAAGGTTCCATTAAGCTCACAGACCAAATTTCATGTGACAATGCATACTATGTTGAAGGATTAAACTACAATTTATTGAGTGTCTCACAATTAGGCAATATAGGTTGCAAAGTGGAATTTGAAAACAAAACTGCAAAAATCTATGACAATGATGGTAAACTGATAGGAAAAGGAGATCAAACAAAGAGTAATTTGTTTTACCTTGATATGGATGATATTTCTTGTCTACTTGCAAAATTTTATGATGAATGGTTATGGCATAGAAGATTATGTCATGTCAACTTTGACAATCTAGTCAAAATTAGTAAAATGAAGAAAGTTAGAGGTCTACCAAAATTGAAGAAGCTTGATAATATCACGTGTAAACAATGTCAGCTAGGAAAGATGACAAAGTCAAGTTTCAAAAGCAAAAACTATACATCTAAAGAGATACTTGAGTTAGTTCACACTGACTTATGTGGTCCAATGGAAATACAAAGCTATAGAGGAGATAAATACATAATGTTATTTGTTGATGACTATTCCAAGATGATGACTGTTATGTTCTTAAAACAAAAATCTGATGCTTTTCAAATGTTTAAGTGGTATATGGCCAGAGTTAAAAAGGAAACTGGAAAAAGCTTGAAATGTCTAAGATTAGATAGAGATGGTGAATTTAATTCGAGATATTCTGTAACGAAAATGGAATCAAAAGATAGACGTCAACTCCTAGAACTCCCCCATAGAATGGAATTGTTGAAAGAAGAAACAAATCTATAATTGACTGTGCCAGAATATTAATGATGGAAAAGAATGTTGCTCTAAAATACTAGAGAGAAGCTATAAGCGTAGCTATTCATACACTAAACTGAGTACAAGTCAAGAAAGGTACAAATACAACACCTTTTGAATTATGGTATGGTTACTCACCAAATGTAAAAAATTTCAAAGTGTTTGGTTGCAAATGTTTTATCCTTAAAGATGTTAGAAATGGAAAATTTGATGTAAAAAGTGATGAAGGTATACTTCTTGGTTACTCCACTAGAAGTAAGGCTTATAAGTGTTTGAATATTAACACTAACAAAATTGTGGAAAGTGCAAATGTAAATTTTGATGAGCACATAGAAGTCCAAGCTGAAATACCAAAGAAAATGAAAGAATACAGAACCTTTGTATATTCTTATGAAGGAATGACTGCTAATGAGGATGATGTCAATCAAATTGAAAATCAACAAGTGTCAGTTTTAGCCGATTCACAACCAGTGAATGCCGAGTTGCATTTAGAAGCCGAGTTACAAAATGAAGAAAATGCACAATCTGATTCTGAAGATATCATACATGATGAAGAACAACCTGAAAATGAAGTGCATAGTGATCCCGAATCTGAAATATCAAACATGGAAATAAGGACAGAGCCAAGATTATCCAAATATGTGAAAAGACATCACCCTGCTAAACAAATAATTGGTGACAAAGATGCAAGACCAATGACAAGAAACAGACTAAGACATGAATCATGTATGATTAGCCAATCTGAACCTAAGACAATACATGGTGCGTTACATGATGATGACTAGTATAAAGCTATGGAAGAAGAAGTTGATCAAATAAGAAATAATAAAACCTGGATTTTGGTTCCTAGACAAAATGACAAAAATGTGATTGGCACCAAATGGGTATTCAAAAAAAAACTAGATGAGAATGGTGAGATTACCAGAAACAAAGCCAGACTAATATGCAAGGGTTATGCTCAAGAAAAAGGAATAGACTATGGAGAAACGTTCACTCTTGTTGCTAGAATGGAAGGAGTAAGAACTTTACTTGCATATGCTGCCTACAAAGATTTTAAAGTCTATCAGATGGATGTAAAATCTGCCTTCTTAAATGGTATACTAGAAGAAGAAATCTACATTGAACAACCAAAAGGATTTTTTGATGAAAACAATAGGGATATGGTGTGTAAGTTACATAAAACACTCTATGGTTTGAAACAAGCACCTAGAGCATAGTATGAGAGACTTCACAAGTATCTAGTTCAAATTGGATTTGAAAGAACTGATGATAACAACTACATGTACATCAAAGCTAAAGAAGGTAAAGGCATTATTGTATCTAAAATTTTTGTGGATGACATAGTATTTGGTGGTAAGGAAGTACTTTGCAAAGGCTTCACTAAAAAAATGAAACATGAATTTGAGATGTCTATGTTTGGAGAAATCAAATTTTTTGTTGGATTGCAAGTACATCAACTAAAACATGAAATATTTATTACACAATCAAAATACATCAAAGAAATTCTTAAAACATTTGGATTGGAGGAATCCAAACCAGTCAGCACACCAATGGCCATAGGAAATAAGCTATCCAAAAATGATGAGTCAGCTGAAGTCAATCAAACAATGTATAGATCCATGATTGGAAAACTACAATATGTTGTACATAGTAGACCAGACATAGCATTAGTAGTTGGAATAGTGGCTAGGTTCTCTGCTAGTCCTAAGGAAAATCATCTCATAGTAGTAAAAAGAATAATGAGATATCTCAAAGGGACTGATGATTTTGGTCTATAATACAAAAAGAATGAAAAATTTGAACTCAATACATATAAAGATGCAGACTGGGGAGGAAACATTGATGATAGAAAAAGCACAAGTGGAGGTGCATTATTTCTAGGCAAAAGGCTAGTTACCTAGACTAGCAAGAAATGAACATGTATATCCTAGTCCACTGCAGAATCAAAATATGTGGCAGCTGCAGTCAATTGCACAAACATTGTATGGCTCACACATCTATTGAATGGAATGAAAGAAGAAGTAACAAAACCGGTGATATTGTATTGTGATAATACAAGTGTTATAAACATATCCAAAAATCCAGTGATGCATGCAAAAACCAAGCATATTGCAATCAAGTATCGTTATGTCAGAGAATTGGTAGAAGACAAACAAGTGAAGTTGGAATACATTCACACAAAGGAACAAACTATAGATATCTTGACCAAACCATTGCACAAGGATGCCTATGAATATCTTAGAGGCAAGCTAGGGGTTATACCCTTAAGTCAAGCAATTTAAGGTGACAAGGAAGCTGCCTTTCATCAACAGGAATAAATCATTGAAATATGAGGTTGATGCAAAGGATGACAGCAGGAACAGAAACTCCAAATCAGTCACAAGCATGGTGACAGAGGGAGAAAAAAAACAAGAAGCCAAAGCTTATATTTTGCATGATAAAGATGCTACATCTTTGGCATTTATGTCAAAGAGGGAGAAATATGCAAAGAAAGAGGGAGATATATATGAAAGAGGGAGATATATGAAATCAGTAGTGAAAATGCAGCAAGCTAACATATACAATCTTGTTGGTAACTGAATTGATTACTTGATCAGTTTGGTTTGCCATCAATGCCAAAGAGGGAGATTGTTGGAAATGATTGAATTGACCATAAGCTAATGGAACTGGTAAAGAATGTTCTCAATCATTGTTTTGTCATTGATGTCAAACTTTCTACTTGTAGGGATGATAATTGCTTTAGTGATCCAAATAATATCAATTAGTTGATTGTCAAGGTGGAGGCAATCAATAAGATGTAATTAGAACATCTAGAGAAAGGTTGAAGTTATGATGTTGTAATGAAGTACAAGGATCAGCTAAGCCATTGATGAAAAAGTGTATTGGATGACATACTAAAAGATATGAAGAATAAGCACACTGAAACATATCAAAGATCTAAGGTTTTAGCTAAGTCTTTTGCAAAGCTCAAACTAAGTTCAAGTGCCAAGCAAGCTAGTAAGTGTCGAGCAAGCTAGTAAGAGCCAAGCAAATTCCTAGTTAAGCGCCGAGAAAGTTCAAGTGCCAAGCAAGTTCAAGTGCCAAGCAGAATCAAGTGTTGAGCAAGTTCAAGTGCCGAGTAGAACCAAGTGCCAAGCAGGTATAGGTGCTGAGTAACACAGAGGTGCCGAGCACCAGTAACTCAATAATGCCAAGTTGCTGCATTATTTAGGAAATCGAAGATTCGTCAGATCTAAGTCAAAAAAGTTGTTATCTAAAAATCTATGAATTAAAAAGAAATGATGAGTTGGTGGCACAGAACACTATGTAGAACATTTTTAAGATACAACTGGCGAAGTTTCAAGAAGAAAACAAGATATGGGTAGATACATTGTATCCTACCTAATCCATATTGGTACCCTAAAATTGGAGAGGGAGAATTGAGCAGCAAAGGCAAATCAGACTTGTATATAAGAAGACATAAGTTAATGAAGAAATAGAGTGGAAAAAGAGGGGATAGTGAGAGAGAGAGTCGTGGTCAAGCATAAAGGCATGAAATGCTGAAGAATGTGCTAAGGAGAAGATAACATAGGAAGTCTTTTTGGATAGACGACCACAAGGATGATTGTATTGGCAGAATAAGTAAGAAGACCCAAGGAGACGAAGCTTGAGAGGGAGACAAGCAGTCAGAGTTAAAGTAATTGAAGCCAAGCATAAGGATTGAACTGAAAGAGTGATCTGAAATCTGCAAAGTATGTTGTAAGTTATGTTAGATCAAAAGACCAATATCATTACTTTCTAGCAATTGTAATCATAAGATAAATCCTATGGACTTAGGTTGGTTTAACAGCCATTAGATAAATCCTTTAATAGGGTGACATTCCAAGTGAATTTTCTAAAGACCTTTAACCAGGCCCATTCCTAACAGTTTGCTGAAATCCTCTAACAAGGTGACATTTAACAGTGTGTTGTAAGCCATTAACAGGGCATTACTTCAGAAGAGTGAGAATCAAGTAGCATGTTACTAGTGGTTGTTCCCAAATTGGGTTTCCACGTAAATCACTATGTCATGTGTTGATCTTGAATGTTTTATCTTTGCATGTTGATTTATAGTAATTTGCTTATATGACTGATTTAAGTTTGAACAGATGAAAAGGGTATGGATTCATTAAAAATTATTAAAGGTATTAATAGGGCATTTGGACCTTGAATAACTGATTCACCCCCCCTCTCAGTTATTCTAAAGAATTATAACATTATTAACCCCTCTTGGACATGAGTTATGGTTATGCGCTCTTTTAATGGGTTTGGAGGCATTTTGGGCTCATTCTAGAACTTGATTTTTGTTCATTTCTTTGTTATTCTTCAGAGGCTACCAAACCTATGGAGAAGGAGACCCAAGAACGGGAGTTTGCAGGTTTCCAGGGAGACCCAAGAACAGGAGTTTATAGGTTTCTAGGAAGGTTAAGGATGATATTTTGAAGCCATTCCATGTGCATGCTCATGCAGATTTTTCCTTTGTGCTGAACAGTGTAGATTTGTGAGTTTTCGGGTGTATTTTTTTGTAAGAGTTTGGTGTTTCCGGTTGAGTATTTCATATCAGTTTTGGTTGATGCTGTATATCAGACTTTTAAATGTTAAAATAGAGCTGAAAATATGTATTTGGATATGATTATACTTTTGTGATAGATTATTAAGTTTCTGTAGTGATTTCGGGCTATTTTGTGCTATTTTCGAGAGCCCGATGAGCATTGTTTTTGTCCTCCATTTGGGAGCTACTGTGTGCATGTTATACAGATCTGGAAATATCATTTTATAGTCTGTTATTCTGATCAATTTTTTGTAAAAATGTCCACTTTCAGATTTATTAATAATAGGTGAAGCTGTGAAGCTTTTGGCACTATTTCTGGCATACCCGATTTGGAGTTTCTTGAGAAATTTGGTGGATCTTTGTGATATTAGTTGTTTGATTTTGAAAATCTGATTAGAGGCATGAAATATCATATAAAATAAGAATAGGGAAATTTTAGTGGTATCAGAGCTATGATCTTGCCAGCCTGAGGGTTTGTAGAAGTTTGCATGTCAGTTTTGACAACTACCCAAATCTTGCATGTCAAAATTTATGGTTGCATGCTACTTCTAATCATTTGCATGTTAGTTCTTGGTGAATTTTGTGGTTACATGTTGCTTCTAATCAGCCATATGTCAAAATCTATGGTTGCATGCTACTTCTAATCATTTGCATGTTAGTTTTTGGTGAATTTGGTGGTTGCATGTTGCTTCTAATTAGCTGCATGTCAAAATCTATGGTTGCATGCTACTTCTTATCAATTACATGTTAGTTCTTGGTGTTTGAAGAAGTTATAACCTATTGGGGTTACACTCTACTTTATCTAGAATGGACAGGTATAGCACAGAGTCTCAAAGGACATGATCTTGGACAATTGATATCCAAAGTCAAAACAGTACAAAGGATGGTTATTTAGACATTCGAGATAAACTTAGGAAAATAAACCATGACATGTCTGAACAGTTGGTTGAGAACCACCATATAATGAATGACATGTTGTCCGACCCAGCTAAGGTGGATAAGTTGACTGGATTTCTATTTGGCAAATTTTCTCACAGGGCAAATGACACAATTACTAAGAACTTGCATGAGGAGTTTGAGAAACTAGCTTATACCCAGGCTGAGGTCTCAGATTCTACTCTGCCACAGGAGGTAGTGAGAAAGGATATTACATAGATTGATAGTAATGGTCAACTTGATACTCAAATTGAGACAATTGTATATAGGTCATCAAAGGGTGATGTCATAGGTATTCAGGATGGTATAGTTACAACAAGTAGTGACTACAACATAGTGGGTTCAAATGATGATTATGAGGATGTTGTTGTGCATGATGCTGAGATACCTAGTAGAGATCAGCAGAAATTGAGCATTCATGACTTTGCTGAGAAAGAGTACTAGGCACAGTTAGATGCTTCGACACATGAGGTTGAGGCTGGTAGTACTTCACATGATTTGTCCAGCTGGCTGAAAGTGAACAAAGATAGTATTGTGACTTCATTATTCCATCATGATGGGTATGTGGAGTTAGTTGGTATTGTTCATATTACTCAGGTGAGGAGTTTTCTTGAGTTACCAGCTGATTCTAGTTTACAAATATGGACTCGAGATTGTTATATTGGTATTTGGGATTTAGTTGACTAGAGATCTTTAACACTTTTTGGTAGCAATGTTTGTTTGGGTGCTATCATGGATTTGATTAGCGGATTGCACGATGTTGTCTTTTCTTGTGCTAGCAGCTTGTTCGATGGTGGTATTAGTTTTTATACATCGATGTTGGGCTTTTTTCATATATCTAGTCGACCATACTTGTTGGAATGTGTTGATGATCTTTCATATTTGGAAGTGTGTATAGATGAGTCCTAGGATCATATTGGCATTGATGACATCCAGGAGGATGCAGTGGGTAGTTTTGAAGACTTAGTTTCCTTGGAAGTTTCTTTTGGTATAGAGGAGTTAGACATCAGTGCTACAGTTTTTGATACTCCATATGTTGATATGAGCTTTGGAGTTAATTCACAGGATATGGATGGTAATACTCTAGAGACTAGTAACTTTGAGGATACTCCTTTAGATAGTGCATCAAAGGAGGTTTGTAGGAGACAGTCTAGCTAGTGCCATCATGTGTCTAATTAGTTGAGAGTTAGTGAGCGAGACATTGCTATCGCTTGCCAGCATTTTGATGTTGCTCATCAGTTGTTAGCAGTTTATGGATGGGGTTCTCTTACTAGTGATGAGCAGGGAGGCAGTTATCTTTCCTTGACAGAGTTCCACTCTTTATGGGAGGCTATCCAGATTCTGAGATAAGATTATATGTAGTTGGTAGCTGATAGAGATTATCTTATGGAGTTGGGTAGTACAACATACGATGCATTGTTGGCCAAGGAAGATGAGGTGAGTGATCTTACTCAACAGCTTGAGGTGACTTTGAATATTCTTGAGAGTACACAGTTGGCTTTCAAGGAGTCATAGTTTCATTTGGCTAAGGTGACCATGGAGTTAGAGCAACTACAGTCTTTACTAGATTTTGTACAGTCACAAGCTATGGTGTCTGATGATCTGAGGATGTCCATGGTCGAGATTGTCAAAGATAGTGGAGATGGGGATGCATCCATCCTTGATACTAACATTGGCATATCAGGTTCAATTGAGTTGGGTACTGTAGTAGATTGTTGTGGTATGCCTGGCATGGTGGTGACCTCTAGCACTAATGACATGAAGACTAGAGATGTATCAAAGACCATGTGTGATGTTGGTGAGTTGATAGTTGGCATGGTTCTTGCTAGTAATACTACTCCCTTGGTGATGTCTTTAGAGTTAGTAGTCAATTCCAACTTGGTTAGTGATTGATTGCAGTTAGCTACATCTGGATCACAGTCTGAGCCACTGACTGAGATTGGTGCATTCTATCAACATTACATTGTGAGGTATGCTCATCAATTTACCTTTGATGACCATGTTGATGAGATGATGATACAGAGATGTACTTTGGTTCCTAGTGCTTATCATCAGTTATGGGATAGTTTAATAGCTCAGGATGAGAGTTATGATGGGCAAAAAATGGTGATAGGTTCTACAGTTGATAGCTTGATAATACATGACTTAGAGCAAGAGTTTTAGAGTGATGCTTTAGTGGGTGTTGTTATTGATTCTACTCCTTTGGCTATGACATCTCCTGACTCAGCTAGTGATCAGTCACAGTGGGTTGTATCACTTATTCATGGTGAGCTATTAACTGAGGTTGGTTTTTTTTATCAACATTATATTGCAAGGTATGTACATCAGTTAGCATTTGATCCTTGTGTTGAGGAGTTGATGGCAAGAAAATTTGGTTTGGGTTCCAATTCTTGCTGTTTATCTTGTGATGGCTTTTCACCATCAGGGGTGCATGGTAGTTATGGTTATGAGACAATGGTCAGTGATCTACAGAGTTGTGTTGACTACAAGCGTTGTATAGTGTGTGGATTCTCCATACTTGGTACAGTTTCATTCGAGAGCATTCACCATTGTTGCAGAGTTGGATTATACATTCCGTATAGGCCAGTGGAATGCATTGATGGTATTTACTGTGTTGGTAGTCCACTTTACTTGGGTTTTGATGTTCTAAGAGTTTGTGTCTCATGGGATTTTGATTGTGGAAGTTGTGACCTTGGAGTTAGGTTGAGTAGTAATTGTCAGTTTGATTATGGATTCCTCTTTGTTATATTGCAAAGGATATTGCAGGAGCCTGTGTTAATTGACAATAGTATAGTTCATGACCACATTTGGGATCCAGGTGGATTGATTGGTCTATTGTTTAGCCATTGCTTGAGGACAAGAAATATTTGGAAGGGGAGAACTTGTCATGTCCCCTTTTCAAATAATTAAAAATAATAATCTTTGCTAAGGCATGCAAGCCCAAAAAGGTGAAGTTTCGGAAAAAGGGGATAATCTTTGGAAGCTAATGGACTAATAAATGAAAATTATTATTAAAATATGTTTTATTAACCCCTCTTGGATGTTAGTTATGGTTATGCCCTCTTTAAAGGGGTTTGGAGGCATTTTGGGCTCATTCCAGAACTTGATTTTTGCTCATTTTTTTGTTATTCTTCAGAGGCTGCCAAACCTGTGGAGAAGGAGACCCAAGAACAGAAGTTTGCAGGTTTCTAGGGAGACCCAAGAATGGGAGTTTTTAGGTTTCCAGGAAGGCTAAGGATGGGAGTTTGAAGCCATTCCATGTGCATGCTCATGCAGAGTTTGCCTTTGTGCTGAACAGTGCAGATTTGTGAGTTTTCGGGTGTATTTTTTTGTAAGAGTTTGGTGTTTCTGGTTGAGTATTTCATATCAGTTTGGGTTGCTGCTGTATATTGGACTTTTAAATGCTAAAATAGAGCTGAAAATATTTATTTTCATATGATTATACTTCTGTGATATATTATTAAGTTTTTGTGGTGATTCTTGGCTATTTTGTGCTATTTTCGAGAGCCTGATGAGCATTGTTTTTGTCCTCCATTTGGAAGCTACTATGTGCATGTTATACAGATCTGGAAATTTCATTTTATAGGCTATTATGCTGCTCAAATTTCTGTAAAAATTTCCACTTTCAGATTTATTAATAATAGGTGAAGCTGTGAAGCTTTTGGCACTATTTTTGGCATACCCGATTTGGGGTTTCTTGAGAAATTTGGTGGATCTTTGTGATATTAGTTGTTTGATTTTTGAAATCTGATAAGAGGTGTGAAATATCATATAAAATCAAAAAAGGGACATTTCATACTACTATGCCATTTCCTAGGGATAATGTGTAATTGGTAATTTACTTTCAGCATATACCTCTGGGACATTCATACTTCTAGGTTTCTTTATCTCTAGAATGATTTTTTTTCAACTACTATCTTCTTTCTCTATTTAAGCTTCTAACATAAGGGTCAAAATAAAATGAATGCAACTAAAATATCAAAAAATTGCAAACATTTTCCTTGAGTGAAGTGAGTAAACCATTCTTCTTGGTGTGTTTTGAAATCCACCTCTATTATTTTGAAATTATGTCAACAAATCATCTATAATCTATCCAAATTTTGAAAACAACAAACAAAACTTGGTCCCTTTTGTAAAAATTTCCTAAAGTGCACTTCTTGTTGATATCTTATGACATGATACAATATAATCTAATATCTCATCATTCCTAGTAGGAGCATCCCATCATATGATATAATAGATTTGTCTATTGTATCACATCCAAACTAGTGTTTAATTAGATCTCTCTTGGAGTTTCATCACATATAGTGAAAGCATCACATGTCACTACCTAGTTTTGGCACTCTATTTGACTTATATCACAACTAGTGTAGAGTTGTATCATATAATATCACTCTTTATCAAAATCCCATTTACAAATCCCAAAACTATGAAATCTCAATTACCAGAGTCTAATCTTAAGCTATAATCTATCTTTTAGTTTGTTGAAATAGGCTTGAGGTACCCCTTTTATGGAAAGTAACATTTTCCTAATAATTACCAATCTCAATTAGTAAGTTTCCTTAATTGTATTTACTTTTTTCCATCAAATTTATCTTAATCTCTTACTTGTTGACTAGTGTCAAACATCAAGTATTGAAGCCTTAACTTTGATAACTTGTGACAAGTTGTTTTCATATATCTCATCAACAAAAAGTTTGTAACTTGTTTTTCATACAAGAAATTCAAGTAACTCTTTTTTTCTATTGGCTTTAAGAAAGATTAATACTTTCATGCCAATACAAGCTAGAAGTTAGTGGAACTGAGGAAACCCTAAAATTTTTGAGAGTATTTCCATTGATATTCAAGTATCTTGGTGAGGAAATCCTATATCAGGGTCCCTTTAAAAATCTAAATTTGAATCAAAATTAGACTTGAATATGTCTCTACATCCATTAATGGACTTTAATGCTAATAAATCCATCAACAAACTTGTTGGAGTTCAAACTGGTAAAGAACATATCAGGTGAATTTCAACTAGATTCCAGGAAACAAAGATATGAACAAGCCTAAGGATGGGCTAAATCCTATATTTATCAAGGCTAAATCTTATTTTTGGACCAACATTAATAGATCCATTAGGACTCACTTCACTTTAGGCTCTACTAAGCCAAGGTAGGCAAGCATAAGGAATTTATCCTATTAACTTGATATTCTTCTTTGCAAGATTATTTTGTCTAGTAGAAATGGTCATATTCTTCTATAACTTGATGATAAACTTCTCAACTACACTAGCCAATTAAAACTTAAAGAAAGTAACAAAAAATAAGCAATGACCAACATTTTAATTTCTTCAACACATAAAAGGTAAATTGATTTGTTGTTGTGTGCAAATGTTATATAGTTGCATGAATGATTAAATGTACCCTTGAACTTTGAAATGGGCCAGTACCTTATCCATTGGGATATAGAGTCAAATATTAGCAAGGTTAGACCTTTTTTAATCAACTTGTGATTAAGAGTGTCCACATTAAACTTTTGGTTTCATTTTGATTCTCATCCTTTTCATAAACTCTAGACCTTATCAATTATAGAAATCAATTACCCAGAGATATACACTCTTTTAAACTACATTAAACTGGAAGAAAACTTGTTCATTGAGTCCCAAGGCTTACAGACATTTGAAAAAGACACAAAACCTCAAAGATAATGATAATTAAGGATAAATCCTTATTGTTTAAATGTCAATGCTACTAATAAAACTCATAATATGAGATAGAGACACAACCTTTAGTCCCAAAATGTTTTCCTTTTTTTGTATTCAAGTATGCATACCAATGAACTCATTCAAATGACCCCATAACACATGGTCAGATAGAAAACTAATACATGACATCTCTAAAGGCAATTGACCTCTACTTCTCATCTTGTAAATCCATATATAGGATTACAACATGCTATAGATGAGAGGAGGACACATTTCAAAATTTTAATGGAAACAAAAACTTTTGGAAGAAGGGAACAATAAATTATACAGAACAATCTTCCAAAATATCAACAAAAAAGGATCAGTAGTTGAGATGATAGGAAAATATTAATATTGCTCCTTTGATCTTTTCTTCACCTTGTACTTTATATGTCTTTTTTAAAAAATATTTCATCTACTTCCTGTCGGTAGAACTTTTATTTCTCCTACTGCTTCCCAAACATAAATTTCCCTCTTAGTGGGTCACTCTATACTCTTCACCTCTTGTAATCCTAAGTGGCCTTAGTCCACATGGAATCCATGATTTCTTTTGATTCAAAAGTAAACTTATTCAAATTTATTTCGGCCTTAAAGAGAGAATCAATTAAAGTATGAAATGGAGAATCAGACATATCTTAAAAAATTGTTATTGTAGCCTCTTGGGTCAAAATATTATCAACAGAAGTGGACCACTCTTACCAATTTTTTTACTAAACTGGTAGCATCCAAAATTGATGGTATACAGGGCTCCACTCCCTCAGACAGAATCTTTAGCTTTCCTTGTAAAACCTCTAGTTTACCAGTAAAGAAACCACTTAATTCTCTTACATCTCTAGGCCTTCCTTCATAGTAAATATCTTATCTGGTAAATCTGGCTTCTTAGCCATCAATACAATTAATCTATCCAAAAATCAAACATACAATCCCGACAAACTAAAAGTAGGTGCTAGCGATGAAAGTACTTTATTGCAAAACTTCTTAGCACTTTGTAAAGTAAAATATAAACTATGAGCCTATTGTGATATGTTCTTTAAAACTTCAATCCTATGGCTCATCATGTTTCTAAGGATCTCTATTCTCACATCTCCTCCTTACTTAATTGATTGAGTGTCAATACTCATTCTTCTTGGTTGTGATGTCTCCCCCTCCTCTATAACCTCTATTTGTATTGGGGCTTAAATAGTATCCCTAACTAGCAATGCTATTTCCTTTCCCTATTCTCTTTGAGTTGGAACCATCCTCTATTTTGCTTGTTCAAGTTGCTCCTTGAGAGATGTAATCTCATTTTCAAGTTCTTGGATCTTAGCCTCAAGCTCAGGAATCTTCTCTTTGTACACATGGCTCCTTCTAAGCTCATCTTCATAGAGCTTTCTAAAATCAATGTAATCATGTATGGACTTGGCTAACCTTGTTTCTATTTCTTCCACCTTGGCTTATTCATGAATGAAAAATATTTCAATGCTTTGGATATCTCCATGCCAGAGGTGCCCTATAAAGTCCATACAATTATAATACACTATTTGGTGCTTTTCATATCCATCAATTTTCGTTCGTTAGAAGTAGGGGCCATACTCCAGACTACTAGGGATTTGGCATCAATGTTGAAACTAGTCCCTCTCACCTTAAACCATAAGCACCAAGTGCTTCATAAGAAATGGCATTTTCCTACCTCTTGATCTGATCAAGCATGAATGCTTGCTCTAAATCCCATCCAAGAACCTATAGCATGTCACTCCTCTATAATAGATCTTTATCCTCTTCCAAATTCATTACCGTACTTTTAGGATTATAGGCCTACAACTTTTCTATCAATTCCATCTTCTAATCATCAGACTCATCTGGTTTCATCTTCAAAACAAGCTCACTTTGTTTGATCTTATATAAGAAACTTGTAAATTCATTGTATTTAATGAATTCATCATCCTCTACGAATTGATAAGCTTGGATGATTCTATCATCAAATCTTGCTATGGCCAATTCCAAGTCTATGAGGGTGTTTTCAGCTACATTATCCCTACTTTGTAAAAAAATTTGTCTTAAGTTAGCAAAATACTGACTATTTCATGGCAAGATCTATAGGGTCCTTTGTTTGACCTAAGGAGGGATGCAAATAATCTTTTGCCTCTTTTTCCCCTTCACCATCCATGATGCCTAAGGTGCATCATCCTCTCCTACTTCAAGGGTCACATCTAGTTCAAGGTTATTAGGACAAACCCTATCTTCTTCCCCTATTGGACCCTAAGGGATATCCATGTAGAATCTTGCAAATTGGAGATCAATTCTTTTCAACTCACTTTCTACCCTTAGGATATCATCAAGCTTTTCCACCTTGTTAGTTGCCTCACCTTTTTCCACTATATTTGGAATTATATCTTCATGGTGTAGCTCCTTGGTGTTTGGCAATACATAGTTCCCCATTTCCTTAAGGGTTACCCTCATCCAACCATCAGGGTCATACATTTTGTAGGAGCCAGTGCACAAATTATAATGGTGTAGATAGGTGTGGATTGAATCTAGGGCCTCTTTTCTAATGGTGAAATCACCAATCCTAAAGCATCTACACAAAAAGGTTCCCCTATGGACCTTGGGTCCTAAATACTCCCTATTTATCATGAAAAGTTGTCAAATAAATTAATTTATTCCTAGCCTAGGAGGGATAAATTTGGGCAATATACGGGGTGTCTTTGGAAAACCATAGACTCTCATTAAAGAAAATATGGGAAATAAGAAGATATCTCCCTAGTTATGATCCAATCCCTTTCTCTCAGGAAACAGGCCTAGTCTTAATAGGCCTTTCAAAATTTTAGGAGCCCTAAAGTATCCTAGATCTAACATCCTCATTATCATAGCACTAAAATTATTTTAAAATGATGAAAAATAAAAAATGTGGTAAGTACTATCCCAAAACCATGTCCACAGTTGCATTGGTAACTCTCCATTTATGTCAAAACTAATATACCCTACATTCTTGTAGAGAATTAAGTGCACCAATAATGAATAATAGGGGAAAATGAAGTCTTTCAAATTTCTAGCCTGAGCCCTAGCAATATTCTCCTTCATTACATCCAAAATATGACTAACATAGTCATATTCACCACCATGGTAGGAGTCCTATCCATCCCTTGCAATTATAAATTCTACTCCCTAGACCACATCAAACCCATCTTTACCCACCACTTTGTGGACAACATATACAGTCTTGACAAAATAGTTTTTGAATTTATCTAGTGGCATCATTTTTTTAACCTTCTTAGGGTAGTCACCCAGTTTCTTCAAATCCATAGGAATGTGTTGTAGCATTGATAATCCTATGTAAGCCTTGGTATTTTCTTCAAATTTCCTCTATAAATCTTTTAAATCTACAAGTTAACCCATAGATCCACCTAATCCAAAAGCCTCCACGAATGATTCTTGATCCAAGATACAAAGAATAGTTGCATCCCTCCTATGGAAAGACTTAGTGGTCAGATTATAGCATCAAAAAAAGGCCTTCATTAAGTCTACATCTATAAAAACCTCTGGAAAAATCAGCTTGGCAAGATTCTTCTTCCATGGGTTGCACACATGAATTTTCTTCTCCCTATTATGATAAAAATACTTGAAAATTTTAGATCCCATAATACCAAGGCATATGGCATCTCTACATTGGGTGTATGGGTCAATGAAAGCTTGATCATCCATAGAGTTATAATTAGAAGGTGGGTTGCCCCATGGTGGGCATCAAAAGAGAATGATAGAATGGATGAAAGATGTAGAAGAACTATGCATGATACCTAATTGTCAAGTTTTCATCATGGTAGTTATCCAAGACACCACAAGGGAGTAATTTTCACCATAGGATGAATTTATTTCTCTTTACTTTTTCCACCAAGCTGCCTGATTACTAGGTTTTCACCAAGGCACATTTTTAAATTTTTCATTTTTTTCTTTCTCTTTTTTGAATATTTTTTTAGTTTTTCTAATTTTTTTTTGGAAAAGTCAAGTTTTTTAGATAATACTCCTTGATAGTTTAAACCATGAAATGAAAAGGAGTTGAAATGATATGCTCAAAGATGAAGATAGGGAAAGGAAGATGGAAGAAAAAAATGGAGGATATGGCTTTATGCAAAGTGAGTGAGATTGGAAAATGGAAATGAAAGAAAGATCAAAGTCAACACACACCTTGAAGGGTGGTGAGAGGATGGATAAAATATTAGTGAAGGAATATGTGAAGGAATGTGATGAGTGAATAGAAGAGGTTGCAATTTAGGTGCATCGAATGGAAGAATTCTTTTAGAAGAAGATGAAGTGGAATCCTTTGGAAGCTTGAAAGTCAACTTCAATTGTTGTTCAACATTAGACTCTCTCAAAATAGACTTTGGAATCCATATAGCCATAGGCCTCTTTTCATTTCTTTTTGATGATTTAGAGATAATATCTTTAATGATGGATTTTGGAACCCATACTTGTCTTACAATTTTTTTCTTAGATATCTCTTTTGACTTTATGCCCCCATGTCAATTGGAGGAGACATGGTGGTCTTCCTTTTTATATGGATTCTTGAATTTCTTATATTTATTGTATTGAAAATTTATGTTACTTTCAAAAGACTTAGTACTCGTGGAAGAAGAAGTATGATATGACTAGTTTAAGTGAGTGGGTGGATGAAAAGGATTCAAGGATATGCGTCTACATTGATATTGAGGAAAGATAGAAGAGGGAGGGATGTAAGGACCCAAGATGGATGATGAATTAGGAGAGTTGGGAGGGGAAAGTGAAGAGACATAAAGACCCAAGATGGAAGGAAGATGTGAAGCATTTAGTATCAGTGGGGGGGTAGGGGGTGGGGGAAAGGATGGATGTGGAAGATGTAAAAGGGTAATCAATAAGTTCATCAACATCTATATGACAATCAAGGACATAAGCATATTTAGGGTGAGAATTAGGATTTTCAATAGGATCTTGAACATCTTGAATAGGAGCAACTTACTTTATAGGAGTACTTGAAGCTTGAGAAGACTTAGGAAGAGTAGAAAGTGGAAGGGAACATGGAGTGATAGAATAAGAAGATGGAAGACTTTGATCTTGACAAGGATCTTTGGATAACATAAGTATAGAGTTTTGCTCTTGATTTTCAATAGGCTCAAACATTGGAAGTTACAAAACTATTTTTAATAACTTTAATGGAAGTATCATCTTTTGAAGGCACAATTATATTAAGGTCATTTTGACTATCAATAAGCTCAGTGGTGTAAGTAGTAGCTTGATCTTTCTTACGAGAAGACTTAAGACATGGTGGAATGAATGAGGAAGGGTACAGAGGATCAAAAGAACCATGAAATGGATTAGAGACATTGTGAAAATAATTAAATTACATGGAGGGTTCTTGATCTTGATCTTTCTTTATATTCTTTTCATTATCATTTTTATAGTCCTCTTAATATGAAGCCACTCCTAAGGAGAAGGAATCATGTTGGAATTGTATGGAAGACTTTGGAATAGATGATGAAAGACTAGTTAAAGTAGGCATTATAGTGCATGAAGGCTCAAGCTCTTTAGGTTTAGCACTATCAAAAGTATTTGTAGCTAAGTGAAGGTGAGCTTGAGCTGCTTTAAGAGGTAGCCTTTGAGGATAACTATAGGGAACTACATGAAACACATTAGGATCTTTGTTAGATGAAGGATTGGTAGAGGATTTGAGAGACTCATAATCTTTATGGGATGTAAATGGATAGTGGAGGAAGTATAAGATGGAAGGGGAGCATCAAAAGAGAAATGTTCGATATTAACATGATCTTTCTCAAGAGTGTAATCTTTATTTTCAACATGAGGGTTGTTAGAAGAGGAACTCATATGTCATTGATGTTTTATCTTAGTGCAAAAAAGTGCTTTCTTTTCCTCAAGAAATACAGATTTATCATTTAGGTATTGTTGAAAAATTTTATCAATGTTTTTTTCAAGATTTGAGTCACATGGATTATCATCAATATTTATCTATGGTTCATCCCCTTTAAGTAGAAGCATAGGACTAGGAGGACTTTTAGGACTCATAGGAATATCACAATCATCATCATCATAATTATTGTCACTATGGGTATTATAGATGGGCACATCACAAGACTTTTCATGTTATTCATTATGGTATATCTCAATAAGAGGAATAAGACTATTGGTAGAAGTAGAAGAATAATGATATCGTGAAGAAGAGGTAGGTGAAGACCTACACAAACAATATTTAGAAGAATCATGGTAAGACTTGGAATATGAAGAATATGAATGATATTTAGAAGAATCATGATAAGACTTAGAAGATGAAGAATGTGAATGATATTTAGAAGAATCATGATAAGACTTAGAATATGAAGAATGTGAATGATATCTAGAAGAATCATGAAAAGACTTGGAAGAAGGATATTGTGATCTAATCTTGTATATGATCCTAGCAAGAACATCTGATTTCTTCCCTTTTTCAAACATTTTTGTCACAAGGTTAGCACCCATATATCTATTTTAGTAACAACACTTTTCAAATTCAAGGAGGAGGTCAAGTTAATCTAAGCTCAAATGAAGATCCCTAACAAAATATTCAATATCCATGGTTCTAGAAGAAGAAGAATCAAGCATGGAAGAAGAGAAAGGATGAATAGAAGAAGGTAGAATATATGATAATAGGAGGAAAAGAATAAAGAAGACATGAAGAAGAGGAAGAATGGAAATGGGAGATTAAAAAGACATGGAAGATGAAGAAGAAATAATACCAAGAGTCATTTTGAGAAATTTGATACCGTTTGAGTTCATTTGAATGTTGAGCAACATATAATAGAACTTGTAACCAACATGAAAGAAAAGGTAATAGTTGACAGGATAACCCTAATAAATGTTGGTACCAAACTATAATAGAAAAAGAACTCACTTGTCCAAAAGAGAAATGATAAGATAAAATATTGTAATAGTCATAAACCAACACTACCACAGAGGTGCCCACAACTTTGGGTGAATACCCTAGCACATATGGACCAAGAGGATGATTTACCCAAAATTTAATTAATTAAAATTGAATTTTGATAAAAGTGGATGGACAAGAGATTACTAAGACTCTCTAAGAATAATATTGAAAGATCCAAAGGTATATGTTTCTCAACAAGGATGGTCTCTAACTCACTAACTCCAAACAAGGTCTCTTGTGAAATCAATTATTACTAATTCAAGAGGTCAAGGCACAATAACCCAAGGTTTAAACAATCTTCTAACAATGGGGTAAATAGCATAATCTAAATTGGATCAACCTAGGGATATTAGAAGTAATAGGAAAACAAAGAAATTTGATCATAAAGTCTTGACTTAGGAGCTCAGATTTTGTTTAGTTTAAATGTCCAACTAGGTGTATTGATAGATTTTTAATCATGAACCAAGCATGCAAAATAGAAATCAAGGATTTCAAGAAAATGTCTTCAAAAAGTGAGTAAGGGACAAAGCAAGCTTGTACATGAACAAGAATAATGTCATAGTATCAATCTAATCCCTACAACCACTACAATATATTTTCTCAAAATATTTTCCAACCATGCACATAGTCCTAGAAAAGAAAATTTGGCAGCACTATGGTTCTTAGTAACGTTCAACTCTACAACTTTTTTAATCTAGAGTGGGAAAAATCCAATCTTGATGCACCAGGGTTTTGACATATTCCGAGAATTTAATTAATTAGAGATATTGAGAAGATCTAATAGCCTAACAAAAGACTATACCTGTGAGGATTTCTCCCACAAGGACATTTATATAGTGGTTGCTACTACCACGCAAAAAATGGCTATTACCTCTTGAAGTACCATCCACATGGTTGACCCAATAAATGGAATATACACTATGGTTTAACCCCCTATAAGGAAAAAAAACTCACAAATTTGTACCACATGGGGACTTGGTTTGGATTCAAGTGTTCAAAGTTTTTGATGTGCCCAAAATGGAACATAGCATACTCCTCTAACCTCTTCACCTTACCCAAACATAGAAAATAAGATTCTTTGACATGATAATTTGAAATCACCTCACCAAATTTTTGGAAAATCCAACTGTAGACACTCAAAAATGGTTCACGTCTATGGTTTCATCAAAATGAAGCTCCATTTGACATATAGCACACCTTTTGAAAGAACAAGTCTTCACCTCATTCTAAATGGTCCTCATCTCAAATATTAGGTCTTCTTTCATTCATATCTTCATTCACCACCATGATCATGTTTTTTGATACACCAAATCATCTTCATCTTGCATTCCTACATTTCTGCATCATCCTACATTGTTTGTCAACCTTCTATGGCTTTCTACCTAGTCTAGCCTCAGCTTGACCTTTTTTTGACAAATTTTGACCAAATGTGACCATGTTTGACTTATTTCACTCATGTTATTACCTCTATCCACCATTTTGGGCACTCATACAAAGTTTCAGGTCATTCTAAGTCTAGTCGAGCTATTTTTGGCCCTCAGAGCCTTCTAGGGCAAAATCAACACTTTTAGAGCATACTTGGGCTTCCCAAGTGCACCATGGGTGAACTTGCTATTTTCATAGCACACTTGGACTTACCAAGTGTGCATTGGGCACACTTGGGTGCATTTTGGGTGCACTTGAGGTAGTAAGATACCCGAAGTTGCTCTCATAACCCATACGTTGCACTTCGAAGACCATAACTTTTGTGTTTCAAATCCAATTTATGAACTATCAATTGTGTTGGATTTGTATCTTCATTGTAAAAAAATGGAGCTGTAATTTTCATTATTTGGTCACTATCTTGAGTGGTAGCCCTTGAAAATACTCATAGGCCCTCAAATCAACATTACCTCATACTACTTCATCCCATTTTCTTATTCCACTAACTTTGATCTTTTGGCCAACCTGATTGTATCTCAATAGTGTCTATCATCATTCATATCCTCTTTCACATCAATTTCACATCATTTTTGAACCATTTCAACATCATAAAAAATCATATCAAATCAACACAAAATCACCCCAAATCAAGTTAAAATCATGTGGAATCAGTCTTAATTAACCTAAAACATGTCAAACATCCAAATATGTCATCATTTGTCTATTTCTAGGTATTGTTGTGGATTTCAATACCTTGGAAACCTATCAATCTATCAAATCTTATCAATCTGACCTTAGTACAATCATGGCCTTGTCAACAATTTAATAACATTGATAGTGTTCACTAATGTTATTATGATCCTATAGCATTTATAATTTTAGTTAAATATTACATATCTTTAGTTCATGTCATGTGTCCTTGGCATGTTATCAATTTCAATCGATCAATCAATTTGACCATGGATTTGAACTATCCATCATCATTCTAGTCAATCTCTATTATCATCAAACTTCATTAAAGGATTATGTTGAATTTATTTAATCAATCTAGCCAATCATCTACTAATTCTTCCTATAGGATTAAACAACCCATAATTTAATCCTATGTCATTTCACTAATTATTCTTCCTAACTAACTTCCTCAATTAATTAATTTTATTAATTAATTGGTTCATCATTCACAAACCATGGAAATTCTCAATTTCGTAAGTTCTATTTTCCTCCATTAATTCCATTTTTTACTAATTTCTATTTGTGTAGAATAAGGGATGTTTAATTCAAATATTCTACGTAATATTGACATCATCATGACACATGGGCATCACACCTCATGGATTCTCCATTGACACTTGTATAAGATATGTTGTAATAAAATATTCAATTTCTCTTAAATACAACCATATTGGGTTTCCATTGTCATATATTCTTGGCTTTAAGTCAGTTTGAGGTGTCATATGATGTGTCATAGATTCTCTTCCATCTTTACCCAATTTTGACTTCCAAGTGTCATAAAATCCTACATTTGGCATCTTGTGTCATATGCATCATGAATTCTCCAAGGAATCTCTTGCCATGTCATATATCCATGGTGACAATTCCAATGCTCTCATCCTCCGTGTTGATTATAAAATGAGCATTCTTTCTCTCATTTCTAGTCTCTAGTTTTTGGATTTTTCACTCTTGCTCTCACACCAAAATCAAATCTTCTAGTATTCTCATAGCACCATCATTATCCTAGGATTTTTCTTCCAAATTGTGTACACTATAGGCAATTGGAGCTACATCACATGGAGAAGAAAGAAGGACATGGGAGCTACAAGTGAAAGAGGGAGTTTTAAATTTGTTTTTTTCTTTTGATTCATTTGGCTTTCATGGTAGACTAGAGGGTGTTAATATATGATTATTGAGTTTTTTATTTTCTCATAGTATGTTAGAAATTAGCCTATTTTTTGGTCCTACATTTGGTGAACTAACATGAACATGCTTATCTAACTTGGGTTTTCTTGTTTTGTGCTTGTAGGTGCAAGGAAGGAGCTCACTTGGAAGGGTATAACAACTATCTACACTTCCTTATCACATCTAGATTAATTACAAGGTCTAGTAATATGGTTACATGCTTTCATTTTATACAGTTTTTCAACTTTCTATTCTAGGGTGCACTCTACTCTTTCAAGGTGCACTTGGGACCCCTAGAAGGTAGTTTTAGGGCCCTAGGAGCCACCATAACCCCTTTCTGTTGTTCCCAAGTCACCAATTATCCTTATAACTTACTAACTACATCCTTCTATGCCCTAACTACACCATGGGCATAGTTTTCACTATCTAGGCATACTTGGGAGTATAGGTTTCAAAATTTTCAGTTTCTGGGTCCTATTTAGGCACCATTTCCCCACAACTTTCCACTGAGTTCCCAATTGCACCCAAAAATAACCTACTGCACCCTTTTGGACCCTAAGTGCACTATGGTCATAGGTGGCACTTTTTGAGTGCACTTGGGTGCATTCTTAGCCATTTTGGCATTCTAGGGCATAGTCTACTCTGTTAAAGTGCACTTGGCTCACAAAAAGCACACACATAACTTAGAATCTACATCTAAGGTTTCCATTTTCTTCTAGGACATTGCTTAGATGCTTTTTTATTATTGATGGTCCTTTTACAGCATGTGGTAACCATTGGATGAAGACTAATCATTGAAAACTACTAATTCTTGTTTGTAGGACATTGTCAAAGACCTTGTGTGTTTGTCAAAGCCATGTGTGTGGATTTCTTAGATTAAATAACACTTCATTTGGTGATTAAAATGAACTTTTCATTTTCTACTTGGCATGTCTACAGTGTTTAAAACTGTAGAGGATACATGGACATATCCTCTCCCCTCACCACTCATGGATCTTAGGTATAAGAGAAATCCATTTGACTTCTATAGGAAGCCTACTTTGGACCAAAAGACTCAATATTGGGTATGCTAGGGGACAACTTTAGAGTGGTAATAGGCCAAAATCTAGTTCAACATTCCAACTACTGTATAAAACTCAATTATAGTGAAAGCCATGTCAACGATATTTCTAAGTGATAGCTCTCCTCCAGTACCCTTATGGTGCATCAAACCCTAGTTCTCAGGGTTGGGAGACCTTCTGAGGAAGTTTATCATTAACTTGCTGAATATAATGCCCTTACTAAAAACCATATTTTAGTGTCTAAAATTCTTTCTATCCACTATCTCAAGGGGTCAACCATGCCCATGAAGACATCCTACATTTGTACGGTCCTTAGTAGAGACAACAATCCCTTGGGAAGTCATACCCCTTGGGAAGTAGATCTTCATAGCTTCAAGAAGTGAGTGCACTATAAGGGAGAGCCTATGGTGCCTAGATCCTAGGTTTTATACTCTAGATAAGCACATATGAACTTTGGTTCAAGTACGAATGCAATGGATATAGTCATAAACCCTAGGCTGTGGTGTGTTTGTTCACTTTTAAACAACAATTATTCTTGTCTTAATGTGTCTTGCATGCGTGTAAATCATTAATCAAGATTAAAGAAAACATTCAAATTTACACCTTGTCAAAACATCAAACACTATCAAAATGTTGCAACTCTTGTCAAAACTTTTTAAACTTTTCTCCAATACATTCAAGGCTTATAAAATATTGCAACTTATGATCTTAAATGTGCTTGGCGTAGCATAGGTTTCATCCTTGTGTAGAACCCACTTGCATTCACCATAGTTTAGGCCTCATAATTTCATACTATAAGGTTCATATTGCATCTTTTATTCCTCACTTAGTATACCTCATCTTTCAATTTTCATTCATTAGGGTTTAGTGTGCATCCCTTAGTTCTTACATTTCAACCTTCAAATTTGCACTTTGCATTGTCCATCTTACATCTTTGCATACCCAACCCTCATCTTGAGCACTTTAACCATTATTTTAGGTGTCATAAATGTCATTTTAAACCTTCATTCTAGTCTTAGCATTTTCCTCTACTATCTAGCTCATTGCGACATCAATCTAGAAAGCATAGCACCTAAAATTGCCTTAGTTTCAGCCCAGCTTCCCAACTGCGCTCTAAAACTACCAACTGTGCCCAAATTAGACCCAACTACACTATATTTGTATTTGGTACTATCTAAGAACACATGGTAGTCTAGGAACCTAGTTTGGGCTTCTAGACAACATTTTGAGGCTTCAAAGGTGTTCATAGGTACCTAGATAGGTCCCCTTGCATTAGCATGCCCTAATCTACATTTTGCATCCCATAATCTTCTTTGTCTTCACTTAGGACACCATTCCCTAAATTATAACTTTTATTTTACATCTGCTAATCCATCATAACATCAACCCCAACATCCTAGATTCCTGGCATGATAATCAAGGGATTCCAAACATACCCCCTTTGGAGGAAAATCCATAAAGTGCACCTTTGCTCCTAACTCTACCAAGTGTTATGACATCAAATTTTATGGAGCATCCCACAAGTACACCATGTGAAAAATCAACTAAATTAATCCCTATTAATGCACAAAGGAAATTTTGTATTGATATTACACCTGTTCCCAAAAGGAATGCACCTCATTGTCCAATCAATATAATGTCTCAAGGAGAAACCTCTAACATACAAAGGTGCAAAAGCAACAATACCAACATAATGATCAATTATCACTGACATAACCAACTACCCTGACAACATCAACCTACAATAGTCCAAGGATTTACTATTTCCAACATACATTCAACATATCAATAGCAACATCGACCACAAAAATAACAACATCAAGTATTGCAAGGATCCAACGTCCCTAACACACAATCCAACATAAACCCACTTGACTTCCATGAAATGTATCAACAACAATTCCAAAAAAATAAATCCATATTTGCTAAACAACAAGAGCAACTCAAACAATAGTTGGAATACAAAAGATGCCTTCAGCAGCAAATTGCATACTAGCAACATTTGTTACAACAACATGTGCCACAACAACCTCAATAGATACCTCTACAACAACAATCACATACAACCAACAGAGGTATCCCAACAAAAACCACAACAAATGGCATGAAAAAAATACATGGTGCATCAATTGAAGTCAATACTACATTAAGTGCCACATTAAATGCCATAGCAAGTACTACTAACATACCTCTACCACCTAGTGACACATCACCAGACTCATTAGACACAAAAATGTTAGAATTGAGTAGATAGAGTTCTTTCCATAGAAAATGATCTGCTCATATACACAAAAGACTTGAATGGAAAGCTATCATTTAAAACCCTAATGAAGGGCTATTGCAATAGTTCAAAAAACTTTCCAAACAAGTCAAGGCATTGGGAGTCCAAAAGAAACAGGCTCTATATATGGAAAGGGACCTATGTCCTAATCCATTTGATAAAATTTTGTATATGCCTCCATTCCCAAAACACTTTGAGGCTCCAAGATTTGAAAAATACTAAGAAAAATGCAACCCTATTGATCACATTTGAGAATTCTATGCCTCTTGTAGTTAATTCGGTGATGAGCCCACTTACCTGATGAGGTTGTTCCCTCATTCTCTAGGTGGGCATGCACTTGAATGGTACTCCAAACTTCCTAGTACTATAAAATTTTGGTTGAAACTCATAGACAAGTTCATCTCTCACTTTCCCTTTAACATTATGAATGAGGTGACACTTTTTGATTTGTGCACAACTAAACAAAAGAAAGGAGAACCATTCATTACATTCCTACTTCACTAAAGAAGCTTAGTCAATCAATGCTCACTAGACATTCCTAAAGAACAAGTTAACTTGTGCATTGAAACCTTAGTCCCTAACTTAATGTATGAACTAAAAAATAAAAGTCCAAGCACCATTTCTAAATTGATGAATAAAGGGGCTAGTATTGAAGATGCTCTTATTTGTAAGGGAATCCTCAAGACGAACAAGGAAAACAAAAACACCAGCTTGTCTAAGGGCAAGGAAAAATTTTTCTCCAAAAACAAGAATGTGACTAATGATGGCATTGTGGATGCATGTAAAATTAGCATGACACAACCTCAACTAACTTTGAAAGGTGCAAACCCTACAAATTCACAAGCTCCCAATCAAATATCACCTCCACAATAGAAAACTAACTTCCACATAGGATGGACCTCGAAGACATCCTAGAAAAAAAGATAGAAAATTCACACCATTGGGGAAAACTCTTGAAATTTCACTTCAACAATTACTAAGTAATAACTTCCTATAGTTACTGCCAATCAAAGTAAGCCACTAACTAAAGCTTCTTGGTGTGATGACAAATTTTTTTGTGATTACCATTGCAAAAAAAGATGTAAGACTTAATTATGCTTCCAACTAAAGCATGCAATACAAGACCTCATTGATGATGGTGTAATCATAGTTGATCTATCACTGCTAGCCTCCAACTCTGATCACACCATCTTCAAAGATCCTTTGGGTAATCACAACAAAGAGAAACCCTCTAGTTCAAACTCTAACTCACAAGTTAATGTGAAATACACATACATTGGATATGACTACACCATTAATTGTTTCAATGAGTCAAATTGCCACATATCCACATTCACCTTAAAGGTTGAAGACCCTCATTGTGCTATCACCACATGCCACACCAAGATCACTTTACCTAGAGCCCGATCTAGACCTACTACTTCTACTAGAACTGCACCCCACAGTAGACCTCCTACTCCTACTTCATTTGATTGTAGCCTTGTTGAATAGCTCAGCAAGACCCCTACACAAATATCCATCTTGGACCTACTATGTGCATTTCCCCAACATAAGAAGATCTTAGATCAAGCCCTTAGAGAGTTAGTAGTCATAGATAACATTGATGTTGCCTAGTTCCAAGCCATGGTGGGGAACTTATTTGCATCACAACATAACACCTTTTCCCATCGAGATATTCCTAAAGATAGAACAAACCATAATGATCCCCTTCACCTTGAAGTCTTTTTCCACAATGTTAAAGTTAGACGTGTGTTGATAGATGGAGGAGCAAGACTAAATATATATACACTTAAAGTAGTCAAAGGTTTAGGTTATTCTAAAAATGATGTGGATCCCTATCGAAGGATCACAATAAAAACCTATGATGATGGTGAACACTTCTTTATAGGGGTCATCATCTTACCTATTAGAGTTGGTCCAGCTACTAAGAACACTTTATTCCAAGTTCTAGATACAGAAATGACTATAACATGATACTAGGCCACTCATGGATCCATGCTATGAAAGTAGTTTCTTCTACATACCGCTAGTGCTTAAAATTCTCTTATAATAATGTAGAGGTCACCATTCCAAGTGATCTAGATCCATTCCAATTTAGTGCTAATCTTAGAGGAACCACTATATACTAGGTCCCAATAAACCATGTAGCAAATCCACTCGAGTCTACCAAGTATGTTGATCCTTCCACAGTTACACCCATATTCAAAGGAAAGCTCAAAATCACAAACCAAGGTTGTGGTGAGTACTCCATGTCACATGCCTTTCACATTGGGAAACTTCATTTATCTCCCAAGTCATATGGTAAACCTTAGCTTATACAAAACAAGCCTAAGATTGCATTTCAAAAGAAACCTTCTATGGCTTTCATTAGTGGAGGAAAACTAAATGAAGGACATGTCTATGAAAATACCTCTACATGGATTGAAAAGGCTAAAGAAAAGCAATAACTTACTTCTATATCCCCTAACAAGTACGGACCTAGATTCACCATCATGTAGAAAAAGGGATATGATAGATGTAGTGGTTTGGGACCTCAAAAGCAAGGCATTGTTTAACCCATCGCTACATCAAGATGACCTTGTAGCTTGGGACTTGGATTCAACCCATTTGTTTTGGACCTTCCTACTACTAAATCATCCTCATTTAAGGATGTGAATGCTTCAAATGATAACAAGGCATCTAAGAATGCCCAACCTGAATCCACCCAATCTATATCCAACATTGATGATCCCGATACCTCCCTCAGTCTTGATCATATGTTTGCTAACCCCAATAGCATACCTATGGAAGATAAATATGTAAATCCCCCTATCCCTCCAACCAATTCTTCACCTTGGATCAAAAAATTCTAGGATCCAAGCCCTCCTACTTCTAAACTTGATCTTGATGATATCATTGAAGTAGATATCCATACATATGCCTTTGACCAAAGCTTATTCAACACCAATGATGGAATTTCCCTAGTTTTTCTTGAACTTATTGACTGGGATGAACAAGGACAACCAACATTTGACCAATTTGAAAATTATGATGCCATTGCATAATTATTTGAGCTCCACAAATAATTACCACAAGGAAATTACAAGTATAGATTTTCCATTGGTGTGAATATCATGACATATTTCAATGAGTCAACTCCATCTTCCAGTTGCAAAATTGAGAAAATAACAAAAAAAGATAAAATTGGGTCTCTTTGTGAAAACATAAAGGGACCATTAGACCATGAAAAAGTAAAAATAAAGGATGTATTAGAGGGTGAAAACCTCTTTGAGGCACCCAAGGATGGAAGATTGGACACACCCCCATTGAAGGAAAGATCAACATTACTTTTAGAAATGACAAAAGAGATTAATCTGGGAACTCCTAACAACCCCAAGGTTATACACTTTGTAGCCTCATTATCACCTGAGGAAAAGGATGAATTTTTTAGATTCTTTCTAGAGAGGCAAATCAACTTTTCATGGTCTAATGTGGAGATGCTTAGATTAGATCCTGAACTAGTCCTTCATCACTTACCACTAAAACCAAGAGTGAAACTAGTAAAGAAAAAGTTGAGAAAAATGCATCCTCAAGTTGCCCTCCTTGTCAAAGTTGAATTGAAGAAATTATTGGATGTTGGCTTCATAAGACTCATTGATTATGTAGATTGGATTTTTAGTCTAGTACTAGTAAGCAAACACTTTGGGGGCATCAGGATACGCACTAACTTCCATGATCTTAACAAGGCATGTCCTAATGATGATTTTCCTTTACAAAATATAGATATAATTGTAGACATGACAATTGGGTATGAGATTTTATCATTGATGGATGGCTTATCTAGCTACAATTAGATAAGAGTAGCCCCTAAAGATCAACACAAAACAACTTTTACATGGCCTTGGGGAACATAATTTTGGAATGTTATGGCATTTGGTGTTAAAAATGATGGGGAAACATATCAAACATCAATGACTACCATCTTCCATGATTTCATGAACATCCTAATCGAAGACTATGTTGATGACTTAATTTGCAAATCCTATAAAAGAAAAGATCATTTGGGCATCCTAGATCAAATATTCAATAGAATGGAAAGCTATAAGCTCCATCTAAATCCAAAAAAGTTTGTATTCAGGGTTGTTTTGTGAAAGCTCTTAGGATAAATTGTTTCTCAATGAGGCATCAAAGTGGATCTTGAGAAAGTAAACACAATACTTAGCATGCCCCCTCCAACAAATCTAAAATCCTTAAGAGGACTACAAGGAAGATTATAGTCTATCCTTAGATTCATTACACAACTAGCAGATAAATGTCACTCCTTTCAACACCTCTTACATAAGGGAGTATCCTTTCAATGGAATAAGTAGTTTCAAGAATCTTTCCAATAGCTCAAGGATTATCTTCTACATCCACCTATTTTAATGGCTCCTATTCTAGGCAAGCCATTCATCCTATACATATATGCTATAGATACAGTGTTAGGATCTCTCTTAGCAAAAAATGATGAACAAGGAAGATAGCAAGCCATATATTAAATTAGTAGAACACTTGTGGGCTATGAACTAAATTATTGACTCATTGAATGAGCTTTCCTTGATGTTGTCTTTGTAGCCCAAAAGTTGAGACATTACATGCTCCATTAGAAACCAATGCTCATCTCTATGATTGACCCACTGAAGTATCTCCTAAGTAGGGCCACTCTCACAGGATGCTTAGCCAAATTGGTTATGTTCCTCAATGAATTTGACATAGAATATCTAGACAAAAAGGAAATCAAAGGGAAATTGATAGAAAATCAATTAGTAGAAGCACCTATGATAGATGATCATCCGATGTTGATAGACTTTCTAGATGAAGCCATATTTAACATGGATATAGCTAATGAATGGAAGATTTACTTTGATGGATCACATACATGAAATGGTTTAGGAGATGGCATTATGTTTATCACTCCTTAAGGAGACATAATCGCCAAGTCATATAGGATAGCATTCCATTTTACAAACAACATAGCAGAATATGAGGCATTAATCAAAAGACTCAAGATAGCTATTCAATGGAACATTCAATATTTACAAGTTTTTGGTGACTCCCAGTTAGTCATCCACCAAGTAAACGATTACTATGAAACCAAAGATGATAAGTTAATGCCATACAAGTAGATGGCAGACTTGCTTAAGTCTAAATTTGTCACTATCTCTTTTCGTTAGCTACCAAGAATACACAACAAGAAAGTTAATGCTATGGATATCATTGCTTCTATGATTGATATGCCTCAAAATGTGGAACATTGTGAATTCCTTGTGGAGAAACTTTTGATTCCAGCATTCGAGTTCCCTCAATATGAGTTTTTTTGTGAACTTTTTGGTTCCAATTATCTCTACTATTAGGACATTTACAATTACCTACACACCCAATCCTACCACCCAACTTATCCAAAAATTATTTTTGAGCCTTTATCTATCAAGCTTCTAGATAAATCATCATTGGTGACACCCTTTACAAGAGATCCTTTGACCAAACCCTTCTCAGATGCCTTGGCTTACAAGAAGATGAAACTTCCTTACATAAGGTTCACGAAAGTATATGTGGATGTCATTTCAATGGTATGAGTCTAGCTAAGAAACTTGTTAGAGCTAGATACTATTGGCCAACCATGGAACAAGATGCCCATGATTTTTCTAAAACATGTCATGAGTGTTGGATGTATATCAATTTGATCCATGCGCTAGCATAAGAATTGTAGCTAGTCATATTGCCATGGTCCTTTTCACAATGGGCATTTAATCTTATTGGAGCTATTTTTCCTCCATCCTCTGATGGTCATAAGTTCATTATAAACAAAATATTTTACTAAGTGGGTTGAAGCTATCCCTTTGACCTTCATCAATGGCAAGCACATTTCAAGGATTATTCTAAACTACATCATATATCGGTATGGAGTTCCCTTAGCTATTATTACTAACCATGGTAGTTCATTTCAAAATATAGATGTAGATAAGCTCTACAAGAAGTACAAAATATACCATGGATATTCTAGTATTTACCATCCATAGGGCGATGGCCAAGCAAAAGCATCTAATAAGACCATTGTTAAGATTCTCCAAAAGATTGTTAATGATTCTGGTTGAGACTGACACCTACAACTAAATCTAGCTCTTTGGGCCTATTAAAAAAATGTGCATGCTCCTACTGGTTCAACAACATACTCTCTTGTCTATGGCACTAAGGCCATACTTCCCATTGAAGTTGAAATTCCATCATTGAGAGTGTCCCTACAAGATGTTGTTGATGATGAAAACTACTGAATATCTAGACTCCATGAGCTGGAAATGCTTAATGAATAGATATGAGCTATCTTGACACATTTGCAAGCTTACAAAAATTAACTCAAACAAACCTATAACAAGAAAGTATGAGGTTTTCATTTTGAGATCGGTGATCTAGTCCTAAAGATGAACTACAAGACTCAACAATATAGAGAAAAACAAGGCAAATTTTAACCAAATTGGGAAGGACCTTATGTAGTTACTACATTAATTGGGTCTAGAGTATATCATCTTGTGATTCCAAAGGGAAAATTACTACCCATGTCTATCAATAGCATGCATCTTCACAAATACTACAAATGATTCTATCTAAAAGTCTTGAAAAAATATCAAAAAAATGGCAAAAAGTCCTAGAAAAAAAGAAAAGAAAAAAGTGACAAAAAGTCAAGAAAAATGGATGCCTCGATGAAAACTAGGCAAATAGGCATCTTGGCATGAAAATTTGAGTCAAGAGAAAAACTCTGTCCAAAAGTGAAAACCTAGCAAATAGATGCTTTGGACAAGTACCATGGTGAAAACCTGGCAAATAGGCACCATGTGTAATCAATCATTGCTCCTCCATCTATTAGGATTCCATCTAGTTTTTTCCCCTTTTTCATTCCTGAATCATATCCTTCGTATTGCAAGACATCCCTACTCCTTGATCATGTCTCATGAACTAGTTAATGTCTATTGTTATCTTACCTAAAGTATCACCAGTCTGTACATACTCTGTCATTGGCCTTTGTACATAGTTTGTGTCTTGTTTGGGGGCATATTACCTACATGGTGCATAAGTTTGAACTTGGAATGGGGCAATATCCCTAAGCACTTTTTATCCATTGGACTTATCACACAATGGATTGGAGTTAACACTTCTATATGCTTTTATGATCCTAAAGAAATCCTACAAATTCAAATACGATCCTAAAAAAATCCTAAAAATTCAAATACGATCCTAAAAAATCCTAAAAATTTAAATATGATCTTGAAAAAATCCTCAACATTCAAATATGATCCTAAAAAAATTATAAAAACCATAAAATGTCTTGAACAAATCAATAATAAATCGTAAAATGTCCTAAAGAAATCAGTAGCACAAAAACATCAAATATCCTCAAAAACCCTAAAAATCACAAAACCCATCAAAAATTTGTAATAAACCTTGTCAATAGTTATCATGGATAATCACCCCTTTTGTGTGAACATTTGCACTGAAACTCAAAGCACTGCACTTCAATGACAATCACACTATCTAAGTAATGTGAACCAATAATTAATCCAACATGTCACCATGAACCTATCAACTAAATCAATAATCATAACCATCACATGATCAACCTATCAAACACTATTTGAAGATGTCAAAGACTAAAATTTAAGTAATAATGGACAAGAGTAGCTATTGGCTCACATTGTTTAGTAATTGATTAATTTTTTTCTTTATTTTTCTTTGATCATGATCCTATGCTACTCAATGATATCAACTGATCTATGAGAGTGGCTGAGATGGTTCATGGTCATCTTTTTTTTTTGTCTATTAACATGTACCTTTGAGAGTCTAGGGCATGTATATATGCCTTAGGAAGGACAAGGTTATTTTCTATCTACATCATGCTTGTTTATGCAAAAAGTTTGTGTTTTGTACCCTGGCCATTTATGCCATGATGTGTTGCATTCCATTTGCCATATCAAAATAAAGCTCCATTTGACATATAGTGCACTTTACAAAATAAAAAGTCTTCCCATCATACTAACTATTCCTCATCTCATCTCCTCCATCTTCTGTGTCTTCTTCATCTGCTAACTTGCATCTCGTTATCGGCAATTTGACCTAACATATGCATATCTCAGTCAATTTCTTGAGGGGGCACCCATATATATATCATTCTTACTGGGGCATGTTGTTACGACTTTCTCAATAGTGTTCTTTGACACAATGCTCCAAATCACATTGTATCAAAGAGGGGCAAAATATAGACACTCACAAATGGTTCACATCTACGATTTCATCAAAATGAAGCTCCATTTGACATATAGTACACCTTTTGAAAGAAAAAGTCTTCACCTCATTCTAAATGGTACTCATCTCACCTTGTAGGTCTTCTTTCATTCATATATTGATTGACCAACATGATCATGTGTTCTGATACACCAAGTCATCTTCAGCTTGCATTCCTACATTCCTGCATCATCCTAAACTATCTATCAACCTTCTAGGACTTTCCACCTAGTCCAACCTTAATCTAACCTTTTTTTGACCAAGTTTGACCAAATGTGACCATTTTTGACTGATTTCACTCATGTTCTAACCTTTTTCCACCATTTTGGGCACTCACACAAAGTTTTAGGTTATTATGAGTCTAGTTGGGCTATTTTTAGCCCCTAGAGCTTTGTAGGGCATAGTCGACACTTTTAGACCACACTTGGGCTTCCCAAGTGCACCATGGGTGCACTTGGTACTATCATAGCACACTTGGACTTACCAAGTGTGCACTAGGCACACTTGTGTGCATTTTGGGTGCACTTGGGGTAGTAAGATGCCCGAAGCTACTCTCATAACCCCTATTTTAAACTCTGGAGGCTATAACTTTTTCATTTCAACTCTAATTTACAAACTATCAGTTGTGTTGGATTCATATCTTCATTTTGAAAAAATTGAGCTATCATTTTCATTATTTTGTCATTATATTAAGTGATAACCCTTGAAAATACTCTTATGCCTCTGAATCAACATCACTTCTTCATACTAATTCATCCTATTTTCTCATTCCACTAATTCAATCTCCATTATCATCACACTTCATCAAACGATTATGTTGAATTTATTTAATCAAGCTTGCCAATCATCTACTAACTCTTCCTATATGATTAAGCAACCCATAATTTAATCCTATGTCATTTCACTAATTATTCTTCCTAACTAACTTCCTCAATTAATTAATTGGTTCATCATTCACAAACCATGGAAATTCTCAATTTCCTAAGTTCCATTTTCCTCCATTAACTCCATTTTTTACTAATTTCTATTTGTGTGTAAGGGATCTTTAATTCAAATATTCTACATAATATTGACATCATCATGACACATGGTCATGATGCCTCATGGATTCTCCATTGAAACTTGGATAAGATATTTCATAATCCAATATTCTTATTCTCTTATGCACATCCATATTTGGCTTCCATTGTCATAGATTCTTGACTTTAAGTGGGTTTGAGGTGTCATATGATGCGTCATAGATTCTCTTCCATCTTTAGCCAAGTTTGACTTCCAAGCATCATACAATCCTACATTTGTCATCTTGTGTCATATGTGTCATGGATTCTCCATGGAATCTCTTGCCATGCCACATATCCAAGGTGACCATTCCAATGCTCTCATCCTCCATGTTGATTATAAAATGAGCATTCTTTCTCTCATTTCGGTCCCTAGTTTTTGGATTTTTCACTCTTTCTCTCACACTAAAATCACATCTAAATGGGCTCAAATTTCCCATGTTTACCTTTATCTTCTAATTTTGCATTTCACATTAAGACAAGATCATCAGATTCAAATTTTTTAACCATTACCTTCTTGTCATATAAATGTTTAGTTTGTAATTGCAATTTCATGTTTTTGATAGAGGCTTCTTTCCTTTTTTCAGCTAATCAAATTAATTGATTAATCCTTTCATGCATGTCATCAAAAATATCATCATCATACATTTGAATATAACTATACAAGCCCATCAATTAGTTCTGAGGCATTCTAGCCTGAATTCCATATGCAAGGTCAAAAGGTGATACACCTATTGTCTTCTTTACTATCACTCTATTAGCCCAAATAGCTAATTGCAACTTTGAATCCCAAGCCTTTTTATTGTTATACAAGGTCCTCTTTATGATCTTTAACAAACTCTTATTTGTAGATTATGCTTATCCATTCTCTTGTGGATGATAAAGTGATGAAATTGATCTAGTGATACCATATGTTTCACAAAAATTGATAAATTCCTCAAATCTAAAGCACATACCATTGTTAGTTACTATTCTTTGAGGACATCCAAACCTTGTGATGATATTATTGAGTAGGAAGTTATTTACCACTTTGCTGGTAGAATTCCTACTGGGGATTCCCTTCACCCACTTTGTAAAATAATTAGTTGCAACTAAGATCCAAGAGAAATCACTACTAGAAATTGGTGAAATTTAACCTATAAAATCCATTCCCCATTGTTCAAAGGGTGCTTGAACCTTGATTTATTTTAAAGGTGTGTTCCCAAAACATCTTAATTTCCCTACAAATCTTTGGCCTGATTCACACTTCCTAACTAGGACCTGAGCATCTTTAAACAAGCTAGGCCACTAGAAGCCTGCCCTCATAACCTTATGGGTAGTAGTCTTTGCCATGTAGTGTCCTCCACATATCCTTGAGTGCATTTCATTCAAAATCCTCTCGGCTTTCTATTGATCAATGCATTTGAGCAATACTGCCTCAAAGTTTCGCCACCACAAACCTTTATTTATTAGAATATATCTTACTGCATGCAATTTTATAGTTTTCTTTTGATTTTCTATTAAGTTAGGTGGAGATTACATATGTTGCAAATAATATATTATATCTTTGTACCAAGCACATTGATCCATATCACATATTCCAAGACTAGTGTTTTGATCTTCAATATTTATTTGATTAGGATCTAAATTTGTCTCCAACATGAGCTTTTCTAATCCTTGACCCCTTACCAACTTGGTAATCTATATATCTATATTAAATTCTTGGATTTTGTTAATCCATCTACATCTCCTACCAGATACTTCTTGTTGAGAGAAAATATCCTCTACTGTTGCATTTGGCACAAAAGCTATGACATAGCACCTACTAGGAAACATTTAAAAGCCTTAGCAACTTTAACTAGAGCATATGACTACTTCTCATTTAAATCATATTTTAGTTCTATAGGTCATAGGGATCTACTAAAAAATTCTATAGGCTGTTCATGTCCATTTTCATTTTTCTGAAGTAAAACTGCTACAATAGTATGAAAAGATACAAAAGAAAAAATATTCATAGGCTTTTCATAATTAGGGGTTCTCAGTACTAGAGAATTCCTGATAGCATTTTTTATTTCTTGGAATGCAACAATAGACTCATCTTCCCAACTAATTGTAGCTCCTTTTTTGAGTATTTTTGAAATTGGCCTACTGACTTTAGCAAACTTAGTTACAAATCTCCTCAAGAAATTAACTTTCCCAAATAAAGACTATATACCTTTGACACTTTTTGGCCTTAGTACCTTTTCAATTGCTACTACCCTCTTAGGGTCAATCTTTACCCCTTTTTTGAAAACTATATGTCCTAAAAGCTTCCCTTGTATGACCCCAAAAGTACACTTTATTGGGTTTAAAGATACACCATATTCCAAAGCCTTGATAAAAATCTTTTCAAGATTCCTATAGTGGTCTTCAGCTTTCTTAGAATAAGCAATCAATTCATCTTGATATAGCACCATGAATTTTTTAATATATTTTTTGAAAGCTACATCCACAGCTCTTTGGAAAGTTGCCCCTACATTTATGAGATTGAAAAGCATTCTCACATAAACGTAAGTTCCCCATGGAGTGGTAAAAGCTATCTTGAACTGTTGTTTTTCATCAACAAGAACCTATTTATATCCTAAAAAACCATCCATCATGGACATTAATTCTAAACCAGTTACTTGTTGTAGCATAGCCTCCATATTAGGCAATCCATAATTATCCTTTAAAGATGCAATGTTTACGTTTCTAAAATTGACATAGAGCCTAATGTGACCATTGTTTTTTTTGATAGGTACAAGATTAGACATCCATAAAGAATGCCTAATTGGCTTAATTATCCCCCCATCCCTAAGCTTCAATAATTCTTCCTGCATCTTAGGAGCTAGAGTAGGATTTATAGGTCTTCGCTTCTATCTAAAATGTTTCACATCTTCTTTAAGAGGTATAAAATATTGGAACAAATCTTGTCTGTAAGCCTTGAGGTCATCATAAGACCATGCAAAAACATGTCTAAATTTTCTTAACAAATACATCAAATACTTTCTAATCTCAAGGGTTAAGGTCTTACAATTGTATACTTTCTTTGGGGAATCAACTATGCCTAGATTGATTTCTTCTAATTCTTGTGGTCTGTTATCTTGTGCATTTGAATGCACACTATCCTAATTATCAAAATCAATTTCCAATGCAACCAAACCTTTAGGTACCTTGTTATTTTAATTGCAAGATTTACTGGCCAAAAATATTTTCTTTTCCATCAACTATTTCTACCCAAGCACTACAATCAAGTTCCTATCCATGATACTTATCCTCATTGAGTAGAAAATTTAGAATGTCTTTGTCATCCTCAAAAGCTTGCCAATGTGTACATTATTTGGGATTGAGGTCCTATTTTTTACTTCTATAGTAGATGCACCAAAAAATGATATATCATCAGGATTTATAGCCACATTTGTCAATAGATCAGCCATTTTATTATTACTCTTGTCTTTCCATATTATTCCAAAGGCATCAAAAGTTTCAATCATATTCCAAACAACATTCCTATATTTCTTCAATCTCTTTTTTATATATATGTATACCCCTCTAACCCAAGAGATAATCAATTCAAAGTCACCAATAACATGTATTTTCTTGATTCCATGGTGTGCTAAAACTTTCAATCCTAACAACAAAGCCTCATATTTTGCAAAATTATTGGTACATGCAAAATTGAGAGAAAAGGAACCTAAATATATTTTTATCTAGGGAGACAAAAACAATTCCTGCTCTTGATCCTTCCTTTGAACTTTCTCCATCAAAGTACATGTTCCACAAATTTGGACAATCCAAGCAACATGATACCTTTTGTTCAATTAGTACTGGAAATTTTTCACCTTCTTGGATGATCAATTCAGCTTTGAATGCATTCACATCTATGTCTAGGAAACAAGTTGTATCCATGTCAATAGTTTCCTCAAAGATATAAGTTACTCCCGGTTCTCTATTGACCTTGATAGCCTTTTCCCCTACTTTGAAAGTAGCATACGAAAAATCATATTGCATACTACCTCCCATTGCAGAACTCCACTTCCTTGAAAGAAACATCTCATAGTGAGGAGGAATATCTACTACAAGGACTGACGTAGTTAATTCTTCATTAGGATATGCAACAAGTCTGAAAGGTAAAGCATTAATAATACCTATGATAGGTACCTCTCTAGCATACATTGCCTTGCACCTACCTTGCCTAGTGTCATCTCCTAGACCAAGAGCTTCCACAACCTTAAAATCCATTATATTATTTGAAGCATCAAAGTCAATCATACAATTTTAAATTTTTTTTCCTTTTATGATCAAACTCAAGAAAAAAGGGTCAATATCTTGCAAGTATGCAACTGATGAATTGTCTAGTTACATTTGGGGTATTTGAGACATGACTCCATTCTCTTCTTTTTCTTTTTCTATAACTGGGATCTGTTGTGTAATTGTTGGTTCTTGTGTGACAACATTATTATCTTATATCTCTCCTAGCCAATATAGAGCCATTTTATTATGTTCCTTTATCCTAAACATTTTTGACAAAGGAACCTTGATAGTGATTTTTGATAGTATTGAAATCATATCAATTGGATCATAAGTAGTAGATTTAACATTAATATGTGTAGGTACAAGAGTTTGAAAGAAAAATGATTCCTTCTGCTTAACAACCTCAGATTTTGATCCTTTCTCTAATACAATGGGCTTTGTGACTTCAACTTCTTGGAAATGTAGCCTCTTTTTGGGTTCCCATTTCTTATTCTTGTTTTCCTTTACTTTAGAAGTTTAGGGAAGATTATTCTTATTTTCATGAGTAACCTTTGCAGTATTCTCCATGATAAAAATGCTTGTTGGCTCCATAGGTGCACCATTTACAACTCTATTTCTCAAATTGTAAGTACTTTGGACTTGTGCAACTAACCCTAAAGTAATCCTATTAATTTCCTCTTTGGAAAGTTTTCCCAAATCAATATGATAAGTTGCAACTAAAGTGTTACATATGACATTCTTATCTTGATTTTCACTATCAAAAAACACTTGTTGGTGATATGTGTGATACAAATATCTTTGGTTTATAACATCATGTTCAAATTCCTTAATATTTGATTCTCCATCACTATCACAAAGATGGATCATATTAAATGTAATATCCTCTTGATTTTCATCTTTTACATCTTCATCATTTTGCACTTGTTGATTTGTAGCAAAAGATTGAGCCACAACACAAAAATTAGGGGAATGAGGTAACTAATAAATGAGACACCAAGGGACATCTTTAGTCATATATATAGAGTTTCTTTACAAAGGGTCTAGTGTCCCTTTATCCATATTCCCCTATGTGGGACTAGGAACTGGCTTACCATCCTTCCACTAAGTAGTATAAGGATAATTTTGCATCCTAGGTTGCCTATTAAAATTGTTATTAAAAGGAACCTTCTCTACAACATTTGTTTTATTTTCTTGGTAAGTTGAAGGTCTTAATTTCTTTAGCAAACTTAAAACCTACCCCATTATATCATCCTCAGGTTTCTTTCCTATAATAGGCTTTTCATTATCTTTCTTACCTCTAGGATTGAACAACATAGGGTCATCCCTTTTTTAAAGTTTTCTAATAGCTCTTCTATTGTTTTCAATATTTACAGCCATTGTATAAGCATCCCTTAATTTTTTTGGATCTTTATCTCTAAGAACATAAGCCATCTTACTATCAAAAGCATTGAAGTAAGTAGTAAGACACACATCCTCATTTAATCTCATTACTTGGAATAACTTATACACACCCTTTTGAAATATGACATTGAAGTCAAAAGCTAATTCATTTGGATTCTTCTTGATGTTGTTGAAGTCAATCAAAATGAAACCAACATTAGTCTTATCACCATATTTCCCCTTGAATAATGTCTCAAGATCATTCCATGATTTGATACTGTCATTAGGCAATCTTTTGTACCAATCTCTAGCATCCTCAATCAGTGAATGAACAAAAAGTTTCATCACTACATCTTCATGTTCCACCTCATAGTCATTCAACATATCAATGAACTTTTTGAGATGCTCTTCACCTATAATAACATTATTTTGAGAGAACCTTGTAAATTTTTCTCTAAGGTCATTTGAAATAGGATGAGGAAAAATAGGGATACCCAAGAAAGACATCTTTCTATATTTCTCTATATAAACTGGTTTCCTTTGGGTAATTAGGATGGTTGAAGTACTTGCTCTAGTAATTTGACTTTGAAAAGGAAACTGAGTTTAATGAATATTTTGAACAAGGGGAATCTGGCCAGTGTTGGAATTAAAGATAAAGTAACTGAGAGGGGGGGTGAATCAATTACTTACAAAAATTAATCCACAAATCCTTTAGATGTCTTAATGATCTATTTACTGCTTTTACTCGGTCAACAACTACTATAACTTGATAAATTAAACTATTACAATTATGCATGTAACTGAAAATAAAGTGAACACAAGAGACACCAAATTTAACGTGAAAACCTAATATGGGAAAAATCACCGAGTAAGTAGTCACCAATTTTCACTCTTCTAAAGTGAGCCCTATTAGGAGCCAACCCTATTAAAGGTTATAATACATACTATTAGGTGTGACCTTGTTAGAGGATTTAATCACCTTGTTAGGAGTGGCCTTGCTATTGGTCTTTAGAACAATTCAACTGAACTCTCATCTTGTTAGAGGATTTACAAAATGGCTGTTAAACCAACTCTGTTAAGATATTTGAAATCACTGCTACAATGGTTAGAAAGCAACAATGAATTGACCTAAACAAGATGCAACTAAATTTGCTAGATACAAGTCTTTGTTCAGCATCATTAGATCCTCCTTGATCAGATATGACTCTACTACTCCTCAATGATCTCTGATCATTCTTCAAATTCACTTCCACAATAATCAGTCTTCATATCATATTAATTTCTCATGTCTCCATTCCATATTTTTTGAATTCACAACTTGACTTCTTACTTATAACATTTAGATTGTCAAATCAGCTCATTTACATGTTACATTTACCAATAAACCATTCAACGGCTGGCTATAGATATTATTCTTTAAACAAATAAATGTCCTTTACTGGCCAACCCTACTTGATAAATACTGCTTCCAAGAATTTCCAGAGTTAACCTTCTTGACTCGGTTAACATTATAATATCTTAAAATCCTTTGGATGCCGAGTTTACTCGGTAAGAACTACTTTTACCAAAATACCTTTGATGATCGAGTGAACTCAGTAAGAACTGTTTCTGTCATATTTTCTTCGATTACCGAGTGAGCTCAGTAAGAACTGCTTTTTTCATATTTTCTTCGATTACTGAGTGAATTCAATAAGAACTAAATTTCTTTGATTACCTTGAAGGCTTGGTAACCAACTATCTACTTGGTAGACACTACAATCTATCTTTACTAACCTTTTGGGCTCAGTAGACACTGTCTATTGCCTTGCTGACCTTCTGAGCTCAGTAGACACTGTCTATTGCCTTGCTGACCTTCTGAGCTCGGTAGACACTGTCTATTACCTTTCTGACCTTTTGAGCTTGGTAGACACTTTCTAATGACTGATATAACATTTGTGTGACATTAAAGACAACACACAATTGAACAATTGTATCAAACAATCTCCCTCTTTGGCATTGATGGCAACACAATATGTCATAGAAAAATGAAATTTGAAAACAATTCTTTTTAATGACAAAAATCCCTCTTACATATTATCTCTCCCTCTTACACAAAATCTTATTATTTGCAAATTTCAAAAGGATATGACAATATATATTCTCCCTCTTTGACAACACATGCCAAAGATAGCTCAAAAAAACTAAATAGAATTGTACCTGATGTACTGATTCATATGAAATGTCTTCATTGGTTTGCTACATCAACTGATAGATCTTCAATTCTATTCTTGTTGATGCATCACTAAAATTGTATTTTAGTGAGCTTTAGATAGGGGGATGACCCCTAATTTACCTCTTAGATACAAGAATGCATCCTTAGGTAAAGGCTTTGTGAATATGTCAGCAATTTGTTCCTTTGTATGCACATATTCCAATCTTATTTCCTTTTCTTGCACCAATTCTCTAACAAAGTGATACTTTATGGTGATATGTTTGTTTTTTGAATGCATCACTAGATTCTTGGAGATGTTAATTGCACTAGTGTTATCACAAAACATAAAAATGGTTCTATGATTTCTTGCTTCATATCTTTCAATAATTGTTTTAACCACACAATGTTTGAGCAATTTACTACTACTGCAACATATTTAGCTTCTATTGTGGATTGAGATGTATGATTCTACTTTTTACTTGTCCGAGAAACCAACCTTTTTATGAGAAAGAAAGCTCCTCCACTTGTTCTCTTTCTGTCATCAATATTTCCTGCTCAATCTGCATAAATAAACACCTTTAAATCTAGTTTTAATCCAAGTTTATACCATAATCCATAATCTTCAGTTCCTTTTAAGTATCTCACGATCTTTTTGATTGTCATCATGTGATTTTCTTTTGGTTTTGCTGAGAATCTTGCTACAATCCCTACTGCAAGGGAAATGTTTGGTCTTGTGTGCACTACATATTGCAACTTTCCAATCATAGATCTATACAGTGTCTAATCCACTTCCTTTGATTCATCATCCTTGGTGAGTTTTAATCCAGTACACATAGGAGTCCCAACTAGTTTGCAATCTTCCATACCGAACTTTTTCAGTATCTCCTTGATGTATTTAGATTGAGTGATATAGATGCCATTCTTGTTTTGTTGAATTTTAAGACCAACAAAAATTTTTATTTCACCAAACATTGACATTTCAAATTCCTTGTTCATTTTTTCTAAAAATTCTTTGCAAAGATTATCGTTTCCTATGAACAAAGTATCATCTACAAATATTTCTACCAAAACAATCTTATTATCTAGTCCTTCCTTTATCTACAAACTGTTATTGTCTTTAATTCTTTGAAAAATAATCTGAATAAGATAGTTATGCAATCTTTCATACCATGCTCTAGGGGCTTGTTTCAGACCATGTCCTTCTTGTATGGATCAACAAAACCTTTAGGCTGCTGAATGTAAACCTCTTCCTCCAATATGCCATTGAGAAATGTTGACTTGACATCCATCTGATAAACATTGTATCCTTTGAATGCAATATATGCAAGTAAGGTTTTGACACCTTCAAATCTTGCAATAGGAGCAAAAGTTTCTCCATAGTCTACACCTTCTTCTTGAGAGTATCCTTTGCATACTAGTCTATCTTTGTTCCTTGATACCTTACCATCTTCATTTAGTTTTTTTCTAAATACCCACTTTGTTCCAGTCAAATTCTTTTCTTTAGGTCTAGGTACAAGAGCCCATGTTTTGTTTTTCTCTATTTGTTCTATCTCTTCATTCATAGATTCAATCAAACTTTCATTTCCTAGTGCATCTTTGATATTTCTAGGTTAAAAATCAGCAAGTAAACAAGTGCCTTTTAACTTACTTCTTGTCATTGTTCCTTCTAATTTATCACCAATGATATGATCTGGTGTATGATGCTTTCTGACATATTTGGCTAACACGAGCTCCTTGCCTTTTGAATGACTTGCATTGTTATCCTTTTGTCTCTCAACTTCTGGTTGCTCGAGCTTGGTAGATGCTAACTCGGTAGCTTCTATTTGTAGCTTAGGTTCTTGTAACTTGGTAGATGTTGACTCGGTTTGAACTTCTTGTGACTTGATTAATGAAGACTCTAGAGTTGAAGATTCTTGATTGATTGGTATACTTGGTATTATATTAGGTTCAATGTAAACAAATCTTCTATAGTCTTCAGGTTCCTTTTTAATTTCTTCTTCTGTTCTTTATGCAAACTCATCAACTTTCACATGTGCACTTTCTATAACTTTGAGTAGATAAGTTCAAACATCTATATGCTTTTCTTTTGCAAGAGTATCACAAAAATATTCCTTCATCACTTTTAACATCAAATTTACTTTTTCTAGATTCTTTCAAAATGTAACATTTGCTTCCAAATACCTTTAGATAACTTACATTGGGTTTGTAACCATACCACAACTCATAGGGTGTTTTGAATGAGTCATTTTTTAGTTGTACTCGGTTCAAGGTATGAACTATAGTGTTGATAGCTTCCTTCTAGTATTTGATAGCAATGCCTTTCTCAATCATTAAGGTTCTTGCACAATCCATTATAGATCTGTTCCTTCTTTCTGCTATTCCATTTTGTTCAAGAGTTCTAGGTGCTAAAACCTGTCTTTTGATTCTCATTTCAATGCAAAAGTTATTGAACTCATGTGAAATGAATTCACCACCTCTGTCAGACCTTAAGTATTTCAGTCTTTTGCCTATTTCCTTTTCTACTTTGGCCAAATACCATTTGAACTTTTCAAATGCTTTTAATTTCTCTCTAAGGTACATGCCAGTCATCATTCTTGAATAATCATCAACAAATAGAATGAAATTTTTTTCACCAATATAACTTTCAATTCCAATAGGTCCACATAAATCAGTATGCACAATTTCTAGAACTTCTTTAGTCTGATAATTCTTTCTTGTAAAACTAGTCTTTCCCATTTTACCAATTTGACAATTCTTGCATAGACCAACCTCAGGTTTCTTTATATTAGGAATACCTCTTACTTTCCTAAATTTACTGATCTTTGTTAAGATGTCAAAGTTTACATGAAACAACCTCCTATGCCATAATAAAAATTTTTCAATTTGAGCAATGAAACATGAACATTCACCAAGTTCAAGATAGAATAAGTTACCTTTTGTTTGAGTGCTAGATCCAATCAGCTTTCCTTTGCCATCTAGCAATCTTCCTTTTCCATGCATGAATTCTACTTTGAATCCATTATTGAGTAGTTGTGCTAAACTCAAAAAATTGTTCTTTAGTCCTTCTACCCAATATGCATTATCACATACAAGTTCCTTGGTTAGTGAGATTCTTCCTTTTCCTTTTATACAACAAGGTTCATTGTTACCAAATCTTACATTGCCACCATCATAGTCTTCAAAGTATTCAAACTTAGTTTTATCACTAGTCATGTGATGAGAACAACCACTATCTATGATCCATGTATCATTTTTGCTCATATGAGAAATTAGTGCCATTTCCTCATCATTATTAGATTCATCTTTTACAACAATGTAGACAATTTCATCTTCTTCTTCATCATCAAAATCATTGGAATCTTTTGCCATAAAACATGTTTTCTTACCTTTATTCTTGAATTATTTGAAGTCTTTCTTTCCAATGTACTTGTGACTTTTCTTTTCATCTTTGTTCTGCTTATTTGGGCACCTAGCCTAAATATGTCCAATTTCTTCACAAGAGAAATAGATTAGAGGAACTTTACCTTTGTATTTTCCTTTGCCTCTTGATTATTTTCTTGCTAGTAGAGCTTCAACCACTTCAAGATCATTCTCTAAACTTTATTTTGATTTTGGTTCCTTCATCTTTTTCCCTTTTTATTTGAGTGAAAGCTTAGCTTCAAATGCTGATTCAACATTCTTGGCTACTGGAAGATAGTTGTCATAGTTGTCTAGCTCAAATGCAGTGAATCTTCCAACTATGGCCTCTAGATTTATTTTATGATTTTCCTCACATCTCCTTTCTTGAACTAGAGAAACTTTGATTGCATAAATAGGAAGTAGAGTTCTAAGAACTTTACTTATAACTGTCTCCTCACTAATATCTCCTCTAGATGCTTTGATTGTACTAATACATGCTTTAACTCTTTTAACATACTTTGCAATGTTTTCATCCTCTCTCATCCTCATTTGATCAAATTGTCCTCTCAAACTTTCTACTTTGGCTCTTCTCACATTATAATATCCTCCATAGATTTCTTTCAGCTTGTTCCACATTTCAAAGGTAGTTTTGCAATCCTTGATGTCATCAAATTCATAATAACTTAGAGTAGATGCTATATCTATCATTATGTTATTGTGAGTCTTATTTTCAGCAATATCATTGACGTATAATGTACTAGAAGGTTCTTCATATTTTTCATAAAGGTATTGCAGCCCTGTATCACCAATGGAAGCCAAATGAGGCCTCATCAATCCTTGACATGTTGAGAAGTTGTCCCTGTTAAGTCTTGGAATTTTCCTTTTGTAAGACATCTTGATCTTTAGCTTAGATCCTTGAAATCTTTTCATATAAGCACCAAGAGCTCTGATATCAATTGTTTGAATTAAAGATAAAGTAACTAAGGGGTGGGGGGGTGGTGAATCAGTTACTTACAAAAATTAATCCACAAATCCTTTAGATGTCTTAATGATCTAGTTACTGCTTTTACATGGTAAAAAACTGTTGTAACTCGGTAAATTAAACTATTACAATTATGCATGTAACTGAAAATAAAGTGAATGGAAGAGACACTAGATTTAATGTGGAAACCCAATATGGGAAAAACCACCAAGTAACTAGTCACCAATTTTCACTCTTTTGAAGTGAGCCCTATTAGGAGCCAACCCTGTTAAAGGTTACAATACACACTATTAGGTGTGACCTTGTTAGAGGATTTAATCACCTTGTTAGGAGTGGCCTTGCTAGAGGTCTTTAGAACAATTCAACTGAACTGTCACCTTGTTAGAGGATTTACAAAATTTTTGTTAAACCAACTCCATTAAGATATTTGAAATCACTGCTAAAATGGTTAGAAAGCAACAATGAATTGACCTGAACAAGATGTAACTAAATTGTCTATGTTCAGCATCATTAGATCCTTCTTGATCAGATATGACTCTATTGCTCCTCAATGATCTTTGATCATTCTTCAAATTTGCTTCCATAATAATCAATCTTCATATCATATTAATTTCTCATGTCTCCATTCCATATTTTTTTAATTCAAAACTTGACTTCTTACTTATACCATTTAGATTGTCAAGTTGGCTCATTTACATGTTACATTTACCAATAACCCATTTAATAGTTGGCTACAGATATTATTCTTTAAAAAAATAAATGTCCTTTACTGGTTGACCCTACTCGATAAATATTGCTTCCAAGAATTTCTAGAGTTAACCTTCTTGACTCGGTTAACATTACAATATCTTAAAATCCTTTGGCTGTCAAGTTTACTTGGTAAGAACTATTGTTACCAAATTACCTTTGATGACCAAGTGAACTCGGTAAGAACTATTTCTATCATATTTTTTTTGATTACCAAGTGAGCTTGCTAAGAACTACTTTTGTCATATTTTCTTTGATTACCGAGTGAACTCAGTAAGAACTAAATTTATTTGATTACCTTGAAGGCTCAATAAGCAACTATCTACTTGGTAGACACTGCAATCTATCTTTACTAACCTTTTCGGCTTGGTAGGCACTGTTTATTGCCTTGTTGACCTTCTAAGCTTGGTAGGCACTGTCTATTGCCTTGCTGACCTTCTGATCTTGGTAAACATTGTCTAATGATTGATATGACATTTGTGTGACATCAAAGACAATACACAATTAAACAATTGTATCCAACAACCAGTTGTAACTGTAGACACCTAAATTTGATTACACTATTTTAGTAATCCTATTTTAGTTATCTAAAAAGGAATTATTAATTAAATTTCTATTTAATTAATCCTTTGTCATCCCCTAGTTGATTAATTTAATTAATCATCTATAGTCCTAATTGATAAATCAAATAATCTATTATTTATCAATTAAATCCTATTCTTCTATCTAATTCCAAAAATCCCTATTTATTAAATAAATCTATTTGATAAATGAAATCCTCAAATTCAAAAACCCCTAACCTATCTCTAATCCTCCATTTAGCCTAATCCACCCCATCCACCCATGCTAACCAAGCTTAGCCACTAACTCACCCACCCTCATTAATGCCATCCACTTGCACATCTCTAACATCCCTAATCTAATCCTAAACCCAAGCCTAATCCACCCCCTAATGTTGTCACATTCCTTAAACAAGTTTAAGACTTTCCTAATCCAAACTAAAGTCTTCCCTCAAAAAAACCAACCACTAAGTCATGAGTGCTCTTACAAAACATAAAGACTCTTACAAGCCCACTCATGACTCTTACACCCATCTTCCACACTCTTCCCTCTTCCACACTCATTCCTCTTACATCCCTCTTACATACTCAACCCCACTCATCATGAATTTAACCAACCCTTAACCCTACCCTCTCACACTCATCCTCCTTGTGACAAGTGTCACCTTCCCATTGGTGCTAAACAAGCACAATCCATGTGCTCCCCTTTGAGTGCATCTTAGCCCTCCTTAAGCCTTCATCCATCCTTGCATCTAAGCCCTCCATCCCTCTACCCCTTAGCCTATAAATTGAATCCCATCCCAAGCCATTTCATCAACAATCTTTGAGCTAAAGTTACCATGCTATTTTGAGAACCAAAGCCATCAACCATACCCTTATAATGCCAAATTGAGAGCTCACAAAGCTACCAATTTGCCATTACCCCTCTCCATTGAAGCAGCTTTTGAGCATCTTGAGCATACATCCACAACAAAAGGACACATCTACAGTATCAAGAAAGCATGGAGTGTTTTCTCTTGTGAGGTTTGCACTCCTTATTTTCTTTCTTAGTCTAAGCATATTTGTGAATTTAGTTTTTGGTTTGTGAATGTTTACTTCATTTGTTAATGTTCTTTGCATACTGATTCTGGTTCTACATTTTGGCACGCCCGGTGGGACCCCACTATGGGTCATTTAATCATCTATTTTCATCTATATGTCATTTTTCTAACCATCTAATATTTGCTGTTGTTTGAGTGTGTTGTGAGGGTGTTTTGCTTGTTTTTGCAGGTTAAAGAACGCACTTAGGAAGAAGAAATACCATCTAAAAAAAAAAAATTTCGCATTTTCAGCTTTTTTTGGCGCAGTTTTGGCGTCCGCAACCTGTTCTGTCTGCGAAAATTGACTTCTGCGAAAATCCGCGTCTACGAAAATCGACATCTGCAAAAATTCGCGTCTGCGCAAATCGACATCTGCGAAAATTCGCGTCTGCGAAAATCGACGTCTGCAAAAATCCGCGTCTGCAAAAATTGACATCTTTGTTTTGTCCTCTTCGTATTTTGGCGCCTCTGTAGTTCAGCGTCTTTGTATTTTGGCAGACTGTGTTCTCTGCTTGCTTATGTTCCATTTCTGCTATATTATTTCTGCACTTTGTTTTAAGCATTTTAAGCATGCATTTTAAGTATTTTGGCAGACTGTGTTCTCTGCTTGCTTATGTTCAAAATTTGACTTTTAGTGGTTCCGTAGGATTTAGACCATTTTAAGCATTTTTACGCATAGAAAAAACAACAAAAAAAGTTAAAAAATTTTTTCCCATAGTTAAGCTCTCATTTTTGAAAATTTTGGCTAACTAACTAAATTGCTTTTTTTTGTCTCATTGCAGGTTGGAGCACATATGGAACCACTAACCATGTTTCTTGCAGGTTTTCATGTTGCTAAAAAATGAACTTGAATGTTTAACCATTGGTCTTTGAATGCATGTTGCTAAAAAAAAAATGAACTTGAATAGTTAAACACATTTTTCATTGAATGAATGTTGCTCAAAAACACACTCTTGAATGTCATGGATTAAAATCAACTTTCTTTGGAATGCATGCTTAAAACAAAAAAAATCCAATCTTGAATGCCAAGGATCAATTAACCATTACAAATCTCTTTTTCACATGCAATCTAGGTAAAGTTGGATTTTTGGACATTTAAGAAACTTTGTTAAGTTAAAATACAAATTTACAAAAATCAATTTGAGTAGTTCCTTGGACTCACCTCTTTTCTAATCACCCATCAAATATTAACCATTGGTTGCAATCTCAGCGCCATTTATGGGGATGGGTCTACTTGAAAAAGGTGTTAAATGTTCCACAATCTAACTCACTCACTTGGTCTTTGAACGTTTGCTTTAACTTTATCAAAATTCTTAAATGGTCAAAACTCTAGATTAAATCGATCACAATTTGAGTTTGGGCACTAAAATTGAACAACAACTGACGTGGAGAGCCTCCGGGCGCGCGCTTGAAATCGAATCTCACACACTTTTGTTTTGGGCTTAAAACAAACTCACACTCAATCTTGAATGCCTTAAAGAAAATTAATCGATACTTGACGTGGAGGGCCTCCGGGCGCGCGAGTTTGCTTTTGTTGACCCTAACTCTTCTTATTGTGTGCATTCTTCGATCGATTTACTTTTGTTGGCGCTTCAAGTTGGAATTGAACATTGTCTCTTAAACATGAGTGCTTGCAAAGTCTAGATTAGCACACATAAGAGTCAGTTGGTAAAAGAACAAGCGTGTTTTTTAGCCCAAGGTCATCCGAGTCTTCTCTCCCCTTGTCGTCTTTCGAGGCCATCTTGGGTGTATAAGATTAGGATCCAAAACCTTGTTTCTTTTTTAGGAGGCCTGCTTGGGGATTTCATCACCCCTTGGACGACCTCAACTCCAGCGTTCCGGCAGAGTATAAGAATCGGGAGGTGAATCGAAAGACACCTCTCTTGGGATCAAAATTTTGTCATTCGGGCTAAGCCTCAAGGAACTTTATACCCTTGAGAAGTGAAAGAGGAGAAGTGGGTTACCGCTCCTCTCAGCTGTGTGACATCCTTTTGGTATCATCTACGGATTTGGGCCTCACGTACCTTGCGTATATCGAGGACTCCCTAGCAAAACCAATTGTCTGCCTTGCAGAAAACCATCTAGGATGTTAATGTGTTTGGAGTGACTGATTGAAACATTTGTAGAACATACACACTCCTTGGCGCAAGTACCACATTCTGAGAACCACAAACTTCTATCTGGGTGTTCCTATCTATTGCTTGTTTTTATTTTACTTGTTGAATGAATGTTTGCCAAACTTGGTCAATCCTAGCTTAGGGCACACTTAGCGTAGTCACTGCCTATTTTGGAAGTTGAACAAGTTGAAGCAAAACAACTGAGATTTTTTCCAAAGCCAAGCAGATTCAAGAATTTATGTCGGAACAACCCAAACCCAAACCCAAACAGAAGTTTCATAAGGTCAAACTCAAGCCATCTCTAGCATACCAAGAACTTTCAGCCAAGAGAAAAGCAATAACACCAAGCCCACGAATTTCCAAACTTCACAAAGCAGAGGACAAAGCTACCGACGAAGCACTTCAAGAGGCCTGGTTAGAGCGCACCATCAAATTTAGCCAACATCCAGGAGTTAATCCTTCTTATGCCTTACCAACTAGGCATGATTTCTATGATTAGAAACCCTTGTTTCTCCACATCTTCTTGGATAAGCTTCACTCTAGAGTCATCTTTGTAGAAAAGCCAGCCATCTTAGCTTATCCCCTTAAGCATTATTAGCTCATCCATCTCATTTAGAATCATACCATCTAGCTAGTAATCGAAAATCTGCACATCTAAGCTTTCAAAATTGTTGTCACCTTGCTAAAAGTTTGCCATTCCTAAAATCTTCCAAATCCACCAATCTCACCAAGGTTATCCCTTTGACAGAGCTTTGTCTAGGGTAATCTAGCTTTGTCACTTGTTATCCCTCATCACCTTGAGCTAAAGGTTGGGATTTTCAAGTGGTCAATCTCGTGTTCTTCCTAAAGGATCATCAGTCTATCCTTAAGTTGACACAATCACCACCAAGCTTGCACATAGGAAAGCAAACCTTTTGTACTTTGACAACATATCTTTGAAGTTAGAATCCCCAACCCAATCCTCCTTAGGTTTGCCTCAACCTAGGAAATCATTTGCATAGAAAAGCCTTCCCCCTTTTGCATCCATCAGCATTATTGCATCTCATCCCTAGGAGCATTTTTTTTCATGCCACCCGTCACTCGCTTAGCCAAGAAGAAAGAAACAATGGAGCCCTATCAATTAGATCGAATGGCCTCACCCCCCTTGAGCACTCATCCATCCTTCAGCCCAGAGCCAGCTATGCCATCACCTACTGACATTGAAGCTTTCATGAACCAACCAGGAAATGCAGTATTGGTAAATGCCATTATAGACAAAAACAAAGAGACAATCATGGCTAATTTTCGAAGGGACAATGTAGGAACCTTTGACTTTGGAAGACCCCCTCCATTATCAGATCCATCTCACCCATTGTTTGGGCAGCTGCCACCACCCATAGGCTCGTATGATCCAAATTATCCTCAATTTATTCCAAAAGAAGAGCCTCCAGCCAATCCATATGACCCAACAGACCCAAACATACCATCATCCACCCAAGTTGAAATCTCCATGCCGCAAGCCAACCCAGCCACCACCACTCCATCCTTGGTTCATACCTCTCCACTCCAAACCCCCTTTACCCAAAACATCTCACCGTTCACCCCCTTCACTATTGCTGCTGCTCCCACACCTAGCCTTCCAAATCCACCCATCTCCCAAATTAGTGCTAGCATCTTTGGCCAACCTCAGCAATATACAACAGGGATGCCACCCATGGGGCCAAGTAATCAACCTTTCATCGCCCCCAGCTTGTTCACCATAGCCCAAAGCACAATCCCATCATTTCCATTAGGTCTTGGGAGCTCAATACCACCAGCCACAAATCCACAAGCTACTACCTTCACCCCACAAAGCTATCAAAACCCACAAGCTACTGCCAATCTTCTACCAAGCTCCCAAGTGACCCTAGCTCCCACCACCACTCTACCAAGCTTCCAAATCCAGCCACAAAGCTATCAAACCCCTTCAGTTCCATTCCCAAGCTTTCAATTTCCACCACCTTCACCACCAACTAATCCATTACCTCCACTTACCAACTACTTTTCAATGCTACTTCTAGGAGGTAATCCACCACCCCAGGCAACCACCAATTATTTGCAGATGCCATCCCAAATGGGGGCACAACCCACATATATTGGTCAAACCCCACAAGCCCTCCGATCCTTTCCCCAAGCCTCACAACCATCTTATACCTTACCTCCACAAAGCAATCCATTTAACCCATAGCCAGCTTATGTTCCTCAATCCCAACCTCAAATCCCATATCAACAGCAAGCCTCGCAGCACATGCAGCAATATGCGCCACCTCCCCCTCAACAACCCGTCATCCACCATGCAGCTGCCCAAACAATGTACAATCCCTATCAGCAAATCCCTCAGAACCATCCATATTCAATGGCCCCATCCAGCACATACCTACCTCAAGGCACTCCTACATTGGGGGCACCCCAACCATCACCTATCAATTCAGAGTGGGAGCAAATGAAGACAGCCCTGAAAGCCATCCAAGAAGGGAATGATCCAAAGACATTCAAGTTTGAGAATGTGTGTCCTTACCCATTTGACAGAGCCATTACCACAACACCATTTCCAAAACACTTTGAGGTACCTAAATTTGACAAATTCAGAGGAAAAGGAGACCCTGTCACACATATCAAAGAATTTTACATGCATTGCCAGGACGTGGCATACAATGATGTCTTCCTCTTGTGCCTTTTTCCCAAAAGCTTGGCTTGACCAGCTCTTGAATGGTTTTATAGAATCCCCTATGGCACAATTAAGAACTTTGCTGAATTATCTGAGGCATTTGTAGCCCAATATGACCATCTTGTTGAAACAGAGCTATCAATAGTTGATCTTGTCCACACCAAGCAAAAAGGTGGAGAAAGCCTTGCCGAATACCTGCAAAGATGGCAAACCCTTACCACCCGCATATCCTGCACCTTGCCAGAACGCCATGTGGTGAAAATGTTTATTGATAATGCACATCCCAACTTGGCTCACCACATGACCATGAACTGTTTGCAGACCTATAAGGATATCAAAGAGAAAGGAATGATCCTTGAGCAAGGACTCATCAAAGATGGTGTGGTAAAGATTTACAAAGAGGCCAACCAAAATCAATCACATTCCAATGACAAGTCTAGGTATTGGAACAAAAACAAGCATGTTGCAACAGATGGGGTTACTGACACCAGACATGTGAATATCATTGGTCCTTCTCGAAACCAGTCTAACCCACCATATCAAATAAACAACCAACAAGCTACCAATTACCAACAACAAAATAACCAAAGCTATCAAAACCACAATACAAGACCCAACTTTCAAGGGTCTAACAATCAAACTAATGCCATCAATGTAGCTGCAAGGCAAAAGCCCAGATTCCAACCTGCACCTAGAAACTATACACCCCTTGGTGAGCCATTGGATGTTATTTTTGAGAAATTGGCTAAGGAAAACCTTATCAAATTTCCTCCTACCCAGCAAATTGATCCAAGCCAATCCAAAGCTGCATGGTACAAGGACAATGAGTATTGCAAGTTCCATAGGGTAAATGGTCACACCACCCTTAGATGCATGAAACTGAAAGACTATGTGCAAGACCTCATTAATAAGAAGGAAATCACTGTTGGTGCCCAAACCTCTCCCAATGCAGGCTTACAGATTTATCAAAATGCTTTTCCTCCACACAACAACCAAAATCCTGGAAAAGCACCTATCCAAAACCACACCAACAACCGCCAGCCAAACCAACAGCATGGGAAGAACAATGACCACACTTCATCCTATATAGACTATGGTAGCCTTATAGGTTGTATATCTGAGAAAGAGCCTTCTGTCAATGTTATCAATATCTGAGGACCAGACAATGAGTGTGCGGTCACCACTCGAAGAGCACGATTTAACATCGCAGGCCCACCAGTTTCATCAACACCATCAGCTCCATCAAAAAGCCGGTACAATATCTTGGAACACCTTGGGAACATGCCAGCCCAAATATCCATTTTAGACCTTCTCCGCACTAGTCCTATGTACAAAGACATCCTTGACAGTGCTCTCATAGAATCCCGTGTCCCTTCTGATATCAATGCTACTGATTTTTGTAATCTTGTTGGACACCTTTCATCCTCATGTGCCCTATCTTTCAAACCCACCGACATACCCGTGGTTGAGCCAGATCACACCCTTCTGCTTCGCATAGCCATCATGGTATCCAATTTTGCCATGAAAAGAGTAATGATAGATAATGGATCAGCCTTGAACATTTGCACCCTAAAATTCATAAAACAAGCTGGGTATACTGAGGTAGATATGATCAGTGAGGTTATCACCATCAAAGCTTATGACAACTTGGAAAGGACCACAGAAGGGACTATTTTGCTACCAATCAAGGTTGGGCCAGTCATTCAAGAGATAGTTTTCCATGTTGTTGATCTAAACCTACCATTTAACATCCTCCTTGGTTGCCCATGGATTCATGCTATGAAGGTCGTTCCATCCACCTACCATCAGTGCATCAAATTTCTGCATCAAGGCACTGAGGTAACCATCCATGCCGATCCAGAACCCTTTGCTTACTGCAATGCGGTTGAAGCTTCATATACAAACCATTGCCTTGGAATAGACATCGGCACAGCCATCGCCAGCTCATCCCACACTTGTAATGACACAGAAACCATCCTTGCCTCCACCCTATCTACTGTAAAGATCAACAACAAAGGATGTGGAGAATATAGTCTATCAGATGCATTTGCTGTCGGAGCAATCCCACTTGATCCACATACCCATGGACGGCCAACATATCACAAAGCTAAGGAGATTCCACCTCCTAGATACAAACAATTTGGCACAACCACCTTTGTGTCCTCAAAAACCCCTCTTCATGAGGAGCTCACTCCAGATATCAACAATTGGCTACATAAGGATGCACCTCCAAGAAATCAAGCGCGCCTTGATCACTTCAGCCAGAAGTATCCCCAATAACATAAGCTTGTCATTGAAAAATGGAACTATCAAGGAGGTGGACTAGGACCAGAAGAAAGGGGCATGCAATGTCCCATCGAAGCACATGATTGGGAAGTAAAGTTAGGTCTTGGCTTTGGCATACCCACAACTGGGGGCACCAACGAGAACGGTCACGCTTTTTCGAACATCCACCGCGACCTTGTCGAAATTGAAGACATTCCTGAGGAAATTGAAAAGAGAGCCTATGACGATATCCCAGACCAAATCTTCCTAGGAGACTCTGTTCTCTGAGAACTATCCATCCATCTCATTGACCTACCACTTGCTCATCCACAACTCATAGATTGGGACCAACCAAGTGTCATACATATTGATGAGTTTGCATCAGAGGAAGCTCTTCTAAGATTGATGGGAGCCGAAACTCCTCATAAGAAGACAAAGCCAGATTCTGCCTACATCTACAAGCTAGATCCCAAGGGGTATTTTGGAGAAAATCCCCAACCTAGTTTCGATACACCCAAAACTGGAACTAAGGTAAATCTAGGACTAGCTAAGGCAGTGAAGAGAACCCCTCAGCAAGAAAATCCAGAGCCACAAGCAGAACATGAGGATTTAGTATTGCCTCCGCAAGATAATCGACGAGAGGTGTCTTCTATTTTAATAGAGGATACTAGAGAAGTCAACATTGGTTCTTCAGAGATCCCTAGAATTGTTCACATTGCTGCATCCCTATCACAAGACCAAGCTGACCTCCTCTTTGAGGTTTTACGAGAGAACATTGGCCGATTTGCATGGTCATATCAGGACATGCCAGGACTTGATCCAAAGCTTGTAGTTCATCATCTTGCAGTCGATCCAAAGATCAAGCCCGTCAGACAAAAGCTTAGAAAAATGCACCCCAAGGTGGCATTACTAGTCAAAGCTGAACTAGAAAGAATGTTAGCTGCTAAGGTTATCCGGCCTATTGACTACTCAGAATGGATCTCCAACATGGTCCCTGTCACTAAGCCTTCCGGTGACATCAGAATCTGTACTGATTTTAGAGATCTTAACAAGGCTTGTCCAAAGGATGATTTTCCCTTGCCCAACATAGATATGATTGTAGATCTTACAGCTGGACATGAAATCCTGTCCCTTATGGATGGATTTTTTGGGTATAATCAGATCAAGATTGTAGAAGAGGATCAGCATAAGACAACATTCACTACCCCCTGGGGAACCTTTTGCTACACCATGATGCCTTTTGGCCTAAAGAATGCTGGGGCTACCTATCAAAGAGCTATGACAGCCATTTTCCATGATCTTATCCATAACATTTTGGAAGATTATGTGGACGATATCCTAGTCAAATCTCACACCTTCATGGATCATCTTGCTGACCTGGAAAAAGTCTTTGATAGGTTGGCCCAATATTATCTCATGCTAAATCCCAAGAAGTGTGTCTTTGGGGTCACATCTGGCAAGCTTCTAGGCTTCATAGTTTCTAAACGGGGTATAGAGATCGACCCCAAAAAGGTCAAGGCTATCTTAAACATGCCTCCTCCCCAGACACTGCGACAGCTTCGCTCTCTTCAGGGAAAACTTCAATCTGTCCGGCGCTTCATCTCCCAACTTGCAGATAAGTGTACACCATTTTCACACTTGCTAAAGAAGAATGAGAACTTCAAGTGGGATCTTTTATGTCAGCGTAGCTTCGATCATCTCAAGCAGTATCTCACCAATCCCCCTATCTTGGTTCCACCAGTTCCTGGTCGTCCCTTGATCTTGTATATATCAGCGACACCTACTGCTCTAGGGGCACTTCTAGCACAACATGATGATTATAGCAGAGAGAGAGCCATCTACTATATCAGTAGAACCCTAGTTGGTTATGAAATCAATTACACTCCTATGGAAAAAGCTTGTTTGGCAGTTGTTTTCTCAACTCAAAAGCTTCGACACTACATGCTAAGTCATACCATCCAACTAATCTCCAAGATTGACCCTCTCAAGTATATGCTCTCCAGAACAGCACTTACAGGCCGTTTGGCCAAATGGGTTATGCTACTAAGTGAGTTTGACATCCAGTATGTGGATAGAAAGGCAATTAAAGGGCAAGCTATAGCAGATCACCTAGCTGATGCACCTCTAGTAGATGCATATCCTTTGCTCACAAAATTTCCAGATGAGCATATTTGCCTAATTGAAGAACAACCCCCATGGAAGCTTTATTTTGATGGCTCATACACCTCTCATGGATCAGGGGCAGGAATATTATTAGTTACACCTCAAGGAGATTACATTCCAAAAGCCTTCAAGCTACAATTCCCTAGCACCAACAATATAGCAGAATATGAAGCTCTTGTAGCAGGATTAAAGATAGTTGCAGAATGGAATATCACCGAGTTACAAATCTTTGGTGATTCCCAACTCATCATCAAACAAGTCTTAAATGAATATCAAACCAAAGATGAAAAGCTATTACCCTACAAAGAGCTAGTTGATCAGCTGACCCAGCATTTTACAAAGCTTCAGTTTACACAAGTGCCTCGAATGTAGAACAAGGTAGCAGATGCCATGGCCACTATCGGCTCGCTCTTGGAAATTCCCCAAGAAGCTACACAGTATGAGTTTTTAGTTGAGCAGCTCCTCACACCTGCCTATGCGAATGAGGATTCAAATCGTGTTTGTATCTTGGTTGGTCCCCAATCCCCTTGGTACCATGAAATTCACGCTTACCTTAACGATGGTATCATATCCCCTCACCTCACACGTACCCAACGCCAGAACCTCATCCGAAAATCATCCTGCTATGTTATCATAGCCAATACCCTATATCGTCGGGGTTATCACGATACTCTCTCTCTATGTTTAGATGAAAATGAGGCCGCGATGGCATTAAAAGAAGTACATTCTGGACTTTGCGGTGCCCACACGAGTGGTATTGTCTTAGCACGACAAATCCTTAGAGCAGGCTACTATTGGCCTACCATTGAAGAAGACTCTTGTGACTTTGTCAGAAAGTGTCTCCCATGTCAGTAGCATGCAAATCTTGTGCACGCTCCAGCACAGGATCTACAACCTATTGCACCACCTTGGCCTTTTGCTTGTTGGGGCCTTGATCTAGTTGGAACTATCATCCCTCTCTCATCTGATGGACATAAATGGATAATAACAGCTACAGACTATTTCACTAAGTGGGTGGAAGTAGTCCCCCTAGTCTCAGCTACAGGAGTTCAAGTCTCCAAGTTCATCTTGTACCACATTGTTTGCCGCTTCGGCATCCCATCCACCATCTTCACTGACCATGGAGGTAATTTTGAAAATCTCAACATGGAAGAATTATGCACTTCCCTCCGCATCCATCATCGCTTTTCTAGCCCATATTTCCCACAAGGTAACGGCCAGGCAGAGGCAACTAATAAAACCCTCCTCAAAATTCTAAAGAAAGTTGTCAATGATTTCGGCCGTGATTGGCACCTTCAAATAAATCCGGCTCTATGGGCCTATCGAACTTCCTTCCGTACATCCACAGGCACAACTCCATACTCCCTAGTCTATGGTGCCGAAGCGGTATTACCTATAGAAGTTGAACTTCCCTCACTATGCATATCTTTGCGAGGGCAAATCTCAGATGAAGAATATAGAGTAGCTCGACTCACCCAGCTAGATCTCTTAGACGAGAAGAGACAACAAGCCTATGACCATCTCACAGTCTATCAAACTCGTCTCAAAAGGAATTTCAACAAGAAGGTGCTCCCACGACACTTTCAGCCAGGTGACATGGTCCTCAAAGAAAATATGAAAGTCCAAGCAGATCGAGAAAAGAAAGGCAAGTTTGAACCTACATGGCTTGGTCCCTATGTGGTTACCGCCTCCTTTGGCTCTGGAGCCTATCAATTATCTACACCAGAAGGAGAACTCTTGAATGATCCCACTAACATCATTCCTCTCAAGAAGTTCTATGCTTGAAGATCCTTGCTATACCCAGCTTTTGAAAAATACAAGAAAAAAAATAGTAAAGAGAAATAAGCGTCCAATGGTGAAAACTTGGCAATTCAAGCGCCTTGGATAGGTACCTTGGTGAAAACCTGGTAATTCAGGCGCCTTGTGTGCTAAAGACTAATCCATTATCTATCACTATCCTATCCCTCATACATCCACCCACCATCCCATAAAACACCTTCTTGTTCCCTTGGTGTTCCAATCAAATATCCAAAATCTGATGGAGCTTGTCAATACCTCCTGTACAGCTTGTAAATCTTGTACCAAAGCTAGTATTATACCTTGTAAATCTTGTACCATACCTTGTATATATTCAAATCTTGTCCAAAGCTTGTACCATATTCCATCTTGTAAATGATCTTGTATCCTAGGTTGTATCCTATCACATGCACACATAGAATCCCATTTTCCTTAAACTTTTCACAAACCATCTACCTATCCACCTATCAACTATTATAGACACCCCATCCTTCACAAACATTTCCATCTCACAAAAAACCAAAACATGAACAAACTTGTACATTTGTAACATATCTTGGTTTGTCAGCTTATACATCCTCTTTAGCTTAGTATCATTGTATCTATCCGTCTTTCATGTTAAATCATCCTTGGTCAACATCTTGCACACATCGCACACCTTGGTTAGATATTCCAATGCATCCTTTAGCTAGATCTCTTATCACCAAAGTGTTATCCTTCTTAGTTCAGCTTGCCAGATGCATCACTCATCCAGATCCATCAACTTAGGTGCTCTCTGATAGATTTTTGCAGGATATAGCTTTCCTCATGTCTGATCTCGGTCCGTTAGTACCTCGTCCTACCCATCTCGTTGGCAAACAGTTCTCTTTTGGATTTTCACTTTCTTTTGATTTGGGATCTTCCCTTTTGGGTCTTGAAATATCTTTTCCAAGCAATCTCCTTGTTCCCTCCTCAAGGTTGCCATGATCTTCCATATCATGGTATGCTACGAATGGGGCAATTAGAGCGTAAGGTCTTGATCAGGTCTTTTGCTTGTTTTCTTTTTCTGCTTGTGGGTTACCTAGTGTCGTTTCCACGCTGCTTCCTCTGGGATTCATGTGTGATACTGGGGCAATCCTTGTGTGTTTATTTTGAGTTAGTTCGTCAGTCCTCTGGACGGTTGGTGAAAAGGCCTTGATGTTCTTGGTAACCTTGGCAATTAACCAACAGTCCTATAGCAAATCTAGTGCTCAACTACATGGTGGTACTTCTCTTTGAAGTATCCCCCCCCTCAAAAAGCTTCAATGGATTCCTTTTATAGCATTCCACTCCTCCATCTCCCCCCCCCCCCCCCCAATCCTGGAAAGTCTTAAGCTTGCTTTACTACTGTGCCTCTGATTTCCCTTTATCATTCTCCCATAGTGAGAGTTTGAGCTAATTCAGCCCCTTCTCTTCGCCAACCTGCATCTCAGCTCGTCTCAATTTCTTGTACTTTTCAAGAAGTCATCGAGCCTCATTTCTCTCCTCGTCGCCTTCTTGAGGGGGCATCATCTAAGTCTAGTCTCTCCTCTTCTTATCTGAGACTGGGGCAACCTTGTTGCTAAAACATTTTCTTCGTGTCGTCTTCATTCGAACTTCTTTGAAATAGTGTTGTCTCAACACTATGTCAAAGAGGGGCAAAATGTAGACACCTAAATTTGATTACACTATTTTAGTAATCCTATTTTAGTTATCTAAAAAGGCATTATTAATTAAATTTCTATTTAATTAATCCTTTGTCATCCCCTAGTTGATTAATTTAATTAATCATCTATAGTCCTAATTGATAAATCAAATAATCTATTATTTATCAATTAAATCCTATTCTTCTATCTAATTCCAAAAATCCCCATTTATTAAATAAATCTATTTGATAAATGAAATCCTCAAATTCAAAAACTCCTAACCTATCTCTAATCCTCCATTTAGCCTAATCCACCCCATCCACCCATGCTAACCAAGCTTAGCCACTAACTCACCCACCCTCATTAATGCCATCCACTTGCACATCTCTAACATCCCTAATCTAATCCTAAACCGAAGCCTAATCCACCCCCTAATGTTGTCACATTCTTTAAACAAGTTTAAGACTTTCCTAATCCAAACTAAAGTCTTCCCTCAAAAAAACCAACCACTAAGTCATGAGTGCTCTTACAAAACATAAAGACTCTTACAAGCCCACTCATGACTCTTACACCCATCTTCCACACTCTTCCCTCTTCTACACTCATTCCTCTTACATCCCTCTTACATACTCAACCCCACTCATCATGACTTTAACCAACCCTTAACCCTACCCTCTCACACTCATCCTCCTTGTGACAAGTGTCACCTTCCCATTGGTGCTAAACAAGCACAATCCATGTGCTCCCCTTTGAGTGCATCTTAGCCCTCCTTAAGCCTTCATCCATCCTTGCATCTAAGCCCTCCATCCCTCTACCCCTTAGCCTATAAATTGAATCCCATCCCAAGCCATTTCATCAACAATCTTTGAGCTAAAGTTACCATGCTATTTTGAGAACCAAAGCCATCAACCATACCCTTATAATGCCAAATTGAGAGCTCACAAAGCTACCAATTTGCCATTACCCCTCTCCATTGAAGCAGCTTTTGAGCATCTTGAGCATACATCCACAACAAAAGGACACATCTACAGAATCAAGAAAGCATGGAGTGTTTTCTCTTGTGAGGTTTGCACTCCTTATTTTCTTTCTTAGTCTAAGCATATTTGTGAATTTAGTTTTTGGTTTGTGAATGTTTACTTCATTTGTTAATGTTCTTTGCATACTGATTCTGGTTCTACAGTAACAAAAGTTGAACTAGGGGCTAGTTGTGAGGAACTTTGGCCCATTATAAGAGGACCAACACTAGATATGGTAGGAACAACTTGTGAAGGCTAGCCTAACTAAGTTCCTAAGATTTATTTTATACTTTTTCAAATTCCTTCATTAGATCTTCCTTTTCTTTTCTTGCCTTCTCTAGATCTAAATCAAGTTTTGACATAACAAAAGAAATAGGTTTATTAGGAAGATGGGACTCATTGATCTATATCCCAATAGCCTTATGCTTTCCCTTATCCAAATCCTTCCTATTGACCTCCTCCACTCTAGTCTCCAAAGGCTTGTAAGGTTGAACCTGTGTAACAATAGGGGCCTCATTCATTTTAAGAAGTTGTTCCTACCTTTGAACATCCATATCTCCAAAGATGTCAGAGTGTAAATTAGAAGACTTGTCTTCCAATCTCTTGTTGTGCTCTTGTAAGGAAGCCATTCTCCTGAGTAGGTTATCTCTTTCAATAATGGTATTCAAAATAATTTTCTCCTAATCCTTTTCCAAGCACATATGTCTAGCTTCCTCATCTACAACTTTCTTCTTGAGAAGAACAAGCTCTAGAAATAGCTCCTCATGATTTGTAGTAGCAACCTCAGAATCCTCTAGGTCAAAATCTATAAGCTTTGCTACATATAGTTCTTGTCTAGGACTAAAACCCATATCCAATTTTTCCCTAGAACATCAACTATGGTTCATTTCATTTACCAAGTTTGGTCTACAAGGAAAATCCCCCATAGGTGACATATTTTTATCATTAAAAACCCTTGGATCCCTTAATGGGGTTGAAAATGTTTCCCCCAATAGTGCAACTTCTTCTAACTTAGTACTTTTGGAAAATGATTCCTTTTCTACCACTGGGTGATATAATGACTAGGCTAACATATTTCTTTGAGGGACTCATGTAGAATTAAAATCAAATTTCTTTTCATTTTGGTTCCTTTTGACCCTAGGAGGTAACTCAGCTAATAGTGGTATCTGAAGATGGTTCTTAGTAAAGGCACACGTATTCTGGTTCTTAGTAAAGGCACACATATTCATCTTTTTCCCAGTCATTTGGTTTATAATTTTCTTAAACTTTATAGTGCCAGCTACAAAACCTTAACTTGAGTCACCATCCTATGATGAGAATATATGAAATAAAGCTAGAACAAAGAAGAAAAACATAGATATTTTGATAACAATTTTCCTAAAATACAACCTGATAAGAACCCCTTATGAAACAACTAAATGTATAGTACTCCCTAGTAGAGTCATCATTTAGTTGGATTTCAAATTGGTAAAGAACATATCAGGTGAATTTAAACTAGATACCAGGAAAAAAAGACATGAACAAGCCTAAGGATGGGCTAAATCCTATATTTAGCAAGGCTAAATCTTATTTTTGGATCAACATTAATAGAGTCATTAGGACTCACTTCACTTTAGGCTCTGCTAAGCCAAGGTGGTCAAACCTAAGGGATTTATCCTATTGAATTAATATTCTTCTTTGCAAGATTATTCCCTATAGAAAAAATGGACAATATTCTTGTATAACTTGCTAACAAACTTCTCAATTGCACTAGCCAATTACAACTTAAAGAAAGTAACAACAAATATGTGATGAACAACACATTTATTTCTTTAGCACATAAAAAGGTAAACTAATTTTTTGTTGTGTGTAAATGTCCTATAGTTACATGCATGATTCAATATACCCTTGAACTTTGAAATGGGCCAGTGCCTTATCCATTGGGATATAGAGTCAAAGATTAGCAAGCGTAGACCTTTTTTAATGAAATTTTGATTAAGAGTCTCAACATTAAAATTTTAGTTTCATTTTGATTCTCATCTTTTTCATAAAACCTAAACCTTATCAATTACAGAAAACAATTACCTAATTCTTTAAATTAACAGCAATTAGTAAGAGATACACAATCTTTTGAACTACATTAAACTAAAAGAAAACTTATTCATTGAGTTCCAAGGCTTACAGACATATGAAAAACAGACAAAACCTCAAAGATAATGATAATTAAGGATAAATCCTTCTTATTTAAATCTCAATGCTGCAAATAAAACTCATAATATGACACAGAGACACAACCTTTAGTCCCAAATTGTTTTCCTTTTTTGTATTCATGTATGCATACCAACAAACTCATTTAGATGACCCCACAACACATGGATAGACTAAAAAATAATACATGATATCTATGAAAAATTCTATAGGCAATTGACCTCTACTTCTCATATTGGAAATCCATATATAGGATTACAAAAAGCTATAGATGAGAGGAGGACACATATTAAAATTTTAATGGAAACAAAAACTTTTGGAAGATAGGAACAATAAATTATACATAACAATCTTCCAAAATATCAATCAAAAAAGATAAGTAGTTGAGATGGCAAGAAAATATTTATATCAATCCTTTGGTCTTTTCTTCTCCTTATACTTTTTCTATCTTTTTTACAAAATATTTTAGCTACTTCCTACTAGTAGAGCTTTTATTTCTCCTAGTGCTTCCTAAACATAAATTTTCCTCTTAGTGGGCCACTCTGTACTTTTCACCTCTTGTAAATATTGAGTGGCCATAGTCCACCTGGCATCCATGATTGCTTTCAATTCAATAATAAACTTATTCAAATTTATTTATACCTTAAAGAGAGAATCAATTAAAGTATGAAATGGGGAATGAGGCATATCTTCAAAGATTGTTATTATAGCCTCTTGGGTCAAAATATTATCCAAAGAAGTTGACAACTCTTGCCAATTTTTTAATAAACTAGTAGCATCTAGAATAGATAGTATATAGGGCTCCACTCTATTAGAGAGAATCTTTAGATTTTCTTGTATAACCTATAGTTTACCATTAAAGAAACCACTTAATTCTCTTACCATCATTAGGCTTTCCACAGCAAATATCCTATCTAGGAAATCTAGCTTTTTATCCATCAATACAATTAATCTATCCAAACATTGAACATATGGCTCCCATAGGCTGAAAATAGGTGCTAGCCATGGAAGTGCTTCATTGTAAAATTGCTTAGCACTTTTTAAAGTAACATATAAACTGAGTCTGTTGTGATATGTTCTTTGAAACTTCAACCCTATGGCTCATCATGTTTCTAAGGATCTCTGTCCTTAGATCTCTTCCTTGCTAAATTGATTGAGTATCAATACTCATTCTTCTTCGTTATGATGTCTCCCCCTCCTCTATATCCTCTATTTGTATTGGGGATTCAATAGTATCCCTAATTGGCAATGGTATTTCTTGTCCCTCTTCTCTTTGAGCTGGAACCATCTTCTATCCTATGTTTGTAATTTTCTCTTGAGAGATGTAATCTCATTTTCAAGTTCTTGGATCTTAGCCTCAAGCTCAGGAATCTTCTCTTTGTACACATAGCTCCTTCTAAGCTCATCTTCATAGAGCTTTCTAACATCAATGTAATCATGTATGGACTTGGCTAACCTTGTTTCCATTTCTTCCACCTTGGCTTATTCATGAATGAAAAATGTTTCAATGCTTTGGATATCTATGTGCCAAAGGTGCCCTATAAAGTGTAGACAATCATATTACCCTATTCAATGCTTTATACATCCAAAAATTTTGGTTTGTTAGAAGTAGACGCCATACTCTAGACTACTAGGGATTTTGTATCAATGTTGAAACTAGTCTCTCTCACCTTAATCCATCAGCACCAAGTGCCTCATAAGAAATGGCATTTTCTTGCCTCTTGATCTAATCAAGCATGAATGCTTGCTCTAAATCCCATCCAAGCACCTATAGCATGCCACTCCTTTGTACTAGATCTCTAGCCTCCTCTAAAGTCATTACCTTACTTTGAGGATCATATGCTAGCAACTTTTCTATCAACTCCATCTTCTACTTATCAGACTTATCTAGTTTCATCTTCAAAACAAGTTCACTTTGTTTGATCTTATATAAGAAACTCTTAAGTTTATTAGATTTAAAGAATTCATCTTCCTCTAAGAATATCTAAGCTTAGATGATTCTATCATCTAATCTTGTTGTAGAAAATTCCGAGTCTGTGAGGGTGTTTTCAACTGCATTAGCTCTAATTTCTAAATAATTATATCTTAAGTTAGCAAAATACTGATTATTTTCTCGCAAGATCTCTGGGGTCCTTTTTCTAACCTAAGGAGAGATGTGAATAATTTTTTTCCTCTTGTTCCCCTTCAGCATCCATGATGCTTGAGGTGCATCATCCTCTCCTACTTCAAGGGTCACATTTGGTTTAGGGATATTAGGAAAAACCCTATCTTCTTCCCCTATTGGACCCTCTGGAAATATAGCCATATTCTCAGTATGGTCGATGGCCATCTTCCTAATCCTTACAAGATAAGGGATATCCATGTAGAATCCTACAAATTGGGGATCAATTATTTTTAGCTCACTTTCTACCCTAAGGATATCATCAAGCTTTGCCAACTTGTTAGCTACCTCACCTTTTGCCACTATATTTGGAATGATATCTTCATGGGGTAGCTCCTTGGTGTTTGGAAATACATAGTTCCTCATTTCCTTAAGGGTGGCCCTCATCCAACCACCAGTGTCATACATTCTGTAGGAGCCAGTGCACAAATTATAATGGTGTAGATAGGAGTGGATTGAGTCTAGGGCCTCTTTACTAATGGTGAAATCATCAATCCTAAAGCATCTACACAAAAAGGTTCCCCTATGCACCTTGGGTCCTAAATACTCCCTAGTTACCATGAACAATTGTCAAAAAAATTCAATTATTCCTAGCTTACGAGGGATAAATTTGTGCAATATATCGGGTGGCTAGGGACAACCATAGACTCTCATTAAAAAAAATGTGGGAAATAAGAAGATATCTTCCTAGTTATGATCCAATCCCTTTCCCTCAAGAAGTAGGGCTAGTCTTAAAAGGCCTTTCAAAATTTTAGGAGCCCTAAAGTATCTTGGATCTAACATCTTCATTATTGTAGCACTAAAATTATTTTTAAATGATGAAGAATCAAAAATTTGGTAAGTACTGTCCCACACCCATGTCCATAGTTGCACTTCCAAATCTCCATTTATGTCAAAAGTCTGATCAATGAAATAAAAACTGATATACCCTACATTCTTGTAGAGAATTAAGTGCATCAATAATGAATAGTAGGGGAAAGTGAAGTCTTTCAAATTTCCAGCCTAAGCCCTAGCAATATTTTCCTTCATTACATCCAAAATATGACTAACATAGTCATATTCACTAGCATTGTAGGAGTCCTATACATCCCTTACAATTATAAATTCTACTCCATAGACCACATCATACCCATCTTTACCCACCACTTTGTGGACACCATATACAGTTTGAACAAAATAATTTTTGAATTTATCTAGTGGCATCATTTTTTCAACCTTCTTAGGGTAGTCACCCACTTTCTTCAAATCCATAGGAATGTGTTGCAACATTGATAATCCTATGTAAGCCTTGGTATTTGGTTCAAATTTCCTTTTTAAATCTTTTAAATCTATAGGATAACCCATAGCTCCACCTAATCCAAAAGCCTCCATGAATGATTCTTAGTCCAAGGTATAAATAACAATTGCATCCCTCCTATGGAAAGATTTAGTGTTTAGATTATAGCATCAAAAAAAGGCTTTCATTAAGTCTATGTCTACAAAATCCTCTAGAAAAATCAGCTTGGTGAGGTTCTTCTTCCATGGGTTGAACACATGAAATTTTTTCTCCCTATTATGATAAAAGTATTTTAAAAGTTTTGAGCCCGTAACACTAGGGCATATGGCATCTCTGCAATTGGTCTATGGGTCAATGAAATCTTGATCATCCATAGAGTTATCATTAGAAGGTTGGTTGCCCCATGGTGGGCACCAAAAAATGTGTGCCTAAAATGTGAGCACACTTTTGTGAGTTATTATATCCAAGATTTCTCAAGAATGAGGTCTTGAATGGCAACTCATAGCTTTCTATTGATGGAGTTCAAGGGTTTGTAATGGAGGCCTTTAGTTTGACCTAGTTTCACCATGAAACAATAGATTCAAGGATTAAAAATATGCATGCAAATGAAAATGCAAACAAATCTATATGATAATAATGAAAAACAATGCAATATCTAATCTATGAAAGGAAGATCTAATCTATCAATGCAAGATCTAAGAAAATATGAAAATGCAAGGATGGAACCTCATGATTTAAGTCACAGATGCATAGAGAAGAAGACAAGAAGATCAAAGTTCTCCACAAAAAGCTTTAATATTCAAACTCCTTCAAAAATTGCTCTCCAAACTTGTAGCATAACAATAGCATAATAATGGATCAATTGTTGATGTATAATTGCGGATGTGTAATAATGGATGTATAAAATGAGGAGAGAGCTCTCCATTATGGAGGAAAATAAAGAGGTGAGAGGTTTCTCACAACCAATATGGGATAATAGAGTTTGATCCATGTCAGAAAAAAATTTCACTAATGATAAAAGAGGAGTGTTTGAGAAGAAAGTGAAAAGAGGAAAAAGAGGAATCTCGCTTAGAGATATGTGCATTTAAGTGTAGAGAAAATAAAAAAAGATTTATTTAATTTTTATTTATTTTATTTCCTTTTTCAAATGAAGTTCATTTAATTAAATGGGAGCAAGTTCTTTTAATTAAAGAGGAAATATTTAATTAATTTAAAAGAGGGGTTTTTCTCTTAATTAATTAAATGTGGATGAATTATTTAATTAAAAGAGTGGTTTTTCTTTAATTAAATGGGGACTTATTTTGTTTAATTAAAAGGGATATTTTCTTTTAATTAAATAAGACTTGGATAAAATATGCATGCAAATGAGAATGCAAAGTAATCTATATGATAATAATGAAAAACAATGCAAGATCTAATCTATGAAAGCAAGATATAATCTATCAATGCAAGATCTAAACTAATATGAAAATGCAAGGATTGAACCTCATGATAGAAGCCATGGATGCATGAGAGAGGAAGACAAGAAGATAGAAGTTCTCCACAAAAAGCTTTAGTATTCAAACTCTAAAAATTTCTCTCCAAACTTGTAGCATAACAATAACATAATAATGGATCAATCATGGATGTATAAAATGAGGAGAGAGCTCTCCCTTCTAAAGGAAAACATGGAGGTGAGAGAATTCTCACAACCAATATGGGATAATAGATTTTGATCCATGTGAGACAAAATTCCACCAATGAGAAAAGAGGAGTGTTTGAGAAGAAAGTGGAAAGAGGAAAAAGAGGAATCTCACTTAGAGATATGTACATTTAAGTGTAGAGAAAATAAAAAAAGATTTATTTAATTTTTATTTATTTTATTTCTTTTTTCAAGTGGGATTTATTTAATTAAAAGGGAGCAAGTTCTTTTAATTAAATAGGAAATATTTAATTAAATTAAAAGAGGTGTTTTTCTCTTAATTAATTAAATGTGGATGAATTATTTAACTAAAAGAGAGGTTTTTATTTAATTAAATGGGGAATTATTTTATTTAATTAAAAAAAGGGATTTTCTTTTTAATAAAATAAGACTTATGATAAAAAGGTCAACTTTAGAAAAATAAATAATTGAATTCGATCAAGAAAATTGATTTGAATTGATTTAATAAAATATTGCAAACCATTGATTTAGGAAATTGATAAATTGAATAATGGGGGCCCATAGTCTAGGTGACCATTTTAGGGTGCATATATTTTCCCCTCTTTGACTAATGTGTGATTGATTTGGGAACACATGTAGTCAAAGAAAGAAATTGAAGTGTGAGATCGATTTGGGATCACAAAACAACCTAGATGTGTGGTCGATTTGGGAACACGTCAAGGCAAAGAATACAAATAAATTTTGACTTAAAAAAGTCAAGAATAAAATTAATAAAACTAAATCAAGGATTGAATTTGATAGGTACTAACCCCTCATGATCAAAATCAAAATGAGATAGAGGAGAAATAAAAAATTGATAGAATTGATCAAATGAAACTAAAGATAAGGTTCTTGATGTAAGATGAAAGATATAAGAATCATAAAACCAAGGTAGATCATCAAGCATGAAATATGATGCTACAAATTTGAATTAGAAGAAAAGAAGTGGGTAAAAGAATTGGAAGATAGAAGTTTGGAAGAGATGAAAAGAAACAGAAAGAAGAAAAGAAAAAATTTCATAAGAAATAGACTGCTCCAAAATCAATCAACTATCTAAGATAGAAATTTTGATTGAGATAATGAAAGAAGATAAGGAAATGAAGATCAAAATGTGACCACAGTTGATTAAAAGTCCACAAGAAAGATGAAGGGAAAACCCTCTCAAACTCATAATATAGCCTAAAAATGCAAACTGACATGAAGTCTAATAATGCAAGCTACATGAAAATGCGAAGGTGTACTTGCAAAAGAGAAACTATACCATAGGATTTTTGTCTTCATCATTGATTAGAGAATGTAAAAGAAATTATTCTCATCATTGGGCCATTATTAACAGACATCAAAAAATCACACAATCATCACTAGTCACAAGCACAACTATGAAAATATGAACGTGATTTATATTGGATCAAAATGTGGAAAGATTCTAAAATAAGCATCAAAGACATAAAGGTCAAGATGACTACAATGTTAGCTTACCCAATTTAATGTAGAAAAACCATGCTTGCATCAAGGCATAGTTTCCAGGATGACTATAAGAATAGTTGTGCAAAAGTAGTCAAGGATAATGCCTCAAATCTCGTAAGTGTTTCAAGGGGACAACAAGAGACACTCTAGAGTTTCAAGACCACACCCACAAGCAGGGAAAAAAAAAAAAAAAACATGCCCAATGCCCCAAGCCCTCTAGCTATGCATCTCGGAGAAACTTATCAAACAAGGAAACTCAACAAAAATCAATAAAATGCAACACACAAAGAAAAGATCATGACACAAGTCAAGCATTAAGTATTTTTTTTTAGAAATTTAAGTGTGTTAACTAATACTGAGTTTCGAGGATAGGGATCAAATGATTGCAAATAGGTAACAACAAACTAATAAGTGTTGAAAAATACTAAATGTCAGGGGTTGTATCAATAAATACAATTGGTATGGTGTTGAAAAACACCATTTGAGAGGTGTCCTAAAGAGCAACATAGCCAAGAGACCAAAGCTATGCATCCTAGACAAAGAACAATTCCAAACCAAGGCAACAAGGACAAGGCATGATGGAGAAAGGCTAAGTTTCGAGGACACATGCTAAGAAATAGGGGTGCAAAGGCCTCAAGTAGTTTTGGTTTCTAGGTTTTCAACACTTGGATTTTCTTTTTTTAGGACTTTTTATAATATTTTTGTATTTTTGCTACCATGGCACCTGTTTCCAAGTTTTCACCAAGGCACTTTTTCTATTTTTTCTAAATTTTTGAATGTTTTATTTTTGGAATAGATAATTTTTTTTGGAGATACATCAAAGCACTTATTACTAAGATGATCATTTTTTCAAGATATTTTTCAATTTTTAGAATTTTCACAATATATCATTTTTTTGGATTTTTGAAATATATCACTTTTTTTGTATTTTTTGAAATATATCATTTTTTAGGTTTCTTCAAGATCAATAAATATTTACAAATAATATACAATGGTACCCTCAAAAAAAACAAGCACCAAACTCTCAAGAAAGATCACATCATGTAGTCTCAATGTCTAGCAAGGTGGAGGACAAGAATTATTAGCAAGATGGTGGAAGAAATGAAAGACACGAGGATGAAGGAGAATAAAGTGAAGAAATCATCAAGGGTAATTTCCTCAACAATACCCAAGCTAGGGAAAATTTTTAATGTAAAGCATGTTGGTCTGACTTTTTCTGCAGTAAAAATTTTTCAGTTAAACCATAGAAAGGTCAGGTGATCTATGTCTAAATGAAGTATAAGGTTTTGGATAAACCATCTGTGAGAAATATTCGCCATGTAAGCCTTACATTCATCCCTATTTATAAATGGTCGGGAGCGAAAATTTTCAAAATTCAAAAGAAGCGAATATGCTTCCGTATTCCTTTTCCTTTCTCCTGAGTTACCTTTCTTACTGTTTGTCCCTACCGTCAGATCTGATTAGATCTACCGCTGGCGTTATCTCGCTATTGAAAGTTGCATGCTCATTAAGTATAGCGAGATAGCGAGTGTCGAGTTTTTTTAAGCGGCGGGACCATGAAGTGAACGTGCGGCGATCGAAGATTTGCTATTTAATTGCTTTATTGTGTAGGTACACTTAGCAATTCACCGTAAAAAGGGGCAAAAGGACCCACTAGAATATCTGACATCAGAGCCGGAATGTTGATATTTTTTTGGAAGTACCGCCACCTCGCTATCAGAAAATTCAGGCACTTCACCGTTAGCGAAGTAGCGAGGCCACGTGAAGATCTGAAAATGATGACATTGCATCTTGCTTGTGTCATAATTACACCAGGTGGCATGACCTGCCATAAATACTATTGTTAGAATCAGTTTTAATTAAACAGAAGTAATTACCGGGTACCCCCTTGCTTTTTCCAGCACAGAATCCTTTAAAGTGCCGAAGCTCGCTACCTCGCTATTGGAAAATTGAGGTGCTTCACCGTTAGCGAGTTAGCGAGGCCCCATAAAATGGTAAAAGATTGGCAAGATCTATGATGATGTGTAATGACAGGTGACTGATAAAATTTGACATGTGCTAGCTATGCAGAGATCCGATTCTCATTAATGCCTAACTGACTAAATGTACAAGAAATTTGGAACGTCAGTTTGAAGTGAATCAACAGAGCTCGCTATCTCGTTATGAAGAGTTGCAAGGAAAATAATTAGAGCGACATAGCGATATGGGCCCACCGCCTTCTTTCTTAAGAAGTCCTGTAGCGTATCGTTCGATCATTTCTTGGTCCGATCAACGGCTGTCGCCGCCTCGTGATGGCAAGGTGCTAGTTCTTTATGCATAACGAAGTAGCGACATGCTGACATGTGTTCTCCGTCGTCAGTGGGTTTAAAGGTAAGCGCCATCAAAACAAAGAATTATGTATGTGGCAAGCTCTCATTGGGTAATATAACTGACATGGCAAGTATAACTCCTAGTTGTTCTCTGTGTACCGCATGATCGTAGGATCTTTGAAGATCAACGGCGCAGTTTTAAATAAAAAATGTAGTGCCACTCTCTGTATTAATTAGACAAGAAAGCTTCGTCTGTGAGAAAAAACAGAGTATAATACAAAGAGATTGCATCAGTTTCATTTCACGCGAGAAAAGATTTGAAGCCATTCTTGTGCAGAAGCTATTACTGAAAGAAAAGTGTGCCAAGGTTGATAAGAAATTGTCAAGTTATCTGTTCGTTGAAATTTTGCAGGAATTCAGAGGAGATTTGAGACAGAATTCAAGTAAGTAAAACTGCCATCATCTCTATGAGCTTTTAAGTTTTAAAGAGGATAGCTCAAGATGCCTCCTAAGAAGGGATTTACAGGAGCAGTAAACTACCTGGATAGAAATGTGCATGATGATTTGCTTGAGTTACTTCCTGAGTCCACTGTAGAAATGGTGCAAGTTAAGAGGTTGACCTCACTCAATCCTAGGCTTAGGGTAGCTGATGGATTGTATGATAAGGGTAATTGGGTCCGGGATGCTCAAACTGCTCAGACTGGTTTGAGTTTATTCAAGAAATGGTTTGCAGAGAGAAAGTTATATGCCCCTCATGCCAACATTTGGAATTTTGATCTTGGGAAGCTTGTTGTTCCCAGCGTGTTCATGGATTTTGACTTGCTTGAAGCCATAGCAAAAAACTATGACCAAGCCACTAAGGTAGTGAGGAGAATAGATGGTGAGGCTTTAGTTACCATCAGTCCCGAGGAGATTAGGAAGGTATTCAGTCTGGGACCCCTCACCATGTATCATGTGCCCATTAATCTGACAGATTTAGAAAAGGAATATATATCCAAGAGGGATGTAGTTAGACAGGGTGCACTGAAAGCCCACATAGGCCAAATTGGAGGCCTCCCAACCATAACATCATCTTCTAAAGAGCCCTTCAAGAAATCATGTTTTAATGCCAGGGCAGTCGAGATATATAGGACCCTGTGCAAAGTCTTCGGAGAGGGCGAAGAAGATTTTATTCCGGTGAGCTTCATGTATATGATCACCCAAATCTCTTCTTTTGGTGTGGAAATAATTTTTGATTTTGCATCTTACTTGGCAAATGAGATCCATCATGGATTGGTGGGGATTGCACAGGGCAAGGTGGAAAAGGTTTGGGGTCAGTATTCCTTACTGATGCATATGTTTCTTTTTAAAGGGGCCACTTATTTTGGTAAAGAAATGGTTTTAAATAGAGAACAAGAAGGGGAAGCACTACCAGTCCAATTATGGAGTGCAGACATGACCTGGGAAGCAGAAAATTCTAGCTTTGTCAGATTTGATAGGCACTTTGCCTCCAAACTAAGGTGCCTCTTATTGAGTGATAATCCCAGAATCCCTAAGGCATTAATGCACCTTATCAAGCCTATGGACAAAACCCACAATCTAAAGGTTTCACATAATTGGGGAGATATTATCCCATATTCAGTCTCAACGGTCATCAGGGTCTATGGTTTTAAAGGAACACCCCATGTGTTACCCTATCAGGTACCCTTGAAGGTAGGGATAGCTGAATTTTTGTGGCAGTTGGGAGGAGTGGAGGAGGCCTTTTTGCACAAAAGGGGGACAGGATCAATTTTTCCTACTTGTACTATAGCCCACCAATTTGTGATAACTAAAGAAGGGTGGGCCTTTCTCCATAAATTTTTGGATCAATACAAAATGGCAGTGTCTCACTCTCATTTTTGTGATACAGAAGGTTTCTTTAACTCTGCCCTTAGATTGAGAATCAAGCTGCGTCCAGTTCAGCATGAATTCTATTTTCCAGAAGATGTAATAAGAAATGAATATTCTCTCCATGAGCAAGAAATAAAGAAAGAAAAATGGAGAGTCTATTCAAAAGTTTTGGAATTCATTAATTGTTTTGATAAAAATTTCAGTCCTCTTAGTAATGCTGCAAACAATGTAGATAAAGTACATAAGCTCATGAGTAATTTCTCTGAGATAATGGAGGTAATGAATGAGAAGAAACAGCATTTTATTAATTCTTTTCCAGATAAAGCCAGAGAAATTATGAGAAAATTGGGTTTCACTCCCAACATTAGAGTAGGTCCACTGGTGGTACGGAAGAAAATAGGATATACTATTGTCCGACAGCAGGTGCCCGTTGTGCATAAAGAAAAATAGATTGTTGGATCTTCCAGCACTGTCCTAGAAGAAAGACCCCCTGAACCTTCCCCCAAAAGAAGAAGAATAATAAGGGAGGAAGAATCCCCTGATGAAAGTGGCTCACCTTCTCAAACCCCAATAAGAGTTGAGGAAGAACAACTCACCAGTGAGCAATTTGAACAAATGGGGTCACAAGGAGAAATTTTTGTTACACAAGCAGAGATTGATGAAGGCAACCCTCAGGAAACCTCTGTACCAAGTTTTGAATTAACTACAGCAGATTTCAGAGTTAGGGAATTGGACCCTGTTTTGGAACAAGCCAGTCAGCATTTTTTGTCTGATAACAATTTTGTAAGATCTAGGGCTTTCCATCAGTTTGCGTGGAGAGTAAACATGCACATTTTTGAGCAAAGGTGCAATAATATGAGAACAGAACATCCAGAAATGGATGAGACCTCCATTCAAAATACAATAAAGGAACAAATGGTTCAAGAGTTCCAAAATATAACCCCTGATGAGGGAAGACAGATGGTAAAAAATGCTAATGTTTTATTATTGCCCAATTGGGACATTGTTGACGCATTAGTTTTTAATTCTGTTTCAAATAATTTAGGACTCCAGGATCCGAATAAAGAGGAATTCTTGGGTACAGCATTCAGCAATGATCAAGCTGTCCTTGTTATGTGGTCCCTGAGAAGAGGATCCAGAGTTACTTCATCACAGCCTGATGACTCAGGATTGACAGGGAGTATCATTGTAAGAAGAGTTGCTGACACTTCAAATGTACAGGCAGCCCACATGAATGTGGATTATTCTAAATTTGCCCTGGCTACTGCGGAAAGGGAAGAGAGGGAAATGATGGATATGCATAATAAATACGAAGTAGTGGTGGAAGCCTATAATCAAGAGGTGAAGAGGAGAATTGAGTTAGAAAACAGGATATCTCAACTGGAAAAGGTACTTGGAAAGAGAAAAGTGGGAGAATCCAGTACATTGAGAATTGCATATCCCCCACAGTCATCTATGGGATTAACCCCTATTATTGAGATACCTGACACCCCTGAAAGACCCCAATTCTATATTGCAGAGGAATTTGAAGCAGAAAAAACCAAATTACATGAGTGGCAGATAGAATTTAGAAATCAGCAGGAAGAAAAATGGAAGCAGGGTGTGACATACTTGAGGGATAAAATACAATGGTCAGATTTTTATGACCAGCTGACCAGGATTGTAACCCTCATAGATGAGTTAAATAAAGGAAAGAATGGACTAGACTCTCTTGCACAGAAGTGGAGACAGAGGAATAATGATGTCACAATTGTTTGTATCTCTGCAGTTCAAATGCCTTACCATCAGGTTGAAAGAATTTTTGATTTATTAAATCAATTAGATGACTTTGAAAATAAAAGAGATTCTTTACAGAGGAAATTGACACTCTGTTTTTCAAGATATCTTGCTAAAAAATTCACCCTATTTCCTTGTGCCTTAGAAACTGTTGATACAGTAAAGGAAAAGGACAAATGGAAAAAGGAAATGGATGAATTATTTGATAACAGAATAACAAACATCATCAGTGAGACTGGCTGTTGGTTTTGGGTGAAGACAAATGAAGAGCTGGTAAAGATACAATTGTATTATGCTGATATAAGAAAAGAATTCGATGAATTAGAAGATAATGCCAATTCTTTAATAAAGATACAAAGAGAAACCCTAAGTTTTGATTGGCCAGATGATGATACTTTCAATAGATGGAAAGATCAGTTTAGTGAACAGATGTCAGGAGAAGATGACGAGGAAGATGTAAGAGTAATAGTTACTCTTGTAGTCAGCAATGATGACATAGAAAATCCCCAGGTTAAAGTGATTTTGCATGCAATAGAAGATGATACATCACTTGCAGACCTTATGGATATGTACTCTGAAGATGAGGAATGATTGTGAGAACAGACCATAACAACCAAGAAGCATAACAGAAAGGGACCCGCCAAGAAGTGCTGTTGTAATCAACCTTTCTGTTATTCTTGTTTTTTGTTTTTCAAAAGAAGGACACCTGTCACCTACTGTAGCCTGAAGCTTTTTGCATCTCACATTATTTAAGTGAGATCCCAAGGCTAAAGATGGGTCCAAATTTGGTTTTCGCTAAGTGTTGTGCTTAGTTCTTTTTTGGTCCAAACATTTTTGGAAAGAAATTTATAGTATGCTTTTTCTGTCAAAATCTCTGAGAGATGGATGAATGTAAAAGGAGCTGTGCTTCTTCTCTGAAGGTTTTTCTGGGTCTTTTGTAAAGGATATATCATTTTCAAAGGAAATGAATACAAGTTATGAACTGTCCCCATATCTGTTCTTCTCTGAATTTTGTCTCCTTTTTAATACTGAGTTACCTTGATGTTGTGTGAGTAAAGGCTTATGCAATTGATTGCAATTTAGTAAGACTGTACATCCATTTGTTATTGCTGTTAATTCAATGGATTAAGTAAAGGCTTTGATGAATGTGATGAGGTTTCTTGGGTGTTAATAAGGATTCTTGAATGATAAATTCTGGTAAGAATTGCTGATGAAAATTCGTTGCAAGGCAACAAATTAGATCTAAGAATTTACTTGACTCTGAATTCCCAATGGATTAGGCACTGATCGAGAGTATTTCAGCCAAAAGAGAAGTATATTATAACTAGCTTTTTCAAAATACATCATAAAATCAATTTTCATTTATCTTTCCTGTAAGATTTTCAAAGTTGGCCAGCACTTGCCTGCCTAGATTGTTTTAGCTTCATTTAGCCATTGTTGTTGGAAACATCTGCAGAGCTATAGAAGATTTCTTGGCCATATCTGTTTCAAGGGATGTGTTTGTCTAATTATTTACTTATATGTTTAAGGATTTAAAGATGAGAATCAAAATGAAACTAAGAATAATTCTCATACAATTATTCCATCTTTGAACCATCCCCGGGTGCACCCGCCCTGGTTTTACAGAGCCAAAAGAGTAGAAAACCGTCTAAGATTTTATGGAAGTTGGGTCCTAATACTTTGCATATGCAAGTGATAATGAGAATTGGCTATTCTTTAGGTTGTGTATGTACTGATATCTAGGTACTAAGCCTTTTGTCGCCTAGTAGTTTTAGTACTAGTAACATCAAAATAAAACACCAACAAAATGGCGACTCTGCTGGGGATATTCATAGTGTCAAAACTTGAGAATCTAAAGAAGATATAAACCCAAGTACCATTGCTACACACTGACACATCTAGCTTATCCGAGTGTCTTATCTAACAAGCAAGAGTTGCAGTCTTACAACATCAGTGATTGATCTCTTTGTGCCATATTTTTGTTCCCGCTCGTATATTGTTTTCTTTCTGTCAGTAACGAGTGTTATTGTATTTTACCAAAAAAGGGTGGCGACTCAGTCAAGGTTTTGAAGCTAGTGCTTATTGTAACAAAAGAAAAATATGGCTGACAAGAGAAAAAACACAAGGGCTTACATGAGAGCCAATCCCGATGTATCAATGTATACTGATTTACCCCAAGGTGGTAGGAAGAACCAAAATAAGAAAAGAATAGATCCAAATCCTACTTGGAAGCCTAGAGGTAATGCCTCTGTAAATTCCCATTATCAACCGATAATAGCAAGAGAATCATCTTCGCTTAGTTCTGAATCCGAAAATACAAGACTTCTAGGAGGTATTTTCAGTACCCCATTACCAGATCAGAGAGTTTTTCAAGATAAAGATGTATCTACTATGGGAATTGCTTCACCCAGACCAGGGCCTGTAGCAGATATAAATTGTAGGCTAGGATTCAGGAGTTCATCTGATAACCTTTTTAATCCCAGAGTAGCCCCATATATAGAACCGAACCTTATAGATCTAGATGATCCTGCTGATTCCGAGGCAACCTCTGCTAATTCTAAAGAAGTGCAATCTGAAATAGGATTTTTGAAGAAATGGATTGCTGAGGAAGAAGCTAAGCGCATCCGTCTTGAAAAAGAAAGGGAGCGAGCCACTTTGGATGCAATAATAGAAAGAGATACTCTGCTAAGAAGGATGACTGCTTTGAAAGAGCAAAATAAAAAATTAGAAGAGAATATCCCCACTCTCCATCAGGACGTCTTTGGAAATATTGATAATCTAAGAGCTAAAGTTCAACAACAGGAAAAACTCCTAAATCAAAGACAAGAACCAATTATTGCTCAAGTTCAAGCTTATAAACCCATTCAAGTTAATCCAATAGAGCCCACTGGAACAGTTCCAGATAAAGGGAAAGGCAAGGCTGTAGGAATCCAAATAAATGAGCCTCAAGCTATATCGAGCAAATCTATAGAACCCTCCGTATCAAAATTAGACCTAGAACTAGAGAAGGCTCGAAAGGAGAAGGAAGACCTTGCAAAAGAACTTGAGAAGGTTGAAAATGAAGCTCAGGCCGCAAAAACCAGAAGGAAAATCCAATTCATAAAGTCTAATTCTGCATTGAATTCATGGCCTAGTTTGTCTATCCCACCTACAAATCCTACATCAGTTAATGTTCCCATAATCCCGACTCAGAAAGCACCCCAACCTGCTCCTACCTCATCTTCCAATATTGGCACTCAAGTCCCGTTTGTCCCACCACAGCTATCCCAAGCTGCTCTCCTAACTCAAGCTAATGCAGCTAGTACCTCTAACGCTCCCGGTTTCCAGAAGAAACCTATATACCTCAAAAAATATAGACAAATATCATTTGCCAGTATTCCTGGTGCCCCCCATCCCATATCTTTTGATTTAAGGGATAAAGTGGTGAAGTTTTCTAGAAATAATGCTGTCACTGGTGAAGAACATTTGAGAATTTTCATTGACATGCTCAATGATTATGAAGTTGAACATGAGGACATGGTGATGAAATTATTTGTGCATTCACTCACAGAGGATGCAAGGGATTGGTTCAGGAGGTTGCCTGATGATAGTATTACTTCATGGAGCGATTTGGAGAAATTGTTCAAGGAAAAATATGGGGACAATACCAATGCAGGATTCATGTTGAATGAGTTCAACAATATCAAGAAGAATCCAAATGAATCCACATTTGATTTCAATGTGAGATTTCAGAAAGGAATGTATAAACTATTTCAATTTATGCGGTTAAATGAAGACGTCTGTCTTACAACCTACTTCAATGCCTTTGATAGCAAGATGGCCTACCAACTGAGAGATAAGGATCCTAAAACTCTGAGAGATGCCTATAGAGTTGCAGTGAATATAGAAAATAATAGAAAGGCCTCTGGCAAATTAGGGAGAAGGGATGATCCTAAGCTTTTCAACCCTAAGAATAATAATAAAAGGGAAGGTGACAAAACATCCATGGGAAAAAGGCCTGAAGAACCTACTATAGGCCATGTTTTAGAAATGCTTAAGAAAATGAATCCCACTAATTTCAATAAGACAAATGTTACTGAGAGAGCCCCTGTGAATAATAGCAATTTCAATAGACAGCCTAGGATGCAGAATTACCCTTACACCACCCAATGGAAAGATGGTAAACCAGTTCCTAACCAGATCCAAAATATGAAAGATAAGGGTACCCCAGACCCCCTGTAAAGGAACACTGTAAATATGAATGATGATGTGCCTTGGTGCATTATATGCCAATCACCTCATTCTGCTGACTATTGTGCTGTTGCCCAGTCGTTCGCCCAAGCTCAAGGAGCGCAAGCAGAAGAAGAAACAGAAGAAAAGAACCATGATGACATAAGCTGCAATATGGTGAATACATCTGATGATTTGATAGATTCTGACTCAGAAGAACCTGAGAACGATGTTACCAGCCAGAGAATTGCCTACCAGTTACATCATCAGCAAATATTTTCAGATGATGAGAAGAATGATACAGATAAGGTATGCAATACATTTTCTGAAGTAGGTTTCACAAACCTAAGAATCCCCTCCAAGGAGGAAATTGATAGAATTACAGCCGAAATGATTTCACAAGTCCACAGTAATTACAATTTGAGAAATAGAGCAATAAGTAATGAGGCAGGAAGGCCATCTAGTATGTTCATCAAAGACACCACTCATAAGACAGATGATCAACACAAGAAAGTCAGTATAGATGTGTCTAAGATCAAGGAGAACAAGGGTTAGAAATGGGAACCAAAAAAGAAGGTCAAATTTCAGAAAGTTGAAGCAACAAAGACCGTAGTGCAACCAGAGAAATCAGAACCAGATGTTGTCAAGCTAAAAGTGGTGCCCACTACTCAAAAGACTCCGATCCCAGGTACTATTGTAAAACCTACTGTAGTTGAACCTGTTGATATGATTGCCATGTTATCTCAAATTACTGTGAAAGTACCCTTGTCTGAGCTCTTTAGAATTGAAGAGCATAAAAATAAGGCTTTGTCATGGTTGGGTGGAATAGCAAACAACAATAGTATTGATAATCAAGTTGTAGCCCAACAGACCCCATTAATAATAGAGGACAATGGTATTATATCCTAGATTCCTCAGATGTTCTTAGATGATTCATCAGTTGCGTTCATACAAGATATTGATCCTTTTTTCCTTAGTTTAATCATAAAAGGGAAAACCTTGAAAAATTGTATGATAGATTCTGGAGCTTCCAACACTATAATGCCTTTTAAAGTAATGGAAGCCCTAGGATTGAAGGTGGATACTAAGCAAGGTAGATGCCGAGGGATGGATGCTAGAGAGGTTCCAGTAATAGGTACTATAAATGCCTTACCATTTAAACTGGCTGCATTTCCTGAGGTGGAATTAACCATGTCTGTCCTTGTAGTGGATATACCCCCACATTACGGGATGCTACTTTCCAGAAAATGGAGTGCCGCCATGGGGGGAAGCCTACAGTGTGACCTTACTTATGCCACTTTCCATATAGGAGACAAAGCTGTTAGGGTAAATAGGGAACCAAGGGTTAACCACATCTTAGGTGAAGACATTGACAAAGATACCACCTGTTTCCTAGACACGGGGATCAATGCTTTCAGGGCTGAATTGATTATTCAGGAAGTGGAAAACTTACCTGATATCATTGAAAATGAGGTTGAATGTTGCATGAATTCACCAAAACTGTGGACAATGTTCTTTGATGGGGCTAGTTCTAAAGAAGGTGCAGGGGCAGGTGTAGTCTTTGTATCCCCTGAAAACAACACCTTCAGGTATTCATTCACCTTGAAGTTTTCTTGCACAAATAACATTGCTGAATATGAAGCATTGTTGCTAGGTCTAAAAGTGGCCACACATCACAAAATTAAGAAATTGTATGTCATAGGGGATTCTGAATTGATCATCTCTCAGATTAAAGGAACATACTCCTCAAAAAATAGGAGATTAAAACAATATAGAAACGAGGTCTGGGATCAAATAGAATTCTTTGATGCATTTGGGATCTCATGGAGAGATAGAACCTAGAATAAAATGGCTGATCTTCTGGCCAATGTAGCTATCAAACCAAAAGAAATATCATTTGCAGGAATCTCCCAGATTGAGATTCAAAACAGACCTTCTATACCTGACAACATTGACAATTGGCAGGTGTTTGAAGATGACAAAGATATCACAAATTTTTTGCTAAATGAAGACAGATACCATGGGCAGGAGATGGACTGCAATGGACTGATTGAAACCATAAATGGGAAGGAAACCATTTTTGGTCAAGAAATCATGCAATTAAAAACAAATAAGATGCCTAAGGGGTTGGTAGTCTTGGAGAACATTTTTGATAACCAAGACAGAGTGAGATCGGAAATAAAGGACCCCAAACTGCAGGAGCTAGAAGAAGTGAATTTGGGAATGAATGAAATCCCTAAAAAGGTTTACATCGGCCAAGATCTGCCAGTTCAAATCAGAAAAGCATTGATTGACCTACTTAGAAAGTAGAGGCATGTTTTTGCTTGGTCATATGATGACCTTAAAGCTTATAGGGAGGACCTTTTCCAGCATGTCATACCCTTGAAAGAAAATGTAAAACCCTTTAGGCAAAAGCAGAGGCCAATCAATCCCACCCTTGCCCCAAAAATGCAGGAAGAACTGACAAAACTGAGAGATGGTGGAATAATCAAACCAATTAGGCATTCCACTTGGGTTTCAAACCTTGTTCCTGTAAGAAAAAAGAATGGAGATATTAGGCTTTGTGTGGATTTTAGAAATCTAAACATTGCATCTCTAAAAGATAATTATGGCTTACCTAATATGGAAGCCATGTTGCAACAAGTGACCGGCTCTGAATTAATGTCAATTATGGATGGCTTTTCTGGATATAATCAAGTTCTGGTAAAAGAAAGTGAACAGTTCAAAACAGCCTTCACAACCCCTTGGGGAACATATGTGTATGTGAGGATGCCTTTTGGCTTGATTAATGCAGGAGCTACTTTCCAAAGAGCCATGGATGTAGCATTTCATGAATATATTGACAAATTTATGGTTGTATACCAGGATGATCTTACAGCGTATTCTAATAAGGCTGAAGATCACTGCAAACACTTGAACAAAATTTTTATAAAAGCCCTAGAATATGGGGTATCCCTAAACCCAAAGAAATGCTCATTTGGGGTCATAGAAGGAAAGTTATTAGGACACATAGTGTCCAAGGATGGGGTAAAAATAGACCCAGAAAGGGTAATGGCTATTGATAAAGTCCCTAAACCTAAAAACGTGAAAGGTATACAGTCCTTTTTTGGCCAGGTTAATTTTCTGAGGAGGTTTGTTACAAATTTCGCTGAAATCAGTAGACCCATTTCAAAAATGCTCAAGAAAGGAGCTGTTATAGATTGGAATGGTGAACCTTCGCAGGCATTCCAGGATATAAAAACTGCGATAAAAAATGCTCCAGTGTTGAGGACCCCAGATTATACAAAACCCATGCATATCTTTTCATTTGCATCATTCCATACTGTGGCTGCAGTTTTATTACAGAAAAATCAAGAAGGGTATGAACATCGTATTGCCTTTTTTAGCAAATCCCTGCAGCATGCTGAACTGAAGTACGAAATAAATGAAAAACAAGCATATGCTTTGGTAAAGGCTGTAAAAGCATTCAGAAGTTATTTGATAGGTGCTACTATTATTGCCTTTGTACCTAGTGCTACAGTTAAAGATATTTTCTCTCAGCAGGAAGTGTCAGGAAGGAGATGCAGATGGATCAATAGAATCCAAGAATTCAACATCGATATGCAGATAACTAAGTTAGTCAGAGGTCAAGGTTTGGCCAAACTTATGGCCGAAACTAACCTGGAAGCTAATCAGATAAACCTAGTAAATGATGATTTCAGAACTGATTTATGCGACATGGACCAGTGTGACTGGTACATTAATGTTATACATTATTTGCAACACATGGAAGTTCCTCCCCATCTGCCTGATAATGAAAAAAGAAATATTAAATTGCAAGCCATCAGGTATGCAATTGTTCAAAATAACTTATGGTGGAGAAACTTTGAAGGAGTTCTGTTGAAATGTGTTGATAGAGAAAGGGCAAAAGAGATTTTGAAAGAAATGCATGCTGAAGTATGTGGAGGACATTACATGGCCAAAACTACTGCACATAAGATAATGAGAGCTGGTTTCTGGTGGCCCACTCTGTTCAAAGATGCTCAAGCTATGGTTAAAAAATGTGATCCTTGTCAAAGATTTGCTGGGAAGCTGAAATTCTCAGGAAATACTCCACTGAAGCCAGTTGAAACTAAAGCACCTTTTCAACAATGGGGTCTGGATTTCATAGGAGAAATTTTTCCCAAGTCTAGTACTGGCTATTCCTGGATTCTGGTTGCTACGGACTACTTTACAAAATGGGTAGAGGCTATCCCTACCAGAAATGCAACGAGTAAAGTAGTAAATAATTTCTTATTGAATAATATCATTTCCAGATTTGGATGTCCACAGAAAATTGTCACAGATAATGCTATGTGTTTTAGGTCTAAGGAATTCATAAATTTTTGTGATAAATATGGAATGACAAGAACAACGTCTGCCCCATATCATCCACAAGGGAATGGACAAGCTGAGTCCACCAATAAAAGCCTGTTGAAAATCATTAAGAGAACCTTGGACGATAATAAAAGGGCATGGGATTCCAAGTTACAGTTGGCAATATGGGCTGACAGAGTAACTGTAAAAAAGGCAATTGGGGTGGCTCCATTTGATTTAGTGTATGGAATTCAAGCTAGAATGCCCCAGAACAATTTGATGGGATTATACAATTACATCCAGTCATATGATGAAGATACTACTGATGAAATGAAAGAAAGAATGAATGAACTGGTAGGATTGACCGAAGCCAGAAGAGAAGCATCTCTGAGAAATCAAAAATTGCAGTTACGAGTCAAAACACTCTATGATAAAAGAACTGTAAACAGGAAATTTGAAAATGGAGACCTAGTCTTAATGTGGAATGCCAAAATTGAAGATAAAGGAAAACATGGCAAATTTGATCCCATTTGGTTAGGCCCATATCTCATTGAGAATGCTTGGGGTGAAGATTCCTACATAATCAAAGATGTATTTGATAATATTCTTGAATTGCCAGTTCATGGACAGTTCTTGAAGAGGTATTTTTCTTGAAAAAATACTTATTTTCTTCCATGAACATTAGTTTTAGGTTTTCCTGGTGTCCTGTTTTCTGTAAATCCTTGTACAGTCTGAGTTTTTGTTTTTGTGTGTTGCTCAGTGCTCTCTGAAGAAGTTGTCATTTCCCGGATGTGTGGTCTGCTCTCCCATAGATTCTAAATCCTTGCATAGACTCAAGTAGTCTATCATCCCCAGACAGAGCCACTGTTGGTCTGACTTTTTCTGCAGTAAAAATTTTTCAGTTAAACCATAGAAAGGTCAGGTGATCTATGTCTAAATGAAGTATAAGGTTTTGGATAAACCATCTGTGAGAAATATTCGCCATGTAAGCCTTACATTCATCCGTATTTATAAATGGTCGGGCACGAAAATTTTCAAAATTCAAAAGAAGCGAATATGCTTCCGTATTCCTTTTCCTTTCTCCCGGGTTACCTTTCTTACTGTTTGTCCCTACCGTCAGATCTGATTAGATCTACCGCTGGCGTTATCTCACTATTGAAAGTTGCATGCTCATTAAGTATAGCAAGATAGCGAGTGTCGAGTTTTTTTAAGCGGCGGGACCATGAAGTGAACGTGCGGCGATCGAAGATTTGCTATTTAATTGCTTTATTGTGCAGGTACACTTAGCAATTCGCCGTAAAAAGGGGGAAAAGGACCCCCTAGAATATCTGACATCAGAGCCGGAATGTTGATATTTTTCCGGAAGTACCGCCACCTCGCTATCGGAAAATTCAGGCACTTCACCGTTAGCGAAGTAGCGAGGCCACGTGAAGATCTGAAAATGATGACATTGCATCTTGCTTGTGTCATAATTACACCAGGTGGCATGACCTGCCATAAATACTGTTGTCAGAATCAGTTTTAATTAAACAGAAGTAATTACCAGGTACCCCCTTGCTTTTTCCGGCACGGAATCCTTTAAAGTGTCGAAGCTCGCTACCTCGCTATCGGAAAATTGAGGTGCTTCATCGTTAGCGAGTTAGCGAGGCCTCATAAAATGGTAAAAGATCGGCAAGATCTATGATGACGTGTAATGACAGGTGACTGATAAAATTTGACATGTGCTAGCTATGCAGAGATCCGATTCTCATTAATGCCTACCTGACTAAATGTACAAGAAATTTGGAACGTCAGTTTGAAGTGAATCAACGGAGCTCGCTATCTCGTTATCAAGAGTTGCAAGGAAAATAATTATAGCGACATAGCGATATGGGCCCACCGCCTTCTTTCTTAAGAAGTCCTGTAGCGTATCGTTCGATCATTTCTTGGTCCGATCAACGGCTGTTGCCGCCTCGTGATGGCAAGGTGCTAGTTCTTTATGCATAACGAAGTAGCGACATGCTGACATGTGTTCTCCGTTGTCAGTGGGTTTAAAGGTAAGCGCCATCAAAAGAAAGAATTATGTACGTGGCAAGCTCTCATTGGGTAATATAACTGACATGGCAAGTATAACTCCTAGTTGTTCTCTGTGTACCGCATGATCGTAGGATCTTTGAAGATCAACGGCACAGTTTTAAATAAAAAATGTAGTGCCACTCTCTGTATTAATTAGACAAGAAAGCTTCGTCCGTGAGAAAAAATAGAGTATAATACAAAGAGATTGCATCAGTTTCATTTCACGCGAGAAAAGATTTGAAGCCATTCTTGTGCAGAAGCTATTACTGAAAGAAAAGTGTGCCAAGGTTGATAAGAAATTGTCAAGTTATCTGTTCGTTGAAATTTTGCAAGAATTCAGAGGAGATTTGAGACAAAATTCAAGTAAGTAAAACTGCCATCATCTCTATGAGCTTTTAAGTTTTAAAGAGGATAGCTCAAGATGCCTCCTAAGAAGGGATTTACAGGAGCAGTAAACTACCTGGATAGAAATGTGCATGATGATTTGCTTGAGTTACTTCCTGAGTCCACTGTAGAAACGGTGCAAGTTAAGAGGTTGACCTCACTCAATCCTAGGCTTAGGGTAGCTGATGGATTGTATGATAAGGGTAATTGGGTCCAGGATGCTCAAACTGCTCAGACTGGTTTGAGTTTATTCAAGAAATGGTTTGCAGAGAGAAAGTTATATGCCCCTCATGCCAACATTTGGAATTTTGATCTTGGGAAGCTTGTTGTTCCCAGCGTGTTCATGGATTTTGACCTGCTTGAAGCCATAGCAAAAAACTATGACCAAGCCACTAAGGTAGTGAGGAGAATAGATGGTGAGGCTTTAGTTACCATAAGTCCCGAGGAGATTAGGAAGGTATTCAGTCTGGGACCCCTCACCATGTATCATGTGCCCATTAATCTGACAGATTTAGAAAAGGAATATATATCCAAGAGGGATGTAGTTAGACAGGGTGCACTGAAAGCCCACATAGGCCGAATTGGAGGCCTCCCAACCATAACATCATCTTCTAAAGAGCCCTTCAAGAAATCATGTTTTAATGCCAGGGCAGTCGAGATATATAGGACCCTGTGCAAAGTCTTCGAAGAGGGCGAAGAAGATTTTATTCCGGTGAGCTTCATGTATATGATCACCCAAATCTCTTCTTTTGGTGTGGAAATAATTTTTGATTTTGCATCTTACTTGGCAAATGAGATCCATCATGGATTGGTGGGGATTGCACAGGGCAAGGTGGAAAAGGTTTGGGGTCAGTATTCCTTACTGATGCATATGTTTCTTTTTAAAGGGGCCACTTATTTTGGTAAAGAAATGGTTTTAAATAGAGAACAAGAAGGGGAAGCACTACCAGTCCAATTATGGAGTGCAGACATGACCTGGGAAGCAGAAAATGCTAGCTTTGTCAGATTTGATAGGCACTTTGCCTCCAAACTAAGGTGCCTCTTATTGAGTGATAATCCCAGAATCCCTAAGGCATTAATGCACCTTATCAGGCCTATGGACAAAACCCACAATCTAAAGGTTTCACATAATTGGGGAGATATTATCCCATATTCAGTCTCAACGGTCATCAGGGTCTATGGTTTTAAAGGAACACCCCATGTGTTACCCTATCAGGTACCCTTGAAGGTAGGGATAGCTGAATTTTTGTGGCAGTTGGGAGGAGTGGAGGAGGCCTTTTTGCACAAAAGTGGGACAGGATCAATTTTTCCTACTTGTACTATAGCCCACCAATTTGTGATAACTAAAGAAGGGTGGGCCTTTCTCCATAAATTTTTGGATCAATACAAAATGGCAGTGTCTCACTCTCGTTTTTGTGATACAGAAGGTTTCTTTAACTCTGCCCTTAGATTGAGAATCAAGCTGCGTCCAGTTCAGCATGAATTCTATTTTCCAGAAGATGTAATAAGAAATGAATATTCTCTCCATGAGCAAGAAATAAAGAAAGAAAAATGGAGAGTCTATTCAAAAGTTTTGGAATTCATTAATTGTTTTGATAAAAATTTCAGTCCTCTTAGTAATGCTGCAAACAATGCAGATAAAGTACATAAGCTCATGAGTAATTTCTCTGAGATAATGGAGGTAATGAATGAGAAGAAATAGCATTTTATTAATTCTTTTCCAGATAAAGCCAGAGAAATTATGAGAAAATTGGGTTTAACTCCCAACATTGGAGTAGGTCCACTGGTGGTACGGAAGAAAACAGGATATACTATTGTCCGACAGCAGGTGCCCGTTGTGCATAAAGAAAAACAGATTGTTGGATCTTCCAGCACTGTCCTAGAAGAAAGACCCCCTGAACCTTCCCCCAGAAGAAGAAGAATAATAAGGGAGGAAGAATCCCCTGATGAAAGTGGCTCACCTTCTCAAACCCCAATAAGAGTTGAGGAAGAACAACTCACCAGTGAGCAATTTGAACAAATGGGGTCACAAGGAGAAATTTTTGTTACACAAGCAGAGATTGATGAAGGCAACCCTCGGGAAACCCCTGTACCAAGTTTTGAATTAACTACAGTAGATTTCAGAGGAAGGGAATTGGACCCTGTTTTGGAACAAGCCAGTCAGCATTTTTTGTCTGATAACAATTTTGTAAGATCTAGGGCTTTCCATCAGTTTGCGTGGAGAGTAAACATGCACATTTTTGAGCAAAGGTGCAATAATATGAGAACAGAACATCCAAAAATGGATGAGACCTCCATTCAAAATACAATAAAGGAACAAATGGTTCAAGAGTTCCAAAATATAACCCCTGATGAGGGAAGACAGATGGTAAAAAATGCTAATGTTTTATTATTGCCCAATTGGGACATTGCTGACGCATTAGTTTTTAATTCTGTTTCAAATAATTTAGGACTCCAGGATTCGAATAAAGAGGAATTCTTGGGTACAGCATTCAGCAATGATCAAGCTTCCCTTGTTATGTGGTCCCTGAGAAGAGGATCCAGAGTTACTTCATCACAGCCTGATGACTCAGGATTGACAGGGAGTATCATTGTAAGAAGAGTTGTTGACACTTCAAATGTACAGGCAGCCCACATGAATGTGGATTATTCTAAATTTGCCCTGGCTACTGTGGAAAGGGAAGAGAGGGAAATGATGGATATGCATAATAAATACGAAGTAGTGGTGGAAGCCTATAATCAAGAGGTGAAGAGGAGAATTGAGTTAGAAAACAGGATATCTCAACTGGAAAAGGTACTTGGAAAGAGAAAAGTGGGAGAATCCAGTACATTGAGAATTGCATATCCCCCACAGTCATCTGTGGGATTAACCCCTATTATTGAGATACCTGACACCCCTGAAAGACCCCAATTCTATACTGCAGAGGAATTTGAAGCAGAAAAAACCAAATTACATGAGTGGCAGATAGAATTTAGAAATCAGCAGGAAGAAAAATGGAAGCAGGGTGTGACATACTTGAGGGATAAAATACAATGGTCAGATTTTTATGACCAGCTGACCAGGATTGTAACCCTCATAGATGAGTTAAATAAAGGAAAGAATGGACTAGACTCTCTTGCACAGAAGTGGAGACAGAGGAATAATGATGTCACAATTGTTTGTATCTCTGCAGTTCAAATGCCTTACCATCAGGTTGAAAGAATTTTTGATTTATTAAATCAATTAGATGACTTTGAAAATAAAAGAGATTCTTTACAGAGGAAATTGACACTCTGTTTTTCAAGATATCTTGCTAAAAAATTCACCCTATTTCCTTGTGCCTTAGAAACTGTTGATACAGTAAAGGAAAAGGACAAATGGAAAAAGGAAATGGATGAATTATTTGATAACAGAATAACAAACATCATCAGTGAGACTGGCTGTTGGTTTTGGGCGAAGACAAATGAAGAGCTGGTAAAGATACAATTGCATTATGCTGATATAAGAAAAGAATTTGATGAATTAGAAGATAATGCCAATTCTTTAATAAAGATACAAAGAGAAACCCTAAGTTTTGATTGGCCAGATGATGATACTTTCAACAGATGGAAAGATCAGTTTAGTGAATAGATGTCAGGAGAAGATGACGAGGAAGATGTAAGAGTAATAGTTACTCTTGTAGTCAGCAATGATGACATAGAAAATCCCCAGGTTAAAGTGATTTTGCATGCAACAGAAGATGATACATCACTTGCAGACCTTATGGATATGTACTCTGAAGATGAGGAATGATTGCGAGAACAGACCATAACAACCAAGAAGCATAACAGAAAGGGACCCGCCAAGAAGTGCTGTTGTAATCAACCTTTCTGTTATTCTTGTTTTTTGTTTTTCAAAAGAAGGACACCTGTCACCTACTGTAGCCTGAAGCTTGTTGCATCTCACATTATTTAAGTGAGATCCCAAGGCTAAAGATGGGTCCGAATTTGGTTTTCACTAAGTGTTGTGCTTAGTTCTTTTTTGGTCCAAACATTTTTGGAAAGAAATTTATAGTATGCTTTTTCTGTCAAAATCTCTGAGAGATGGATGAATGTAAAAGGAGTTGTGCTTCTTCTCTGAAGGTTTTTCTGGGTCTTTTGTAAAGGATATATCATTTTCAAAGGAAATGAATACAAGTTATGAACTGTCCCCATATCTGTTCTTCTCTGAATTTTGTCTCCTTTTTAATACTGAGTTACCTTGATGTTGTGTGAGTAAAGGCTTATGCAATTGATTGCAATTTAGTAAGACTGTACATCCATTTGTTATTGCTGTTAATTCAATGGATTAAGTAAAGGCTTTGATGAATGTGATGAGGTTTCTTGGGTGTTAATAAGGATTCTTGAATGATAAATTCTGGTAAGAATTGCTGATGAAAATTCGTTGCAAGGCAACAAATTAGATCTAAGAATTTACTTGACTCTGAATTCCCAATGGATTAGGCACTGATCGAGAGTATTTCAGCCAAAAGAGAAGTATATTATAACTAGCTTTTTCAAAATACATCATAAAATCAATTTTCATTTATCTTTCCTGTAAGATTTTCAAAGTTGGCCAGCACTTGCCTGCCTAGATTGTTTTAGCTTCATTTAGCCATTGTTGTTGGAAACATCTGCAGAGCTATAGAAGATTTCTTGGCCATATCTGTTTCAAGGGATGTGTTTGTCTGATTATTTACTTATATGTTTAAGGATTTAAAGATGAGAATCAAAATGAAACTAAGAATAATTCTCATACAATTATTCCATCTTTGAACCATCCCTGGGTGCACCCGCCCTGGTTTTACAGAGCCAAAAGAGTAGAAAACCGTCTAAGGTTTTATGGAAGTTGGGTCCTAATACTTGTCATATAATTTTTTTCTTAGATATCTCTTTTGACTTTATGCCCTCATGTCGACTAGAGGAGACATAGTAGTCTTCCTTTATATACAGATTCTTGAATTTCATCTTTTTCTTGTATTGAACATTCAGGTTACTTCCAAAAGACTTAGGACTTTTGGAAGAAGAAGGATGGTATGACTATTTTAGGTGAGTGGGTGGATGAAAAGGATTCAAAGATATGCATCTACATTGAAGTTGAGGAAAGATAGGAGAGGAAGGGACGTAAGGAGCCAAGATGGATGATGAATTAGGAGAGTTGGGAGGGGAAAGTGAAGGGACACAAGGACCAAAGAAGGAAGGAAAATTTGAAGAATTTAGTATTAGTGGGTGGGGGGGGGCTGTCCAAAGATGGATGTGGAAGATGCAAAAGGGTAATCAATAAGTTTATCAACATCTATATGACAATCAAGGACATTAGCATCTTTAGGGTGAGAATTAGGATTTTCAATATGATCATAAACATCTTGAATAGGAGAAACTTCCTTGATAGGATTACTTGAAGCTTGAGAAGACTTAGGAAGAGTAGAAAGTGGAAGGGAACATGGAGTGATAGAATAAGAAGATGGAAGACTTTGATCTTGACAAGGATCTTTGGATAGCATAAGTGTAGAGTTTTGCTCTTGATTTTCAATAGGCTCAACATTGGAAGTAAAAACATTATTTATAGTAACCTTAATGGAAGTATCATCTTTGGAAGGTGCAACTTTATTTAGGTCATTTTTATTGTCAATAAGCTTAATGGCATAAGTAGTAGCTTGATCTTGCTTAGGAGAAGACTTAAGAAATGGTGGAATGAATGAGGAAGGGTATAGAGGATCAAAAGAACCATGAAATGGATCAGAGACATCATTAAAATAATTAAATGACATGGAGGGTTCTTGATCTTGATCTTTCCTTATATTCTTTTCTTTATCATTTTTAGAGTCTCCTTGACATGAAGCTACTCCTAAGGAGAAGGAATCATGTTGGAATTGTATGGAAGATTTTGGAATAGATGATGAAGGACTAGTTGAAGTAGGAATTATAACATGTTTAGCTTTCCTTGTATAACCTATAGTTTACCAATAAAGAAGCTACTTAATTCTCTTACCATCTCCAAGTTTTCCTTAACAATAAATATCTTATTTGGAAAATCTAGCTTTTTAGCCATTGCTATGATTAATCTATCCAAAATTGAACAATCAAGCCCCATAGAATTAAAGTAGGTGCTAGCCATGAAAGTGCTTCATTGCAAAATTGCTCAACACTTTGTAAAGTAACATATAAACCATGAGCCTATTGTGATATGTTCTTTAAAACTTCAATCCTATGGCTCATCATGTTTCTAGGGATCTCTATCCTTACATCTCCTCCTTGCTGAATTGATTGAGTGTCAATACTCATTCTTCTGGGTTGTGATATCTCCCCCTCCTCTATATCCTCTATTTGTATTGGGGCTTCAACAATATCCCTAACTAGAAATGATATTTCTTGTCCCTCTTCTCTTTGATCTAGAACCATCCTCTATTCTACTTGTATAATTTGCTCCTTGAGAGATGTAATCACATTTTCAAGTTCTTTGATCTTAGCCTCAAAGTCAGCAATCTTCTCTTTGTACACATGGCTACTTCTAATCTCATCTTCATAAAGCTTTCTAACATCAATGTATTCATGTATGGACTTGGCTAACCTTGTTTCCATTTCTTCTACCTTGGCCTCATTCAAGAATGAAAAATGTTTCAATGCTTTAGATATCTCTATGCCAGAGGTGCCCTATAAAGTCCATAAAATCATATTACCGTATTCAATGATTTGTACATCCATCAATTTTGGCTTGTTAGAAGTAAGGACCATACTCTAGACTACTATGAATTTGGTATCAATGTTGAAACTAGTCCCTCTCTTTAATCTGTTAGCACCAAATGCCTCATAAGAAATGGCATTTTCCTACCTCCTAATCTGATCAAGCATGAATGCTTGCTCTAAATCCCATCCAAGCACCAGTAGCATGTCACTCCTTTGTACTAGATCTCTAGCCTCCTCCAAATTCATTACTTCACTTTCAAGATCACAGACCTATAACGTTTCTATCAATTCCATCTTTTTCTCATCAAACTCATCTAGTTTCATCTTCAAAAGAAGCTCACTTTGTTTGATCTTATATAAAAAACTCTTAAATATGTTGGATTTAATGAATTCGTCATCCTCTAAGAATTGGTGAGCTTTGATGATTCTATCATCTAATCTTGCTATGGCCAATTCTATGTCTATGAGGGTGCTTTCATTTGCATTAGCCCTACTCTGCAAATAATCTTATCTTATGTCAGCAAAATAATGACTATTTCCTAGCAAGATATGTAGGGTCCTTTGTTTGACCTAAGGAGAGATGTGACTTTTGCCTCATGTTCCCCTTTTCCATCCATGATGCCTAAGGTGCATCATCTTGATATGGTTAGGATCTAGGACTATTACAATAGAATGCTAACTAGTTACACAAAGTTAATTTTAAAGCTTTAAATGAAGCAATTAATATAAATGAAATAAAGGAACAACACGCATTAAGCTGACAAAAGGGAAATTGAGAGATAGAATTCACAAAATAATTTGATCTCAAAGTTCATCTATATGGACTACATCTTCAGGTCTTGCTCCAATAGGGGGACCAATCTAATTAACTCCAAAATTAGGTACAAGTGTTTACATAATCACTCCCTTCAAGTACAAAAAAATCATGTTTTTCCAAAGTATAGGAATGATCACACCTTCATAATTGCTCTCTCCTTCTTAGCACTTGGACATTCTCTCCATTTCAAAATGACCCTTAAGAGCCTTTTAACCCCCCTTTATACACAAAATTAGCAAAAATAAGGCTATAACAACAATTTACAAAAATGACCTTCCAATTAATTCCCCTTTTGAATTAACCCTTTAACAGATTTGGCTCATGCCATTTTTAGGGTTAAAAATTAACAAATAACCTTAATTTCTTAAGGTTGGCAGGCTATGGTTAAAATATAAATAGAAAATGTTATAATTATATCACTAAGCATGAAAATGACACAACATTGGCTAAGATTTTGTTTAGCCAGCTAGTCGAGGGTTGCAACCCCACTAGCAACCCCTTTAACTAGCTAGAGTAGTGACAACTTGTTAAATAGAAAGTTTTCCATATTATTTTTAAAGCTTGCCTATGGCTTAATGGCCCCTAGATGTGTCTTGGGATCCAATGGTCAAGGATTCAAAACCCACTGGCCACCATTACCTTGTTGTTGTGCCATGTGTACCAACAACAATTATATATATATATATATATATATTCATATTCATTTTAAATTTAATTCTTATTATTATTATCTTTTTTTTTGCCACATCATCATCCTAGACTTTGATCAGCCATATCTTTTACATACAAGATCCATTTTTGATGAAACAAACATCACTAGAAAGCTCTCGATGAGACCTTTGACATGATGCTAACTTTGATAGATTCTGGGGAGTTCAATTTTTTTCCTTTTTAATGGCCTTTAGATCCAGATTTGAACAAACTTTGGCTAGTCATAACTCGAGCATATAGACTCCATTTTTTCCTTTTCAAATTGCATTAGATCTAGAATTTTGAGAACTTTGACCTAGTGCTGATTATTGGAGTTTTTGAGATACTTCAATCTTGGATGAGAATATCTCTCGAATTAAGCCTCCCTATTGAGAATTTTTCAAACCATTGAAATTTTGGATTACTTGAAAAGTAGGTAAGGGTATAGTTCCTTCACTTTACCAATCTACATACATTTTTCCTTGCTCGGATGCATCCCTTTCAATCCCACTCAAAGGTATTCAATTGGTCCTCTTCATAAAGTTCTAACATTCCTGTCTATGATAACATCTTCTAGAAATTTTGACATATACTTTGGTTAAAGATTATCAACTGATGGAATCTAAACATTGATGTCTTCATCCAAGATCATTAGAGGTTCATACAACTTTAGATTCTCAACATTGACAACTATGTAAATTTGCATGTATGGAGGAAGATTAAGGTGAAAAGCATTGGTACCAATTTTTTCCAAGATCTCAAAAGGACCACACCTAATAGGCTTGAGCTTCCTTCCTTCACTTTGTAGATATGTAACCAAACTCTATCACCAACTTGCAAATAGTGATTGATGCAATGCTTATCATGGAAAGCCTTGTATTTTTCCTGGCTCCACTCCAACTGTGCTTCTACTGCCTGATGGATTGCTTGGACTCTTTATATGAACTTCAAAGCCCTTTCTACATCATGGTGTCCATTAATAATGTGATCCTTCCCAAAAGAAAAATCTATTAGTGTTTTAGGTGAGTAACCAAAATAAATCTTGAAAGGAGACCTCTTTGTAGAAGAATGTGCCACATGGTTGTAATCATGCTACACATAGTGAAGACTTTCATCCCACAACTTAGGATGCTTACTATAGTAAACTCTAAGAAAATGCACAACTATCCTATTTACTACCTCTATCTATCTATCTATCAGTCGACAGATGGAAGGTTGTACTCTTCTTTAGCTTGGTGTTCATGAGTCCCCACAAAGATGATCAAAATTCCCCTAAAAATTGAGAATCTCAATCTGATACAATAGAAGTGGGTAACCCAAAATGAACCCATACATTTTGAAAGTACAAATGAACTGTTACTTTAGTAGTGACCTAATTTTTACAAGGCATTAAAATAAACATTTTTCTAAACTAATTAGCTACTATATACAAATAATCATGACCCTTCCTAGACATAGGTAAACCTCCCAGAAAATTCATAGATACACTTTCCCATGGATGGGATGGTATAGGTAATGGTGTGTACAAACCCAATTTCCTATTACTTGGTTTTCTAGTTGTGCACATTACACATCCGTTTATATACTTAGTGATAGTTTCTTGCATATGAGGCCAATAACAATACATATATAATTGAGCCAGTGTCTTACTTACCCCAAAATGTCCTACAATCAAAGAGGTGTGTGCTTCATGGATTACATTTGTCTACTCATCTTTAGGAATACATAGTTTTACCTAGTGGTACAAAAAATTATTCTGCACATAGTAATCTCTCTCTTCCACATGTTTACCTTGGATTAAAGCTACACATATATCCTTAACGTTCTCATCATTAGCATATTGTTCCTGAAAGCTTTCATGAATCATAGAACTAGTTTGAAGGACTATCAAAGGATTCATAATAGGAGGCCTAGAGAACATATTTGCTACTTTTTTATAGGTACCCTTCTTATACTTAATTATCAAATAAAAATGTTGCAGAAAACCCATCCACCTAAAGTGCCTCCTTTGCTGCAACTTAGGTTGTGAGTGCAAATATTGAAGTGGTTGGTGATTAGTGTGGATTATAGTTTCTTTTCCCATTAAGTAACATTTCCATTTTTAAACACTTTGAACTAAAGCATAAAGTTCCTTATCATAAGTGGGATAGTTACTACTCCTAAAAAAGGTTTAGAGTGGTAGTAGACTAGTTTACCTCCTTGCATTAATACAGCTCCCATGGAAAACCCACTTGCATCCCTCTTAATTTCGAATGGTTAATGTAAATTAGATAGAGCTAGAACTAGTGCAGTACTCAACTTTTCCTTCAAAGTGTTGAAAGCCTTCTATTGAAAACCTCCCCACTTAAAATTTGCCTTTGTACTAGTTAATGCATGCAATGGTGATGCAATGTAAGAGAATTTTGCAATGAACTTCCTCCAATATTGAATTGCACCTAAAAAGCTACTGACTTCTATAACTATACTTGGCTTAGGCCATTTTACAATAAATTTTACCTTCATAGGGTGTACTTTCTATTGACCATCTCCTATGACATAGCCTAAGTACACTAAGGATGTCTTAGAAAATTCACATTTAGACATCTTTACATAGAAATTTTCTTTTCTCAATACATCAAGTACTTTCTTTACATGAATTGCATGATCATCCCAAGACTTACCAAATACAAGAATATCATCTAATAGGATATGAAAAATCATCAATAAATGGAAAAAAGACATCATTTATGACTCTCATGAATGTAGCTAGTGCATTACAAAGCCCGAACGACATAACCAACCACTCATAAAGTCTTTATTTTGTCTTAAAAGTAGATTTCCAAATATCACTTTCTATAATTTGTATCTAATGATATCTGCTATGTAGGTCTAGCTTAGCAAAATAAATTCCATGTTTTAATTGATCAAGTAAATCATCAGTCATAGGAAAAGGGTACCTATTCTTTACTATTATCTTGTTCAAAGCCCTATAGTCAATGCAAATTCTCCAAGTCCCATCTTTCTTTGGAACCAAAACAATAGGAGAACTACAAGGAGAAGCACTAGGACCAATAACTCCTTTCTCAACTAGCTCCTACACTTGCTTCTTGATTTCTTCACTCTGCAAGACTAATAAATGGTACATGCCAATATTAGGAAGTGCATCTGGCTACAATTGGATCTCATGTTGTATCTCTCTTTTATGAGGCAATCCCTTTAGTTCATAAAATAAGTCATCATAAGCAGAAACAACTTTGACCATTTTAGCTTTATGTTTTGGATCACATCCCTTAAACACCTTAGACGTTTCATCTTTTTTGGCTTTTACAATCATCAAAACAAAATTCTTACTAGAGTTGACTAACCTTTTCATTTGACCAGCATTGACTAATGCCAAATTAGTCTTAGCCTTATGTGCCCATACAATGTATTCAATTTTATATTTAAATAGATGATACTTATTTTCCCCCTATAGAAGATAGCCTATCGGTCATATGAATAGGGACTCCCAAGTACAAGACCACAAATATCTAAAGGAACTACATTAGCTTCTACCTCATCCACAAAGTTTGTAGTGATCACAAATCTTAACTTACATTTCTTCGTTACTTGTAACTGTGCATCATCACAAACCCATCTAGGAGGATATAGTTTTAGATGAGGTGTTGTAGTCAAATCAAGCTTTTTAACAACTTCCTTAGATATCAAATTAACTTGAGAACCTGTATCAAATAATGTATCAATCATAGTATGCTTGATAACAAGTTGGATGTGAAATAATGCATTCCTTTACTTATCATTCTTAGGAGAAGATTATTTACTTATACTTGCACTTATGTTAGAAGAATTTGTAGCTGATGAGAGAGATACCTTTTCCCTTACCTTGGATCCTAGTGGCGACAATCCTTGTTTCATCTCTAGAATCAGATTCAAGATCTTGTTGAATTACAACAACGGTTTTCTATTTACCTTTGTTTCCACCAAATTGGTTCATCCTCTTTTCACGATGTAGCTTCCAGCACTTAGAATCATCATGCCCTTCTTTCTTGCAATGTGAGCATGTCAGTTTCTCACCCTCTTTCTTTACTGCAACTATCTTTTTACCCTTTCCTTTATCTTTGGACTTTTCCTCAAACTTAGATGGCTTTTTATCCAACTTATCAATGAAAGTACCCTTATCCCTTGATTCTAAATGTGTTGCATATACACACACTTCATCCAAATTACAAGGATTTATAATGAGGATGGAATTCCTTAGATAAGAATGAAGACCATCTATATACTTGAGTAAAGTGTCCTAGGTATACAATGGGACATTTAATGAAATAGCCTTTTTATGAAATTCATGGGTGTAATTCTAGACAATTTGACCTTTCTCTTGCCTAAAATGTCGCTAGTTCATCATTAACTATTGCATATGGCCTATGGGGTGGAATCACTTCTTTAAAGCACTAACAAATTTTGACCAAGACAATTTGAACTTATTATGTTGTGAAGTTTCATCCTGAGTCCTACTCTCCCACCAAGATAGAGCTACACCACCTAACCGAAAAGTGGCTAACTGAATTCTATCAACATCATCTACAAGGTTTTGAACTCTATAGTAGACTTCTACTTGCTAAATCTAGTCATCTAATTTCTTGGCATTTAACTCCCCACAATACTTTGGCAAGTCAAACTTTACATCCAACTTGATTCAAGGCTTATGTTCACCCTTAAAAATATTAGAGGACTTAAAATGGGTAGAAGAAGGAGAATAAGGGGGATAAGGAGAAGAGGGAGAAGAAAAAGAAGAGGGAGGTGTGTTTGGAGGATCACAATCACCTCCTTTATTTTTCCCTTTGTCCTTCTGAGCTGCACGTCTTTGCATATTTTCTTCTCTTTCCTATATCAAAACTTCTACCATTTTTTTGCAAATTCTGAAGAGTCTTCTGGATACTCTTACCTTTAAAAACTTGTCCACCATTGTCATCTACCATTTGTGATGATGGTTTAGTCCTTCATTTTTTAATCTTAGGATTGTATTCCTCAAGCTTTCCTTTTCCTTTCTCAATCCTAGCTCTTGTTAGCAGTCAAATCTATAATACTAGTCACACAATAGCTCTAATACCAAATTTGATCTAGTTAGGATCTAGGACTATTGTAGTGGAAAGCTTACTAATTACACAAAGCTAATTTTAAAGATTTAAATAAAGCAATTAAAATAATTGAAATAAAGGAACAACACACATTAAATTGACAAAAGGGAAATTAAGAGATAAAAGACACAAAATAATTTGATCTTAGAGTTCATTCATATGGACTACGTCTTGTTGGGCATTCATTTTGCACAAGGTCAATAACAGGAATCCATAGTGTAATTCCTCTCTTGAAAAGCAAATCTTTTTGAGGATCCACTCCAAGGTTCAGTGTTTGTCTTGTGACGTACCAAAATCTGCTCAGTAGAAGATAAATGTGAATGTTCACGAGGAGGCCTTTGCTAGTTCCAAAAAACTCTTTTACCTTGAAATCAAGTAAAATCTGTTTGCTGTCTCAAAATATCACACCAAAAGAACAATATTTTTGAATTTTCTAGTTTTCAATGAATGCAACTCTAACAATGCAGCTACTGTGAGGTCCTATTCTAACAGGGGGGTTAGCAAAGAAAATAACGAAACTGAAAGCAAATAACATGAAATCAAATAACTTGAAATTGAAATTCCTAAATGGACATAAACTACAGAGCACAACACGCTACGAGTTAAACCTTTGAAGAGTTTGGTAGGAAACCAATGATAATAGGAGCAGCGCTTCCTAGAATCCACTAATGCAATCATTGGTGAGAACTTGTAACAAGTCGAATGATATTTCACTCTTCATCAAATTGCAAGGCCACAAAAAGTGCACTCATGCGAGACAAAAAGCTATGTAGACACAATTGGTTGATCTCTTCTCAAGCTCGTTACGTCAACAGAATTCATATATCTGTAGCAAACACCAGAACTAAAAGATCGCACAACCAGAAACAATGCAATAAACCTTTGGCTCAATCACAATCTCATGAATAATATCCATAAAACAATGACACATCCAGGCAAGAATAACTACACTCCAAATGCTAGCACCAAAAGCATAATTTTATTGTATAATAATGACAGCCTTTGTTACATTTTACAATGGGGTATTTATAAGAAATCATCTCCTCAATTTGTGTTGAGAGTGAGAGATATCTTGATGCAATAAAATTCTCTTAAAACATTAAAACAAACTAAATATATACAAACTGGTAATCTAACTAGTGCTTAGAGGGACTCCATACATATTTTATTCATTAATTGGATGCATGAGCCCTTTACATGTAAAAAACAATGAAAGCATGAGAGATAAAGTAGGAAGAAGCCATTAGTCGAAGTAGAAGTGCATGGAAACACCCAAAAATAGAAGCTGGCCCTTCACTTGATGTGTGTCGGAGTTAACTTGCCATCAAAATGTGTTTCCAATGCATGGAAAGTGCTATTTTTGAAACTGGCAGTCAACTGTCAGTGCACCTATGAATTGCAGAGCTACATGAAAATACGGAGCTATGGAGCTGCAAAGCTGTAGACCTACAGACCTACAGAACTATGGAGCTTGACTGAGTAAAAAACCTCAAAAATTTTCTAAGTGTTAAAATTGAAATTCTGGCATTTGGGTTTTGTTCATCTTCATCCTAAAGATATGTTTGGATATTTTCCCTTGAATTTCTCTATAATCTCAGTAATATTAGTAGCATTGGGAAGATCCAAAGCCTCATACTTATCTTTAACCTTCTATCTATAGTTGTCCACCTCAATTCGAGTTTCTGCAAAAATCCCCAAGTTTGGTATCCAACTCTAACAATGCGTCTTCTGTCCTGAAGGCTTGTCTGATGTCTTCATCACTGGTTGCTTCCTTTAATGTATTTCTAAAGTTTTCTACAACTACCTCAATTGACAAAAGCTTCTCTCATTCTTCATCTTCAAAATATCCAAGCATGCATCACTATATAAATTTTCTGCTTTCAAAATTTTCTCTCGAGCTTGGTCCTTGAGCCTATGTATCTCATCATGCAATGTTTCCATCACTTTATTTCCTTCTACAATCTTTTCTATCCAATCATCTATCATGTCTAGCTCTTCACTAGTATATACATCAATCAGAATGTGGTACCTTTGAACTTTTATGGCCTGTAGAATTTGCAAATCCTTGCTCCAAACCCGTACCTCATCCATAATGCTGAAGTCCTACCTCAAAATTGCCACGATCTTATCAACATTGTCTTATGTAGCATGCAATAATTTTAGACTTCCTGTAATTATAGTGATACCCCTATGCTCAAGATTGTCTTGCCAATCCTGACAAGCTCTCAAAAATGGATTGAGCCATACACCTTCCCCTTCTTTAAGAATGGTAGTCAAAGTCTCCTTGAGGTGTTTAGAATCAAGAGGACCAATAACTTCAGCTAGATATCCTTTCAAGATCTCAACTTGCCTTCGAAGTGTTCTGATTTTAATCTCATCACATTCCATGTGGTTAAGAACCTCTTTGACTCCCATAGTCATCATTTGTTGAGAAGTATCCCATGTAGGTTTCCCTAATGTGATATCCTTTACTTCATAGTCCTAAAGGCTAATAGCTTCTTCATCTGTACCTTTCGGGGGATGAGCCACTTGTGCAAATAGGTCCTGATTTCGAGTAGTGGTAATGAATGCAAATGGTGTTGCATCCTGTAATGGAGAGTTAGGCTTGCTCAAAATCTCTGCAATGTCACAGATATCATCCTCTGAAGCAAGGAATTGATGCTTAGAACTTCTCATTATTTCCTTCCGAAACCATCTTGGGATATGTCTTTCTTCAACCTTAGCTCTAGATGTTGAAGGGATGTGTTTGGCTACCTCCTTCCCTTTATCATTTTTGCTTGGAGTTTCTTTTTTTGAGGGTTCTTCTTCTATAGTCTCAGTTTTTGTAGATCCTGTAGTTTGATCCTCAACTTCGTGGGAAGGCTGTTGTATACATTCCATTACCTGTGCCTCTTTTGGTGGCTCATTAGTCCTTGGTTCTGGTTCTCCTTGTAATGATGATTCTTTTTTAACATGTTCCTCTAAACTCAGAGGTGGAGGTGTCACTAAAACCTTGTCTACCATCATAGACTGAGGTGAAGATGGGGGCATTGGATGAGGACCTTGTGTCTCAGGTGGCATCTACGTCCAATCTTGCTATTGAAATTCACCTGTAGGAGTATCTCTAATCTTATCTCCAACCAATTCTGTACCTACTGGCATGAAATCAAAATCTAGAATGGAGAGAATATCATCACCTAGCTCTCTTTTCTCATTCACCCATTGTTGTACTTCATCTTTCGACGAAGAGAGCTCTACTATTTCAGCTTGGGTGGGTGGTGGGGTATTTGTGACATTCTTCTTTCTTTCCAATTATGTAGCTTTGGTAAGTCAGGTTCCCCCTTGTAGACGCACTTGCTCTTCCTCCCCATCTAACTCTTTTTCATCCTCATCTAATTCTTCCTCAGGAATGGTTTTAGGAACAAATGGATTAGGCACTAATCTTTTATGAACTCTCTGCCTCTTGTTCATTCTAACCTTAACCCTCCTTTGCTTCTGTGGAACCATAGGAGAAGCGAGCTCTTGATGCATTGGAGGAATAGATGTCTCTGGAATCTCTCCCTCCTCTTGCTAGCTTGAAAAAACAAGAAGTAATGGAAAATCAACCTAGATATGAGAAATCCCAGAGTCGTGGGGGTCCTGGGGAGTAGATTCATGTTGTTGCAAAGGGGCCTATTCTTCAACATGCTCTGTCTAGATCCTCTGAGGAGAGGCTCCCTTCCTCTTTTCTTTCTTCTTCTCTGGTGGATGGTAATATCCCACTAGATGATCAAGATGGTAGAGAATTTCTAGCCTAATAGGAGACTGGAGCGCAAAGATAGGAACTATGACTTTCCTCTCCTTTACCTTTTCTAGGAAAACATGTATATGGAATATCACTGTATCCAGAATTGGATCAAGTGGAAAGGGTTTCTCGATACAACTCTTTGTCATTCTGATGACATGTCTTGCTCGATGATTAATATCATCTCCTTCCTCTCTATCAATTTTTGCATTTAGAATGGGCCTCTCGCCAACTTTATCTATATTGAATAAGGGATCTAGTAGCTCCTGCGAATCTTGTAGCCTTATCTCATTTGGGATGGTCAAATGGAGAGCCTTCTCTGCTAAATAAAAATTCATTCTACAATAGTCCCTGATATGGACATCATAGTCATTTGTGGCATTCATCCAATAATATTCAATGGCATCCTCGTGGTAGAACTCTTTTCCTGCCAAATTTTCCACTTTACCAACACTGTCAAAGAATAGCTGGGGAGTGTTATATTCCTCAAGAGGATAGTTCTCCCACTCCCACTCAAAAGTTGGGATATCCTACTTTCTCTTTCCTTGGTATGCCCCTATTACAAAAGTCCAATCCCAACAAGGCCTTTGTTGTTTCTTGATCCTCTCATAAGCTGACTCAATCTGTCAAGAAATTTCCATCAGAACCAACTTGTCACTTGGGTACCTTGAGAGCTTCTTTGGATGGATAGATGCACCACCAACCCGAATGTATGTGAATGTTCAAAACTGGATAAAATATGCACCGAGAGCTATGATTTGTGCCTTGGCCTCATCGGACAATCTCTTTCCATAGTCGCCTTCGATGAATCGAATGATGGAAAAGATAAAGGCATCATTCACAATCCTGTACTTTTTTCTTTGTGGTGAGAGCTTTTTCTTAACTAGCTGAGGATAAACTATATATGGCCATGCATTAGGATCCTACATACTACCCCTTTTTTATAACTTGGGATAGTCAGTGGCTCTTGCTGCAAGTAGATATATCACATAAGAAGTCATATAGAACTTCTTGTTGTCCTTTACTGTCCGCAACTAATCACACAAGTTCTCACTAAGTGTGGTAGCCCAATCCAGTGGCATCTTTGCATGTTTGATGGTTTCAATGAAGTTAACCATGAATGGAGTGACATGACTTGTTGTAGGAAATCCCATAACTCTGCTTGGGAGAATGATTGAATATCCAATGTCATCCCTCATGTATCCTCGAGCCATATCTACTTTGTTGATTATCTTTCCTCGAGATGGCTTCTCAATGAAGTATGAGGAATATATGATGTCCATGGCCTCCTAGTGATGATCCTTATGCCACCTCTCAGCTACTTCATATGAAAGCCTGATAAATTGATCAGCTCTAGGTAAGTGAAAGACTCTCTCGATATTATCAAGTCATAGATCCAAGACTACTTCCCTAGTGACACTCTTTACCACCCTTTCCTCGGGAACAAAATGTCAAGATAAGGTCATAATCAATTCAGCTGACTGAACAGTCCTAGGATGTGATGTTGCATTTACCAATCTAGACCATATTAAGGTGGATCTCAAAGAAGATCTTTCAGTTGGGTTGTTACAAACCTTCAAAAATTCTCCCAAGTCCGTGTGTCCAAGTTCTGTGTCTTTGATCTCAAAGTGTTTATTGTGCAACCATGACTTCAGGGTTACATCTTGGAACTTGTATATGACTGGCTTTTCTATAGATCCAGATGTGGCTGCCATTTTATTGTATTACCTACATGTCACAAAAAAGAAAAAAAGAAAAAATGATTAATTACTGGATACATAAAACACATTAAAAAAAAAGATATTCAAATACCAATTTTATTTTAATTATATATATATATTTAAAATTTTTTTTTGGGTTTTTTGATCAAATATAAAATAATAATAATAATAATAAAAATGAGGGCGGTGGCTGTGGCCGCACGTAGCATGCCCAAAAGGGTGCTACGGCGGTGTGGCACGCACATAGTGCCTCGCGTGCGTCACACACCCAAGAGGGAGCCGCGGCGGCGCGACGCACGAGTAGCCCTTAAAGAGTGCGCAGCATCGCGCGCGCGTCATGCCCCCAAAAGGGCATTGCGACACGCACTTAGTCGTGAGTCCAAAAGGGTGTCGCGGTAGCATGGCTCGTGTGTAACGTCGTGCGTGCATCATGCGTCCAAAAGGGTGTCGCGGCGGCGTGACTTGTGCGCAGTGTCGTGCGTGCGTCGCGCATCCAAAATGGCGGTGTGGCAGCACACAGCCCTAAAGGCACACGCAGTGTGTGAATGGAGAGGGGGGGGGGGAAAAGAGTTTTCTCACCTTCCTCTCTTAGCTAAAAAAAAAAAGGAAGTGAAAAAATGATAATGACTAGGAGGAAAGAGGGTGTTTTATAACCCCCTCTCCTTGCTTGTTTTTACAAAGCGTGCGTACCTTGATATGCATGCGCGTGCAAAAAATTTTTAATTTTTTTAAAAAAATTTAAATTTTGTTTTTGAATTTCCAATTTTACTCTAATTAATTTAAATGAGACTTTCTCCTTCTTTCAATTTTTGAACTATGAGCCCGAGAGTTAGAAGAAAGTAGGGGGTCCCCATTCCTAGTGAGGAATGGGGCATGTGTTGTGGATACCACAACACGTCTTTGGGTCCTACTCCAATAGGGGGACTGATCTTATTAACTTAAAAATTAGGTACAATTGTTTACAAAATCACTCCCTTCAAGTACAATAACATCATGCTATTCTAAAGTACAAGAATGACCACACCTTCATAATTTATCTCTCCTTCTCAACACTTGGACATTCTCTCCAATTTAGAATGACCCTTAAGAGCCTCTTAACCCCCATTTTATACACAAAATTAGCCAAAATAAGGCTATAAAAATAATTTACAAAAATGACCCTCCAATTAATACCCCTCTCAAATTAACCCTTTAATAGATTTGGCTCATGTCATTTTTAGGGTTAAAATTTAACAAATTACCTTAATTTGTTAAGGTTGGCAGGCTATGATTAAAATATAAATAGAAAATGCTATAATTATATCACTAAGCACACAAATGGGGCAATGGTGGCTAAGATTTTGTTTGGCCAACAGTTTAGGGATTCCAACCCTACCGGTGGCCCCTTTAATTGGCTAGCATGATGGAAACATGTTAAATAGAAAGTGTACCATATTGTTTTTAAAGCTTCTCTGTGGCTTAATGACCCCTAGTTGTGTCTTGGGGTCATGTGGTTGGGGGTTCAAACCTCATTGGCCACCATTACCTTGCTTTTGTGCCATGTGTGTTGACAACAAAATTATATATATATATATATATATATATATATATATATATATATATATATATATATATATATATATATATATATATATATATATATATATATATATATATATATATATATATATATATATATATATATATATATATATATATATATATATATATATATATATATATATATATATATAGACATTGATCAGGCGTATCTTTTGCATACAGGCTTCATTTTCAACAAAAAAAAATCACGAAAAAGCTCTCAATGAGACCTTTAATATGATGTTGACTTTGATCAATTCTGGGGAGTTCAAAATTTTTCCTTTTTGATGGCCTGCAGATTAGGGTTTGACCAAACTTTGACTAGTCATAACTTGAGCATATAGACTCCATTTTCACCCATTTGAATTGCTTTAGATCTAGAATTTTTAGAACTTTAACTTGGTACTAATTAATTATTGGAGTTTTTGAGATACTTCATTTTTTTTATGAAAATATCCCCCAGATCACATCCTCTGCTACTTTAAGAGTTACATCTGGTTTAGGTCTATCAAACAAAACCTAGATTCTTTCACTATTGGACCCTTTGGCAATTTAGCCATAATCTCATTATGGTCCATGAAAATATTCCTAATCCTTTGGAGATAAGGGATATCTATGTAGAATCATGCAAATTGGGGATCAATTATTTTGAGCTCACTTTCTATCCTTAGGAAATCATCAAGCTTTGCTAGCTTGTCAGCTGCCTCACCTTCTACCAATATATTTGGAATGATATCTTTATCGTGCAACTCCTTGGTGTTTGGCAACACATAGTTCCTCATTTCCTTAAGGGTGGTCCTCATCCAATCATCAGGGTGATACATTCTATAGGGGCCAGTGCACAGATTATAATGGTGTAGATAGGAGTGATTGAGTCTAGGGCCTTTTTGCCAATGATGAAATCACCAATCCTAAAGCATCTACACAAAAAGGTTTCCCTATGCACCTTGGGTCATAAATACTCCCTATTTACCATGAACAATTTCCAAATAAATTCAATTGTTCCTAGCCTAGGAGGGATAAATTTGGGCAATATATGGGGTGGTTGGGGACAACCATAGACTCTCATTAAAGAAAATGTGAGAACTAAGAAGATATATCCCTAGTTATGATCCAATCTCTTTCCCTAAGGAAGTAGGGCTAGTCTTAAAAGGCATTTTAAAATTTTAGGAGCCCTAAAGTATCCTAGATCTAATTTCCTCATTATCACAAAACTAAAATTATTTTCAAATGATACGAAATCAAAAAAGTAGTAAGTATTGTCCCATACCTATGTCCTCAACTGCACTAGCAAATCTCCATTTATGTCAGAAGTCTGATAGATGAAATTAGAACTGATATATCCTACATTCTTGTAGAGAATTAAGTGCATTAGTAATGAATAGTAGGAGACAATGAAGTCTTTCAAATTTCCAACCTAAGCCCTAGCAATATTTTCCTTCATTACATCCAAAATATGACTAACATAGTCATATTCACCAGTGTGGTTAGAGTCTTGTACATCCCTTCCAATCATAAATTCTACTCCATAGACCACATAATACCCATTTTTACCCACCACTTTATGGACACCATATATAGTCTTGACAAAATAATTTTTGAATTTATCCAGTGGTATCATTTTTTCAACTTTCTTAGGGTAGTCACCCACTTTCTTCAAATCCATAGGAATGTGTTGCAGCATTGATAATCCAATGTAAGCCTTGGTATTTGCTTCAAATTTCTTCTGTAAATATTTTAAATCTATAGGCTGACCCATAACTCCACCTAATCCAAAAGCCACCATGAATGATTCTTGGTCCAAGGTACAAAGAATAGTTCCATCCCTCCTATGGAAATACTTAGTGGATGGATCTTAGCATCAAAACAAGGCCTTCATTAAGTCTACATTTACAAAAACCTTTGGAAAAATCAGCTTGGCAAGGTTCTTATTCCGTGGGTTTCACATAGGAATTTTCTTCTCCTTGTTATGATAAAAGTATTTGAAAAGTTTAGAGCCCATAACACTAGGGTATATGGCATATTTGCACTAGGTGTATGGGTCAACGAAAGCTCGATTATCCATAGATTTTTCATTAGAAGAACCAGGGGAGAGTTTTATCCATTCATCTATAAATCTAATACATTTTCTCTATCGAGTCTTGCCTCCCTTAAATGTTGAATTTTCTAAAACTGCCATGTCCAAGGTTTGAATTTCCTCTACTTCTTGGTCAAACATCTTGAAAATATACCAATAAAATACTTCATTATGGACACTGCTATGTTCTTAGGAGGCTCTGGAAATAACAATTTAGAATGCTCAAAAAACTCAGGAGATACTCAAATTATTTCTCTCTACAAATGGAAAACTATGATTATGAAAAGAAAAAATCTTTACAAGTTAATATGTGAAAATCAAAATTCACCTTTCATTTATTTCAGCATGCTTGAAATAAAATATCGATCTATTCTATCAACTCCATGGAGTGTCACCATTAATATCCAACTATGCACTTTTTGTATTGCATTCAAATCCTACTGGTCAAGAACCTTATTGTTATTTCTTAGCTTAATGAAATAATATTATTTTACAATCAAAATAAGATCCTATGATATTATGAAAATGATATATGAAAAGACTTTTTGTAACATCACATTATTACAAAATTGGTTTTTCTTTCTTACGAACACTCGTCAAAAAGCTCTTGTCAACCAATTGAACACAATGGTAGAACCCTTTACAATATTACAACTCCTTTTTTGTCATAGCATTGGTATCAACTTTATCTCCTTCTACGATCACATAGCAAGTAGCTTCATAGCATCACATATTTCCCTTTCTTAGCCTATGATCATACGATTGCAATTATATTCAGTTTTTCATAAAATTGCTAATGATTTTGTATGCTTCTATGATGTCATGAAAATCCTTTAAATCTTTCATATTGTAGCATTCATGGCTTAACATCTTTCTTGTGTAATCTTAAAACCATACCCTAATCATAACATTGAAAGACACTTTTCATAACCTTGAGATCCCATGATGAAATGGTCATCGTAAGATTGGAGAGCATTATTTTCCACTCACAACACATTATAAAACCTTTTTTAATTCCCACTAATCCTAACAACCCATACATCTAGCACTCATACATTTGTTCTATCTAATCAAAAAACAAACACCTATTTTATATCACACTCCGTTTATTTTCCTTTATCTTCCTTATGATCTTATGATAGTAGGGCATCATATCATCACAATACCTCAACATTTCCTTTACAATACTTCTATATCCACCTTTTTGTAGCATTGTAGCTAATCACTTCACTACTCCTAGCATCATGATAAAATTTCTTACCATAATATCAGAGATAGCTGCAATGCAAACCACTTAGACTATTATATGGTCATACGATACAAGGGAAATTGTATGATCAGGAAGACTTAATTTCTTGTCTACAACATCATGACACAACATCAATTGTGAGATCAAAAATGCTCAAACCCTCACTTACAATACTCCACTAACCCTCCCTTGTAACATTGTAAGAAATAATAAACCTTAGACAAAAGAAAAATTTCTCACTTATATGGCTTTTGGTTATGGTTAGGGCTTAAAAACCTAAAAGGAGAAAACCTTAAAGCATCCAACCCTACATTTGGGAAAATCAACCCATCAGATTTAGGTAGAAACTAGGATTTATTCTAAAAATAGATACAAGATAAAAGTAACCCTATCAACCAATTTAATATTTTCACCATAAACCTAAAAATTTAACCCTGGTGGAAAAAGGAACTATCAGACCTTCTCAAAAAATTGAAACAAGATCAAATATGACAAAGAGAAGACAGAAAAGAAGCTTGTAGACAAAACATGTCTTGGCATGCATCCTGGCACACATCTTAGCATGCATCTAAACTTATCAAATCTTTCTCAAAAATTAATGAAGAAACTATTGATGAGTAAATTCTATGGTTTCAACAAGATGAATTAACTCAAAAGATCATGAACATTACTCTCAGCCAAGAAAAAGAGTACTTTATTCATCTTTCATCGTTGAGAGCTAAGCCACCACTTGATGTTTATGTAGATGGGGGACATGATCCATCTCAACTTTCTATCCTTTAAAAACAAGTAGAAGATATGCACAAATAGCTAACAAAACTAAAAACTAAAAAATCTATCCTTTAATAGTACTCTCTTGAGGTTATCTATCCTTTTCCTTTTAATAGAAATCTATATATGCCTCTATTTCTTTCAAAATTTGAAATGTCTAAGTATGATATGTACAATGAGAGTGGAGACCCTCAATATCATGTAAGGTATTTCCATCCCCTTAGTTTGGAGTTCATTCATGAACATATACACTTGATGATACTCTTCCCTTGAAGCCTTGGTGGTTAGGCCATGGAGTTTTTTACTCAAATGATCTCGCCCATCCAACCTTTTCAACACTCGATAAAAATATTTATCCATAAATAGTCTTATAATATTTAATAGGCTGTAACTATGTTGGATTTATGAAATAAAAAACATAACATTGATGAACCACTCATTACCTTCCTTTAATGATGAAGGAAGATCTTCTCACACCATCCTAGGAAGATTCCTCAACCTTAAAAATTGGACATCTTTGTCAATAACCTTGTCATGGAATTAGACTATAAGACATGTAATAAATTACACACTACCTTTGATTAGATGGTAGATGATGCATTGATAATAAAAGATATCCTAATAAAGAAGGGATAATCACCCTTACAAAGGAAAATATCCAATAACTAAAACAAAAAAAATAGAAATAGGGATACAAATAAATTCTTATCACTAAGTGGTCAAACATGGTCAACATACATCCTCAATCATGTTTGACCAGATCTAATAGTCATTCATTTAGAGCTATCTTCTTTTTGCATTCCCTCTAACTCATTTTGATTTTAATCTCAAGGGGAAAGGAATATTCTATTATCAATTTTTAAAACTACAAAGCAATCAAGACTTCATCACTAGGGGCATCTTGGCTTCATTGAACCACATCTAAGTTTATATTTTTTGAACTTCTACATGAGTAATTTCATCACTTCACATAAAGTTTTACATTCATGCCAATCTATCAATATTCATTTGATCAAATTTAGAATTGGTATAATTTGTCTTTGTTTTATCAAGTTCAAAATTTGATCCTCTGAGAAAAAATCACTTCTTCAATTCAACTATTTGACGTCAATGCATTATTTGATTTGATGTGTTTCTTGTACAATGAATTATTACTTGAAAAATCATCTACAAGTTATTAAAGAAGATTTTAAGTATATTTTTCATTGATGGAAATGTTGAAAATAATTGTTTAATTGTATATTGTCTTTGATGTTACACAAAATGCCAAGTCTTTACTAGTCAATGTCTGTCAAGCTCACTCGAGTGATGAAGATAGTTTCTAGTGTCTACTGAGAATTCTAGAGTAAACCAAGTTTAGAGATAGTATGTGTTGAGCTTCACTTGCACACCAAAGAAAGTTTTTAGGAAGGCAGTGTCTACCGAGTTCACTCAAGTGTCAAATAGAAGTTGGCACAAAACCAATGTTAACTATGTACATGAAATGTGGGTCTTAGATCCTCACACACACTTCAACATGGTCATTACTTGTGAGATCATCTTGGAATAAAAATTGTATTATTTATTCAAAAAGTATAACAGATCAACCTATTGCCTTCTAACTAGAAGGATTATGCCTTTGCTCTTAGAACGAGAAGCAAACAACTAGACCTCTAGAATAAATGATTTATGCAGCTAAATTAAAGTGCAATTAACCTAGATGAGACATGCAATTGTTAATCTAAGAAATGAAATAACATACTATGCTACATGGATGCATATTTAAAATCTAAATAATATTACAATACAAGAAATAAAGCTATGACAATGTCAGCAAGATGAGCAAGAATTCTAGCATAAGTTTGACGCAAATTCCAAAATTTTCCTTCCTATAATGAGGAATGGAGAGCTTCTTTTATAGAATCTAAGAGGTGATTGACGATTGATATTAATCAAAATGGACAATCAAGATTAACGAGGAGAGCCAATCATAAAAGAAACTTCCTCATGAAAAGGGAGTTAACTAGTTGCCTTTTAGTGAAAAAGGAGTTAATTGATTTAATTTTGAGTTTAAAAGGGAGTTAATCAATTTAATTCCTTTTCTAATTTTAGTTCACTAGAGTCCCCATTTTTGAACTGAAAAGAAGATTTTGAGAGAATATTTAATTTAACAAAATAGAATATGACCTCATAAATAGATAAACTTTAATTAATTGAATAAATAAATTCAATAATTAAAAATGGGAGATATGTTATTAAATCAAATAAATTTAGTTCCTTTGTATATTAGCTTAAGAGGTAATTTTAATCTAATTAAAGTAGAACACTTATAATTAAATTAAATTAAATCAATAGGTTTATGTAGCTAATTTGAGTTGATACTTAGGAATTAAATAAGTAATATGATTAATGCAGATTAAGGTTTTTTGTATTTTGACACCTAGATCAAGTAGCGATTATTAGCATTAGAGTTCCCTAGTGGAATAGGACTTAGGATTAAGAGAATAAGCCAAAGTTGGCTAATATGACAATATGCTTGTAGACACCCAAAAATTGGCAAAGACCTAAATCACATAATTTCGATCAATCAGTGCAAATTAAAGAGAAAATCAGAAGATATTTCTAGTTCTGTAATGTATTTTATTTTATTATAGAGAATTTTCTAGTTTAAATAGAAAATATTTGGCTTTCTGTAATGTATATGAGCATTTATATTCCACATCTAATAAAATTTACAGTTTCCTAAATCTAACTTCCAGATCTGAATCTTGTTTGCTTACAATTCCCTTTCGAGTTAATGTAAAGCTTTTAGATTTTAGACAAAATGTGGTAGGAATGAAGGCCCTCCTAAAATCACCTAGCCTTTCCTAGCTCTGAATCAGGTAAGTGGATCTCAACTTTTGTCAATACAATGTGTCACATTTCAAAGTTATTTAGTAGTATACAAGTTGGTAATTAAACCTTTGTGTATGTTGTGTTTGGGGAGCCAAAATAGTAGGGATATGCTCTCACTCTCCTCAAGTGATTAGATTCCCAAACCTATTTCTGATTGGCATTTCTCACTTTTTACAAGGTATGGTTATATAGCCCTAGAAAGGCTACCTCCTGAGTTGCCTTAGTAGGGCTAGTGAGAGGGATTGCCTCTCAATCTTGTATTTCTAATTGAATGCAAGCTACCCATGTTCAAAATATAGCCTTCCTCGAGTAGTTCCACAAGGGATTATGCTAAATCTACTTAGCATTGGTGGGAAGCTCTCTATCACAGGAGAGGTAAATCTAAATACAGTTGGAATACTAAGACCCACTAGTCATCGACTTTAGATAACCTTGATAAGAAGCCATTTTCTTCCATTTACTAGGTGTGTGTGGCTTTAAATCTCATTTTGATCTTACTACTATTGTGCTTGAATGTTCTTTAAACTTAATAACAAACACTAGTGTAGATCATAATCCTTCTAGAAAGAAAAACATCAAACTAGTATTGAGAAACCATGTCTAAGATGAAAATATTCTTGAATAACCTTGAAAGTAGCACATATACTACATAAAATAGTGTTTTTGAACATCCTATAATGCTTCTAATCTTTTTTATAATGCATATTTCTATTAAACAACACATATGAGCCTTGAAAAAACATATTTTCCCAACAGAATGACACATCTAAATCATTAAACAACACATTTAACATCTATAATAGCACATATGAGCAATGGAATAGTGCATTTGATCACTGAAACTATAAGAAATTCTTTAGAATAACAAAGTGGGGTGAGGGGTGAATCAATTATTCAAAGTCCAAATGTCCTAATAAAACTTTTTCATCAAGTGTAGTGATCCCATTAAACTATTCATACATCTAAGCTATACATTCATCCTAGCAAGTTACTAAAAACCCAACATGCAAGAATAAGACATGAAAGATCAACACATAACATCGTGATTTACATGGAAACCCAATTTCGAAAAAACTACCAGTAACATGCTAACTCAATTCTCACTCTTCTAAAGTGATGCCCTATGAAATGCCTGCCCTGTTAAAGGCTACAACACACTATTAAATGTGACCTGGTTAAAGGATTTCAACCACCCTATTAGAAGCGGGCCTAGTTAAAGGACTTTAGAACATTCACTTGGAATGTCACCCTATTAAAGGATTCACACAATGGTTATTAAACAAACCTAAGTCCATAGGATTTTACCCTAACTGATACAATTGCTAGAGAGTAGCAACAAGGGATTTTGATCTAATACAACTCACAACATAACTTGCAGATTTTAGATCTCAATTCAACTCATAAATTTTCTTTCCTTTAGTCTTTGTAGCTCTAACAACTTGTCCTTCTTTCAAGCTTTGTTTCCTTGAGTCTCCATGCTCGATGTGCCAATACAATCACTTCTATGGTTACCTATCAAAGTAGAGTCTCTATGCTTTGTTCTTTCCTTCTCGATGCCTTCACCTTGACATCCAACTAGCCACTCTACATCTCTTGCTTCCTAACCTATAACTCCTTAAATAGAAGTTTGGAATTCTTTTTCTGGCTCTAATCTTTCTGGTCATAATTTTGGTTTGAATGGATTAGGTAAGATTCAATGTATCTACCCCATATCTTGTTTCTTCTAGAAACATCATGAAGAAATCCACCTATATTTTCTGAAAAATGGTTTATCTAAAATTTTGTGCCATCAGCTCATTATCCTTATCTTCCATCTAATTCACAAAATTCAAGGTAACAAACTTGTCGGCTTAGATCTGGTGAATCTTTGACTTTTCAAATAATGTAGCAGCTCAACACTATTGAATTTCTAGTGCTTAGCACATACTATGTTACTCAACACCTACTATATTTTACTAATGCTAGGCACTTACTATGGATTCACTTAGCATCAACTAAATTTTACTAACGCTCGACACCTACTAATAAACTTAGTCAAGCTTTGCAGACAACATTGTTACAACTTGCTCTTCTAGAGTTTCTAAGTGTAGCCAACCTTTGTATCTTCAAGTATATTATCAATATGTAATTTTATCATTTTCTTAACTAATCCTTGTACTTCATTAAAAAAAATTAACTCAACCTTTCCTTTAAGTGCTTTTGTTACATCTTATTGATTAAATCCTCTTCATCAATCAACTAAGTGATAGTACTTAGATGTTATAAGCAATTTTCATTCTAGCAAATAGTAGATTTGACATCAATGACAAAAAAATGATTGAAAACATTCTTTATCAACAATCTCCCTTCTTCAATAATGATCTTTTCAATTATATTTCAACAATCTCCCTCTTTAGCATTGATGGTAACCCAAATTGATCAACCAATTTATCAAAATTCTAACTGGGTTAATAATAGTAAGTAAAATGTAAAAAAAAAAACTTTGTATAAATCCCTCTCTGATCTTATTATCCTGATTGATTTCTATTTGTGTTTTTTCTCCCTCTTAGCTACTATTTTCTTTTCTCTTCCTTTCTACTATTTCTCCCTTTTGATCAACTTCTGCTATTTCTCCCTCTTTAACAACAATGCCAAAGACATACTATTTCAGTATCTTATCATGCAATTGTAACATTTGCAAAAACTTTAATTTCTTCCTCTATCACCTTGTTAGTGACTAATGTGGAATTTTAGTACTTTAATTACTTTAGGAAAAGCCTAAAGTAGTTATCATCTACATCAATTTATAACATTCCAACAATCAAGTCATTTGATGTAGTGCAATCTTGCTATTACTCAAACAACCTTGGATAGAGGTACCACCCCTAAGATACTCAAATGCATCTTTGGGTAGTGCTTTTGTGAAGATGTCATCAATTTGTTCCTTTGAGTTGACATATTCCATCTTCACTTGCTTGTCTTCCACAAGTTCTCTTACATAGTGATACTTAATTGCAACGTGCTTTTTTTTAGCATGCATCACAAGATTCTTTGATATGTTGATGGCATTTGTATTATCATAGTAGAGTATCACAGGTTCAATTACCTCTTCCTTCATACCTTTCGATATGTGCTTGATCCATACAATATTGGTATAGTTGATAGCAGCAACAACATACTCAGCTTCAACTATGGACTGTGAGGTACAACTTTTCTTTTTGTTAGTCCAAGTGCTAATCTTTTAACTAACAAAAGTGCTCATCCATTGGTTCTTTTTTTGTCATCTATAGCACCTCCCCAATCTATATTGGTGTAGGCTTTCAACTCAAACTTTTCAATCCTCTTGTAGTATAAGCCAAAGTCATTTTTTCTTTTTAGGTATCTCATTATTCTTTTTACTTCCATAAGATGATTTTATGTTGGGTTTGCAAAAAATCTTGTTACTATTCCAATAGATAGTGCAATGTCCAATCTACTATGCACAACATACTGCAAATTTCCAATCATTGATCTGTACATTGTCTAATTTAATTCAGTTGACTCATCATTCTTGGATAACTTAAATGTCCTATTACCATTTGTGTACTGATTGGTTTTGAATCCTCTAAGCCAGACGTCTTGAGTATCTCCTTGATCTATTTTGATTGAGTCACAAATATGCCATGCTTTAGTTGATGTACTTGCAACCCAAAAAAGAATTTGATTTCCCCAAACATTGACATCTCAAACTTGTGTTTCATCTAATAAGAAAAATCTTTGCATAGTGCATCTTTTCCTCCAAATATTATATCATCAACAAATATTTCAGATATCAAAATTTCTTTACCTTTTTCTTCCTTGATATATAGGTTACTATTATCATCTATTCTTTCAAATCCTATCTTCACAAGATATTTGCATACTCTCTCATACCATGCTCTAGGTGCTTGTTTCAAACCATAGAGTTCTTTATGTACTTTGCAACCCATATCCCTAGGTTTTTCATCAACAAATCCTTCTGGTTGTTCTATGTAGACATATTCTTCTAGTATACCATTCAGAAAAGTAGACTTTACATCCATTTGATAGACTTTAAAACCTTTATAGGTAGCATATGCAAGTAGTGTTCTTACTCCTTCCATTCTTGCAATAAAGGAAAATGTTTCCCCATAGTCCAGTCCTTCCTCTTTTGTATAACCTTTATAGACTAGTTTGGCCTTATTTCTTGTGATCTCACCATTCTCATCTAGCTTTTTCCTGAATACCCACTTGGTACCAATAACATTATTATCAACTAGTCTTGGAACTAAATTCCAAGTTTTGTTCTTCTCTATCTAATCAATGTCCTCTTCCATAGCTTTATGCCAATTATCATCTTGTAGTGCATCTTTCACTATTTTGGGTTTAATCTTGCTTAAAAAACATGATTCATTCCTTAGTCTATTTTGTGTCATTGATCTGGCTTCCTTGTCACCAATAATTTTTTCTACAAGGTGATGTCTTCTCACATACTTAGATAGCCTTGGTTCTTTCCTTATCTCCAAGTTTGGTCTTTAGTTAAAGAGTCACTGCGCACATCTCTTTCTAGTATTTCAACATCTCTTTCATGTGTATTGATTTCAAAATTAGAATGTGCATTTTGTTCATTTTGTAACTCGACTTCTGAATGCAACTCAACATTTACTAGTTGTGACCCAGCTGATACTAAAACTTGTTGTTGATTCCTAACTTGATTGGAAAATTCTTGTTCAATAGGAATTCCTTCATAGAAGTATACAAAGGATCTATACTCTTCTAGTTTCTTGATGGATTCATCATCTTGAACTACTGTATGCTCATCAAAATTTATATTTGCACTCTCCACAATCTTGTTAGTGTTAGTATTTAAACACTTATATGCTTTAATTCTAGTGGAGTATCCAAGGAATATGCCTTCATCACTTTTTCCATCAAACTTGTCATTTCTAGAATCTTTAAGAATATAGCATTTACAACAAAACACTTTGAAATGTTTTACATTTAGTGAGTGACCATACTAGAGTTCAAAAGGTGTTGCACTTCTACCTTTCTTGACTTGTACTTGATTCAAGGTGTAGACAATAGTACTTATAGCTTCTCTCCAATATTTTAAAGCAACATTCTTCTCCATCATTAATGTTCTAGCATAGTCTATCACTGATCTATTCCTCCTCTCTATAATACCATTCTATAGGGGAGTTCTAGGTGTTGATGTTTGTCTTTTAATTCCTTTTTCATTGTAAAATGTCTCAAATTCTTTTGATGTAAACTATCCTCCTTTTTTTAATCTTAGGCACTTTAGACTCTTTCCTGTTTCCTTCTCAACCCTAGCCAAATACCACTTAAACATTTAAAATGCATTAGATTTTTCCTTTAAGAAAGTGATAGTCATCATCCTAGAGTAGTCATCTACAAATAGCATTATATATCTATCTCCTTTGTAGCTTTGCACTTCAATTAGGCCACATAAATCTGTATCAACTAACTCTAATAGTTTTTTAGAAGTATAGGTTTTACTTTTGAAATTTAACTTGGTCATCTTTCCTAGCTGACATTGTTTGTACATTGTATTGTTAAGCTTCCTTAGTTTAGGTAAACCTCTAACTTTATTCCTTTTATGCTAATTAGATTATAAAAGTTGACATGACATAGCCTTTTATGCCTATAGCCACACATCATCAAATCTAACAACAAGATAGGCTACATCATCCATATCTAGGTAAATAGATTACTCCTAGCTTGGTCTCCTTTTCCTATTAGATTTCGATTAGTATCATAGATTTTGGAAAGTTTTGTTTCCAAATTCTTCTTTGCATCATATATTTCCCAACTATGACACACTTAGTAGATTGTAGTTTAATCCTTCAACATAATATGTATTTTCACATGAAATTCTCTTTGTAAGCTTAATAGAATATTTTCCTTTGATTAGACATGGAGCATCATTTCCAAATCTAACACTATTTACATCATACTAAGTAAAGGTAAAAAACTTACTTTTGTCTCCTATCATGTGATATGAGCACCCACTCTCTATGATCCACCTGTAATTCTTGTTTACATAGGTTACTAGTGTTGTTGCCTCATCTTCATCTGACTCATTGTTTATGGCTACATAGACTACCTCATCATCATTTTCATCATAATCCTCTTCTTCAAAAATATAGAACTTTTTGCCTTTGTCTTTGTAATCTTTGTTATTATCTTCTCTTTATTCTTGTACTTGTTTCCTTCTCTGTAGTTCTTTTTCTGTGTGTGCCTTGTAGCAATATGTCCTACTTCATTGCAATTAAAACAAATGATAGGTAGTTTACCTTTGAATTTACCTTTGCCTCTATGAAATCTTATGGCTAGTAGTGCTTCCAATTGTTCCACATCTTCTTCATCTGTGCTATTGTTACTAGATGCATATTTTACCTTTCTCTTCTTCTTCTTCTTTGGTTTCATCTCTTCAGTGTCTTTCAACAATAGCTTGGCCTTGAAAGTAGATTCAAGATTCTCAGATCTATAGTTATCAAAGTTGGACAACTCAAATGCAGTAAGTCTTCCCACTATACCTTCAAGAGTTAGCTTATTCCTTGGTACACATCTTAACTCATGGATGGCTGAAACTCTAATAGCATAGATGGGGAGAAGGGTTCTTAATAATTCACTATTAATAGTCTCATCATCTAAATGACCACCCAAACTTCTTATTGCACTTACTACTTCCTTTATTCTAGAGGCATATTGAGAAATGTTCTTACCTTCCTCCATTCTCATGTCATCAAACTTTCCTTTGAGGATTTCTCTTTTTGCTCTCTGAACATTTTGATCTCCTCCATAAATATCTATCAAGGCTTTCCACATCTTGAATGGAAAGTCATGTCCCTTGATGTCATCAAATTTAGCATAATTAAGGGTAGAGGCAATCTCTAACATTTCCTGATTATGCTCCTACTTTCTCTTCATATCTTTTGTAGTAGGGACACAAACTAGGTCAACATGTTCCACCTAAATTGAGGTTTATGGATGATCACTTATTGATCCAAGGTGCAACTTCATTAAACTTTTCCATGTAGTGAAGTTATCTTTGTTGAGCTTAGGAACTTCTCTCTTTGACATCTTGATCTTTTTTGCTTCTAGTACCTTTAAACTAAATCAACAAATGGCTCTGATATCAATTGTTAGAAATGTTTTAGAATAACTAGGAGGGAGGGGGGGGGGGGGGGGGCGGGTGAATTAGTTATTCAAGGTCCAAATGTCCTAATAAATTTTTTTCATCATGTATAGTGAGACCATTAAACTAATCATGCATCTAAGCTATACATTCATCCTAGCAAGTTACTGAAAAATCAACATGTAAGAATAAGACATGAAATATCAAAACATAATACAGTAATTTATGTGAAAACTTAATTTGGGAAAAACCACTAGTAACATGCTACTCAATTCTCACTCTTTTGAAGTGATGCCCTATGGAAGGCCTACCCTAGTAAAGGCTACAACACACTATTGAATGTGACTTGGTTAAAGGATTTCAACCACCTTGTTAGAAGTGGGCCTTGTTAAAGGACTTCAAAACATTCACTTGGAATGTTAGCCTTTTAAAAGATTTACACAATGGCTATTAAACCAACCTAAGTCTATAGGATTTTATCCTAAGTCTATAGGATTTTATCTTATACAACTCATAACATAACTTTTAGATTTTAGATCTCAATTCAGCTCATAAATTTTCTTCGCCTCCAGTCTTTGTAGCTTTGATAGTTTATCCTTCTTTCAAGCTTTGTCTCCTTGAGTCTCCATGCTTGATGTGCCAATGTAATCACTTCTATGGTCACCTATCAAAGTAGAGTCTCTGTGCTCTATTCTTTCCTTCTCGATGCCTTCACCTTGATATCCAACCAACTACTCTATAACTCTTGCTTCCTAGCCTATAACTCCTTAAATAGAAGTTTGGAATTCTTTTTCTTGCTCTAATCTTTTCACTCTTAATTTTGGTTCGAATGGATTAGGTAAGATTCAATTAATCTACCCCATATCTTGTTTCTTCTAGAAACATCATTGAGAAATGCACCTATATTTTCCCAAAAATGGTTTATCTAAAATTCTATGCCACTAGCTCATCATCCTTATCTTCCATCTAGTTCACAAAATTCAAGGTAACAAACTTCTCAGTTCAGATCTGGCAAATCTTTGACTTTTTAAATAATGCAGTAGCTCGGCACTATGGAATTTTTGATACTTGGCACATATTGTGTTACTTGGCACCTACTTTGTTTTACTGATGCTTGACACTTACTATGGATTCACTCGGCATTAACTAAATTTTACTGATGCTCAACACCTACTAATGAACTTAGTCAAGCTTTGCAGACAACATTTTTACAACTTGTTCTTCTAGAGTTTCTAGGTGTAGCCAACCTCTATATCTTCAAGTATATGATCAATATGTTATTTTATCATTGTCTTAACTAATCCTTTTACTTAATTACAAAACCATAACTCAACCTTTCTCTTAGGTGGTTTTGTTACATCTTATTGATTAAATCCTCTTCATCAATCAACTAAGTGATAGTACTTGGATCTTATAAGAAATTGTCATTCCAAAAAATAGCAAGTTTGACATCAATGACAAAACAATAATTGAAAATATTCTTTATCAAAAATCTCCCTTCTTCAATAATGATCTTTTCAATCAAATTTCAATAGAAACAACACATCTAACCAATCCTACAATGCATCTAAGAAAAAACATAAAACAAAGGCCATCGGCTGGCATAATAATCATGTAGAAATGATCAATTTGGATACCCTTTTCCTTGCTAGTAGTTTATAAAGTTTAAGAAATTCCATATATGACTGAAAATATCCTTCCAAAACAAGTAGAGCTACAAACATCATTATCAACCCAACAGTTATCATTTTTTCATTTCACACATCAAATCAAAAATGTTTGGAGATACACATCCATCCCTTACTTGACTTTGCAAAAGTGAAACTCATCCTATCAACATTCGTAAACACCTTATCTAATCTAGCTTGTTATCACAAATAAATCATAGTCAATGGGAACCTTGGCCTTTTTGAAAGAAGCCTAAGAGCTAAAGGAATCCAACTCATGTTTCATGCCACTACATAAAACTAGTACAACTACAAGACCAAAGTGATCATCTATTCAAGTGATGATAGAATAGCTAATAGAACCATCAAATGCACAAAACCTCTAAATCTCCTTGAGCCTACTACAACAACAGATTTCTCACATAATGCATCTTTTAACAAGTCACCCTTGTTCAATCAAAACTTAGAATCTATAGCCACAATGGGTTCATCTAACATATGGGATGATAGAAGTATTGAAACTAAGATTAAAGATTTCCAACAAAATCTTGAGCTTGTCAACATCATGGACAAGATACTCAAAACACATAAGGAACATTATATACTAGTGTTAGCACAACAAGGTGCAAAATTAGCATCTAATTTTGATGTGACCAACTTGAAACAAGATGAAGAAGGGCCACCCCTAGATGTTGTCACACAAAAGTTACAAGACCTACAAGTGGAAATGGAAAGAATAAAGAGAGAAAAAACACAATCCGTAGAATTTAGCCTCAAGAAGGTGTGTCCTCTCCCATTTGACAAGAACATTACCTTCATGCATTTCCCACAAAATATACAAATACCAAAATATGATAAATATTTTGGTACCTTAGATCTACAAGATCACCTTAGACAATTCTGTAGCTTGAGTATGGAATTTGTACATGACATGATGTACCTGATGCGACTATTTCCTAGAAGTCTTGGAGGGCAAGCCATGGAGTGGTTCTCTAGGCTACCCTCCAATATCAAAACCTTTGACCAACTAACTGTGATATCACCATTTCAGTATATAATTGACTAATAATAAGTATTATACATAAAGAGTATAATATTAATAATTGATAACATATATATAAAATAAATCATAATTATACTAAGCTACAAATATATATCATTATATATTATATAATTATAAATATTAATATTAAATATATGAATATTATTATCTATATATAATTAGATATTCAATTGTCATGCTATAATGTGTATATATATAAACTATTTTATGTACTATAGTATATGAAAATTATATCTATATTAAATAATTATAAATAATTAAAATGTTTCATATATAATTAATATAATATATAATATATAATATATAATCATATATTATTTTAATAATTATATATAGTTAATATTAATAAAAAAACATGACCCTATGAAATACCGGATATATATATATATATATATATATATATATATATATATATATATATATATATATATACATAATTTCAAACATTGAAGGATATCATACAGAGTATTATTAAATTTATACTATTCAAAAGAGAAATTTCTAATGCCCTGAAATGGGACATTACAAGTGGTATCATAGCATGATCTTGTCATCCTGATTAAAATTAAAGTAGAAAGATATTCTAAATAGAAAATTTATGAAAGGTTTGAATGGGGTTTGATAAAGTTATTTGTAGTGATATATTACATACAACAACAATGCATTAAGTAAATGTTCATAGTATAGTTTGTCAGATCAAAAATACAACAGTGATAAGTGTGATGTAAGATATGATGTATCACGAGGCCACCAAATATGAAGAAAGATTAAATTACAATAAGACAATAACATTATTATGAAAAGGATACTAAAAAGAAAGCAAACTTCCATCTAAGAGTGCAGTTGAAACCAGGTATATATGGTAGCAGCAACATATATTGATCATAGTTTGAATATCACTCAGTGATTCATGACAAGGACCACATGAGGATGTATGGTCTTGGGCCTAGGGTTAGGGATCTCTCAAGGAATATCATCCAATTACATCCTTGTTACCTCTATGATTGAGACATCTTAAATCTGATTTAGTTTCAAAAGCTATCCCTAAAATCTACTTGGTTTTATTGTAATTCAGGATGAATTTGAGTACTAATAATTAGGAGACATTACAGAAAGGTGTTAGGCTTTGATTTGATAATGTAGACATCAAGTAATTTCATTGGGGTTGTATTCTCTTTCTATTACGGATAGCTCTTATTGAGTGGCTATTACATATTAAGATGGTTACATCATTAGATGCATTGAAACAAAAACTAATTCAGGCTAACAAGAATAGAGATTCACTAAAATTAATGACCTATTAAAAATCATTCCTTTGGTATTTATTCAAAGAAAAAATTAATTCTAAGCTTGCTTTCACAAAGAAAAAAAATCACCCTTTTAGCACATAAAAATAAATAATGCATTAAAATAAAAGTGCAGCTTAGGTGTTTTTGTCTCATTCGCCTATGACTTGCATTAGATGCCAATGGTACAAAGTTTGGTGTAAGAATTTGGAAAAATAAAAAGAGAAGAGAAGAGAAGAGAAGAGAGATTCTATGATAAGCTGGTCATGGAAATTTCATGCTGAAGAAGTGCCAATTTATTCAAGCTCCAAGCAATAAATGCAACAATGGCTAATTCTTTCAAATAGCTCGCACAATAATATTCTAGAACATACTTAGCAAGAGGCACTTGACACTAATTTGTCTAAAAGTCTTTCCCTAGGTAAACATGGATAGTGAGATGCCAAATAGAGAGATTAACATTGAGCTATTTCTAATCAGAGAGATTGATAGTGAGCTACTTGTGTGTGTGTGAAAGAGAGTTATTTGTTTGACATTCTAACTACTTCTGCAACATGTTCTTGTTCAAGAGTAACACACACAAAGGATTTCAAGTCTACAACATGAAGAATTGGGAGAATGATGTGAATCTCTTGCCTCGTTACAAGTTAGGAATTGAAAGAGGACATAAAAGTGTGAATTTGACAGTCTAATAAACTAACATATCTTTATAGTAAAGAATTTGTGGGCATTGTTGGTCTTAATTTTTGCATAATAAATTTTCGTTGTCCAGGTAAAAAATTTCAGATTGGAATCCATTAATGCTGAATAGGATTTCTGGCTAAGTCATATTTTTGTTAGCCTTTGAATTTTTTTTTAAAAACCCTGTATCCCATTCCATTTAAATTTTTCCTGGCACAAAATTTTTTAAGAAAATAGGAGGATAAGTGAATATTATTTTCCCACCTATGTTGAGTTCATTGTTCAATCCTTGTGAAAGAAGTTTGATGGGGACACAACCCAAGAACAGAATGGACATAACAGAAGAAGAGAAATTTTATTAACTAAAAAATAAGCTAGTACATTTAGTATAGAGAAAATAAACTTCAAAACATGCCCTAAGGGCTTACAATAGCATGAATGTGGAGATAATTTCTCCTTTCAGTACCTCCTCTCAAACTCCACTCTGAACTGCCTTTTACAATGCTAGAAATCTCCTTAAATAGACCTCAGAGGGTTAAGGACTAGGAGTACATTCTAGAAAGTGCTAGTAGGCATCCATCGACCAAATAGAAGGTTCCAGAAGCTGCGTTAGAAGTCGACGCAAATCTAGAAGAATCAAGAAACGGTAACCAAACTTTCGGGAGGCATAACTTTTGAACCGTAGCTCAGATTGACGAACCATTTACATTTTCGGAAAGCTCTTGAAGTGCCCTATAGCCCTATGGACCAGATTCTCTCATCCCCCATTTTTCAGCCCTTTTTGAGGTCATTTAATGACCCTAACTTAACTTTGAAGCATTCTTAGGAGGTCTTCACAACCCAAAAAATTGCAATAACTTTCAAATCGTGGGGCCTTTTGACTTGATTCTTTTTTTGGAATGCTCTAAATTACAATTACATTCATCTGGCCAATTCAAACCTTCTAGTTCACCAAAATGATGGCTCAATTACATACTCCTATTTTTTTGAGATTTACACAAACATTGATAGTGGAACTATGAGAGTTGGAACCTTTATTTGACCCAAATGGGTATCAAAAAATGAAAACACATGAAAAAGAAACTAAGTCTAAGTATATTGTCTTTGGGTGACATAGGATTTCCCTTATACCTCTGGATGCTCTTGCATCAGACACCCAGGGTAGATTGAAAAGTGACCCTGTCACTTTATGAATGGTAGAGGAAATCTCAAATGGGAAACTTCAGCTGCTGAAATCCAAGTTGAGTCCTCGATCGATTGTCCTTTCCATTTGACCAAATAATCTTCATACTGCCTGTTTCTGGTACTCCTACCTACACGATGATCTAGAATGTCTTCTATCTCCTCCTTCTTAGAAGTAGGAATTGGACATGGGTCTAACACCAGCTCCTCATCTGCACCATCATCATGATACTCTGTTAAATTTGCAATGTTGAAAATGGGAGAAATGTGAATACCATCTGGCAGCTCCACCTCATATGCATTTCCTAAGTCATGTTTCTTCAAAATTTTGCAAGGGCCAAATTTCTTCTTTTTCAGCTTGTTGTAAGTACCGACTAGAAATCTTTCTTTTCATAAGTGCACCATGACTAGATCCCCTACTTGGAATTCCTTATGTCTTCTCCTTTGATCAGCCCTAGCTTTATACTCTTGATTCATCTTGGTAATGTGTGCCTGAACCTCCTCATGTAGACGCTTGATATGTTCAGCAAATTCTTTTGCTTCAACACTTGTTCTCTCCCCTTGCTCTATCTTCCTCAATTCTGGTGCAATCCTTGGGTTATTCCCACATACAATTTGGAACGGTGATTTTCTAGTACTCCTATTTATAGAGTTATTGTAAGCAAACTCTGCTTGTGGTAGAATCAAATCCCATCCCTTGGGCTTATCCCCAACTAAACATCTCAGTAAATTGCCTAGACTTCTGTTTACCACTTCTGTTTGGCTGTCAGTTTGTGGGAGATGCGTGGAACTAAATTTCAAGTTTGTTCTCAACTTTTTCCACAATGTCCTCAGAAATACCCCAAAAATTTAGTATCTCTATCAGAAACTATAATCCTTGGAAGTCCATGTAGTCTTACCACCTCTTTGAAAAACAACTCTGCAATATGGACAACATCATGAGTTTTGTGGCACAGAATGAAATGTGCTATTTTGAAGAACCTATCAACCACCACGAATATTGAGTCATTACCCCTTTGTGTCCTTGGAAATCCAAGAAAAAAATCCATACTTATGTCCTCCCATGGCCTTGATGAAACAGGCAATGGCTGATATAGGCCAGTATTGTGACTAAACCCCTTGGCAACTTGACAAACCTGGCAACTCTATACAAACTTCTTCACATCCTCTAAAATTTGATGCCAAAAATATTTTTCTCTAAGAATGGAAATGGTCTTATCTTGACCAAAATGTCCTACCATCCCTCCACTATGTTTCTCCTTAATCAGATTTTCCCTCATGGAACTCCTTGGAATGCATAATTGACTACCTTTGAACAACATGCCATCTTGAATCAAATAGTCTAACCACTTGGTTCTATCTATAGCAACAGGTTCTTTACAAGCTTTCCATGGTTCAACAAAATCAAGATTCTTGGGGTACAAATTCTTGAGTTCATCAAACCCAACTACTTCAACTTGCATTACTGTAAGCAGCAACTGTCTCCTACTTAGTGCATTTGCAACCCTGTTAGATTTTCCACTTCTATGCTTCAACACAAATGTATAACTCTACAAGAATTCTACCCACTTCATATGTGTCTAATTCAATTTACCTTGGCTATTTAGGTACTATACTGCCTGATGATCAGTATACAAAAAAAATTCTTTTGGCAATAAATAATACCTCCATTTCTTTAAGGCCTGAACTATTGCATAGAACTCTTGATCATAAACAGAATACTTCTTCTTTGCATCATTCAATTTTTCACTAAAATATGCAATAGGCTTACCTTCTTGGCTTAATACAGCCCCAATAGCACTACCACTGGCATCACAATCCACTTGGAAAACCTTTCTAAAATTTGGAAGTGCCAACACAGGCTGTTCTGTCACCTTCTTCTTCAACAATTTAAAACTTCTCGCAGCTGCTGCAGTCCATTTGAACTCTTTTCTATCCCCTCTTATTGTATCAGTTAGGGGTGCACATATGCCACTAAAATTCTTAATAAACTTCCTGTAAAAACCAACCAGACCATGAAATGATCTTACCTTAGTAGCAGACCTTGGAGTAGGCCATTCCAAGATGGCTTTTACCTTCTCTAGATCCATTTTGAGACCTTCAGGTGATATAAAAAATCCCAAATAGACTAACTCCCTTTTTGTAAAGATACACTTCTTTAGATTAATTAACAGTTTCTCTTCCCTTAGCCTTTCAAGGACACTATGAATATGTAGTAAGTGTTCTTCCAAAGTCTTGCTGAAAATTAAAATATCATCCAAATAGACAAAACAAATTTTCCCAAGAACTTCTTAAGTACCTCATTCATGAGCCACATGAAGGTGCTTGGGGCGTTCGTCAATCCAAAGGGCATGACCAACCACTCATAAAGACCCTCCTTGGTCTTGAAGGCTGTTTTCCACTCATCTCCCTCTTGAATCTATACCTGATGATAGCCACTCTTGAGATCTATCTTTGTCAAGTACTAAGCTCCACTCAAGTAGTCCATAAGATCATCCATCCTTGGCAAAGGAAACTGGTACTTGATGGTTATCCTATTTATAGCTCGAGAATCTGTACACATCCTCCACTCTCCATCCTCCTTTGGTGTGAGTACTATAGGTACTACACATGGACTCAGGCTCTCTCGAATCAAGCCCTTCCTCAACAGCTCCTGAACCTATCTATTTAGCTCCTCTATTTCAGCAGGAGTCATCCTATGAGTAGCCTTGTTAGGAAAACTAGCTCCTGGAATTAGATCTATCTGATGACTGATTTGCCTTACTGGTGGCAATCCATCTAGAACATTATCAGAGATAATATCTCCAAACTCCCCTAGTAAATCTGAAACTTCAAGTGGCATTTCACTACTACCTTCTTTATCTTTCCTAGGAATCAAAGCATAGCACATATGCTGATGTTTCATGCCATCTAAAAACTTCCTTTCATCAATAAGACAAATCCTAGCACTACTACATACCTTTTCACCTTCCTTTTTCATGGGCTTCAATTTTTGGTGAACTCCATCCTTTGTCAGAGAGTATCTGTTTGCATGTCGATCATGTACTGCATGTCTATCAAACTGCCATGGTCTACCCAATAATAGATGGCAAACATCCATCAAAATAACATCACAGAGAAATTCATCATGGTAACTCCCAATTTTGAATTTCACTAAACATTGTTCACTTACCAAGACCTTATGATCATCTTTTACCCAAGCAATCCGATAGGGTTGGGGATGTTTCTCCCTCTTGAGCTTCAGCTTAGAGACCATCTCTTCTGATACCAAGTTATCAGTGCTACCACCATTAATGATCACGTCACAACATTTATCCTCACACTTTCATCTAGTATGGAACAAACTCCTCCGTTGTCCTAGTTCAATCTCACCACTTAGTAGGACTCTTTTATTTACCAAGGTCTCTCATCTTTTTGCATCCTCTGAATGTGATGATTGTGCATCCTCATCCACATGAGCAACCCTTGCTTGGCCCTCAGCTCTCCTATCTGTCCTTCCTTGTCATTGAGGGCATTCAAAGGCACAATGACCTTCTTCATTGCAATGGAAATAGGTACCACGAAAGCCTCCTCTTCCCTATCCATGTCCTCTACCTCTTCCTCTCTGATTTCCAAAGTCTTGATCATGGGAGCAGTTGAAACCCTCATTCCTCTAGTTCCTGCTAGTACCCACATCTTCATTTTTCTTTTGGGTTTCATTGCAGCCTCCAGATGATCTACTGCTTCCCCTTCCTCCTTGATCGCACCCTCTTTGTCTTCCTTCAAACCTTTTATTCAACTTCTCTTCAACTCGTAGGGAAAACTAGTATGCCTCTTCAACGCTGGTCATTCTTACCAGACTTAATTCCTCCTGGATGCTAGGTGACAACCCACTGATCTAACAAGCAACCTTATCCTTATTTGCTTCTACATTCACTGCTCTAATCAAGAGTCAGTAAAATTCCTCTGTATATTCTTGGACTGATCTTCCTGCTTGCTTTAACCCATGCATCTTCTTAAACAAATCAAGCTCATAGTCCATAGGAATGAACTGCTTCTTCAATTTGTCCACCATGCGATCCCATCTTGTGATCTTCTCCTTTCCTCTTTTGTTTCTTTCCAATTGAACCTCTTGCCACCAGATTTTGGCATGGCCTTTCAGTTTGACCTTTGCAAACTTAACCCTATTTGGGTCCCTGATATCCTCATACTCAAAGTATTCTTCTAGTTCATTGATCCAATCGATCAACTCATCTAGTTTTAGATTTCCTGAAAATACACCCACTTCAATTGTAGGTCTTTTCCCAAACTTAGTAATGGCCCTAAAAAGCCTTTCCTCTACATGATTTAGAACTTCCCTGTCAAATTCCCCTTCTAGTCTAGTTTTGTCTTCTTCGTTGTCATCTTCACTTTCATCACCTGCAGCCACAATTGTTCCTCTACGAAGCTCCTCCTGCAATGCTTGTACCTGCCTTTGGAGGGTTCTAACCTCCTTAGGATTAATAGCTCTGGCCCTTCCACCACACTCTCTTCATGGAGGCATCTTCCTAACTCGAACCCACAACCACACAGTCTTGGTGCAAACTGCCTCACAGTCGGTGCTCTGTCTACACACTCAAAAAAACCAGCTCTGATACCACTTGATGGGGACACAACCCAAGAACAGAATGGACATAAAAGAAGAAGATAAATTGTATTAACTAAAAAATAAGCTAGTACATTCAGTAAAGAGAAAATAAACTTCAAAAAATGCCCTAAGGGCTTACAATAGCATAAATGTGGAGATAATTTCTCCTTTCAGTACCTCCTCTCAAACTCCACTCCGAACTGCATTTTACAATGCTAGAAATCTCCTTAAATAGACCCTAGAGGGTTAAGGACTAGGAGTACATTCTATAAAGTTCTAGTAGGCATCCACCGACCAAATAGAAGGTTCTAGAAGCTGCGTTAGAAGTCAATGCAAATCTAGAAGAATCCAAAAATCGTAACCGAACTTTTGGGAGGCATAACTTTTGAACCTCTCTGATTGATGAACCGTTTACATTTTCGAAAAGATCTTGAAGCACCCTATAGCCCTATGGACCAGCTTCACTCATCCCCCATTTTTTGGCCCTTTTTGAGGTCATTTAATGCCCCTAACATAAGTTTGAAGCATTCTTAGGAGGTCTTCACAACCCAAAGAATTGCAATAACTTTCAAACCATGGGGCCTTTTGACCTGATTCTTTTTCTGGAATGCTCTAAATTACAATTACATTCATCTGGACAATTCACACCTTCTAGTTCACCAAAATGATGGCTCAATTACATACTCCTATTTTTTTAGGATTTACACAAACACTGATAGTGGAACTGTGAGAGTTGGAACCTTTATGACCCAAATGGGTATCCAAAAATGAAAACACATGAAATAGAAACTAAGTCTAAGTATATTTTTTTTGGGTGACACAGGATTGCCCTTATACCTCTGGATGCTCCTGCATCAAATTTTTACCCCACCGTTGGATCCTTTTGAATCTATGGTCATTGTTAACTCACTATGGAAAAATGCTCGATTGTTAGGTATACCGAGTTAGTAGGATTGATGACAAGTGTCTGTGATACTGAAAAGTGAAATTTGGTGCCAAGAATTATGTTAACATGAGGTAAATTTTGGCACATGATGTGTCCCAGGCTTGTAACTTTTAAGAATAAACACATGTAAAGAAAATTGAGAATGGTGTCACTAGCATCCAAGTCTTTTCAACAATTCACTTAGTTGCTATCAAAAAAATCCATGTGACTTGCCGGTGGTGACATAGCGAATGCCCAAATTTTGTAAAAAGGTACTATTCTTTTAATAGGTTGATATGACTGTGGAAGTTCCCACACAGTATTATAAATGAGCATGGCCACCTTCTCTGACACCAACATTAATTGGTATGATTTTCAATCAATGTGTGTTTTATTTTCTGTCATTGGAATTGAGAATCCATCAAAGGTCGCTATATTGCTAGCCAAAATAACACCACTTTTTTGATAGCGACATAGCAAGGGCCCAATCATTACAAAAAATGATGTTCTTTTATAACTAGAAGTGATTTTGAGGATCTCAAAGAAAATCTTATGCAGACTTTTCTTTTACTTCTGCACAAGTTGAGCTTTACTTCCCAATGACTGTTTACCAGGAGGTTGCTGTGTCATTTGATGGATATTTGATGTTTTATTGGTAGCAATGTAGCGACCTTCTTGGAAGACACAAACATGGAAAGGCCAATAACATGTGATGTCATTAAAAGATAAAAAAGGAGTACATTTGTGTGCCAGTGTGTTCAACCATCTTAGTGATAGTAGTATATGGACCCACTCCCCATGTATAAAGCATACAAAGAATTCCGATCATTAGATCAAACTAGGATCAAAGGCCATTGTTAATTTTCTATGGAAAAATACTTGAAAGTTAGGCATAGTGAGTTAGCAAGCGAAGGCCCACCACTGTGTAGTAAATTACTGTCCACAAGATCAAGTATTGATCGACGATGCTTGTTAACTCGCTATGAAGAGATGTGAAATGAATAAGTATAGAGAGTTAATGAGTGAGGGACCCACCATTATTTTCTTAAAAGTCATTTCAAATATCTACCATATGATCAAAGCAAGATCAGTGGTTATCGCTAGCTCGCTATGGAAAGGTGCTTGAAAGATAAGGATAGCAAGTTAGTAAGTCAATGACATGTGTCCTTGGTCATCCGTGGGCCTAATTGAAATGCCAACTTTGAAGGAAAGATATAGATGGAGGTAGTTTATTGGTTTGATTGCTAGCATGCTAAAAGGAACATTGAGTCATCCTAGTTTTCATCCCTGGATCGTAGGATTTTTCAAGGACCAATCGCACAAATTTAAAAGGAACCATGATGCTACTCTATTTTTCTATTATGCACATTTATGATGAATGAAAGCTTCATGTGTGAAAAAAATAGAGTATAATACAAACAATTTTCATTCATTCTAGTCCTACAACAACAAAGATTTCATATTTTTTGAGCATAAGAACTTGTCAACCACATTGTGCTAAGCTTGGTAAAGACGCAAAGCAATCCCACATCTGTTCGAGAGCAACTACAAAAGCTCAAAGAAGGATAATTCTAGTGAATCAAGTAAGTACTCACACATTACCTCTGTGACATTTTAGTTCCCATTATTACAATCAAGATGCCTCCTAAGAAAGCATTTTTTGGACAAGTTAACTATATGGATAGGAATGTCCATGATGATTTGTTAGAATTACTCCCAGGATCCACTACAAAGCCTACATAGGTTAAAAGGTTAATTTCATTAAACTCTAGGCTTAAAATTGTTGATGGCTTATATGACAAGGGGAACTGGGTTAGGGATGTAGTAACTACTAAAACTAGCCTTGTTTTGTTTAAGAAGTGGTTTTTAGAAAGGAAGTTGTTTGCCCCTCATGGTAATATCTAGAATTTTGATTTGGGAAAGCTAGTAGTTCCAAGTGTTTTCATAGATTATGATTTTGTAGAAGACATTGCCAAAAATTATGATCAAGCCATTAGGGTTGTGAGAAGAAATGATGGTGTGCCTCTAGTCTCAATTAGCCCTGAAGAAATTAGAGAAGTTTTTCACTTAGAACCATTATCAGATTACAATGTGCCAATCAATTTGCTAGAATTATAAAAAGAATACAAAGCAAAGAGAGATATAATTAGGGGAGGTGCACTAAGGGAACACATTGGTATTTTAGGAACTCTACCAGTAATTACTGTAGCCTCTAGAGAACCTTTTAAGAAGAGTCATTTCACTTCCCAAGTTGTAGAGATATACAGAACCTTGTGCCATGTTTTTGGTGAGGATGAGTAGGATTTCATGCCCATTGGCCTAATGTATATGATGGTTCAAACTGCTTCTTTCAATGTAGATGTTATCTTTGATTTTTCCTCCTTTTAGCTAAATAAATTCACATTGGTTTGGTTGGAATTGTGAGAGGAAAAGTGGAGAAAACTTTTGGCCACTACTCTCTATTGATGCATATGTTCTTGTTCAAGGTGGTGACATATTTCAGTAATGAGATGGAATTGAACAGAGAGGAAAATGGGGAAACACTGCCAGTCTAGTTGTGGAGCGTAGATATGACCTGGGATGAAAATAATGCCAGTTTTGTTATATTTGATAGATATTTTGCTTCTAAATTGAGATGTCTCATATTGAGTGACAATCCTAGAATCCCTAAGGTACTAATGAGTCTCATCAAGCCTATGGATAGCCCCCATAATTTGAAAGTTTCACATAATTAGGAAGATATTCCTTACCCTATTTCTACTATTTTCAAAATCTATGGTTTTAAGGGGAGTCCTCATATCTTGCCTTACCAAGTACCTCTAAAGGTAGGAATGGCAGAAGTCTTGTGGCAACTATGAGGAATAGAAGAATTTTTTTTGTTGAAGAGGCAACTAGGGTCAATTTTCCCTACCTGCACAGTGGCCCATTAGTTTGTAATTACCAAAAGGGGTTGGCTCTTTTTCTATAAAATTTTGGATCAGTATATGATGGTTGTCTCCCATTCCCATTTTTGTGATTCTGAGGGGTTTGTCAATCAAACTTTGGGGCATAGGATTAAGTTGGGACTGGTCAAACATGATTCATATTATCCAAAGGACATTATAAGAAATGAATTCTCATGACAAGAACAAGAAATTTAAAAAGAAAAATGGAGAGTTTACTCCTGGGTCCTAGAATTCATTCATTGTTTTGATCAAAATTATAGTCCTTTAGATAGTGCTAATACAGAGGCTGACAGAATAAATAAACTCATGAGTAACTTCCCTGTAATAATGGAAGCCATGAATGAAAAGAAACAATTTTTATTTGATTCTCATCCTGACAAGGCCAAAGACGTCATGAGGAGGTTGGTTTTCACTCCTAATATAGGAGCTGGTCAAATAATTGTATAGAGGAAGCCTAGTTACATTGTAATTCAAAACAAAAGGGCTTTTGTAGATAAGGGCAAACAAATAATGGGATCCACCAGTACAACACTAGAGGAGAGACCTGATGAGCCTAGTCCCAAGAGGTAGAAGGTAATAATAGAAGAGAGGCCTCAAGTTGAGGAACATTAACCCACTCAATCTTCTTTGAGGATTGGAGAAGAATAGCTCACAGGTGAGAAAGTTGAGGAGATGGGGTCATAGGGAGGTATTTTTATTACTCAAGAAGAATTGGATGAAGGTAACCATTTAGAGCTTCCTCTATGGAGTTTGGACCTAACAATAGCTAATTATAGAGGAAAGGAATTAGGCCATGTGTTCAAGTCGTCAATTTTTGGCTAATGACAGTTTTGTGAAATCTAGGGCTTTTTAGTAGTTTTCTTGGAGGGAAAAAATGAATATGTTTGAGGAAAAGTGAAAAAAATTGAAAATAGAGAATTCAAAAATGGATGAAGCCTCCATCCAAAAAAAAATAAAGGAACAAATGATGCAAGAGTTCCAGAACATTACCCCTAAAGAGGGAAGGAAAATGGTAAAGACTTCTAACATACTATTGTTTCCTAATTGGGATATTGTAGATGCATTGATTTTCAATTCTATTTCAAATAGATTGGAGTTGCAAGACCCAAATAAAAAGAACTTCCAAGGTACCACATTTATTGAGGATCAAGCTACATTGTTCAGTTCATCATTGAAGAGAGGATCTAGAGGCACATCATCATAATCAGATGAGTCTGGATTAATGGGGAATATATTTGTGAGAAGGGTTGTTGACACCGCCCATGTACAGGAAGCATACTGGAATGTGGATTCTTCCAAGTTTCTTTTGGCCACTACTAAGAAGGAGGAACAAGCCATGTTTAAATTGCAGAGCAAGTACGAGACAGTGGTGGATGCTTATAATAAAGAGGTAAAAAATAGAATTGAGCTTGAGAACAAGCTATTGGGAAGATCCATCAAGCCTAGAATAATATACCCTTGCCCCTCAGTTGAACCTTTCAAATATACCCCTCTCATAGAATTGCTAGATACACCCCAAAGGCCATAGTACTACACTGCTAAGGATTTTGAAGAAAAAAAGAGTAAACTATGGGCCTCACATGTGGAGCTGGAATCTAAATATGAAGATAAACTAAGAAAGCCTCCACATATTTGGGGGACAAAGTTGAATGGCCACTAATCCATGATCAATTGGCTAGGGTGATTAATATTTTGGAGGAGTTAAAAGAAAATGATGAGGCTCTAAAGCCTATTGTGAACAAATGGGTAAGAAGGGAGAAAGTAATGACCTTTTTGTGTTTATCTGTTATAAATAATTCTCATGATTAGATTGAAAAAACCTTTGACATTTTTTATGATCTTGCTGATTTTGACAATAAAAGGATAAATTTACAGAAGAAAATAATAGGCTACTTAAACAAATAAAAGAGCCAAAAATTCAGTTTATTTCCTCGTGCCTTAGATAAGAAAAGTAATTTGAAAAGAAAAGAGGAATGGGCAAAGGAACTTGATGATTTATTTTGTTTAAGAATGAATCAAGTCATAAATGAAACAGGGCATGCATGGTGGGCAACCACAATAGAAGAAATGGTGAAAGCCCAAATATTTTTTGATTCTTTAAAACATGAATTTGTTTTTGATTAGATAAATAGATTTTATAGGGAACCTAAAACTTGAAAGTTAGTACATAAGAAGGCTGATAATAAGCGTGATAGCCCAGCCAAAAAAGTATAAGTTCAAAGGCTGATAATAAGCATTAAGCCTAGCCAAAGGAAAGAGTTCTAAGAAAAGAACAAGAAAGGAAACAAGCAAAGCCATAGCCTAAAGCTAGAACAAAAAGCCAAAAGATAGTGATAAACAAAAGAACATACAAGAGTTATTCCTCATTCTTTCACTCCAGATCATGCATCACCTGAGTAGCCTCAAAGGCTAGTTGATTCTCCTCCATTTCCATCTATTGCACCCTTTGATTCCCTTGGTCCTGAGTAGGAGTGGAGTTGTCCTTTGTAGGGTCATCCTCCATTCTAGCCTCATCCCTATCATTACCATCCTCATCATCATGCATTTCTCTATCTTTGATCTAGCCCATGAGAGAGATGATGTTGTTTTTGATGGAGCTTAACAAGGAAAACATTTTATTTTCAAGGTTGTGATTGTAGTTTTCTAGGTTGTGTATCCTCTATTCTGCCAGACTGAGCCTATCAACTAAATCCATCCTCCTGTTGGCATCCATTCCTTTCCTTGTTGCCTCAATATGTTTCGCCTGATCTTTAACCTCCTCAAGCTCATGGAAAAGCCATTTGATTGATATGAAATTATCAATCATGGTTTTGTGAGCATTATTTAAAAGGTTCATCCCTATCTCCTTGGCTCTGTTCAAAATAGCCACAATGGCCGAATCAATTAATTCTTCCAGTTGCTGCTCTTCTTGATTATCCATGAGGATTTGGGGATTTATGGCCTCCCTAAAGATTCCCATTTTGGCAGTCTTGACATTGAAGTTGATCCATGCTTTCCTCCTGTCATTGATCTGCACTTCCCCTTCTACATACCCAACTTTCTCCTCTTTCTAATCCTTAGGGTGGAGATGGACAGGAGAAAGGGGCAACACAGATGCCTCCTCAAATTGAGAGTGCACATCCTCCAGACTCTCTCTCTTGTGCTTCTTCCTTCCACTTTCGTCCTTTGTTTCCTCCTGCATCTCCTTAACCACTTCGTCAGACTCCAAATCCTCCTCATCTTTGCTACCTCCCTCCTTATCCTTCTCAGCCTGCTTCTGCCCAAGATCCCTAGGGCTTTTTTTGTTTGGGGTTACGAGGGGGGGGGGGGGGGATTTTTTAGCATGGTAAGTCACTGCTTTCCCTAAAGAAGAGATCTCGCCTTTCTCAGAACTGAGGCTCTGAATATCATTCAAGTCAGAGAAGTAACTGGAACTTCCAAACTCCACAATCTCTATATGAGGAGGGGCATTGCTAATAGTCTGAGCTTTGAAGTGCTCATGGATAAGTAGCAGTAGCCCCTCATGCAGAGTTGGGTTAGCAATGGGCTTCTTCTTGAAGCTATCCATCGCCTTACTCATAGAGGTTAACAGATAAAAAAGGAAAGAAATTCTAGCTTTCTTCCAGAAATGATTTAAAATAACAAAGTGGTGGGTTCAAGCTCTATCAAACCTTGGGTCCAAAGTGATGTACTCAATAACAGCTTTCAGAATATACCTCCACTACTTCTTCATGGAGTCGAGGACATAGTAGGTGTCAATTTTTTTCAACGCCTTCAATTCCTTCTCACTCTCCACAAAGTCCCTAAACGCATTAGCTAAGAGCTTCTTATCCTTGAAGAATTTGAAACCCTCGATAGGGATCTCGGTGACAGTTGCAATCACCTCCTCCATTATTCAAAAGTTGATGCCATTCACCTTAACCCTGCCATCCTTCCAGGACCCCACCATATTGTTGGTCACCTCTTGATCAAAACCATGCAGCATCATGAAATACTTGGTTACCCCACCCTCTTAAATCTTTTCCCATACTTTCGGCCTACTTATCCATTTCTCAAAGTCCCCCACTAGTTCCTTTCTGCATCTCTTACCCACCATCTCCACACATTGTGTACCCACTTTACTCATGTGCTCTTCACTCTAAGATTGGAATGGACCACCGAGAGTAAGAAAATAGAAGAGAAAAATAACTTTGTTGTTTCCCCTGAAATGATTGCAATAAACAACCCATAAAGCATGGTAATTAATCAATAAAGGATATCTACATTTATGAATTCCCAAGTTTCTATTATGAAAAGTAACCTTATATCTTAACCCTTTCATATTCATAATTACAACTTGATATCCTTTGTACTTCCTTGGATTTTATCCAAGTCGATAAGACACTTGACGTCTGTCAGAAAACAAGTTCCAGGAAGCCAAGTCATTTTTTGGTCTGTGCCAACCCCTATATTTGCCAACCTATCGACAACCGGGTTTGCTTCTCGAAAAGTCTGGGTGACGTGGAATTTATTGAATTTGGCAAGGGTCTCTCTAGTATCATTAATGAGATTTTCAATCATCCAAGATGGATATGAATTACCATTGATGCATTTAATAATGTTATTCGAGTCCCCTTCAAGCCATAAATTAGTGAGCCCAATTTCAAAAGCCAGTTTAACAACATTGCACATTATGTTGGCTTTCGCAAAATGATTTGTTTGGAAACCAAATAGGAGAGTGAAAGCTGCAATACTATCTCCATTTTAATTTCTAACCACACCTCCACTACCTAAGGATCTAGGGTTTCCCTTGGAGGCTTCATCGAAGTTGGCTTTGTGCCAGCCTTCAGGGGGGAGGAGCCACTTGGCTTCCTATCTTTTCCTACTTCCTATCTCAAAAGCTCCCCCCTTCCTCATAGAAAATTTTTCCTTTATGTTACTGAAGATATTCCTTCCAATAACCAAAGTCGGCTCCTCCCTGTCTCTAAAAATTTGATTGTTTCTCTCCTCCATATGTTTCAACAAAAATGTGGCAGGAGCCAGGAGCTGATTTCCTGCAAGGCAGACCCGTTGAACATACCTTGCCATTGGCAGAAAAAATCTAGAAGGTTGGAAGAAATGCACTATTTGTGGCCAAGGTCCTAGGTGAGGAAGTCCCAAACTTTCCTAGAGTAAGAGCAAAGAACAAACAAATGATTACCTGTCTCTGACTCTTCTTTTCATAAAACACATCTACTGGGCATGATATGACCTCTTTTAATGGGATTTTTTTGGGTGAGATTTTTGTCCTAAAGAGCCAACCAAAAAAACATGTTGACTTTTGGCATTAGGCAAGGGAGCCAGGCCCTCAACCAAGGGGGGACACTTTTGTACTCCATAAAGTAGAGTACCCAGAGGCAACCGAATAGAGCCCATTGACATTATCCCTCCAAACTAGTTCATCCTTGTTGATGTTGAGGGATAAGGAATTAAGCATGATCATAATTGGTTTAAGGTCCTCTGAGATAATAGAAAGGTCCTTCCATCCCTATTTACTCCTGTAATTGTTGACTTTGTGCCCAAAAAGGTCGATGCAATCATTAGCCCAAACACCATAGCTAGGGTTATTAATGAGGGGGCCCTGAGAAACCCAACAGTCTGACTAGAATAGAATGTTCTCCCCATTTCCCAGCTTCCAGGAGACCTTAGAGTTAGCCAAATCCTTGGCATTAAGAAGCCATTCCAAACAACTGAGCCTCTAGGGATATCCTCACTAAAAAGACTAAACTGAAAAGAGGACCTTTTTATATACTTGTTCACCACAGTGTCTCTCCATTCCCCCATGCTACTAAAGATGTGCCATATTTACTTTTCCAGGAGGGCCTTGTTGATATGAGTGAGCTTCCTAATTCCTAGACCTACATTCTTTTTAGGGAGACAAACTTTGTCCCAAGCAACAAGGGGGTACCTTTTATTCCTTTCAGTTCTTGTCCATAAAAAATCCCTTTGGATTTTCTCCATCCTCTTGGGGTATTTCTCAGGTATGATGAAAAGGCTCAGGGCATATATTGGCAAGTTTTGAAGGATGGATTTAACTAGTTGACATTTTCCAGCTTGGCTAAGAATGACTCCTTTCTAGCCATCCAACTTCTTACTAAACCTATCCAAGATACCATTCTAGAAGGAATCAGAGGGGGACGTGCCCAAGGGGAGACAAAGGTAGGTAGAATGAGGCTTCCCCACCTAATATCCCAAGATTTTGGAGATTCTCTGTTGTCTTCCCTCCAGAGTGTTGATAAAGAAAATAGAGCTTTTTTCCTAATTAATGAGCTACCCTGACCCTCTGGAATAGGTGTCCAAAGTGTCTTTCAAATCCTTGGCCTCCCTGACTGAGGCCTCTCCTCCCATAATGGTGTCATCAACAAATTGTTGATGCATGAAGGGGGTGCATTTAGAAGAAGGTTTAAATCCTTTGATCCTTCGTTCTTTCTTTTTCTTCTCCATGAGTCTGCCAATACATTCTGCCAAGATGATGAAGAGAATCGATGATAGAGGATCCCCCCAAACGAAGGCCTCTAGTAGGTTTGAAGAAATCAGAGGGGGGTTCATTCACTAAAATAGCTAGAGAGGAGGTGATGACCAGCTGGGAGATTAGCTTGCAAGATTTGACATCAAAGCCAAAAGCCTTCAACATCAACTCCAAAAAAGACCAATCCACCCAATCGTAAGCTTTAGAAATGTCAAGTTTGAGTAACATCCCTTCTCTCTTACCAGCTTCCATAGAGTGAATCACTTCATGCACCATGATAATCGAATCTAAAATTTGTCTGCTCGGGACAAAACTAGATTGTTGTTGAGAGATAATCAGGGGGAGGAGCCTAAGTAGCCTTAGAGTGATCACCTTCAAGATGATCTTATAAAACAAGTTGCATAAGCTGATGGGTCTGAACTTATCCAGAGCGTTAGCACCTAGCATTTTGGGAATAAGAACTAAGAAAGTGGAATTGATTTCCTTCAGAATACTTTTGGCTCCAAAGAACTCCTAAACTGCCTTAACAACATCCTTCATAATGAAAAGCCAGTACATTTGGAAAAAGAAGGTAGGAAAACCATTAGGTCCAAGCGATTTATCCACTATAAGAGAAAAAAGAGCTTCTCTCACTTCAGAATCAAAAGGAATGGCCTAGAGCAGATTATTATGGTGCAGTTGGAGGATCTGAGGGATACAAGAGACAATGTCGTCTTGGTCCACCTTAGAGAGAAAAGGATCCCAAGAAAGAAGGGAGGAGAAGAAAGAGATAGCTTCGAGTGAAATATCTTCTTCCTTAGTCAGCACACCCTAATCTTTCTTCAAGCCAGAAATCCTGTTGTTAGCTCTATGTTTAAGAGTGGATAAATGGAAGAACTTTGTGTTCTAGTCTCCTTCCTTGAGCCAATTGATTCTAGATCTTTACCTCTAGTAATTTTCCTCTTTACTAATGATGTCATGTAAATTAGATAGGATGGACAACTCTTCTTCTCTACCCGAGGCATCATACCCATTTTTCTGAATGGAGGCTTGGATGGATGTGAGATTAGTAGAGAGATCCTCTTTCATAGAGAATAAATGACCAAAATCTGACTTATTCCAAGCTTTTACCATCTTTTTAACATTACTGAGTTTTCTAGCTACCCTAAACATAGTAGTGCCTTCCACATCTATGCTCCACCAGCCCTTAATTCTCTCTAGAAGGTTAGGATGGGAGGTCCACATTTTCTCAAAACAAAAGGGAGGAGGTCTATAGGGGTCAAAAGGAACAATCGAGAGGGAGATGGGGGAGTGGTCAGACCTAATTCTAGGCAAAAGAGCTAATTTGCAAGAAGAGGAGTGCAGCCATTTAGGAGAAATGAGGGCTCTATCCAGTCTAACCTAAATACACTCCTTGCCTAAGCATTTATTGGACCAAGTAAAGTCACCACCCATAATGTCTAGATCAAAAAAAGCCAAATCATTGATGAAGTTAGGAAGATCATGCTTTCTATCCCAATCCTGAGCAGACCACCTTTCTTCTCCTTATCCAGAAGAGGGGTATTGAAATCTCCCATAATGATGCCTATTTTCAAGTTACTATTTTATACCTGCCCTTCTACTCTAGACTAGTAGTATTTTCTTTCTCTCTTGTTGTTGGGGGCATAAATGTTGAGCAAGAACCAAAATTCATTGGAATGGATATTGTACACTTTACAAAAAAGAATGTTACCTACATTGGAAATCAATTCCACCCTAAATTTTTTTGACTTGTATAAAGTTAGCAGGCCCCCAGAGGTTCCATCAGAGTCTGAAGCCTCACCGCTCATCATGTTACTGAACTCTATGTTTCTCAAAGAATCCTTTTTCATTTTTGTTTCTTGGATCATCAAAATATCTAGTCTTTGGTCTCTAATCAAATTCCTAGTGATTTCCTATTTATGGGCACCATTTAGGCCCCTAATATTCCATGAGATGATCTTCATTTTTTACTCTTGGAAAAGTCCTTCAGGGTGCTTTGGCACCCATTCGCCAAACACCTTCTGGTCTCCTCTTCTCTAGACTCCCTTTCTGATTTCTTGCCTACTTTGGTTGTAGAGCCCACATCTGGTTTGTAACTGCCCTTGGTCACCACCGAAGAAGCCTTGGATGGATCTTTAATTTGATTCTTCCTAGGTATCTCTCCCTTCTTTTTGAACTTTAGGGATCTAGAAGCCTTATTGGCATTCCTTAGGGTGCTGTGAAGATCAACCTTTTGGTCTTGATCTTTCTCCAAGTCCTCCTTATTTCCTATTCTGGTCGTTGCTTCTCTGGTGGAGACCAAGTTTTCCTCTGAGTCCTGGAAGACAATAATTTCCTTATTGTCTCTTTCCTTGATCTCTTCCATGGAGCCTAGAATCGGCTATTCCTCACTAGGGAAAAGGTCCAAAACAACCTCCTAAAAACCTTTCTGTGAGACATTGTTACCTTCCTCTTCTCTAGGGTTGAGGGTCCTTTCCTTGACCAATTCATCCCCTAATAGTTGGGGTTCAGTTAAAGGTAGAGAGGAATTGGGTCCTGACTTGAGTAACTCTCCTTCTTTACATGTCATTCCCTGAGGCTCTTGGTTTGTCCTCTTGGGGGCTTCTACTACATTCTGGGTCTCCGTAGATCGGTCCTTCTAGCCTTGTGTAGTGGTCTTCTTTTTCCAAACTTTCTTCATCCTCAATTGAGAAGAAGAAGGGGGATACTTCTTTCTAGTCATCTTAGATTTTGGGCACTAAAATGCCTTGTGACCAATTTTTAGATAGTGAAAACACCCAAAAGGAACACTTTCAAAGTCCAGCTGTTGGATATGAGTGCCAAGTTTGGACTGAAAACAAACCACTTTAGGCATATCATCCCCTTTACTCGCATGAACGTATATCCTCACATAAGTTAGCCTACTCTTTGAAGCAGTGATTGGGTTGATGGAGAGAAGCTCTCAAAAAAGAGTTGGCCACTCCCTTAAAGACATCCTCATTCCAAAACTCCAATGGTAGCTCTGAGAGTTTGACCCATAGCAGAGCTTGCTAGAGGAATGATTCATTTAAGTCCAATTGGGATGACCATCTTTGAAGCATGAGGGTGGCCCTTCCAAAGCTCCAAGGACTTTCACACAGAATGTTAGCCATGTCCTCTTGACAAGTGAACTCAAAAGAAATAAAACCCTTAGCCATTGCTGTGACACTGACCTAACCTTTCAAGCTCCATTTTTTTAGAGTGTAGGCCTAGACCACATCAATATTTAGTCTTGGACCAATAAACTTTCCAATGAGCATTGAGAACATTGAGGCAATGTTGTGATCAACAATCTCGTCCGGAATAGCAATCGTGCAAAATCCCTTTTCGAGTCTTGACACAACCTTAACCGGAGGGAAATAGGATTTACTTGATGGCTTGACTGCAAAGAGTGAGGCCCAACACTTTGAAAGATTCCCTGGAATTTCCTCACGTGGGTCCCCATCTCTTGACTCCTCCTCGATGTTTGCCTGGATCCCCTCTTGCATGCCTAGTGATCGAGGTTCACCTCCCTGTGAATTCCTGCCTGTCTCTAGATTTGAATTTTGAACTTGCACTCCCATGTTCGGTCTAACTATTATAGAAAGGGGAAATGTTATCTATGTTATCTAAAACTATACAAAAAACATGAATTTGTTGATATTAATAATGAGGCTGATTATATACTAAAAGGACAAAAGGATATTTTGCATTTTAATTGGCCAAATGACACATTATTTGACAAGTGGTTGGCAAAAATGGCTCCTAGTGAACAATTTGATGAAGATGAAACTAATAGTGATGAAGTATAGGATGAGGAGATCCAAATCATTGAAATTGTCACTACTCAGGCCCAACTAGAAGAATAAGACAAGAATAATCTATCACTTTTAGTTGCAGACCCGAGACCATAGGATGCTGATACAACCAAAGAAAGGGAAAAGGTAGAAGTTAATCCCACCATACAGGATAAAGATAGTGAAAGCCCATAGATGGAGGTTGACATGCCATCACCAGAACAAGTTTCATTCTTGGCTAATTTAGTAGTTACATACAAGGAGAGATCATAATGATAGCCAACTCAGTAGTGAAAGAAGATGTGATAGAAGCTGACCCACCAAAAAGAATGTTTTGATATCTTTTGTTATGCACATTCTTGTCATTTTGTGATAGGTGTATGTAAATGTTTCTTGTAAAGGACACCTATCACTTTCTCTTAGCCTGAAGCTTGTTGCATCACACTATTTAAGTGAGATTCCAAGGCTAGAGAATCGTCCAAATTCTATTTTTCTAAGTGATAGTCTATTTTTGGTCCATTATTTTGAGCAAAAAATTCATGGTGCATTTTCTCTGTCAGATCTTGAGAATACATGAATATAGAATGAGTTGTGTTTCTTTCTAAAGGTCATTCTAAGTTTACTGTAAATTGTATACAATTTTCAAGGAAAATGAATACAAATTATGAGCTGTCTCCATATCAATTCTTACTAAACTTTGTCTCCTTTTGATTACTTGGTTATCTTGATGTTGTATGAGTAAAGGCTTGTACAATTGAATGCTATTCAGTTAGGTTGTATATCTGTTCATCACTGATATTAGTTCAATCGATTAAGTAAAAGCTTTGATGAATTTGATAAGGTTGCTATAGTAGTGGAAAGGATTTTGAATGATGAATTCTAATAAGAAATGCTGATGAAATTTGTTGTAAGGCAACAAATTTCATCTAGAAATTTGTAGTAGACTCTGAACCCCAATGGATTAGGCACTGATCAAATTTGATCCAGCTAAAAGAGAAATATGTCACAAATGGTTGTCAAAAATGCATAATTAAATCAATTTTACTTTTATTTCCTGTAGATCTTAAAAGTTGACTAGTACTTTTTTGCATGGAATGTTTTAGCTTTAGTTAGCCACTATTGCTGAGAACACCTGTAGATCTATAGAAGAATTTTTGGCCATATCTGTTATGTGGGATGTGTTTATCAAGTTATCAAGAATTGTGTATATATTTGAGGATTTGAGATGAGAATCAAAATGAAACTAAAATAATCCTCATATAGTTTTCTTAGTCTTGAATCATCCCTGAGTATACCCACCCTAGTTTTGCAGAGCTAGAAGAGTAGAAAACCACCCTTGGTTTTGTTGAAGTTGGGCCCAAATGCTTTGCACATACAATTGTTAATAAGAATTGGCTGGCCTTTAGATTGTGTGAGTAATGTGATCTTGGTATTAAGAATTTTATTGTTCAATATTTTTTAGTTTCTTTTTAAAACACCAACAAGCACTAAAGTTGCAACAAGAACATGCAGAAGTCAAACATAGTGTTCTCTCACTAGAAAGCCCACTGTTACCTGCTCCCATCACCATGGCCAAATCACCTTGAGAAATTTCTCTATTTCACCATGAATTCCAAGGGGGGAATGCATGCCCTATAAATGAGGCACCAACCATGTTCCCAACTTATTAGATGATTGTATCGCCAAATTTTGCAACATACACTCGATCATATAATTAAATAAGAATGCATCTAATTCAAGTTCATGGTTATATGATGACTACTAATCATACTATAAATAGAAAAATCATCTCAAGTGGTAATAGTAATTAGAGCATATGATTATAACAATTCCAAAAAGAATATTCAAATTCTGACACCAATATATCATATATTATAATGGATGAGATTGATCATTCCATAATTGTGTTGACATTAACTTATACAAAAGGTTAGGAACAAGTAAGAAATAAATTATAACCAAACTGAATCACCTAGAAATTATTCTCACATCATTCCTATCATCATTAATCAAGAAAAATAAAACCAATAAAGAGGCACTTGAAATATAAAATGTGCAATGTGCATCCTGCATGAAGATATAATGTGGAAGAAACAAAAATGTGTACACATCACCATTGAATGAATATAAGAAGACACAAAATTGCATTACGAGGGAGGAAAAAGGGATAGTTGATGAGATCAAGGTATTCTTGCCATATAAATCACATGCTTAATTCTAATATATATCATCATCTTGGAAAGATTATAAAAGGAAATATACTAAAAGGAGAATGAGAAGCATTTATGAAGGAATACATTGAACGGGGAATATGAAAGGAAGAGAAAGCATAAAAATAATAAAATTTGACACAATTTTACTATCTTTGATCCATGGAAGGAAATACTAAAATCATACTTTGATAAGGAGGAATTTAAAGGGAAAACCTAAAATTAAAGGTAAGACTCCAATTTATTTACTTTTAAATTCTCTCATTAAATTATTTTGTGTATTATGAGATCTATGTATACATGAAAGAGATATTTAAATTTGAAATGGTTAATTAAAGGACAAGTAGATTTTTTCTCCATTCTTTAATAATAATAAATTAAAGGTTTAGTATATTATAATTATAATGTTGTTAAGTAAAACTAATTAAATTATCTAGGGTCATCATCTTCCAAGATAAGATAAGGCCTACGATGGAATGGGTTGGGTGAGACCACTTAGAGGTACTAGGTAAGGCCTGCAATGAGATGGGTGTTGGGCTGCATCATCCAAGGGTATTAGGTAAGGCCTAAAGTGGAGTGAATACCCTGGGGTACATCATACAAAGGCATTATCTTGGAAATGATGATCAAAGAGTGATAACAATAATGAGGGAGAATGGTGAGGCCCATGATTAGGTAACAGGGTACCCTATTATAGTTTCTCCTCATGTCTATACTTTTGATTGACAAGTCACTAAATTGAGACTATAAATACCTTGTAAGGAGATTGATATAAGGAAATCATAAAAAGGAAAATTTATATATAAATGTGTACTAATAATATTTTATGGTTGCAAGTTCACAATCAAGGAATTGCATAACATGTGTCTTCATTTGTCTAAATCGTGTTTGCTTTGTGTCTTTATCTGTCTGCACTATTTTTGCTCCATATTTTATTCATTAAGATGTATATTTCATAAATCTTTTAGGACTTTTCTATACAAATATGTTTGTATTCATGAAGGAGTTTGTGTATGAATGATTTTTCTTGAGGAGAAGCAAATTTGAGAGGGAAATATTGTGATATCCCCATTTCAATATATAAATTAACTAATAATAAATATTATACATAAAGAGTATAATATTAATAATTGATAATTTATATAAAATAAATTACAATTATACTAAGTTAAAAATATATATCATTATATATTATATATGTGTGTGTGTGTGTGTGAATGTATAAATATTATATATATATATATATATATAATTAGATATTTAATTGTCATGCTATAAATAATATATATATATATATATATCAACTATTTTATGTACTATATTATATGACAATTATATCTATATTAAATAATTATAAATAATTAAAATTATTCATATATAATTTACAATCATATATAATTAAATTAATAAAAAGACACGACCCTATGAAATACTATATAGATAGATAGATATAGAATTTCAAGCATTGAAGGATGTCATATAGAGTATTATTAAATTTATACAATTCAAAAGAGAAATACCTAATGCCCTAAAATGGGACATTACACTAGCTTCCATGTTCATCTCCCAATATTACTACAATATCAAAAGGGAAGTTACAATGATCGACCTATGGAAAATGAAACAAGTCCCTGGTGAGTCATTCAAAACTTTCTTATAGTGGTTGAGACACACTTTCACTATGCATCATAGAGTCATACTCGATAAAGAGAAGATTGACATCTTCATTAATAATCTCTCCAAATTAATGAATTACTGGCTCCAACTCCAAGGACCCAAAGATTTCAAAACCACCTTAGAAAATGTTGCTATGGTAGAAGAGACCTTACTAAACAATGGCATCATTAAACTCTCAAAAGATGGTAAGGGCTTTTCAAATAACTCCACACAGACTCATAATTCCTCCAATCAAGCCATCGATAAACAAAAGTTGTGGTTGTGAAACAACAACAAGAACACTATTAATGATGTAAGGGTTGAAGCCAACCATGTGAAACCTAAGAACTAATCCCATCTAAACCAATCATATCATGTTGTCAACAACACTAGCCCAAACACACCCCAACAAGACAATGCCTACCCATTCTATCAATGCAATGCAAAAACCCCCTCGATGACCAATCAACAAGTTGCTTACAATCAAGCTTCCCCTCCCTATAGATATGAATCCTCCTATATACCCAAGGTGTATACTCCTATCAAGGTGTCTTACAAGAGTGCCTTGCAAAGCCTCTTGGGTGATGAGCTCATTGTACTTCTTGAGGCCAAACCCTATGAACCCCAATCAACCAAAATGGTGGAATGACAAACACATTTGTGCCTACCATCAAAATAGGTGGTATTTAACAAATAATTGTTTTTCCCTTAACAGGGCAATCCAAAAATTGATCAATGATGGGTTCAACAAAGTAAACAACCTTAGCAATAATGAAGATCATACCACCTTCAAGAATCCCTTCATGAGTTACATAAAGGGTGAATCCTCCAAAGCCAATTAGAATGCACCCCCTCACACTAAGGTTAATTATGTGCATCATTACAACAATACCATTAACATGATTTATAGCTTTGATGACATCATAAATGTCCTCATAGTTAAAGATAAAAACAAAAAACAATCCTCAAATTCTCTTACCTGAGGTTAAGCATCTAAAGTTATCCTACAAAGACCTTTGACAAATCTTGATCATGCAACTGCAAGCTCCTCCTTGCACAAGTACAACCTAGTCAACCAATTACTTAAAATGGCAACCCATATCTCTATTTTTGAACTACTATAGATTTCCCTGGAGCATAAAGACATACTTACCAATTCCTTAGTATCAAACAACCTAGATGTGAGTAGATTTTAGAACATGATCAGCAACCTAGTTACCCCTAACTACATATCCTTTTCAGCCCAAGATGGCATGTCCGTCATCTAGCCCTAAAACTCTCCTTTGCACATTAAAGTCTTTATCTATAGAAATAGAGTTAAGCGAGCATTGGTCAATGGTGTAGTAGGCCAAAATATTTAAACACTCAATTTAGTAAAATCCATAGGGTATGTAGAGGATTTTCTTGACCCAAGAAAGAAAATTACCATCAAAGCTTATGATGACGAGGAAAGATCCTCTAAAGGTATGGTTATTTTGCCAATCACAGTAGGACCAGTTGTAAAAGAGACTATTTGTCAAGGCTTGGATCTAAAATTAACTTATAACATCCTATTGGGAAGACCATGGATTCATGACATATAGGTCATTCCCTCCACTTATCACCAATGTCTTAAATTTCCTTACATGGGTCAAGAAGTGACCATACCTGGAGACTAGAATTTTTCATAGTATTGTAATTCCCTAGTTCCTCACAATAGGGAAGACACTAATACACCAATAGATGACATTAGCTAGTCCACAACTATAGACACTTCATGCTCTACTGACTGAAATGACAACCACTCATCAACACCAACTAAGGGTAAAGAGAAAGTGGGTCGTTTTGGTCTTTCTGTTCCTCACCATCATCATCCAAAGACCCTAAATGGTAAGACTACAGAGAAATAGATAGATTGATGAAAGAATTTGATAGAAAGTGTAAATTTCATTGCAAAGGGGTGGGCGAGTACTCAATTTCCTTATTAGACCCCCTAATTTCTTCAAGATCTCATTGAAAACCATCATGCACATTTTATTAAAGTAAGCAGCATCCCTCCAAACTCAGTGGTAGAAATTAGTCAACAAAACATTGATATCTCTCCCCACCTACACAAAAAGGTTTTGACCTAATGAAAAAGATGGGATACATGGGAGATGGTCCTTTAGGAAAAGGGATAGACATCATTGAACCTCTAATGGCACAATTCAGATCCAACAAGTCTAACACAAGGTTAGGATATGATGAATTAGATAGGGCACAATCCTCTTCTAAAGCTCATCCTAAGCATAGTGATTCCTCCTCTTCCACCCTAGTGTGGGTACCTAAACAAAAGGATGGTTATAGCTAAAAAGCAACTAACATCATAAATGTGAACCTATCCCTTTTAGGTTCATATCCCATACAAGAACCATATATAAACACCTCTAATAATGAAGATGATGATGATTCCACTAAATTTGAAGTTGAGTAATTATCTAATTAGACTCTTCACAATAAAGAATGTGATGTAGTTCACATACTCATATCTGGTAGTTTGGCTACATGAGGGAGAACTCATCATCCAAGACCCACTTCGCTAAGAATCAAGATACAACAGAGCAGCTTAGAAGATGATGAACATGTCAAAGGATTTCAATTTCAAACCTTATTCCCTAACTTCTTTCAAGTAGAGGTTGAGGATGACTACTATGAGCCTCTTACAAGCTCTACTTTTCCTAACACTCTAGAAGAAGCTCATGTCATAGATCTAATAGATATAACATGATGAGATCCAATTATAACCTATTTAATGCCCTATTTTAATCCATTTTATGCACTTACCTATTCACATCCTTATTCCACTTCTATTATATTCCATCCCATTTTTTTGTTTTACATTGCATATGGAGCAATATTTATAAGCAATATTTAATATTATTTTGGGATTAAATTTTGGAGAACTCATTATTGATTGCTTATACTAATATGTTATGGTTTTTCCAGTCACCCTCTATGCATCTTCCTATAGCTCTTTCACTAATATCAACTTTAAACTAGATACATTTGCTACACATATCATTCACCCTATATGAATACATAAAGAGGATATTGAAGACTAGTGGAGGATGCATTTTCTAGCTACATAGGTTTTTATGAAAGCATATTACTATGATACTTATTACATCTGTGTGGAATAATAATGGGGAAACATTTGAGACCATCACCTTCCCCATTCCTCAAAAGTTATAACAGATTTTTTTCTTCTCTATGGACAACAATGAAGGGCTTATATGGATCATTCCATTATTTAGTTATCCAGTTGTATATAGAACCTTTGTGTGTGGTTGTTGTGAGAAATCGACAAGAAATATCTCATAGTTGAGATACATTTTGCATTATCATGAGGATGGAATAACTGATAATCAATTTAATCCCCAAATTTATCTTCTGTTGTAACCATAATCTATTCCACAGTTTATGTGAGCTATTTGGCTGTAGGTCAAATATAGACCACATTATTTTATTCCATTGTCACCACCTCAAGTTATATATAGTAGCTTGGGGAGAGAGTTTGGGAGAAGAAGACTCTGATCAGAAATATAGTACTACATATGATTGAAATAGTTTAAGAGAAACATTTGAATCTCATCATTCATCAAACTAACGAGGAAGGGTCCACTCTGCAGATTGCTAGTGATATTTGTAATATAATTATAGTTTGTGTAATTCATAATTTAGCAATTTAGTATGGTTTTTATTTAACGTTTCATATGAGTACATATCTAATCCAATTAATGTTTTAATTGAGAAAGATAGTGAAATGGTTTACAAAGTTTGTATTCATTTTCCTGAAGAAATTTAGATTGCAAATTTCTACTCTTGAACCCATACAGGAAATTATTTGTATTAATGTGTAGATTATTAATAGATTCCTATCATATTTATAGAAATTCATGTCAAATTTCTATTTAGAAAATTATTGTATTATTATTTTCTTATGAATGATGTTTTTTTGTTTCTTCTAGATTAATGTTCATTGGATTTTTAAATTGTTATATTTGTTATTATCATTGTCTTTATATTCATTTATGTTTCTTATGTTCTTGTTGGAAGGGAGTGACAGTTCCTATCACTGGGTTTATTTTATTTCTCATAGACTAAATTTTGGGTGTTTTAGCTACATTCATAATCCCTTATTTCACAACTATCATCCCTTGCTATCATACTACTTAGACACCTTTCACAAGCTTATGTTCTTAGATGGACATGTATAGACCAGCCAAATTTCATCATAAATTGTTAATTCTTTATTATTATTTGCCCCAATGTTGGCCTATCACAATGTATGAGCCATCCAATGAAATCATATCTTTTAACCCTACTAAACCTATTCCATGTTACGAATCATTACCCCTATTCCATCTTGAACTCATTAACTAGGATACACCAAGCCTCACCACATCCCTCATTTTGACACTAACCATGAAGTCTTCCTCTACCTTAATGTGGTTGGACCATCTTGTCGACAAAGAACAAAAGAAATGCATATAGTTGAGTCTAGTATCAATTACCTCAGCCACATTAGAATAGGTCAAGCATCCCACAACCTTAAGTATCACTACCAAGTTGTGGCTAACCTCAAGAAAAAAATGGAAACAAACAAAAGTGACATATCCCAAGGTGAAAATCCAACTATGGCACCTGTGGAGGGGGTGATTGATACTTTACCCAAAAACTTCAAGGAAAGATCTTCTATTTTTATTGAACCAACAGAACCAATCAACATCAACACAAATCAAGAACCAAGGGTCATTTATTTAGCATAGTCCTTAAGCATAGAGGAAAGAAAAACATTCATCTACTTCTTTGAAGAAAGATAGATAAAAAATTTATGGTCTTACACAGACATGCCCAACTAAGACCCAAATTTAATCCTCTATCATCTCAAAATTTCTCTAGAGACGAAACCAGTAAAGAAAAAGCTTAGAAAGATGCATCCCCATATAACTCTATTAGTCAAAGAAAAGTTAGAAAATCACCCTTGTGAGCATCACCTAGATCCATTGAGTGCTAAGTGTTTGATTTATTTTCATGAGGGATGGATCATGTTGAATCACTACTCATGAAACATGGGTCAATGAGTTTGACTCAAAATCACATAGTTAAATCTTGATAGCAATATCATAAAGTTAGAAAAGTTAATCAACACCAATTTCATATAACCCTTGGTGTATGTGTCATGGATATGCAACATTGTCACCATATCAAAGAAGAATGGCAACATACACATCTACATCAATTTTTGAGATCTAAACAAAGCATGTCCTAAATATGATTTCCCCCTTCCTAACATTGACACCATTGTCAATCTAACAATGGATCATTCCATGTTTTCACTCATGGATGGGTTTTTAGTGTATGATTAGATTAGGATAGCATTGGAAGATCAAGAGAAACAAATTTTACTTGTGCATGTAGTATGTTTTTTTTGGAATGTGATGCCCTTTGGGTTAAAGAATGTTGGGGCTACCTATCAAAGTGCCATGACCACTATCTTTCATGATATGATGCATATCTTTATGGAAGATTATGTGGATGATATTATTTCCAAATACCATATTCAAGAAGAACATCTTCTCATACTCACCAAAATATTCACTCACCTAGAAGCATTCAAAGTTAGGCTCAATCCTAAGAAATGTGCTTTTGGTGTCAAATTAAGAAAGCTCTTGGGATACATTATCTCAAACAAAGGGATAGAAGTTGACCCTAAAAAGGTACAATCCATAATCAATATGCCACCTCCAAAGGACCTAAGTCAGTTATGCTCTCTTGAAGGTAGGCTTTAATTAGTTTGTTGATTCATTTCTTAGTTGGTGGAGAAGTGTACACCTTTCACACACTTGCTACACAAAGACATAAATTTTAAGTGGGATGACCATTGCCAAAAGGCTTTTGACTTACTCAAAACCTACTTGATGAATTTTCCCATGTTAGTACCTCCCATACCACAAAAACCTTTTTTATTATACATTTCAGTAATGGATAAATCAATTTGAGCTCTCCTAGTGCAAGAAAATGACCAAGGAAAAGAATAGGCTATCTGTTACATTAGTCATACCTTGGTCAATTATGAGCTCAACTACTCTTTTATTAAAAAGACTTGTTTAGTCATAGTTTTTTCTTCCAAAAAGCTACATCACTACCTTCTAAGACAAAAAGTCAAGCTCATATCCAAAATTGACCCCCTCAAGTATCTTCTTAGCAAAACAACATTAATCGGTCAATTGGCTAAATGGGTGATGATCCTAAGTGAGTTTGACATTGAGTATGTTGATAGGAAGGTAATAAAAGGGTAGGCCATTGAAAATCAATTAGCAGATGTGCCTATAGAGAGTTCAAATCCTATCTTAGCAGATTTCTCAAACATGCACATTCTTTAGATAGAGGCAGTAATGTGGAAATTCTATTTTGATGGTTCCTACACACACCATGGATTAGGAACTAGTATCTTGTTCATCATGCCACTAGCTATTACCATCCCTAAGTCTTACAAACTACTTTTCCCTTGCACCAAAAATATGACAGAATATGAAGCTTTGGTCTTGGGTCTCAAGCTAGCTTTAGAATGGAAATTGACAGCACTAGAGGTTTTTGGAGACTCCCAATTGATCATCAATCAAGTCACTAACACTTATTAGACCAATGATAAAAAATTACTTCCTTTCAAACATATGGTCAATATACTCAAGGCATGTTTTGTTCATATTACTTTTGAGAAAATTCCTAGAGACAAGAATAGAGTAGCAGATGTTATGGCCACCCTGGCTTCCTTACTCCAACTCATAGAGCAACATGAGTGGTATTAGTTCTTATTAGAAGAGGTGGTTCAACCCATTTTTATTCAACTTGATTCCCTTACCATTTTCCACTTAGACACTCTTGATTCCCTTTGGTACAGCCCAATCATCACTTACCTCCATGATAATACCATTCCATCTAACCTCTCACATAAGCAAAAAAGAAATCTCATTCAACAAACCTCACATTATACCCTGTGGCCGATGCGTTGTTAAGGAAAGGTCTTGATGGTACTTTATTTAGATGTCTCAAAAAGGATGAGTCTAGAGTCACTCTATAGTAAGTCCATGCAAGGATTTTTGTGTCACACTCTAGTGGGTTCACACTAGCAAAGAAGATTCTTAGGATGGGCTATTTTTTGCCAACCATGGAAAAGGATTCTATCAACTATGTCAAAACCTTAAAAAAATGTCAAATCCATGGTAACCTTGTTCATGCACTAGATCAAGAGCTTAATCCTTTGGCCACACCATGGCCTTTTTATCAGTGGGGCTTTGATTTTATTAGATCCATCCATCCACCCTCCTCTAGTGGGCATAAATGGATTATCACCACTATAGAATACTTCACGAAGTGGGTCAAAGTGATACCACTTGCTGACTCTATGGGAAAACAAATCTCTTCCTTCATTCTAAACTAGACCATTTGTCAGTTTAGCATACCTCATGCCATTCTCACAAATAACACCATGTACTTTAAAAATCAAGTAATTGATGAATTATGTGAAAAAATTCACATTATACACTACTCCTCATCAATTTATTATCCCCAAGGTAATATCCAAGCAGAGGCCACCAATAAAACCATCATCAACATCCTCAAAAGAACCATCAATGATATTGGTAGAGACTAGCATTTACAGATGAACTCCACCCTTTGGGCCTATAGGATGAGTGTTAAAATTCCTACAGGCATGACACCCTTCTCCTTGGTTTACGACTGTGAAACTATTCTCCGTTTAGAGCTTGAGATCCCAACCTTGAGAGTTACTCTTTAGGACATCTTATCAGATGAGGATTATAGAGTGGCCCATCTAGAACAACTAGAATTATTAGAAGAGCATTAGTGTGCAGCACATGACCACCTCAAAGTGTATCAAAATAGATTAACTAGACATTACAACAAAAAGGTCAAACCCCACATTTTTTAGATTGGTGAACTAGTACTTAGAGAAAACCTTAAGAACCAAGCAACTAGGGAAAAGAAAGGAAAATGGGAGGCCAATTACATTGGTCCTTACCTTATCACTAAATCCTTTGGGAATGGTAATTATAGACTTTTAGATTGTGATGGTATAGAACTAGTAGAACCCATCAATAACATCCATCTCAAATAGTTTTATGTCTAAAAGCCTTGGGAAACACATCAAAAATGCCAATTTTTTTTTTAAAAACTCAAAAATACCAAAAAATAATAATAATAATGGTATAAAAGAAGTGATAATGCCGCCTTTGTTTTGAAAAGGGGTGAGAGACATCACTTTTGGACTTCCCTAAACAAAACAAGTCCTTTAATGCTAAAAAATAGTCAAGACAACCCTCAAGCAACCTCCTTTCCTAACAAATTTTGCTTGTTTGAGGCTTATCTAGCACACTGAAGTTAATTTGGTCACAATTTTGTGGTTCTTTGGCATCAGATATAGTTCACAATAGTAGAGATGACTAGTATGATAGCAACAAAGGAGAGCACAACAAATTTAGCAAAATAGGGAGTTTGATTATTTATTGAGATACCATAAACATGAATTGCAAGAAAATCAATTCACGTCTCAGCCATCCACCTTGACCAATGATCACTAATGCTTGTTTTAGTCCTCATCTGACCCATTTGATGTCCCAAACTCCTTTCATTACACCCCTTGCATCCAAAACATTGCCATCCATGCCCATGTTCTTGTCTTTTGGCCCATTTTGGTCTCCTAACCTCTTTAGGTACCTCACATGGTCCTGGTCCCCCCTGTATTACAAAAAATTTCACTCACATCCTCATTCCACAACCAAATAAATCCCAAAATCATCAAAAAATATCAAAAAAATCCAAATATCACCAAAAACTATCAAAAAAATTCAAAAACTTATTTTAAAATATCAAAAAAATTTAAAAATATCAAAAAATCATAATATTTCCAAAAACTATCAATTAAATTCAAAAATTGTTTAAATTTACCAAAAAGAGTTCAAATATTATTCAAATATGCCAAAAACATTCAAAAAGGGGTCATAATTGCTAAACATGGTTGTAAAAGCTCAAAAAATTAACAACACCCCAAAATTCATGTCAAGTCTTGCCTCATTTTAGCTCAATTAGGGTATACAATAGGATATAAAATATTTGAACCCAACGTGCCTCACTGATTATTAAGAAGTAGTGTAGTAATGTCCTGAAACATTTTGTTGGACTTTGGAAAATCTGACACAATGTGGATAGTGCAAGAGGTGCACCCGTTTCCTTCCTCTTTTCATGAGCAACCATTCCTAATGGATCATTAGTATTATTTATGTTGAAGTGGTCGCGACTAGTCTAGCCCCCTTCACCAAATATACCAATGCTATCCTGAAAGCCCAAATATCCATCAGACTCTTTCATCTTCATTCACCTAGGGGCATAGAATAAGTAAGTATAAGTGTGAGAGCTTGGCTCCCCCTCAAATGCCTTTTTTAGGTCTCTCAAGACCAAAGTGCCTTTTTCAAGGCCCCAATGTCCTTTTTAGGACCCCTAAAGCACCCTTTTCAAGTCCCAATGCCTTCTTAGGCCCCTTCAACACCTTTTTGGGCCCAAAGAACCTTTTTTAAAGCCCCAATGCCCTTTTTAGGTCCAAATGCCTCTTTTAGGCCTCTCAAGCACCTTTTTTTAGGCCCAAATGCCTTTTTTAGGCCCACAACACCTTTTTAGGCCCATCCACCTTTTTTAGGACCCTCCAGCACCTTTGTAGGTGCAAAACACCTTTTCCAAGGCCCCAATGTCCTTTTAAGACCCCTCCAACACCTTTTTGGGTCCAAACACTTTTTCTTAAGGCTTTCTCGAGGCCTGAGTGTCCCTTTTGGGCCCCCGAATGCTTTTTTTATAGGCCTTGAGAATATCCATCTCAACACATACCTAGAGGAATATCCAAACATTAGCCTTATAGTTGTTTGTAATGACTATTAATATACATAGAATTATGCCTTACACATCATGGCTCCCCATATACCAAGCATGAAAATACCAAAATAATGTATTTATTGACTTTGTATTCCTCTTTCATCATGATACCATGCAGACATTTTCACCTACCCATGAATGGTTATCCCTACTATATGGATTTTATTATCCCCACTCTTATAAAGACTAAAATTGTTCCAATATTTTCCAGAAAACACCAAAACATTCAATTATCTATCAAAAATCCAAAAACATTTACATATTCCACAAAATGCAAAAACATCCAAATATATTTCAAAAGTACCAAAAATACACATGAAAATGCATTACAATCTATATCTGTTATCTCTTTCATTTCCACAACAACAAGCACAAGATTTTATTCCACTACAATGGCAATGAAAACATTACATTCAAACAATGTCTCATGGATTATTTATTCTGGCCTCCTAGTGGAGATGGAAAAATAGGGTGTCCAATCAATGGTGTCCCTTCTAGCCTAGCTTCATATGAAGAAGCCCCTGGTGTCAATACCCTATGTGTCCACACCACATCCATGGGAATTGGAAACCTCCCACAATGCAATTGTATGTTCAACAGATGTGTAAATTTCCTATCTATAAATTGCATCTCTCGCTGGTCCTCATTTGGGAATGCCCAATAATAATGTCCCATCCAATAAGTAGCTTCCCAGTGTACCTTTGTCATCTAGTACATTTCCATGAACACATTCTCCACCAACTTACTTATCCCTTGTGTAGTGATCACTCATTGGGTTGCATCCTACTCATGTTGCATCTAATTAGTCATCATTTGTGAATGCTCCATGTCCACTTTTGCCTCACAAAAAATGCTACTGCAATTGCCTCACCTTTCCTTCACTTAACACTAATTTCTTCTACAACATCAACACCAAGGAGTTCACCTTTGCAATTGCTTCTCTAAAAGACTCATACTAAAATGCAATAACACTAGCTCATTCTGAGTGCTCTCTAAACCCACTTGTGCCATCTTTAGTGACTCCTACAACTGTTGAGCTTGTGACTGTTCAACCTACATACCCACATCATTTCCCTCCATCCATGAGTGCTCCACATGTAGCTCTATCTCTAGTGATTGCACCTATGCCTTCTCTACATCCACCACTACCTACTGTATATGAGCAATGTTAGTATGCTAATAGAAACCAAATCTAAATAAAGCTTCTACAAACTAAACAAAATTCATAAACTTCAAGATAGACTAAGATGAACTCTCAATTGATAATATGAGCCATTAATGGGCTCTCTCAATGAGAAGCTCTCTTTTTGAGTAGCTTTGTCTAAATAGATAGGATGTATGCTCAAGCTTATGCTTCAAAAAGGGCTTCAAATGGAGTTGGAATTTGGGTGTGAGTGTATGGTTTTGATGTAAAATAGCTTCTCAAAATGGCATTATGACTTTACTTCATGGATTGTGTTATTTTGCAAAGGGGAAGGATCCAATTTATAGGCAAGAGGCTTGAGGGATTGAGGGCTAAGATGCAAGGATGGGAAAAAGCTCATGGAGGGCTCAGATTGCATGAGAAGAGAGCACATGGATTGTGCTTCCTTATAGCCAATAAAGGAGTGACACATGTCACATGGTGAGAGGATGGAGGAAAGGGGAAGGATGAGTCAACAAAGGAAGCTCAAGGGATAAAATCTTCATAAAGACCCTCATAATGACTTGTAAGAGCAATAAAAGGGCTTGTAAGAGTCATTTATGACCTAGTGGACTTCATAAAGTTTTATGGTTGAGATATTTTGAGGGTGATGAGAGAAATTTTGACTTGGACTTGATTAGGAAGGTTTTAAGCTTGTTTAGGCTTGTGAAAATGATTAGAGGATGGATTAGGATGGTTTAGGATTAGCTTAGGGATAGGCAAGTGGATGGCATTTAATGAGGGTGGGTGAAGGAGGAGATATTTGTTAATTTTGGCTTGGGTTAGTAAGTCTTAACCCATGTTTAGGGAATGTGACAAGGTTAGGAGGGGATTAGGATTAGGTTTAAAGACACCTTCTAGAAGAGTCTAGACTTTGGATGAGGATAAAGACTTTCTAGAATAGTCTAGAATTTCCTAGGATGAGGATGAAGACTTTCTAGAACTTCTTAGGATGAGGATAAATTAGATTTTTAGGAAATAAATAAAGTTTTATTTATTTCAAGGGTTTGGGTTGAAGAGATATTTATTAAAACTTTTTTAATAAACATGAAGATTAATATTTAATCTTAATTAAATATTTTGAGTTGGGATTAGGGGTAGGAAATGATGGGATTAGCCTTTAATCAAAATTAAAGAAGGATTAGAAGATTTTGTAAGAGGTTATTGGTCATAAGGAAATTGGCCAAGTTTTGGGCAAAAAATAAATTTTTTATTTATTTTAGGATTTTTGGTCAATTTATTAATTAAATAATTAATAAATAAGGAAATAATGTTTAAATAAGATTTAAACATTTTTGGGAGGGATTCCTTAATTAAATATTAAGATAAAGGGATTTAATGGCATAAAAATTAATTAATTAATTAATTAATAAATGATGATGTCATCAGGAATTTTTCAGAAAATAAAAATACTTTATTTTTTAAAGGTTTTTTTGGTCAATTTATTAATTAAATAATTAATAAATAAGGAAATAATGTTTAAATAAGATTATAACATTTTTGGAAGGGATTCCTTAATTAAATATTTTTAATTAAGATAAAGGGATTTAATGGCATAAAAATTAATTAATTAATTAATTAATAAATGATGATGTCATCAGGAATTTTTAAGAAAATAAAAATACTTTATTTTCTAAAGGATTTTTAGGTGCCTACATTTTGCCCCTCTTTGATGTGATGCCGCAAGTGGCATGGCATCAAAGATAAGAAAATAAGATGCCCAAGGCTAGAGCAGAAGAGGAGAGAATGGACTATGAGATGCCCCCTCAAGAAGGCAGCGGGGAGAGAAAGCGAGGCTCGGTGGCTTCTTGAAAAATACAAGAATCTGGGATGAGCAAGGAGACTCAAATTGGATTAAGAGAAGAGGTTTAGTTAGCTCAAACTCTTACTATGGGAGAATGATAAAGGGAGAATCAGAGGCACAAGAGGAAGCAAGCTTAAGATCTCAGGGATTGCAGAGGATGAAGGAGCGGAGCACTATAAAAAAGAATCCAGGATAGGGAGATAGATGAGGGGATTATAAAGCTGATGCAACAGGATTTCAAAGAGTTAGATTGGCAGAAGATGGGTTTCGAAGATCCCTAGGACTAGGATTGTGGATCTCGAAAGATGAGGCTTGGTGGGTTGATTTGGATTGGTGGATCCCTAAGACTAGGATTGTGGATCCCTAAAGCTAAGAGTGATGATTGATTCAAAGAGATATTGATGCATCAGCTGGGGTAGGAGAGACAGATGCTAGATATGGATGGGGGATAATGGAGATGAAGGAAAACCATTGAAGCTTTTTGAGCGGGGGGGTACTTCAAAGAGAAGTACCACCATGTAGTTCAGCACTAGATTTGCTATAGGACTATTGGTTAATTGCCAAGGTTACCAAGAACATCAAGGCCTTTTCACCAACCGTCCAAAGGACTGAAAAACTAACTCAAAACAAACACACAAGGATTGCCCCAGCATCACACATGAATCCTAGAGGAAGTAGCGTGGAAATGACACTGGAGAACCCACAAGCAGAAAAGAAAAACAAACGAAAGACCTGATCAAGACCTTACGCTCTAATTGCCCCATTCGCAGCATACCATGATATGGAAGATCATGGCAACCTTGAGGAGGGAACAAGGAGATTGCTTGGAAAAGATACTTCAAGACCCAAAAGGGAAGATCCCAAATCAAAAGAAAGTGAAAATCCAAAAGAGAGTCATTTGCCAACGAGATGGGTAGGACAAGGTACTAACGGACCAAGATCAGACATGAGGAAAGCTATATCCTGCAAGGACCTATCGGAGAGCACCGAAGCTGGTGGATTTGGATGAGTGATGCGTCTGGCAAGATGAACTAAGAAAGATAACACTTTGGTGATAGGAAATCTAGCTAAAGGATGCATTGGAATAGCTAACCAAGATGTGTGATGGGTGCAAGATGCTAATCAAGGACAAACTGACACGAACGCTGGATAGATACAATGGTACTAAGCTAAAGAGGATTTACAAGTTGATGGACCAAGATATGTTACAAATGTACAATTTTTTTCATGTTTTGGTTTTTGTGAGATGGAAATGTTTGTGAAGGATGGGATGTCTATAATAGGTGATAGGTGGATAGGTAGATGGTTTGCGAAAAGCTTAAGTGAAAATGGGGTTTTGTGTGTGCACGTGATAGTATACAAGCTAGGATACAGGATTATTTATAGGCTAGAATATGGTACAAACCTTGGACAAGATTTGGTTAGACAAGGTATGGTACAAGATTTACAAGGTATAATACAAGCTTTGGTACAAGATTTACAAGCTGTACAGGAGGTATTTACAAGCTTCACCAGATTTTGGATATTTGGTTGGAACACCAAGGGAACAAGCAAGTGTGTCTTATGGGATGGTGGGTGAATGGATGAGGGATAGGATAGTGATAGATAATGGATTGGTCTTTAGTACACAAGGCACCTAAATTACTAGGTTTTCACCAAGGTACCTATCCAAGGTGCTTGAATTGCCAAGTTTTCACCATTGGATGCTTATTTCTCTTTACTATTTTTTTCTTTTGTATTTTTTAAAAGCTGGGTATACCAAGGATCTTAAAGCATAGAACTTCTTGAGATGAATGATGTTAGTAGGATCATTCAAGAGTTGTCCTTCTGGTGTAGATAGCTGATAAGCTCTAGAGCCAAAGGAAGCAGTGACAACATAAGGACCAAGCCATGTAGGTTCAAACTTGCCTTTCTTTTCTCAATCTACTTGGACTTTCATGTTTTCTTTGAGGACCATGTCACCTGGCTGAAAGTGTTGTGGAAGCACCTTCTTGTTGAAATTTCTTTTGAGATGAGTTTGATAGACTGTGAGATGATCATAGGCTTGTTGTCGCTTCTCGTCTAAGAGATCTAGCTGGGTGAGTCAAGCTACTCTATATTCTTCATCTGATATTTTCCCTTGCAAAGATATGCGCAAGGAGGGAAGTTCAACATCTATAGGTAGTACCGCTTTGGCACCATAGATTAGGGAGTATGGAGTTGTGCCTATGGATGTACAGAAGGAAGTTAGATAGGCCCATAGGGCTGGATTTATTTGTAGGTGCCAATCATGGTCGGAATCATTGAGAACTTTCTTTAGAATTTTGAGGAGGGTTTTATTAGTTGCCTCTACCTGGCCGTTACCTTGTGGGAAATATGGCTAGAAAAGTGGTGATGGATGCGGAGGGAAGTGCATAATTCTTCCATGTTGAGATTTTCAAAGTTACCTCCATGGTCGATGAAGATGGTGGATGGGATGCCGAAGCGGCAAACAATGTGGTACAAGATGAACTTGGAGACCTGAACTCCTGTAGCTGAGACTAGGGGGACTGCTTCCACCCATTTAGTGAAATAGTCTGTAGCTATTATTATCCATTTATGACCATCAAATGAGAGGGGTGATAGTTCCAACTAGATCAAGGCCCCAACAAGCGAAAGGCCAAGGTGGTGCAATAGGTTGTAGATCCTGTGCTGGAGTGTGCACAAGATTTGCATGCTGCTGACATGGGAGACACTTTCTGACAAAGTCACAAGAGTCTTCTTCAATGGTAGGCCAATAGTAGCCTGCTCTAAGGATTTGTCGCACTAGGACAATACCACTCATGTGGGCACCGCAAAGTCAAGTGTGTACTTCCTTTAACACCATCGTGGCCTCATTTTGGTCTAAACATCGAGAGAGAGTATCGTGATAACCCCGACGATCTAGGGTATTGGCTATGATAACATAGCGGGATGATTTTTGAATGAGGTTCTGGCGTTGGGTACGTGTGAGGTGAGGGGATATGATACCATCGTTAAGGTAAGCGTGAATCTCATGGTACCAAGGGGATTGGGGACCAACCAAGATATAAACACGGTTTGAATCCTCATTCGCATAGGCGGGTGTGAGGAGCTGCTCCACTAAAAACTCATACTGTGTAGCTGCTTGGGGAATTTCCAAGAGAGAGCCTATAGTAGCCATAGCATCTGCTACTTTGTTCTATATTTGAGGCACTTGTGTAAACTGAAGCTTTGTAAAATGTTGGGTTAGCTGATCAACTAGCTCTTTGTAGGGTAATAGCTTTTCATCTTTGGTTTGATATTCATTTAGGGCTTGCTTGATGATGAGCTGAGAATCGCCAAAGATTTGTAGCTCAACAATGTTCCATTCTACAACTATCTTTAATCCTGCTATGAGGGCCTCATATTCAGCTATATTGTTGGTGCTAGGGAATTGTAGCTTGAAGGCTTTTGGAATGTAATCTCCTTGAGGTGTGACCAACAATATTCTTGCCCTTGATCCATGAGATGTGTATGAGCCATAAAAATAAAGTTTCCATGGGGGTTATTCTTCAATTAGACAGATATGCTCCTCTGGAAATTTTGTGATCAATGGATAAGCATCTATTAGAGGTGCATCAGCTAGGTGATCTGCTATAGCTTGCCCTTTGATTGCCTTTCTATCCACATACTAGATGTCAAATTCACTAAGGAGCATAACCCATTTGGCCAAACGGCCTGTAAGTGTTGTTCTAGAGAGCATATACTTGAGAGGGTCAATCTTGGAGACTAGTTGGATGGTATGACTTAGCATGTAATGGCGAAGCTTTTGAGTTGAGAAAACAACTGCCAAACAAGCTTTTTCCATAGGAGTGTAATTGAGTTCATAACCAACTAGGGTTCTACTGATGTAGTAGATGGCTCTTTCTCTGTTGTAGTCATCAAGTTGTGCTAGAAGTGCCCCTAGAGCAGTAGGTGTTGCTGATATGTACAAAATTAGGGGACGACCAAGAACTGGTGGAACCAAGATAGGGGGATTGATGAGATACTGCTTGAGATGGTCGAAGCTACGCTAACATAAAGGATCCCACTTGAAGTTCTCATCCTTCTTCAGTAAATGTGAAAATGGTGTACACTTATCTGCAAGCTGGGAGATGAAGCGCCGAACAGATTGGAGCTTTCCTTGAAGAGAGCGAAGCTGTCGCAGTGTCTGGGGAGGAGGCATGTCTAAGATAGCCTTGACCTTCTTGGGGTCGATCTCTATACCTCATTTAGAAACTATGAAGCCTAGAAGCTTGCCAGATGTGACCCCAAAGACACATTTCTTGGGATTCAGCATGAGATGATATTTGGCTAACCTATCAAAGACTTTCTCCAGGTTAGCAAGATGATCCATGAAGGTATGAGACTTGACCAAGATATCATCCACATAATCCTCCAAAATGCTATGGATGAGATCATGAAAAATGGCTGTCATAGCTCTTTGATAGGTAGCCCTAGCATTCTTTAGGCCAAAAGGCATCATGTTGTAGAAAAAGGTTCCCCAAGGGGTAGTGAATGCTGTCTTATGCTGATCCTCTTCTGCAATCTTGATTTGATTATACCCAAAAAATCCATCCATGAGGCACAAAATTTCATGTCCAGCTGTAAGATCTACAATCATATCTATGTTGGGCAAGGGAAAATCATCTTTTGGACAAGCTTTGTTTAGATCTCTAAAATCAGTGTAGATTTTGATGTCACCGGAAGGTTTAGTGATAGGGACCATGTTGGAGATCCACTCTGAGTAGTCGATAGGTTGGATAACCTTAGCAGCTAACATTCTTTCTAATTTAGCTTTGACCAATAATGCCACCTTGGGGTGCATTTTTCTAAGCTTTTGTCTGACGAGCTTGATCTTTGGATCAACTACAAGATGATGAACTACAAGCTTTGGATCAAGTCCTGGCATGTCCTAATATGACCATGCAAATCGGCCAATGTTCTCTCTTAAGACCTCAAAGAGGAGGTCAGCTTGGTCTTGTGATATGGATGCAGCAATGTGAACAAGGCTAGGGATCTTTGAAGAACCAATGTTGACTTCTCGAGTATCCTCAATTAGAATAGAAGACACCTCTGGTCGATTATCTTGAGGAGGCAATGCTAAATCCTCATGTTCTTCTTATGGCTCTAGATTTTCTTGCTGAGGGGTTCTCTTCGTTGCCTTAGCTAGTCTCAGATTCACCTTAGTTCCAGTTTTGGGTGTATCGGAAATAGGTTGGGGATTTTCTCCAAAATACCCTTTGGGATCTAGCTTGTAGATATAGGCAGAATCTGGCTTTTTTTTCTTGTGAGGAGTTTTAGCTCCCATGAATCTTAGAAGTGCCTCCTCTGATGTGAACTCATCGATGTGTATGACACTTGGTTGGTCCCAATCTATGAGTTGTGGATGGGCAAGTGGTAGGTCAATGAGGTGGATGGATAGTTCTTGAAGAATAGAGTCTTTGAGGGAGATTTGGTCTAGGATATCATCGTAGGCTCTCTTTTCAACTTCCTTAGGAATGTCTTCAATTTTGACAAGGTTGCGGTGAATGTTCGAAAAAGCATGACCATTCTCATTGGTGCCCCCAGTTGTGGGTATGCCAAAGCCAAGACCTGACTTCAATTCCCACTTGTGTGCGTCGATGGGGCACTGCATGCCTCTTTCTTCTGGTCCTAGACCACCACCTTGATAGTTCCATTTGTCAGTGATGAGCTTATGTTCTTGGGGATACTTTTGGCTGAAGTGATCAAGGCGTGCTTGATTTCTTTGAGGTGCATCCTTATGTAACCATTTGTTGATATCTGGAGTGAGCTCCTCATGAAGAGGGATTTTTGAGGATACAAAGGATTTTGGGCCAAACTGTTTGTATTGAGGAGGTGGAATCTCCTTAGATTTGTGATATGTCAGTCATCCATGGGCATGTGGATCAAGTGGGAGTGCCCCGACAGCAAATGCATCTGACAGACTATACTCTCCACAACCTTTGTTATTGATCTTCACGATAGAAAAGGTAGAGGTGAGGATGGTTTTTGGGTCATTATAAGTGTGGGATGAGCTGGTGATGGATGTGCCAATATCAATTCCAGGGCAATGGTTTGTATATGAAGCTTCAACTGCATTGCAATAAGCAAAGGGTTCTGGATCGGCATGGATGGTTACCTTAGTGCCTTGATGCAGAAATTTGATGCACTGATGGTAAGTGGATGGAATGGCTTTCATGGCATGAATCCATGGGTGACCGAGGAGGATGTTAAATGGTAGGTTTAGATCAATAACATGGCAGAGTGTCTCTTGGATGAATGGCCCAACCTTGATTGGTAGCAAAATAGTTCCTTCTGCGGTTCTTTCCAAGTTGTCATAAGCTTTGATGGTGATAGCCTCACTGATGATATCTACCTCAGTATACCCAACTTGTTTTATGAATTTTAGGGTGCAAATATTCAAGGCTGATCCATTATCTATCATTACTCTTTTCACAGCAAAGTTGGATACCATGATGGCTATGCGAAGTGGAAGGGTGTGATCTGGCTCGACCACGGGTATGTCAGTGGGTTTGAACGATAGGGCACATGAGGATGAGAGGTGTCCAACAAGATTATGAAAATTAGTAGCATTGATATCATAAGGGACACAAGATTCTATGAGAGCATTGTCAAGGATGTTCTTGTACATAGGACTAGTGCGAAGAAGGTCCAAAATGGAGATTTGGGCTGGCATGTTCTCAAGGTGTTCCAAGATATTGTAGTAGCTTTTTAATGGAGCTGATGGTGTTGGTGTAACAAGTGGGCCTATGATGTTAAATTGCGCTCTTCAAATGGTGACTGCACACTCATTGTTTGGTCCTTAGATATTGATAACATTGATGGAAGGCTCTTTCTCGGATATACAACCTATACGGCTACCATAGTCTATATAGGATGAAGTTTGGTTATTGTTCTTCCCATGCTATTGGTTTGGCTAACGGTTGTTGGTGTTGTTGTTGTTGGTTTGGATAGGTTCTTTTCTAGGATTTTGGTTGTGGTGTGGACGAAAAGCATTTTGATAGATCTATAAGCCTGCATTGGGAGAGGTTTGGGCACCAACAGTGATTTCCTTCCGATCAATGAGGTCCTGCACATAGTCTTTCAGTTTCATGCATCTGAGGGTAGTGTGACCTTTTACCCTATGAAATTTGCAGTACTCATTATCTTTGTACCATGCAGCTTTGGATTGGCTTGGGTCAATTTTCTGGGTAGGAGGAAATTTGATGAGGTTTTCCTTGACTAATTTCTCAAAAATGACATCCAATGGCTCACCAAGGGGTGTATAGTTTCTAGGTGTAGGTTGAAATCTAGGCTTTTGTCCTGCAGCTACATTGATGGCATTAGCTTGATTGCTAGACCCTTGAAAGTTGGGTCTTGGATTGTGGTTTTGATAGCTTGGGTTATTCTGTTGTTGGTAGTTGATAGCTTGTTGATTGTTTGGTTGATATGGTGGGTTGGACTAGTTGTGAGAAGGACCAACAATATTCACATGTCTGGTGTCAGTGACGCCATCTGTTGCAACGTGCTTGTTTTTGTTCCAATACCTAGACTTGTCATTGGAATGTGATTGATTTTGGTTAGCTTCCTTGTAAATCTTGACAACACCATCTTTAATGAGTCCTTGCTCAAGGATCATTCCTTTCTCTTTGATATCTTTGTAGGTCTGTAAACAGTTCATGGTCATGTGGTGAGCCAAGCTAGGATGGGCATTATCAATAAACATTTTCACCACATGGCATTTTGGCAAGGTGCAGGATATGCGGGTGGTAAGGGTTTTCCATCTTTGCAGGTATTCGGTAAGGCTTTCTCCACCTTTTTGCTTGGTGTGGACAAGATCAACTATTGATAGCTCTGTTTCAACAAGATGGGCATATTGGGCTACAAATGCCTTAGATAATTCAGAAAAGTTTTTAATTGTGCCATAGGGGATTCTATAAAACCATTCAAGAGCTTTTCCAGCCAAGCTTTTGGGAAAAAGGCGCAAGAGGAAGACATCATTGTATGCTACGTCCTGGCAGTGCATGTAAAATTCTTTGATATGTGTGATAGGGTCTCCTTTTCCTCTAAATTTGTCAAATTTGGGTACCTCAAAGTGTTTGGGAAATGGTGTCATGGTAATGGCTCTATCAAATGGGTAAGGACACACATTCTCAAACTTGAATGTCTTCGGATCATTCCCTTCTTGGATGGCTTTCAGAGCTATCTTCATTTGCTCCCATTCTGAATTGATAGGTGATGGCTGGGGTGCACCCAATGTAGGAGTGCCTTGAGATAGGTATGTGCTAGATGGGGCCACTGAATATGGATGGCTATGAGGGATTTGCTGATAGGGATTATACATTGTTTGGGCAGCTGCATGGTGAATGATAGGTTGCTGAGGGGGAGGTGGTGCATATTGATGCATGTGCTACGAGGCTTGTTGTTGATATGGGATTTGAGGTTGGTATTGAGGAACATAAGCTGGTTGTGGGATAAATGGATTTCTTTGCGGAGGTAAGGTATAAGATGGTTGAGAGGCTTGGGGAAAGGATCGGGGGGCTTGTGGGGTTTGACCAATATATGTGGGTTGTGCCCCCATTTGGGATGGTATTTGCAAATAATTGGTGGTTGGCTGGGGTGGAGGATTACCTCCTAGAAGTGGCATTGAAAAGTAGTTGGTAATTGGAGGTAATGGATTAGTTGGTGGTGGAGGTGGTGGGAATTGAAAGCTTGAGAATGGAACTGATGGGGTTTGATAGCTTTGTGGTTGGATTTGGAAGCTTGGTAGAGTGGTGGCAGGGGCTGGGGTCACTTGGGAGCTTGTTAGAAAATTGGTAGTAGCTTGTGGGATTTGATAGCTTTGTGGAGTGAGGGTAGTAGCTTGTAGATTTGTGGCTAATTGTATTGAGCTCCCAAGACCTAATGGAAATGATGGGATTGTGCTTTGGGCTGCAGTGAACAAGCTGGGGGTGATGAAAGGTTGATTACTTGGCCCCATGGGTGGCATCCCTATTGTATATTGCTGAGGTTGGCCAAAGATACTAGCACTGATTTGGGAGATGGGTGGATTTGGAAGGCTGGGTTGGGGAGCAGCAGCAGCAATAGTGAAGGGGGTGAATGGTGAGCTGTTTTGGGTAAAGGGGGTTTAGAACAGAGAGGTATGAACCAAGGATGGAGTGGTGGTGGCTGGGTTGGCTTGTGGCATGGAGATTTCAACTTGGGTGGATGATGGTATGTTTGGGTCTGTTGGATCATATGGATTGGCTGGAGGCTCTTCTTTTGGCATAAATTGAGGATAATTTGGATCATAAGAGCCTATGGGTGGTGGTAGCTGCCCAAACAATTGGTGAGATGGATCTGATAATGGAGGGGGTCTTCCAAAGTCAAAGGTTCCCACATTTTCCCTTCGAAAATTAGCCATGATTGTCTCTTTGTTCTTGTCTATAATGGCATTTACCAATACTGCATTTCCTGGTTGGTTCATGAAAGCTTCAATGTCAGTACATGATGGCATAGCTTTCTCTGGGCTAAAGGATGGCTGAGTGCTCAAGGGGGGTGAGGCTGTTCAATCCAAATGATAGGGCTCCATTGTTTCTTTCTTCTTAGCTAAGTGAGTGACGGGTGGCATGAAAAATGCTCCTAGGGATGAGATGCAATAATGCTGATGGATGCAAAAGGGGGAAGGCTTCTCTATGCAAATGATTTCCTAGGTTAAGGCAAAGCTATATGACAAAACCTAAGGAGGATTGGGTAACTTCAAAGATATGTTTCCAAAGCACGAAAGGCCTGCTTTCCTATGTGCAAGCTTGGTGGTGATTGTGTCAACTTAAGGATAGACTGATGATCCTTTAGGAAGAACATGAGATTGACCACTTGTGGATCCCAACCTTTAGCTCAAGGTGATGAGGGATAACAAGTGACAAAGCTGGATTACCCTAGAGAAAGCTCTGTCAAAGGGATAACCTTGGTGAGATTGATGGATTTGGAAGATTTTAGGAGTGGAAAACTTTTGGCAAAACTGACAACAATTTTGAAGGCTTGGATGTGAGGTTTTGATTACTGGCTAGATGGTTTGATTCTAAATGAGATGGATGAGCTAATAATGCTTAAGGGGATAACCTAAGATGGCTGGCTTTTCTACAAAGATGACTCTAAAGTGAAGCTTATCCAAGAAGATGTGGAGAAACAAGGGTGTCTAATCATAGAAATCATGCCTAGTTGGTAAGGCATAAGCAGGATTAACTCCTGGATGTTGGCTAAATTTGATGTTGCACTCTAACCAGGCCTCTTTAAGTGCTTTGTCGGTAGCTTTGTCCTCTGCTTTGTGGAGTTTGGCAATTCGTGGGCTTGGTGTTATTTCTTTTCTCTTGGCTGAAAGTTCTTGGTATGCTAGAGATGGTTTGAGTTTAACTTTGTGGAACTTTTGTTTGGGTTTGGGTTGCTCTGACATCAATTCCTAAATCTACTTGGCTTTGAGAGATCTTGGTTGTTTTGCTTCAACTCGTTCAACTTCTGGAATAGGCAGTGACTACGCTAAGTATGCCCTAAGCTAGGATTGACCAAGTTTGGCAAACATTCATTCAACAAATAAAAGATCAAGCAATAGATAGAAACAACCAGATAGAAGTTTTTGATTCTCAGAAAGTGATACTTGCGCCAAGGAGTGTGTATGTTCTACAAATGTTTTGATTAGTCACCTCAAACACATTAACATCCTAGATGGTTGTCTACAAGGCTGACAGTTGGTTTAGCTAAGGAGTCCTCGATATACCCAAGGTACATGAGGCCCAAATCCGTAGATGAGACCAAAAAGATGTCACACAGCCGAGAGGAGCGGTAACCCACTTCTCCTCTTTCACTTCTCAAGGGTATAAAGTTCCTTGAGGCTTAGCCTGAGTGACAAAATCTTGATCCCAAGAGAGGTGTCTTTCGATTCACCTCCTGATTCTTATACTCTACCAGAACGCTGGAGTTGAGGTCGTCCAAGGGGTGATGAAATCCCCAAGCAGGCCTCCTAAAAAGAAACAAGGTTTTGGATCCTAATCTTATGCACCCAAGATGGCCTCGAAAGATGACAAGGGGAGAGAAGACTTGGATGACCTTGGGCTAAAAAATACACTTGTTCTTTTACCAACTGACTCTTATATGTGCTAATCTAGACTTTGCAAGCACTCATGTTTAAGAGACAATGTTCAATTCCAACTTGAAGCACCAACAAAAGTAAATCGATTGAAGAATGCAAACAATAAGAAGAGGTAGGGTCAACAAAAGAAAACTCGCGCGCCTAGAGGCCCTCCACATCAAGTATCGATTAATTTTCTTTAAGGCATTCAAGATTGAGTGTGAGTTTGTTTTAAGCCCAAAACAAAAGTGTGTGAGATTCGATTTCAAGTGTGCGCCCAGAGGCTCTCCACGTCAGTTTTTGTTCAATTTTAGTGCCCAAACTTGAAGTGTGATTGATTTAATCTAGAGTTTTGATCATTTAAGAATTTTGATAAAGTTAAAGCAAACATTCAAAGACCAAGTGAGTGAGTTAGATTGTGGAACATTTAACACCTTTTTCAAGTAGATCCATCCCCATAAATGGCGCTGAGATTACAACCAATGGTTAATATTTGATGGGTGATTAGAAAAGAGGTGAGTCCAAGGAACTACTCAAATTAATTTTTGCAAATTTGTATTTTAACTTAACAAGGTTTCTTAAATGTCCAAAAATCAAACTTTACCTAGATTGCATGTGGAAAAGAGATTTGTTTTGTTCAATTTTTAGAAGCTCCAAATGAAGTGTTTGATATTGCAATGGTTAATTGATCCTTAGAATTCAAGATTGGATTTGTTGTTTTAATCATGCATTCAAGGAAAATTTGATTTTCATCCATGGCATTCAAGAGTGATTTTAGCAACATGCATTCAAAGACAAGTGGTTAAACATTCAAGTGTTTTCTTTTGAGCATTCAAGATTGAGATTTTGTGTGTTGTTTTAAGAAATTTCAAGTGCTTTGTTTTAACCTTAGATCATTCAAGATTGTTTTGGACTCAAGAGTGAAAATGACTCTTTGGACTTTGGTTTTCATTCAAGATTTTGTGTTCTAGTTTGCATATTTTAAGCCCAAAAATGATATTCCTAGATTGTTTTGATGCATGAAAAACCTAAGAAACATTCAAGATTTTGCAATAAGGCATTTGTTTGGAACAAATAACAAAGCTTTTTGGACAATTTTTGGCAACCATTTAGGACTCTTAGTTTTCATGAGATTTTTTAAAAGAACTTTAGTGTGCACTTAGTGCTGATTTTGAACCTTTTGAAATGGAAACTTGAAGTTCTTTTTAAATTCCCAAAAATGAAGTGTTCCTAATTTTGCATGAATGCATCTAAAACCTTGATGTTGCAAGGATGCAAATTATTAGATTGGTTTAGTTTCACTTGTTAAAAGATTTTTTCTTTTTTGCAAATTTTTAATTTTTCAATGGATTTAAGTATGATTTGGGGGTTCATTTTAAGCACTAAAAAGAAGTGTGTATAATTTTGCTTCCTTAAAAAAAAAAAAAAGGCCAAGATCTCCCACAAGAAGAAGAAGAAGAAGTAGATGGAATAAGAAGAATATAGACAAGAAGAGGAAGAAGAATTTCAAGTTCTTTGTCCACCTATAAGCTTGAAAAATCTGCAAACACTATGAGATAGATTATGAGTTCCTTTGTCTTCTTCATGCTCATGTGGACCTACAAAACCAATTTATACAATCCTACCAATCACAAAAACAAGTAAAATTAGCCAAAATCAGCAAATGACATACAAAACTTGACTAAAAAAGCTAATGAAGATGACCCATGTGGGGTCCCACCAGGCATGCCAAAATGTATATGAGCAATGTTAGTATGCTAATAGAAACCAAATCTAAATAAAGCTTCTACAAACTAAACAAAATTCATAAACTTCAAGATAGACTAAGATGAGCTCTCAATTGAGAATATGAGCCATTAATGGGATCTCTCAATGAGAAGCTCTCTTGTTGAGTAGCTTTGTCTAAATAGATAGGATGTATGCTCAAGCTTATGCTTCAAAAAGGGCTTCAAATGGAGTTGGAATTTGGGTGTGAGTGTATGGTTTTGATGTAAAATGGCTTCTCAAAATGGCATTATGACTTTACTTCATGTATTGTGTTATTTTGCAAAGGGGAAAGATCCAATTTATAGGCAAGAGGCTTGAGGGATTGAGGGCTAGGATGCAAGGATGGGAAAAAGCTCATGGAGGGCTCAGATTGCATGAGAAGAGAGCACATGGATTGTGCTTCCTTATAGCCAATCAAGGAGTGACACATGTCACATGGTGAGAGGATGGAGGAAAGGGGAAGGATGAGTCAACAAAGGAGGCTCAGGGGATAAAATCTTCATAAATACCCTCATAATGACTTGTAAGAGCAATAAAAGGGCTTGTAAGAGTCATTTATGACCTAGTGGACTTCATAAAGTTTTATGGTTGAGATATTTTGAGGGTGATAAGAGCAATTTCGACTTGGACTTGATTAGGAAGGTTTTAAGCTTGTTTAGGCTTGTGCAAATGATTAGAGGATGGATTAGGATGGTTTAGGATTAGCTTAGGGATAGGCAAGTGGATGGCATTTAATGAGGGTGGGTGAAGGAGGAGATATTTGTTAACTTTGGCTTGGGTTAGTAAGTCTTAACCCATGTTTAGGGAATGTGACAAGGTTAGGAGGGGATTAGGATTAGGTTTAAAGACATCTTCTAGAAGAGTCTAGACTTTGGATGAGGATAAAGACTTTCTAGAATAGTCTAGAATTTCCTAGGATGAGGATGAAGACTTTCTAGAACTTCTTAGGATGAGGATAAATTAGATTTTTAGGAAATAAATAAAGTTTTATTTATTTCAAGGGTTTGGGTTGAGGAGATATTTATTAAAACTTTTTTAATAAACATGAGGATTAATATTTAATCTTAATTAAATATTTTGAGTTGGGATTAGGGGTAGGAAATGATGGGATTAGCCTTTAATCAAAATTAAAGAAGGATTAGAAGATTTTGGAAGAGGTTATTGGTCATAAGAAAATTGGCCAAGTTTTGGGCAAAAAATAAATTTTTTATTTATTTTAGAATTTTTGGTCAATTTATTAATTAAATAATTAATAAATAAGGAAATAATGTTTAAATAAGATTTAAACATTTTTGGGAGGGATTCCTTAATTAAATATTAAGATAAAGGGATTTAATGGCATAAAAATTAATTAATTAATAAATGATGATGTCATCAGGAATTTTTTAGAAAATAAAAATACATTATTTTCTAAAGGTTTTTTTGGTCAATTTATTAATTAAATAATTAATAAATAAGGAAATAATGTTTAAATAAGATTTAAACATTTTTGGGAGGGATTCCTTAATTAAATATTTTTAATTAAGATAAAGGGATTTAATGGCATAAAAATTAAATAATTAATTAATTAATAAATGATGATGTCATCAGGAATTTTTCAGAAAATAAAAATACTTTATTTTCTAAAGGATTTTTAGGTGTCTACACCTACAGTCATCTTGCCTCTATTTGCACCCCATATTCCTATGCCTTCTCCATCAATCCCAACAAAAATGTGACCTCCTATTCTATGTTCTCCACTCAAACTCTCTTTATAGCTAACAGTCTTCATAATCCTTCCACATCCTGTGATGATTGATCTCCATCTCCCACCTGTAGCTATGGCTCCTCCAAATTTACACCACTCATTCCCCCTTCTATTGACCCTCATCCTAGTGTCTCAAGGCTCATCAACCAATGCATCCCACTCATTACTTCACCTCCACTAACACCTCCTACATCCTTTGAAGGCTCTCTCATAGAAATTTTAGGAGATATTATTTCCCCCACCTCCTCCTCCACTCCTGACATACTCTTCATCTTCTCAGGTGGACTATTCTCCAACTTGGTCATTGGCCTGTCATCTAATACCACCTGTAATTTTTGTCATGTTTTTGTCCCCAATAACATCATTAAAGCCAACAAGGGAATTTCTTCTACCTCCATCCCCACCTCTTTGAGTTTCACTAGCCCTTGTCTCAATTTACTTGCCTCACCCATACCTAAAATTAACACTTGGAGTTCTGACTAATCCACTTACTCCTTAGAGGTTTGCTGAATGTGCTTCATTCTTTGCCCTTGCCTCATCCACCTTCCTTGGCTAGCATCACCATCCTACTATGTCTAATTTGGTGAGCCTGACATACTTTCACTTGCATGATTTCTACAACTTCTCAATACAACCAATAATCAAATTCTACTCTTCACTTCACCTTGATTCATTCCCATATTATCTACCTACTTATAGCTATCACTTACCTAAAATTTGTCCTGTACTAGTCTTCCACATATCCACTCTTTGCATCCTACTACACTAGTACTCGGTACACTTGCCCCTTGCCTCTAACATTTAGCCACCTAAATTCACATTGACACACACCATCAATTAGAGTCCATTGCTAAATCACCACTAACGCATCCTATGCTTTTCTATCCACCTAGTACAATAGTTTCTCCCTAGTAGAACTGAACAAACTTGATACTATTATGCCCAACTAGAAGCATGCCTGGTCTACAAATAATAGTTTTCTACACTATCATGTGCTTTTAGTACCTCAATAATGTATTTGACTAGAGGTATTGGGATGAAGTCATGATGTATTTTTTTTTCACTATTTAACTCCAATGATCCTTTGGTTTTGTGCTTTATCAGTGTCCACTTGTAAGTGCCTCCCCTCATTTGGAGAGCCATGTGTAACTTGACCAATTTTGTACACTATCTTAGTTGATGTCTTTTATCTGACAAGTGACTATTTTCATGCCTTTTATTATTATTCTATGGCTATAACATTTTTTTCTTAGTGGTTGTCATGTTTTCTTATACATTGTTCAAATTTGTCAGTACTTCTCAGTATGACATAGTATTCGTATCATTATAGTTGACCTAGTGGTGGTTGTACATAGTCACTTTTTATCACACGCTCTATGATGAAAATTAGTTTGCATCTCTTTAAAAGTGACAGTTAGTTTCATTTATTTAGCTTGCACTATAATCTCAAGTTCCTTGAAAACAAACAGTTGGCACATAAATCAGGATGCAATTCACCAACATGAATTAGCAACTTCATGACTAGTTATCAAAACGTAGACAACAACATCAACATCAACCTCAAGACAAGCTTTTGAACACTCAACTATCATGGACTTTGTCTCTCCATCCCATCCACACTAGCATTACACTTCATGGATTCACCTTTTCACTCCACTCATTGCATTATGTGGCTTTCAAATCTCATATAATTCTAGTAACTATCACATTTCACCACTTCATCTACTGCCTTGTATGGCTTCTAAATCTTAAACAATCTCATTTGATCACTTTCCAACTCATCTACTTCACTACCTCATCTCCTCTCATATTCCATCTCCTTTTATTTTGCCACATCATTAACTCATTTCATAGCCTTTGAACCTCAAAAGATGACACTCCACCTCATAGCCTTCAAATCTCAAACAATTTGATTTCCTTCCATTTCTCACCTTCATATACACTTCTCACACTTCATTTGTCTCATACCATTTTATCAAATTTTCATTTATCTTTCCATCTCTTTTTATCCCATCCCCACACTTGGACATTCCTTTTTATTCTCATGTTACCATGTTCCATTCCATGACACTTTGCCACATATTTGTGCATTTACATTTTTTTGTGTTCTTTACTCATTTCATCTCATTCTATATTTATTATATCACATCACACTACCTTACATTGGTTTCCATCTCATTACTTCATTTCATTTCATTGTATCTCATTTTGTCTATTTAGACATTCCATTCCATTTCATTATCTCTCATTATATCACATATCATTTCATGTTATCCCATTGCATTACCTATAATATCATTTCATCCCATGTCATTTTGTTCCCTATTCAATCCATTCCCTATTACATTTCATTTCATCACATATCTTTCCATTTTATTCCATTATCCATTTCATTTCATTTCATTACCTATTTCATTTTATTTTATTTCATCTCATTAAATCATACTATATTTCATCATATATCATTTCTTTTTTTGGCATTTCATCACACTTTTATCACATTTCATTACATTACCACGACATTCATCTCATTATGATTAATTTTTCACAATTAAATCCATTCCCTATCACATTTAATTTCATTTCATCACATATCTTTCCATTTCATTCCATTATCCATTTCATTTCATTTCATTACCTATTTCATTTTATTTTATTTCATCTTATTAAATCATGCTATATTTCATCATATATCATTTCTTTTTTTGCATTTTATCACTCTTTTATCACATTTCACTATATTACCATGCCATTCACCTTATTACTATTCATTTTTCACAATTCATTCCATTACATTACAAATTATTTTCATTAAATCATGTTGCATGTCATTATATTCTATTTTCTTATATCCTATTACGACCAATTCATTACATCAAATTTTATTTTATCACATTTTCATTTCATATCATTGCATTCATAGTACCACATCACATTTTCATCACATCATCAATGACATACCATCTATTCTAACTCATCATCTATCTACATTCATCATTCACATATATATACACATTTGCATCCACTACCACCATAATCATCAAATCAGATCATCACATGCATACATAAGTCCATGATATAACAAGTACATACATTTAAAACATCAATAAGCTCAGATATCTCATAAAGCAACATGACAATTAGAAGATTCATCAAAAGGCTAAAATCACATAAATATAAGATAAAATGCATCAACACGAACATCACATGATCATATAACATGAACGTCCATAAGTTAAGGATCAACTAAGTACATCATCACACATTCTATTGAACATCAAATTAATAATCATAAATAATGAAGAATGAGACCATAGTACATAACATACACTCATCCATGTGGAGGTTTCTAATCTGATGGTCCCTGCTCACTAGGGCCACTCGTATCCTCTCAGGGAACCTACCTTGTCACATCTATCAATGATGCAACCTATCCAGTCATAATAGTTTGACTCAATGATGCCCTATATATCCTCAGTGGTGGTGGTGGTGGTGGTGGCAACCCTAGTGTCATCACCGTTATGAATGTCTATAAAATACTCAACACCTCACCCATCTGAACCTCTATGGCACTCATATGTGCCTCCAACTCAGTCAATTTCCCTTGACCTCCCTGGTGGCAACTATGCCTTTGGTGGTATTGGCTACTATACCTATGGATGTGCCTTTGATACCACATACTATTATTCATGTGGCTATGCAATTGGTAGATCTCTAATAAGACCTTGCATTCATAGCCTCTATTGCTGGACAAACTACACATCCTCTAGCAACCCAGCCCTCACCTACTCTGTGCCATCCCACTAATCAACCATCCCTCCTCTTACCTATGTAGCACCTCAGTTATGGATACCTCTAACCCTCCCTACACCCATCGATCCCTTCACTAGGCCTCATGCCACTCCCCTCTATGGTAGTACCATGGCTACTTGGCCTCACTTTCCTCGTGCTTTTCCCACTCTAACTCTAGCTCATCATCTCCCTCTACCTATTCCTAGACCACCCTCATTGTCATCATTCTCTCCCTTACTCAATGGCTCATCAATCCCTAAAATTGGCTTGGTCGAGTTTGTGTATCTAGGGAAGGGTTGCTCCCAAAACCACCATGCTTAATCCCCCTCTATCCCTACATCTATCGCTCCATATTGCAAGGCCCATGGCTGTGGTATGTCTATCATCCATAAAAAGGCCTCTAGATAGGCCTCATACTCCAGAGTTGGCCCCCACACTGCTCTCTCTGACTATACTCAGGCATAATGTGCAGTCCCCTATGGCATGCCCTACCACCGACCAAAATACCTCACCACTCACTTGAAGCAAAACTACTCTATTACAGAGGGAATCCAACCAAGTAAATACCTTAGGCTAAAGAAATACACCATCTCATCATCATCCTCCACCCACAGCTTTGTGAACCTATAAGGTCTCCATACAACCTCATCAATGTCATCCAAAATCCATTGCCACTAATTTGTCTTGTCCAAATGGGGCTGCATGATTAGACTAGAATAAATATACATGTATGGCATACCCTACGACCATTGTCACACACACACTAGATGAGTAATGGGTAAATACTCCAATGACCATAGCTATAACAAAATAACCCTTGCTCACAAAGATGATGAATTAGAATATACAACCTAATGTAAGTCATGGTATAAGTGAGCCAAAATATAGCTACCCCATGCAAATCTTCAATGCTCATTGATCATCCCCTGTATCAGCTAGCCCCACCTAACTAGACACCCCCACCCTTAGCAGTCTAGCAAAAGAAAACCCCCTATCAACCTAGCCAACACTGTTGGAAATGCATGATACTATAACATCTAAAACTAGGACACATTGTCATCACCAATGTTGTCATCCCTAAACAAGAGTCAAAATGTAACACCATCAATAGACTGATCATAATAAACTAAATCCCCTATGGTCAAGATCTAGAAAATATTATATACATCCTCAGGAGTCACCATCATCCCCCCCATCGACAAAGGAAATGTGTTGTGGTCCGAGTGCCACGGCTTGGCCACAACTATCAATAATCACCTATTCACTCAAAACTAGGGCATCTATAATAAATATGTGAAACCACATCTATCTATCACCTACCTATCTGCATTGGACAATCAGCCCACTACCTCTAATAGCCACGGATGGAGTCCTCATACCATGAGATTTTTCCCATGCACTTGTTATTCATCAAACAAATACAATGCATATGTTTTTCATCACAATGTGATCATTAGACATCAATCTCATATCTATATCTAGCTACCTAGATATTGGTTTTATCTTGGACCTATTTTCTCACCCTTCTCTATCCTAAGTCAGATTGGCTTGTCTTCCCTACTCTATATCTTAAGCCAAGACATCACCTATCGATCATCAGATCAATCCTACAACATCACTTCATGAATAACTAACCACTATTGTTTACTCAGCTAACAAACATAGAATCTAGTCTTTTACATTATCTTACACTCAATAGAGGACCAACACCCAGTTTTCACACTCTGATAATCTTTTTTCCTATTTCCTAGGATATATGCACTATCTTACAAAGTGAAAGTAGTAAAATGAGCATATGTACTAATTTAACACTCAAATGCACTATTTAATATAACATATGCACTATAACATGTATATGCACTAATACCATAATCATATGCACTATTTTATGAGACCTAAGTGCCATTTTGTTCAAAAGTGCTCAAGGATCAAGTACATGCACTATAACAGAGTCAAAATGTGCTAAAAGTATTAAAAACACTATTATAACATTTATGTGCACTATTTTTTTTCTCCTATGTGCTAATCTGCTTCAAAACTAGGGTTTTTATATGTGCTAAATCAACTAGTGAATGCACTAAAACATCATTTCAATGTGCTAAAAGATTCTTTAAATGCACTAAATTGCTAAAACTATCACATTTACATAGAGGATCTTGATGACTTACTGGGGTAGTGTAGTCTACTGGTTGCTCATATCAATGACCACTCTCAAATCTATGCTCTTGTAATAGAACCACCATCCTCATTGAATCAGAGCTCCAAATCACCAAATGAAAAAGGGGAGAGTGAAAATGACAAGGGTAAAAGGTCTTTTTGACCTATTTAACCGCCCCCCCCCCCCCCCCCCCCCCCCCCCCACCCTAGGGGCATTTACATCACCTTTTCACCCTATTTCCCCCCTATTGGCATCTTTTTGCTCACCAAAATGAATTGGGTATTGTATCAAACCAATCTAATTATCTTTTCCCACCAAACTCCCAACATTTCAGAAATAAAATTGGAACCTACTCAACTTTTGCACTTACATATTTTCTTCCAATTTCATTTTTGAGGTGGCAGTATATTTTTATCAAACTGGGGTACCCAAGCTGGGGCATCAAAATTTCCTAAAACATCAAAAACATCCTACCTTGGCCAAAAAAAATTAAACATCAAGCCTACCAAAACTAGGGTATCCAAACAAAATTATTACAATCAAATCATTAAATCAATGACAATCAAATCATCAAATCAATGATAATCAAAACATCAAACCATCAATGATCAAACATCAAACTATCAACAGAATGACATCACGAAAATGATAAAATGTCAAAATATCATCAAACAGATATCCAATAATCAAAATTTGACCTAAACTCAGAAGATCAAGACAGTCTCTAAACTAATATGCTTTGCATATAAGCTCAAAGAAGGGCATTTGTAGACACCCAAAAATTTGCAAAGACCTAAATCACACAATACCAATCCATCAGTGTAAATTAAAGAGAAAATTAGAAGAAACACAACATACTTTCAAATCAAAATCATATCAGGTCATTAATCACCTATCAAATTGACAAGACCTAAATCAACTTTAAAAGAGGAGAAAAACAATTCAAATTCATAAAATGAAATTCAAAAAAGGAGGAGGAAAAAGACAAAAGTGTTAAAAATAAATAAGACATTTATTAAATCAACAAAATCATTTATCCTCACAAAATTGGAAATCTCCCTTTTTTAATTTAAAAGATTTAGAAATATCCTCAATTATCCTCAAAATCAAGTCTATTGGACTCTTCCTCCTGGTCTCTTATGAGATATTTTTAGTTTCACTTCCTCCCACCAATCAAAGGTGAAAATCTTGATTCTTACCCCAACCCCTTCTGAAATCCTATAAATAGGAAGGAAATCGAAGAGCAAAAGCACCCGAGTTTTAGGTATCTTCAATATAGGCACATTTTGATTCATCATTTTAACATTAGCATTTTAGCAAGTTCATAGCATTTTAGTATTTTTTTATGTCATTTAACATCATTTCATTTCATGTTAGCTTGTTGCATTTCCATTTTGATAGCATATAATTTGCATTATAGTCATAAATCTTGCATTCATTCTTATAGATCTACATTTTTAGCATACTTGCATTCTAGAACTGTCACTAAGATGCTAGTCTAAGAGCTATTTTAGTAGTTTTAGTTAGGAAAACATGAGATACTCATAGAGATTGCATTCTTATGATGATATCTTGGGGCTAGTCAAGTTCATTGTGAGTCTATTTTCATTCTACACTAAAGTTTCATGAATACACATTCGCACTGTATACAAAATGGTGCCTATTTGGGCTTAACTAAAAGCCTCTCTATTTTCAAGTTTTTTAGTCGAATCTTTCATTTCTAGTGTAGATCTATGTTTCTCACTATTCTCTTGTGTAGATCTAATTGAATATAGGTACTACAGCATTCGGGAGGCCTCATATCAGTGACAACAATGTTCCAAAGTCTTCCCCAAGTGTGTAAGGGCCAGATCTAAATCTTTTGACACTTCTATGCTCTATTTCAATGCTTCTAAGAGATACTCTAATGCTTATGAACTTTTTTTTAATGCATTTAATCTTGTTGTAGCACATATACATATTTTTATAATGCATTTAAATAGTTCTATAATGCATCTACATCTTTCTATAATGATTTTGAAGAATTCTCTAACACATCGAATAATTTTTAAGGTGCATATGAAGTGTTTTACAGTGCATTTGATTTTATTATAGCACATTTGCTAGTTTAAATAGCACATATGAGGCTTTATATAATGCATATGAACATTTTTGTTGTGCATCTAGTAAAATTTATAGTTTCCTGAATCTAACTTCTAGATCTAAATATTGTTTTCTTATAGGTCCCTTTTGAGTTAACAAAAAGATTCCAAATTGTAGATAATGCACAGTAGGAATGAAGCCCATCCTAAAAGTGACTAGCCTTTGCTAGCTCTAAATCTAGTAAGTGGACCTTAACTCTTGTGAATACAAAGTGCAACATTTCAATGTTCCAAACATAGTTTAATAGAAGCATTCAATCTCGCTACTCAAAAATAGAAGTAGGCCTATTCTCTCAACTCCTTCAAGTTGATCAGAATGCACAACCTTCTATAAAGATTAGTTACAATTGAATAGGAAAAAGAATCCACATATAGCATAACTAGGAGCCCCTCTATCTTTAGTAGTATAAGGGCTGATGATTAAACCTTTGTGTCTATTTTGTTTGGGAAGCCAAAATAGTAGGGATATGCTCTGAATCTCCTTGAGTGATTAGATTCCCAAACCTATTTGTGACTGCCATTTCTCAATTTTTACTAGGTAGGGTTATCTAGCCCTAGAAAGGCTACCTCTCAAGTTGCCTTAGTAGGGTTGGTGAGAGGGATTGCCTCTCAATCTTGTATTCCTAATTGAATGCAAGCCATCCAATTTTTAGAATATAGACTTCCTTGAGTATTCCTATAAGGGATTGTGCCAAAACTCCTTAGCATTGGTGGGAAGCTCTCTGTCATAGGAGAGGTAAATCTGAACACAACTAGAATACTAAGACTCACTAGTCACTGGCTTTAGATAACCTTGATAGGAAGCCATTTTATTCCATTTACTAGGTGTGTGTGGCTTTACATCTTCTTTTGATCTTACTACTATTGTGCTTGGAAGTGGTTTAACTTAATAAGAAACACTAGTGCAGATCATATTCCTTCTAGAAAGACAAACTTCAAACCAGTATTGAGAAACCATGTCCAAGATGAAAACGTTGCTGAATAATCCTGAAAGTATCACATATATTACATAAAAAAATGCTTTTGAACATTCTTGTAATGTTTTTGATCTCTATTATATTGTATATTTCTATTAAACAACATATATGAGCCTCAAAAAAATGCATTTTCCTAGTAGAATGATGCATTTCAATCATTAAACAACATATTTAACATCTATAATAGCACATATGAGCAATGAAACAACACATTTGATCACTGAAACAATGCATCTAACCAATCTTGCAATGCATTTGACAAAAAAGATAAAACATAGGCCATCTATGAGCATAATAATCGTGAACAAATGATCAATTTGGATAACCTTTTCCTAGGTACTGAGACCAATAAGCTTTTAAAGGTCATCTCCAAAAATGAAGCTTAACCTTAAGGAATCCAGATAGAACACCTAGATATTGAAGTTAATAGCACAAAGATTGTCAAATTTCATAGATTTGTTACCAATATGAGATTGAACTCTTAGGAGTCTAGGTTTAGACTGCCCTAATACTTGGCCATTAAAAGATGACAAGATTAAAGATGATTCATAGAATTATCCCCATAATGAGACTTAATCCTTAGCAAAAGCTAGGATTATCTCCAAATTTAAGCTTAATCCTTAGCAAGAATATAGATAGAACACCTAAATACTAGTCTAAAAAAGATAATTAGATTCAATTATGAGTCATAGAATCAGCCTCAAAATGAGGCTTGATCCATAGAAATTGGGGTTTGGACTATCCTAATACCTCTCTATTGAACTCTAACCAGAAATGTTATAAGATGTGATTAGCTGATCAAAAGGTAAGATAAATGACATAGATGCCAGATAGAGGGGACTGAGATGCCTCAAGTAATGAGGACATAAGATTTAGATTGAGTTGAAGCCAAATTCAATGATGCAATCATCATGCCCCCTAAGGAGCGAAATCAAAAGATGACACACCAGAAATATGATATAGAGTGGTATAGTGAGAGATACAAAAGTAATATATTATTTAGAAGATTACAGAGGATATTAGAATGATCAAAATAAAATTTGGAGTCAATTTGGAGTGATTTCGAGGGCCAGAAGGCCAATTTTGAACAAAGGTTGACTAGAGTTGACATGAGTTAACTTTTTCCAAAAAAATTGAAAAATTTGAAGGAAATGTGATTTGAAAATATTCTAATATTCACAAAGTATAAGAAAAATGGACTGCATAAGTGTTTAATCGCGTTGGTCCCAAAATTTTAAAATTTGTTTTTGAGCTGCTTAAGTGTGTCAAATTTCAAATTTGATCCCAAAAAGGGATTCAAAGCAATCAAATTAGCTACAGGGTGATTTTTGTGTGAATTAGAGCACTTTGAAAAATTAGGTCAAACCTATATAAAGGTCCACAAGGTCATTTTCAAATCATTTGCACTTTTTTCTTTAGTGAAGAAGAGAGCTCTAAGGTGAAGATGGTGATCCCATTGTCTACACATCATTTCGAGTGCTCCCAATGACACAACCAGTCAGTGGACTATGGGCCTCTAGTGAGTAGTCAACAACCTTGCCTTGTATTTATTTTTTCACACATTTAAAGGCATTTTTAGGACATTTTTATATGTTTTTTGAATAATTGTGTCGGTTCTCACACCTGGACCTTATGCATTGCATGAAGCTAGTCTCTTCTCACACAAAGATTCACCAATGTAGTGTTTCTTTGCAAGGGCTATTGAGGTTTCTCACAAGGGATATGCCCACTTCTCATGTGAGAAGCCCTATATTTTGTGTGTATTTCACTTATTATTGGATCGCTCCTTGCTATAGAGTTGAATCCTCATGTAGAGTTGATTACACTTTAATTAAATTAAATTATATCCTAAGACTAATGTACTAAGGAATTAAAATATTTAATTTAATAATTATGCCCACTTTAATTAATCAAATGAGATTATTCAATTAAATGGAAAAGGCATTTATGAGGTCATGTCTTAGTTTATTAAATTAAATAATATCTTCAAAATCTTCTCTTCAGTTTTAAAATGGAAACTCTGAGTGAACTACCTCTCAAAATTAGAATCAATCCAATTAACTTGCTCTTACACTTGTAAAATGTTCAGTTAGCTACTTATGACACTCAGATTTGAAATAGTCAACTTCACCAGCACAAAGAAGTTTCCATCTTAACTGAATCTTCTATCTAATCTTAATCATTCATCAAGATTGATCCTAACCATTGATCCATTCTTGGATTCTATTTAAGGGGCTCTCAATCACTCATTATAGAGGTTTCATTTTGATGCTACTAAATTGTTGTCAATCTGAATACTCATTTCTATAGCTTTACATGTACTTTTTCTTAATATCTTAATATCATCTAGCTTAACAATGCATACATCTAGCTTAGTTTCTTTAATTGTTTAATATAATAAATTGCACATCATATAGATTACTTGCACACTCATACATTGTATAAATCCTTCATTATAGAAAGGTCCAGTTGCTTGCATCTCAACCTTAGAGCACAATAGGCAAAATCCTTCTAGTTAGAAGGCAATAGGTTGCATTGTCAGACCTCTTGGATGAACCCTTCCATGTTCATTCTAGGATGAATCCCTATACAATGAACATGTTGAAGTGTAGATGAAATAATGTCCTATGAGAGAACTTGCAATAAAATTAAATTAAAGTGAGCATAATTATTAAAGATTTGAGACCTCATGTTCATTCCAAGATGAATATCCTTTTATTGTGCAAGTTCTCTCGCAGGACATCATTTTATCACATGAGACAATGAAAGACTTCACGTGGACCTAACCAAGATTTCATTTGAAATATTGAAACACAATTAAAATGTAGTTTTTTAATATGTTGTTTACCATTTTTACTAATGTGTTCTCTCTGCGTGCATCAGTATTTCAGTTTTCTTGTTTTCTGCAACCTAATAGTTATGTGCAGGATGTTTCATTAAGACTCCTTTTCTACAATTTTTTTTTTTTTAAATGAACTAACTATGTGTTTGTAGGACATGTTCAAAGATATGATTATCAAGGACCAATCTTAAAACCCACTAAAACAATGTGTCTTTTTCTTGCTTTCTAAAAATAGTCTAATTAGGGCTTGTGAACTTTGTAGGGTGCAAGACAGAAGAATAGGGGATTATGCTCTTCACCACTTGGAGGTCATGACCAAGGGTGAACCAAAAACCTAGAAGCTTCTGAAAGACAACATTTGAGGGAGGCAACTAGCTTAGTGGTTCTATAGTACTAGCTTAGTGGTTCTATAGTACAAATCCTTTTCTATGATGAGATGATGATTTCCTTTCAAGGGGATCAAAATCTTAGAAAGGATGAGTCCAGATGTATTAAGCTAAGTAGGTAATTAACATGTTCTATGTGTTTGGGTGAGAAACTAAGGTAGAGGAGTATTCTCTTTCCCCTTGAGAGAAATAAAAAACTTTAACCCTTATGTTCAAACCACTAGTCTAAGCCAATCCTTTAGAGGGCTTGCCATAGTGATCCAACCGTCGAGAATGACTCAAGTGAGCACACTCCTCTAGCCAGAGTTTCCAACTCACTATAATAAAGACGATTTTTCAAGTAAAAGAATCCAAAGCTATATTAATTTCTTTCCCTTGATTCTTGAATATTGCATATCAAGGGGAAGCTCTATCTATTGTACTGGTCGGTGCTGGCCCCAGTCTTGCTAAGCAAGTGTGTGCACTCTCAAATGCTAGTGTGGGTTGCTGGTCTCAACTCCACTTGTGGAGCTACCAAGGATTAATATGAATGGAAGACAAGTAAAAACCTTTTAGTTAGAAGGTACCCAATTCACCTTCAAAAGGAGGCATAATCTTTGTGCAAGGAGGGTGAAGAATCTCTCCTATAGAACTTACCATAGGCATGCTACTAGGCATTAGAAGGTAGTATACATGCTTGACCCCTAACACAAGGGTATTCACTTAGCATATATGTTATTGAGCCCTTTGAATATACCAAAAACATGGGTGCCCTTTAGGGGGTGACATAGCTATGTGAGGTGCACACATGTGCATAAGTTGTGGGACAAAGGTTTTTCCTTCTCTACCATTTTTTGTTGCTAGGGATAAAATGTACTTTTTATCGAGTCTTAAACATTTCTAAACCTACCTAAACAAATTGAAAATAAAGACTCCCCTATCCCTTTGAGTTGCTTTGCCCTTAGTTGGATTTTATTTGACTACTAATTGCTTGTCATGTCCTGTTGAGAACTCTTTGTCTTGGTTCAAACCCAATGCCACTTTCACAAATCTGGAAATCAACCCTGCAATCTATTAGAGTGAATAATTAATTATTAATTATTTATTCTATTTACTTAAGCTTACTTAGGTTAATTCATTTATTTAATATTTAGTAGTTAGTTGTTATAGTGATGAGTTGCTGACAACATGGAAGTTTGTTCCCTTCTAGCTGTTGCACCTTTTTGAGGATGCTTAGTTGTCAACCTTATCTTCTACCACTTTCTAGCTTTTTCTACAAGCATCCATGAGGCCTTTATATTTGGGTTCTTTCATTGTGTTTTCTCATTCCATTTTTATTGCAAATACATTTTCTTGTTTTGTAAAATGTTCTCTCTCATGTCCATTTAGGGTTTTTCCAAGCTCCACCTCTTCCTTCTTTCGTTTCCCTTTGATAGGTTATTTCCATGTAGATGATCTTGGTGAGCCATGGAGCTAGATTTCATCAACTCCTACATGGCATCAAAGCCTCCTTGCTACTTCTTAGTTGAAGGTTGTTTGAAGCCATGATTCAAAGACACAAACCCTAGTTTGTTTGTGCATTTTTCTTCAATTTAGGGGAAGAGATTTTTTTGGAGCACTTCGGGTCCAAACAGATGCTGCCATTAGATCTAAAAGGCCGTTTACAATTAGGATTCATATAAAATTTGTTAATTTTGGAGACAAAGCTCTGGGAGGCAAAAAAAATTTGCTTGCAGGGCTTGCCGTAAGGTCGTATGGACATTTTTGGCAAAAAAAGAAAAAAATATTGCATAGAGTGCACCACTACGAAGCTACTCATGCTCCACCCATGCTCCGCCATAGACTGGCCATGCAACCCACTAGGTGCTCTACCTATTTGCCACCCTTTCTAGTGATGCCTCCAAACTACACTGCTCCTGATGCCACTCTACCCATCTACAACCTCCTTTGCATAGTTGGCAGTTGTCATCTCTGTCAGAACATACGTGGAAACATTTGTACTATTGGCAGTCCTTTTCACATAGTCAGCACTGCGTGGCAAGTTTTGTAGACTTAAGAATAGTGTGGGGGTGACATGTGGCATGGGTCCCACATGGCACTTTGCCATATGGACATTTCCATGTCACCCATCATGCCAGCTCTCTTCTACATGGCATCCATGTGGCACTACCATGTGGAATATTTTTTGTTGCAATGGCCCCTAGGCCATCAAATTTTTTCCTATAGAATGCTGACATTAGCATTATGTTAGCACTACATCAACACTCCTGCCAAGCTCTCAAGTGTCCTTTTTGACCTAATTGTGGTTTTCTATCCATAACTTGAACATACGAAGGTATTTTTTGAATATGAAAGAAGCGCCGAAAAGTTGGATCTACAATAGAGATATTGGTGTAGGTATTTTTAGGTTTTGATGTAGTTTAGTTGCTTATTTTTGTAGTTAAAGTCCAAAGTTCTTTTTTTGACTCCAGAATGCATATCTTTTGCATCCCATGTCCATTTTTTGAAAATGTTAGATTTTTGGAAAGATAGTTTTGTGATCTTTTCAAAAATACTATCATTTCCTTCAGATTCTAGCCCATGCTCTTTCTATCATGTTTTTGGTGTTTTTTCTCTATGGTTGATATATTGGGTGTTCTAGGTTTGAGGATCATTTTCAAGGCATGAGATCTTTTTTTTTGGGCTATACTACCTTTTATATGAGCTTTTTTCCTTTTTTGATCATTGTAGACATCATTTGTAAGCACTTTTATGTATATGCACTGAGATAAAGTGCCACTCTTTCATTTCAAGTTCGTGAATGTTGTTTTGTGATAGTTGTACTTGCACTATTTTTATAAAGAAGCATGGGGAGGATATTTGTTTGCTATTTTTGGCCTTCTTCCTTTTGTTTTTGCATGTAGTGTCGATGTGACCATGTCTTTATAAGTGTTTGTACCTCTTCCCTCTCTCATCATTCTTAGTTCTGTCTGTAGAGAATTTTGGCTGACCTTCTTAGTTGTTTATCATCTCACCTTGTTTGTATTAAGGGGGGGTTATGCTATTGTTCTAATGCATTCTTGGTTCGATGGTTCGATAGTGTGAGCTATGTATTCAGTGGTTGATCCTATATACTAGGTGATTGTCGTGGCTGGCTACCTATGCATTTTGGTGAGATGGATCAACTACCATATAGACACACTCAGTTTGTGCCTTCTTCTTTCATGGAGGTTCTTCAGATTAGCAGTTGCTTTTTGATGGTAGATTTTGTGGCTTCTTCATGCTTTAGTGATGCTCTTCATGATCACTTTTTGTTCTTATTTTATAGGATATTCTTCTAGTTGGAGGCTTCTTTAGTCCTTCACTAGATTACCTCTTTTTGGGGGAGGGTTTTTCCCATGAGGTTTTCTCTCTTTCCCGATTTATAGAGGTTGCATTTCTTTGCATTGTACATGGGTACCTAACATGGCCTCATTTCCAGGACCCATTTTGCATTTCATCTTAGTTTTTGTGAGCTTAAGGTATTCCCCTAAGTTGCACTTAAGGGTCAATGTTAGAGTAAATAATTAATTATTAATTATTTATTCTATTTACTTAAGCTTACTTAGGTTAATGAATTTATTTAATATTTGGTAGTTAATTTTTGTATTATTGAGTTGTTGACAACATGGGATTTTGTTCCCTTCTAGCATGTTACACCTGTTTGTGGATGCTTAGTTGTCAACCTTATCTTCTACCACTTTTTAGCTTGTTCTACAAGCTTCCATGATGCCTTTATATTCAAGCTCTCTCATTGTGTTTTCTCATTCCATTTTCATTGTAAATACATTTTCTTGTTTTGCAATATATTCTCTCTCATGTATGTTTAGGTTTTTCCAAGATCCACCTCTTCCTTCTTTGGTTTCCCTTTGATAGGTTACTTGCATGCAAGTGATCTTAGTGAGCTGTGGAGTTGGATTTCATCAACGCCTACACAATCTATCTATTATCTATCAAATAAACCTCCAATATATCAAGAATAGTCAAAAACTATTAAAATCTCTTCAAAATCCAAGCCTCCTATCTGTCTAGTCTCAGAATTTTGCACACAATTTTACAACATTTTGCACGAGTAGTCACTTCTTCACACGGGTTTTTCCAAATCTTCATGTGATGAGTAACATATCTCTATGTGAGATCTTGCTAGTTATCTTCTGTCAAACCTATCACTTCTTTATGTAGCCTAGAGCACATCCTTGCACGAGTTTCAATTGTTGTTCTAAATCTTCGCACCTACCTAAGAACATTCTAGCGCACCTCTCAAGGGATCTTCACACTAGACCTTGAGTCAAAATTGCCAAATCACCTTGTTTGAACAATCTATGATCTATGTCTAGTCTATTTCTAGCATCAAGTTACCTCTTCTCTATCTATAAATAGTCCCAAATAGCAATATTTTGCTTGATTGATGATTTGTGGTCTATACTTTAACTAGTCTCATTTCTCATTATCTTGTTCCTATCTTCTAGTGTTTACTGTACTCTATGTCATGATAGTCAAAATCCTTGGCTATTTTAGCCTTCACTTAGACTACTCATACCTTAGTATACCACACTCTTCCTTTTTCTTTTTGAGACTACATTTTAGTGTGATCCTTGTCTTGGTTTTTGCTTCTTGTCCTTGTTTATGACTATTGTAAAAGGAAGTAGAAATGTTTTTAATCCTCTTAGAATTAGGTGAGGTCATGCTAGGGGTCATAATCATGGAAAAAGTCACCTTCCATTTTATACATGGTCTACACCTAGTTTGTCCAGTGAGGGATCTTCATGATCTCCCTTACTTGTCAGATCACCTCTAGTTCAACAAACATTCTCCATAAACCTACAACAAACCAGGAACCCTTTGTATCAAGAGGATCCTAAGACTAGAAAAGGTCTCATATCTCCAAAAAAAAACATCTAAATCCCTTTTCAAAGGACCCTTTTGATCATAGCATACTAAAACTGAACACATTCCTATAATGGCTGATTATGCACCTAAACATGGCAGTCACAGTAGACACCAAGATCCACCTAGGAATGATGGAGAGAAAAATCATGATACTAATGAGGAATACAAAGAGGTGGAAATACTTCTTGAACACATAGCAATGTTCCAAAAAGATAAACTTTCAAAAGGTCATGGAAATCCTACTTAATGAAGAGAAAGAAAAGTACTTACTCAAACTTTCCCAAGAGCAAACTAAGCTACCCTCTCATTTCAATGTTGAAACCATTGTCACACCTGAAGAGTACACTAAGAATTCCAAACTCCAAAAACAACTAAAAATCATGCAAGACCAATTGGCTTAAATGATGTGTGAGAAAGACATACCTGCAAAAATATACACCTTAGATGCTCTTCGTCCATTTCCATTTGACAAGAGCATAGACATGCCTCCTTTCTCGAGAGAAGTAGAACTACCTAAGTATGAAAAATAATTTGGAACCATCAATCCCCAAGATCACTTATGGGAATTTTGTGCCTTGTCTATGGAATTTATGCATCACCAAACATATCTCATGCATTTATTCCCTAGAAGTCTAGGTGGTCAGGCTTTGGAGTGGCTCTCACACTTACCTCTCAATATCAAAATGTTTGATGAACTAGCTAACTTGTTTATCTAGTAGTATTCTCATAACATTTAGCACCCTGTTAATATTCAAGATTTATGTAACCTTAAGCAAAAGGTTTGGGAACCCTTTCTCACATTCCTCTAAAGGTGGAGACAATTTTACACTATGTATTCATGCAAGATTCTAAAAAATGAAAAAGCTTGATATCTTCACTAATAATCTTCTACCTAATTTTGGGTATAGAGTCCAACTTCAAGGTCCATGTACCTTTAAAGACATAATCACATAGGCCATCTGTATAGAGGAATTTATGGTCAAGAAGGGTGAACTCACTCTTTAGAAGGACACAAAACAAGCCTCCACCTCCAACAAGGATAAAACTAAGTATGTCAACAAGAATCGAGAAATTGTACATGATGGGGTTGTTGATAATGTCACTCCTAAATCTACTAAGGTAGCCTTTAATCTCACATATGGTCTCAATGTCACCAAAAATGTTGAGAAACCTCCTCCTAACAATAAGACATCCAAGAACTGACCAAGAAACTCCTAGGCCACATGCCCTAAATGAGGGTATACACCTCTGGGTGAAACTTTAGATGTGGTTTACAAAACTTTGTTACAAAAAAAGCTTATTTCACCATTGGACAACTCTCTCCCTTATGATCCACAACCACACCCACCATGGTGGAATGAAACCAAATTCTATGAGTACCACCAAAATAATTGACACAAAACTAGCAACTACATAAACTAGCATCACAAAGTCCAGGACATGATTGATGCTAGTGAAATTGTCATAGATGGACATAACAAGAACTCAAATAAAAAGGCCTTCAAAGAACCCTTCCTAGCCTATGCAAAGGGAGAGAGCTCAAAACTAAAACCTAACAACAAGGGCAACCATGCATATCCTAATGTTAACAATGTGATAAACATGGTTGGATCTATGGATTTTGAATACTCTGACATCATTACCATTAAGGGCAATCAAGATAATGATAAACCCAAGACACCCTTTGTCTTGAGGGGCCCTACTTCCAACACAATGGACAACACACCTTTGTAACACTGTGCTAACACTATTACACACTCTCACACCAAGTTGGTGTGATGCATGAGCATCTTGCATGGGAAATTTTTAAAATTTTTTTTTTAAAATAATAATAATAATAAAATTTGTGGAGGAGAGAGAAAGTGACAAAAATAGAAAGGAAAAATAATTTTAAAAATAAAATAAGGGAAAAAGGAGAAAATAAGAATAAAAAAAGGAATTTCTATTTTCGAGGTGCATGGGTGGCATAAATAGGAAAATAGTTATCATTCCATTTATCAAAGTGTGTAGGTGGCATCTTAAGAAGTTTGTGGAAAGTTCCTTAAATCATGCATTTAATATTTGTTGTGATCTACAAAAGAAATGTAATTTTCTAATCGGGCCACATGGTGGTGCTTAGTTGTATTCTAGAAAGTTGTGGATATTGTAGAAGGTTGTGGATATTGTCTAGGTGGAATTCTAGAATGTTGTGGATAAATCATGCATTGGGTGGTAAGTGACTATTTAAGGAAGGGTTATGTTCATTTGTAATCAAGCTCTTTGAATGTAATCTCTTTTAAGGAAGCTAGAGAAGTAGAAGTTTGGGAAGTAGAAGCTTGGGAAGTAGAAGTCTTCAAGACAAGCTCTTTTTTGTTGTAAGCTCTTCTAGTTGGAAGCTCTTAGTGAGGAATCTCTCTTATATTGTAAGAATTTGGAGAATATTGTAATGAAATTTCAAGTATCAATGGATGCTTTATGAAGAATTTTTTCATCTCTTTTCTCCATCTTGTTCTGATATTGGTTGTGAGTTGGTATGGGTGTTGTGGCCCTGTATCATGGTGCTTAAAGGCCCTATGCCTTCTACTCATGATCTTGAACAACATAAAGAAAAAATCCTTGCTGGTCCATCTAGCAAATGTGCAAGCAACTAGCTATAGTGTTCTCAATCAATTGAAACAAACTAATGCTCAAGTCACAATTTTTGAGCTGCTTAAAATCTCACTTACTCATCAGCAGATTTTGGACAAAGCCCTCACTAAGGAAAATGTTCCTCAAGATCTTGATCTTGAGCAATTTCAATCTATGGTAGGTCACCTAACCTCACCTTACTTTATGTCTTTCTTTGAGGAGGATGACAACTCATTAAGTCACCCACATAATCAACCTCTATACATCAAGGTCATGATACATTAGACACATGTCTGTTGGGTCCTCATCAATAATGGTGTTGGGTTGAACATTGTCTCTGCTTCTTTACTTACACAATTGAATTATGCTAAGGACTCTATTGATCCTCACTACAAGATCACTATCACAACATATGATGAAGTTGAACAAAAGTCTCTAGGTTGTGGTCTTAGCCCTTTGTGTTGATCATGTGGAAAAGGATGTCACTTGTCAAATCCTCGACATTCCCTTGGCTTATAACATTCTGCTAGGATGGCCATGGATATATGAGATGTGTGCTATGTCAGCCACATACCACCTATGTGTCAAATTCCCATTTCATGGCTCTGAAGTCACTATTCTTTCCACTACTAGCTATACCTGCAATATTCTCAAAGTTGTTGAAAATTTCATCCCTACTAATAGGAAATCCATTGATTATCATGACAACAAGCTTGAACAAATTGAGCAGTCACTCAAGCTAAAAGAAACTAGCATGGGTGAGTACCATATCGAACCAATATTGTCACTAACATCTCTCCCTAAGTCTCCTTGTCATTATGGGAGACCATTTGAGGCAAAGAACCATTTGTACTAACACCTTAAACCAAGTATAATGACACTTTCATCAAGGCTATAGTTCCCTTAGAGGATGAAAGAAAAAACAAAGCCATTTCTACATGGCTTTACAAAGAAGAGACTCTAGTAGACCTAACAGAGCAAGCTCGAGAGATCACTCCTGAGAAATATGGGCCTAGTCTTAGACTCATGAAGTGTTTTGGCTATAAGGGAACTGGCCCTATTGGGTGCAATAACAATGACCTAGTTGATCCTATCAAGCCAATAGCTTGAAGAAACAAAGATACATCTGGTCTAGGCTTTAAGAAGGTTCCCTTCCATTTGGGAGCTAACAAATTCATACAAGAGCCTAAGGGTTCATCTAGAAATGAGTCACAAGCCGAGGAAAATATTTAAGATGATAAATTAGATGATGAGGATCCTTAGCCTTATCCTATTCCTCATAATCTACTAAATTCTTTGTTGAATCATATGACTTTGTGCCACATGTTAGCACTATGGATGATACTAGTGATTCTTTTGAGGACAATATTGATCCACCAGAGCTCATTTAGAAAGGAGAGGGTCTAGTCAAGTATTATTTGTTGAACACTTGTGTAAAAATCCAGATGATGAAGGTGAGTATGTCCCTATCACTATTGGGGAATTCTATAGCCTCTCGCCATGTAACACTGATTCTAAGGAATATGAGTTTAATTCTGTTTTAGAAGCAACTACTAATAAAGACATTGACCACATTCATGTCTATGAAAACCAACTTGAAGTGGGTGAAACATCTAGGATTAGGTTAGATGGGTCTGATCCAACTAGTGTCCTCAAGTCATCAATTGCTGACATTAGTGTAGACACCTAAATTTGATTACACTATTTAAGTAATCCTATTAGTTATCTAAAAAGGCATCATTAATTAAATTTCTATTTAATTAATCCTTTGTCATCCCCTAGTTGATTAATTTAATTAATTATCTATAGTCCTAATTGATAAATCAAATAACCTATCATTTATCAATTAAATCCTATTCTTCTATCTAATTCCAAAAATCCCCATTTATTAAATAAATCTATTTGATAAATAAAATCCTCAAATCCAAAAACCCCTAACGTATCCCTAATCCTCCATTTAGCCTAATCCACCCCATCCACCCATACTAAACTAGCTTAGCCACTAACTCACCCACCCTAATTAATGCCATCCACTTGCACATCTCTAACATCCCTAATCTATCCTAAGCCCAAGCCTAATCCACCCCCTAATGTTGTCACATTCCCTAAACAAGTTTAAGACTTTCCTAAACCAAACCAAAGTCTCCCCTCAAAAATCCCAACCACCAAGTCATGAGTGCTCTTACAAACCATAAAAGACTCTTACAAGCCCACTCATGACTCTTACATCCATCTTCCACACTCTTCCCTCTTCCACACTCATTCCTCTTAAATCTCTCTTACATACTCAACCCCACTCATCATGCCTTTAACCAATCCTTTACCCTACCCTCTGACACTCATCCTCCTTGTGACAAGTGCCACCTTCCCATTGGTGCTAAACAAGCACAATCCATGTGCTCCCCTTTGAGTGCATCTTAGCCCTCCTTAACCATCTCCCCATCCTTGCATCTAAGCCCTCCATCCCTCTACCCCTTGGCCTATAAATTGAATCCCATCCCAAGCCATTTCATCAACAATCATTGAGCTAAAGTTACCATGCTATTTTGAGAACCAAAGCCATCAATCTTACCCTTATAATGCCAAATTGAGAGCTCACAAAGCTACCAATTTGTCATTATCCACCTCCATTGAAGCAACTTTTGAGCATCTTGAGCATACATCCACATCAAAAGGACACATCTACAAAATCAAGAAAGCATGGAGTGTTTTCTCTTCTGAGGTTTGCACTTTTTGTTTTTCTTTTCTTTGTCTAAACATATATGTGAATTTAGTTTTGGTTTGTGAATGTTTCTCTTATTGCTAATGTTCCTTGCACACTAAAATCTTGTTCTACACTTTGGCATGCCCGGTGGGACCCCACTATGGGTCATTTAATCATCTATTTTGATCTATATGTTGTTTTTTCTAACAATCTAATGTTTCTTGTTGTTTGAGTGGGTTGTAGGGTGTTTTTCTTGTTTTTGCAGGTTAACGAACGCACTTGGGAAGAAGACATACCCTCAAAAATCTAAAAAAAAAAATTTTTGGAAAAAATCCGCATTTTGCAACCTTTTTTTTTGTGTAGTGTCATCTCCGCAGTTTGGCGTCTGCACCTGCAAACTATCATCTTCACAACCAAATTGTTGTTTGCGCAGTTTGGCATCTTCGACTATCATCTACGCATCCTGGACTGTCGTCTCCACAGATCAGCGTCTCTATCGGCTACTCTGTCATCTCTACAACCTAAACTGTCATCTCTACTGCCGCCAACTTAATCTGTCATCTCCAGCTCTTCCTTTGTCGTCTTGACAGATTAGCATCTGTGCAGTTTGGCGTCTGCACCTGATGAACTGTCATCTTTGTCTGTCTCTGTTGCACTTCTATTTTAAAATCTTTATTTCTGTTTTAAAATCAAAATTTGACTTTTAGTGGTTCTGTAGGATTTAGACCATTTTAAGCATTTTTACGCATAGGAAAAATAGCAAAAAAAGTTAAAAAAAATTTTCCCATAGTTAAGCTCTCATTTTTGAAAATTTTGGGTAACTAACTAAATTGCTTTTTTTTGTCTCATTGCAGGTTGGAGCACATATGGAACCACTAACCATGTTTCTTGCAGATTCTCATGTTGCTAAAAAATGAACTTGAATGTTTAACCATTTTTCTTTGAATGAATGTTGCTAAAATGAACTTGAATGGTTAAACACATTTTCCATTGAATGAATGTTGCTCAAAACACACTCTTGAATGCCATGGATTAAAATCAATTTTTTTTGGAATGCATGCTTAAAACAACAAATCCAATCTTGAATTCCAAGGATCAATTAACCATTGCAATATCAAAAACTTCATTTGGAGCTTCTAAAATTGAACAAAACAAATCTCTTTTCCACATGCAATTTAGGTAAAGTTTGATTTTTGGACATTTAAGAAACTTTGTTAAGTTCAATACAAATTTTCAAAAATCAATTTGAGTAGTTCCTTGGACTCTCCTCTTTTCTAATCACCCATCAATTCAACCATTGGTTGCAATCTCAGCGCCATTTATGGGGATGGGTCTACTTGAAAAAAGGTGTTAAATGTTCCACAATCTAACTAACTCACTTGGTCTTTGAACGTTTGCTTTAACTTTATCAAAATTCTTAAATGACCAAAACTCTAGATTAAATCGATCACACTTCAAGTTTGGGCACTAAAATTGAACAAAAACTAATTTGGAGAGCCACTGGGTGCGCACTTGAAATCGAATCTCACACACTTTTGTTTTGGGCTTAAAACAAACTCACACTCAATCTTGAATACCTTAAAGAAAATTAATCGATACTTGACGTGGAGGGCCTCCAGGCACGCGAGTTTTCTTTTGTTGACCCTAACTCTTCTTATTGTTTGCATTCTTCGATTGATTTACTTTTGTTGGCGCTTCAAGTTGGAATTGAACATTGTCTCTTAAACATGAGTGCTTGCAAAGTCTAGATTAGCATAGATAAGAGTCAGTTGGTAAAAGAACAAGCGTGTTTTTTAGCCCAAGGTAATCCAAGTCTTCTCTCCCCTTGTCGTCTTTCGAGGCCATCTTGGGTGCATAAGATTAGGATCCAAAACCTTGTTTTTTTTTAGGAGGCCTGCTTGGGGATTTCATCACCCCTTGGACAACCTCAACTCCAGCATTTTGATAGAGTATAAGAATCGGGAGGTGAATCAAAAGACACCTCTCTTGGGATCAAGATTTTGTCATTCGGGCTAAGCCTCAAGGAACTTTATACCCTTGAGAAGTGAAAGAGGAGAAGTGGGTTACCACTCCTCTCAACTATGTGACATCTTTTTGGTCTCATCTATAGATTTGGGCCTCACGTACCTTGCGTATATCGTGGACTCCCTAGCTAAACCAACTGTCAGCCTTGCAGACAACCATCTAGGATGTTAATGTGTTTGAAGTGACTAATCGAAACATTTGTAGAACATACACACTCCTCGGTGCAAGTATCACATTCTGAGAACCACAAACTTCTATCTGGGTGTTCCTATCTATTGCTTGATTTTATTTTATTTATTGAATGAATGTTTGCCAAAATTGGTCAATCCTAGCTTAGCGCATACTTAGCATAGTCAATGCGTATTTTAGAAGTTCAACAAGTTGAAGCAAAACAACTGAGATCTCTCAATGCCAAGAAAATTCAAGAATTTATGTCGGAACAACCCAAACCCAAACAAAAGTTTCACAAGGTCAAACTCAAGCCATCTCTAGCATACCAAGAACTTTCAGCCAAGACAAAAGAAATAACACCAAGCCCACGAATTGCCAAACTCCACAAAGCAGAGGACAAAGCTGCCAACAAAGTACTTCAAGAGGCCTGGTTAGAGCGCACCATCAAATTTAGCCAGCATCTGGGAGTTAATCCTGCTTATGCCTTACCAACTAGGCATGATTTCTATGATTAGACACCCTTGTTTCTCAGCATCTTCTTGGATAAGATTCACTTTAGAGTCATCTTTGTAGAAAAGCCAGCCATCTTAGGTTATCCCTGTAAGCATTATTAGCTCATCCATCTCATTTAGAACCAAACCATCTAGCTAGCAATCCAAAATCTGCACATCCAAGCCTTCAAAATTTGTTGTCACCTTGTCAAAATTTTGCCATTCCTAAAATCTTCCAAATCCACCAATATCACCAAGGTTATCCCTTTGACAGAGCTTTGTCTAGGGTAATGTAGCTTTGTCACTTGTTATCCCTCATCACCTTGAGCTAAATGTTGGGATCCACAAGTGGTCAATCTCATGTTCTTGCTAAAGGATCATCAGTCTATCCTTAAGTTGACACAATCACCACCAAGCTTGCACATAGGAAAGCATACCTTTTGTGCTTTGGCAACATATCTTTGAAGTTAGAATCCCCAACCCAATCCTCCTTAGGTTTTGTCATATAGCTTTGCCTAAACCTAGGAAATCATTTGCATAGAAAAGCCTTCCCCCCTTTTGCATCCACCATCATTTGTTGCATCTCATCCCTAGGAACATTCTGCATCTTCATGCCACCCATCACTCGCTTAGCCAAGAGGAAAGAAACAATGGAGCCCTATCATTTGGATCAAACAACATCACCCCCCTTGAGCACTCAGCCATCCTTTAGCCCAAAGAAAGCTATGCCATCACCTACTGACATTGAAGCTTTCATGAACCAACCAGGAAATGCAGTATTGGTAAACGCCATTATAGACAAGAACAAAGAGACAATCATGGCTAATTTTTGAAGGGACAATGTAGGAACCTTTGACTTTGGAAGACCCCCTCCATTATCAGATCCATCTCAACCATTTTTTGGGCAGCTGCCACCACCCATAGGCTCTTATGATCCAAATTATCCTCAATATATGCCAAAAGAAGAGCCTCCAGCCAATCCATATGATCCAACAGACCCAAACATACCATCATCCACCCAAGTTGAAATCTCCATGCCGCAAGCCAACCCAGCCACCACCACTCCATCCTTGGTTCATACCTCTCTGCTCCAAACCCCCTTTACCCAAATCACCTCACCATTCACCCCCTTCACTATTGTTGCTGCTGCTCCCCAACCCAGCCTTCCCAATCCACCCATCTCCCAAATCAGTGCTAGCATATTTGGCCAACATACAACAGGGATGCCACCCATGGAGCCAAGTAATCAACCTTTCATCACCACCAGCTTGTTCACCATAGCCCAAAGCACAATCCCATCATTTCCATTAGGTCTTGGGAGCTCAATACCATTAGTCACAAATCCACAAGCTACTACCCTCACTCCACAAAGCTATCAAATCCCACAAGCTACTGCCAATTTTTTGCCAAGCTCGCAAGTGACCCCAGCTCCCACCACCACTCTACCAAGCTTCCAAATCCAGCGACAAAGCTATCAAACCCCATTAGTTCCATTCCCAAGCTTTCAATTCCCACCACCTCCACCACCAACTAATCCATTACCCCCTATTACCAACTACTTTTCAATGCCACTCCTGGGAGGTAATCCACCACCCCAGCCAACCACCAATTATTTGTAGATACCATCCCAAATGGGGGCACAACCCACATATATTGGTCAAACCCCACAAGCCCCCCGATCCTTTCCCCAAGCCTCACAACCATCTTATACCTTACCCCCACAAAGCAATCCATTTATCCCACAGCCAGCTTATGTTCCTCAATCCCAACCTCAAATCTCATATCAATAGCAAGCCTCCCAACACATGCAGCAATATGCTCCACCTCCCCCTCAGCAACCCGTCATCCACCATGCAGCTGCCCAAACAATGTACAATCCCTATCAGCAAATCCCTCACAGCCATCCATATTTAGTGGCCCCATCTAGCGCATACCTACCTCAAGACACTCCTACATTGGGGGCACCCCAGCCATCACCTATAAATTTAGAATGGGAGCAAATGAAGACAGCTCTGAAAGCCATCCAAGAAGGGAATGATCCGAAGACATTCAAGTTTGAGAATGTGTGTCCTTACCCTTTTGACAGAGCCATTACCATGACACCATTTCCCAAACACTTTGAGGTACCCAAATTTGACAAATTTAGAGGAAAAGGAGACCTTGTCACACATATCAAAGAATTTTACATGCACTGTCAGGACGTGGCATACAATGATGTCTTCCTCTTGCGCCTTTTTCCCAAAAGCTTGGTTGGACCAGCTCTTGAATGGTTTTATAGAACCCCCTATGGCACAATTAAAATTTTTTCTGAATTATCTGAGGTATTCGTAGCCCAATATGCCCATCTTGTTGAAACAGAGCTATCAATAGTTGATCTTGTCCACACCAAGCAAAAAGGTGGAGAAAGCCTTGCCGAATACCTACAAAGATGGAAAACCCTTACCACCCACATATCCTGCACCTTGCCAGAACACCATGTGGTGAAAATGTTTATTGATAATGCCCATCCTAGTTTGGCTCACCACATGACCATGAACTATCTACAGACCTATAAGGTTATCAAAGAGAAAGAAATGATACTTGAGCAAGGACTCATTAAAGATGGTGTGGTCAAGATTTACAAAGAGGCCAACCAAAATCAATCACATTCCAATGACAAGTCTAGGTATTGGAACAAAAACAAGCATGTTGCAACAGATGGGGTTACTAACACTAGACATGTGAATATTGTTGGTCCTTCTCAAAACTAGTCTAACCCACCATATCAACCAAACAACCAACAAGATATCAATTACCAACAACGGAATAACCAAAGCTATCAAAACCACAACACAAGACCCAACTTTCAATGGTCTAATAATTAAGCTAATGCCATCAATGTAGCTGTAGGGCAAAAAACTAGATTCCAACCTACACCTAGAAACTATACACCCCTTGGTGAGCCATTGGATGTCATTTTTGAGAAATTGGCTAAGGAAAACCTAATCAAATTTCCTCCTACCCAGCAAATTTATCCAAGCCAATCCAAACCTGCATGGTACACGGACAATGAGTATTGCAAGTTCCATAGGGTAAATGGTCACACCACCCTCAGATGCATGAAACTGAAAGATTATGTGTAGGACCTCATTGATAAAAAAGAAATCACTCTTGGTGCCCAAACCTCTCCCAATGTAGGCTTATAGATTTATCAAAATGCTTTTCCTCCACACAACAACCAAAATCCTGGAAAAGCACCTATCCAAAACAACACCAACAACTGCTAGCCAAACCAATAGCATGGGAAGAAAAATGACCACACTTCATCCTATAAAGACTATGGTAGCCTTATAGGTTGTATATCTAAGAAAGAGCCTTCTATCAATGTTCTCAATATTCGAGGACCAGACAATGAGTGTGTAGTTACCACTCAAAGAGTGCAATTTAACATCGCAAGCCCACCAATTTCATCAGCATGATCAGCTCCATCAAAAAGTTGGTACAATATCTTGGAACACCTTGGGAACATGCCAGCCCAAATCTCCATTTTAGACCTTCTCTGCACTAGTCCTGTGTATAAAGACATCCTTGATAGTGCTCTCATAGAATCTCGTATCCCTTTTGATATCAATGCTACTGATTTTTGTAATCTTGTTGGACACCTATCCTCCTCATGTGCCCTATCATTCAAACCCACCGACATACCCGCAGTCGAGCCAGATCACACCCTTCCTCTTCGCATAGCCATCATGGTATCCAATTTTTCTATGAAAAGAGTAATGATAGATAATGGATCAGCCTTGAATATTTTCACCCTAAAATTCATAAAACAAGCTGGGTATACTGAGGCAGATATGATCAGTGAAGTTATCACCATCAAAGCTTATGACAACTTGGAAAGAACCACAAAAGGAACTATTTTGCTACCAATCAAGGTTGGGCTTGTCATCCAAGAGACACTTTGCCATGTTGTTGATCTAAACCTACCATTTAACATCCTCCTCGGTCACCCATGGATTCATGCTATGAAGGCCATTCCATCCACCTACCATCAATGCATCAGATTTCTGCATCAGGGCACTGAGGTGACCATCCATGCCAATTCAGAACCCTTTGCTTACTGCAATGTGGTTGAAGCTTCATATACAAACCATTGCCCTAGAATAGACATCGGTACAGCCATTTCCAGCTCATCCCACACTTGTAATGACACAAAAACCATCCTTACCTCCACCTTGTCTACCATAAAGATCAACAACAAAGGCTGTGGAGAATATAGTCTATCAGATGCATTTTCTGTCGGAGCAATCCCACTTGATCCACATACCCATGGACAGCCAACATATCACAAATCTAAGGAGATTCCACCTCCTCGATACAAATAGTTTGGCCCAACCACCTTTGTGTCCTCAAAAACCCCTCTTCATGAAGAGCTCACTCCAGATATCAACAATTGGTTACATAAGGATGCACCTCCAAGAAATCAAGAATGCCTTGATCACTTCAGCTAGAAGTATCCCCAAGAACATAAGCTCATCACTAAAAAATGGAACTATCAAGGTGGTGGACTAGGACCAAAAAAAAGGGGCATGCAATGTCCCATCGAAGCACATAAGTGGGAAACAAAGTTAGGTCTTGGCTTTGGCATACCCACAACTGGGGGCACCAACGAGAATGATCATGCTTTTTCGAACATCCACAGCGACCTTGTCAAAATCAAAGACATTCCTGAGGAAGTTGAAAAGAGAGCCTACAATGATATCCCAGACCAAATCTTCCTAGGAGACTCTGTTCTTCAAGAACTATCCATCCATCTCATTGACCTACCACTCACTCATCCACAACTCATAGATTGGGACCAACCAAGCGTCATACACATTGATGAATTCACATTAGAGGAAGTGCTTCTAAGATTCATGGGAGCTGAAACACCTCACAAGCAGACAAAGCCAGATTTTGCCTATATCTATAAGCTAGATCCCAAGGGGTATTTTGGAGAAAATCCCCAACCTAGTTCCGATGCACCCAAAACTAGAACTAAGGTGAAACCAGGACTAGCTCATACAATGAAGAAAGCCCCTCAGCAAGAAAATCCAGAGCCACAAGCAGAACATGAGGATTTAGTATTGCCTCCTCAAGATAATCATCCAGAGGTGTCATCTATTCTAATAGAGGATACTAGAGAAGTCAAAATTGGTTCTTTAGAGATCCCTAGACTTGTTCACATTGCTGCATCCCTATCACAAGACCAAGCCGACCTCCTCTTTGAGGTCTTAAGAGAGAATATTGGCCAATTTGCATGGTGATATCAAGACATGTCGAGATTGGATCCAAAGCTTGTAGTTCACCATCTTGTAGTCAACCCAAAGATCAAGCCCATCAGACAAAAGCGTATAAAAATACACCCCAAGGTGGCATTACTGGTCAAAGTTGAATTAGAAAGAATGTTAGCTACTAAGGTTATCCAACCTATCAACTACTCAGAGTGGATCTCCAAGATGGTCCTTGTCACTAAGCCTTCTGGTGACATCAAAATCTGCACTAATTTTAGAGATCTTAACAAAGCTTGTCCAAAGGATGATTTTCCCTTGCCCAACATAGATATGATTGTAGATCTTACAGCTGGACATGAAATTCTGTCCCTTATGGATGGATTTTCTAGGTATAATCAGATCAAGATTGCAGAAGAGGATCAGCATAAGACAACATTCACTACCCCATGGGGAGCCTTTTTCTACACCATGATGCCTTTTGGCCTAAAGAATGCTGAGGCTACCTATCAAAGAGCAATGACAGCCATTTTCCATGATCTTATCCATAACATTTTGGAAGATTATGTGGATGATATCCTAGTCAAATCTCACACCTTCATGGATCATCTCGCTGACCTGGAGAAAGTCTTTGATAGGTTAGCCCAATATCATCTCATGCTAAATTCCAAGAAGTGTATCTTTGGGGTCACATCTGGCAAGCTTATAGGCTTCATAGTCTCTAAATGAGGTATAGCGATCGACCCCAAGAAGGTCAAGGCTATCTTAGACATGCCTCCTCCCCAGACACTGCGACAACTTCGCTCTCTTTAAGGAAAGCTCCAATCCATTTGGCACTTCATCTCCCAGCTTGTAGATAAGTGTACACCATTTTCACATTTACTAAAGAAGGATGAGAACTTCAAGTGGGATCCTTTATGTCAGCGCAGCTTCGATCAACTCAAGTAGTATCTCACCAATCCCCCTATCTTGGTTCCACCAGTTCCTGGTCGTCCCTTGATCTTATACATATTAGCAACACCTACTACTCTAGGGGCACTTCTAGCATAGCTTGATGACTATGGAAGAGAAAGAGCCATCTACTATATCAGTAGAACCCTAGTTGGTTATGAACTCAATCATACTCCTATGGAAAGAGCTTGTTTGGGAGTTGTTTTCTCAACTCAAAAGCTTTGCCACTACATGCTAAGTCATACCATCCAACTAGTATCCAAAATTGATCCTCTCAAGTATATGCTCTCTAGAACAGCACTTACAGGACGGCTAGAAAAATGGGTTATGCTACTAAGTGAGTTTGACATCCAGTATGTGGACATAAAGGCAATCAAAGGGCAAGCTATAGCAGATCACCTAGCTAATGCACCTCTAATAGATGCATGTCCTTTGATCACAGAATTTTTAGATGAGCATATCTATCTAATTGAAGAATAGCCCCCATGGAAACTTTATTTTGATGGCTCATACACCTCTCATGGATCAGGGGCAGGAATATTGTTGGTTACACCTCAAGGAGATTACATTCCAAAAGCCTTCAAGCTACAATTCCCTAGCACCAACAATATAGCAGAATATGAAGCTCTTGTAGCAGGATTAAAGATAGCTATAGAATGGAATATCACTGAGTTACAAGTCTTTGGTGATTCTCAACTCATCATCAAGCAAGTCCTAAATGAATATCAAACCAAAGATGAAAATCTATTACCCTACAAAGAGCTAGTTGATCAACTGACCCAACATTTTACAAAGCTCCAGTTTACACAAGTGTCACGAATGCAGAATAAGCCAGCAGATGCCATGGCCACTATCGGCTCACTCTTGGAAATTCCCCAAGAAGCTATGCAGTATGATTTTTTAGTTGAGCAGCTCCTCACACCTACCTATGCAAATGAGGATTCAAACCGTGTTTGTATCTTGGTTGGTCCCCAATCCCCTTAGTACCATGAAATTCATGCTTAACTTAACGATGGTATCATATCCCCTCACCTCACATGTACCCAATGCTAGAACCTCATCCAAAAATCATCTTGCTATGTTATCATAGCCAATAGCCTATATCGTTGTGGTTATCATGATACTCTCTCTCGATGTTTAGATGAAAATGAGGCTACAATGGCGTTAAAAGAAGTGCACTCTGAAATTTGTGGTGCCCACACGAGTGTTATTGTCCTAGCACGACAAATCCTTAGAGTAGGCTACTATTGGCCTACCATTGAAGAAGATTCCTATGACTTTGTCAAAAAGTGTCTCCCATGTCAGTAGCATGCAAATCTTGTGCACGCTCCAACACAAGATCTATAGCCTATTGCACCACCTTGGCCTTTCGCTTGTTGGGGCCTTGATCTAGTTGGAACTATCACACCCCTCTCATCTGATGGACATAAATGGATAATAATAGCTATAGACTATTTCACTAAGTGGGTGGAAGCAGTCCCCCTAGTCTCAGCTACAGGAGTTCAAGTCTCCAAGTTCATCTTGTACCACATTGTTTGCCGCTTTGGCATCCCATCCACCATCTTCACTGACCATGGAGGTAACTTTGAAAATCTCAACATGGATGAATTATGCACTTCCCTCCACATCCATCACTACTTTTCTAGCCCATATTTCCCACAAGTTAATGGCCAGGTAGAGGCAACTAACAAAACCCTCCTAAAAATCCTAAAGAAAGTTGTCAACGATTGCGGCCGCGATTGGCACCTACAAATAAATTCGGCTCTATGGGCCTATAGAAATTCCTTCTGTACATCCACAGGTACAACTCCATACTCCCTTGGCTATGGTGTTGAAGCGGTATTACCTATAGAAGTTGAACTTCCCTCACTATGCATATCTTTGTGAGGGAAAATATCAGATGAAGAATACAGAGTAGCTTGACTCACCCAGCTAGATCTCTTAGACGAGAAGTGACAACAAGCCTATGATCATCTCACAGTCTATCAAACTCATCTCAAAAGGAATTTCAAAAAGAAGGTGCTTCCACGACACTTTCAGCCAGGTGACATGGTCCTCAAAGAAAACATGAAAGTCCAAGCAAATCGAGAAAAGAAAGGCAAGTTTGAACCTACATGGCTTGGTCCTTATGTTGTCACTGCTTCCTTTGGCTCCGGAGCCTATTAGCTATCTACACCGAAAGGAGAACTCTTGAATGATTCTACTAACATCATTCATCTCAAGAAGTTCTATTGAAGATCCTTGGTATACCCAACTTTTGAAAAATACAATAAAATAGTAAAGAGAAATAAGCATCCAATGGTGAAAACTTGGCAATTCAGGTGCCTTGGATAGGTACTTTGGTGAAAACATAGTAATTTAGGCACCTTGTTTACTAAGACTCATCCATTATCTATCACTATCCTATACCTCATCCATCCATTCACCATCCCATAAAATACCTGCTTGTTCCCTTGGTGTTCCAACCAAATATCCAAAATCTGATGGAGCTTGTAAATACCTCCTGTACAGCTTGTAAATCTTGAACCTTAGCTTGTAAATCTTGTACCAAAGCTTGTATTATACCTTGTAAATCTTTTACCATACCTTGTATATATCCAAATCTTGTCCAAAGCTTGTACCATATTCCAGCTTGTAAATAATCTTGTATCCTAGCTTGTATCCTATCACATGCACACAAAGAATCCAATTTTCCTTAAGCTTTTCGCAAACCATCTACCTATCCACCTATCAACTATTATAGACATCCCATCCTTCACAAACATTTCCATCTCACAAAAAACAAAACATGAACAAACTTGTACATTTGTAACATATCTTGGTCCGTCAGCTTGTACATCCTCTTTAGCTTAGTACCATTGTATCTATCCGACTTTCGTGTTAGTTCATCCTTGGTCAACATCTTGTACACATCGCACACCTTGGTTAGCTATTCCAATGCATCCTTTAGTTAGATTTCTTGTCACCAAAGTGTTATCCTTCTTAGTTCAGCTTGCCAAATGCATCACTCATCCAAATCCACTAAGCTTAGGTGCTCTCTGATAGGTCCTTGCTGGATATAGCTTTCCTCATGTTTGATCTTGGTCTGTTAGTACCTCGTCCTACCCATCTCGTTGGCAAACAATTCTCTTTTGGATTTTTGATTTCTTTTGATTTGGGATCTTCCCTTTTGGGTCTTGAAATATCTTTTCCAAGCAATCTCCATGTTCCCTCCTCAAGGTTGCCATGATCTTCCATATCCTGGTATGCTGTGAATGGAGCAATCAGAGTGTAAGGTCTTGATCAGGTCTTTCGTTTGTTTTTCTTTTCTACTTGTGGGTTCTCCTAGTGTCATTTTCACATTGCTTCCTCTTGGATTCATGTGTGGTACTGGGGCAATCCTTTCATGTTTGTTTCAAGTTAGTTTGTCAGTCCTTTGGAGGATTGGTGAAAAAGCCTTGATGTTCTTGGTAACCTTGGCAGTTAACCAATAGTCCTATAGCAAATCTAGTGCTCAACTACATGGTGGTACTTCTCTTTGAAGTATCCCCCTGCTCAAAAAGCTTCAATGGATTCCCTTCATCTCCATTATCCCCCATCCATATCCAGCACCTATCCTAGCTTATGTATCAGTATCTCTTTGGATCACTCCTCACGCCTAGCTTTAGGGATCCACAATCCTAGTCTTAGGGATCCACCAATCAAATCAATCCACCAAGCCTCATCTTTCGAGATCCACAATCCTAGTCCTAGGGATCTCCGAAACCCATCTTCCGCCAATCTGACTCTTTGAAATCCTATTGCATCAGCTTTATCATTCCATCATCCATCTCCCTACCATGGATTCCATTCATAGTGCTCCGCTCCTCCATCCCCCCCCCCCAATCCTGGAAAGTCTTAAGCTTGCTTTAACTATTGTGCCTCTGATTTCCCTTTATCATTCTCCCACAGTGAGAGTTTGAGCTAATTCAGCCCCTTCTCTTTGCCAACTTGTGTCTTAGCTCATCTCAATTTCTTGTACTCTTCAAGAAGTCATTGAGCCTTATTTCTCTCCTTGCCGCCTTCTTGAGGGGGCATCATCTAAGTCTAGTCTCTCCTCTTCTTATTCGAGACTAGGGCAACCTCGTTGCTAAAACATCTTCCTTGTGTTGTCTTCATTCGAACTTCTTTGAAATAGTGTTGTCTCAACACTATGTCAAAGAGGGACAAAATGTAGACACCTAAATTTGATTACACTATTTTAGTAATCCTATTTAGTTATCTAAAAAGGCATCATTAATTAAATTTCTATTTAATTAATCCTTTGTCATCCCCTAGTTGATTAATTTAATTAATCATCTATAGTCTTAATTGATAAATCAAATAACCTATCATTTATCAGTTAAATCCTATTCTTCTATCTAATTCCAAAAATCCCCATTTATTAAATAAATCTATTTGATAAATAAAATCCTCAAATCCAAAAACCCCTAACCTATCCCTAATCCTCCATTTAGCCTAATCCACCCCATCCACCCATACTAAACTAGCTTAGCCACTAACTCACCCACCATCATTAATGCCATCCACTTGCACATCTCTAACATCCCTAATCTAATCCTAAGCCCAAGCCTAATCCACCCCCTAATGTTGTCACATTTCCTAAATAAGTTTAAGACTTTCCTAAACCAAACCAAAGTCTCCCCTCAAAAATCCCAACCACCAAGTCATGAGTGCTCTTACAAACCATAAAAGACTCTTACAAGCCCACTCATGACTCTTACATCCATCTTCCACACTCTTCCCTCTTCCACACTCATTCCTCTTACATCTCTCTTACATACTCAACCACACTCATCATGCCTTTAACCAACCCTTTACCCTACCCTCTCACACTCATCCTCCTTGTGACAAGTGTCACCTTCCCATTGGTGCTAAACAAGCACAATCCATGTGCTCCCCTTTGAGTGCATCTTAGCCCTCCTTAACCATCTCCCCATCCTTGCATCTAAGCCCTCCATCCCTCTACCCCTTGGCATATAAATTGAATCCCATCCCAAGCCATTTCATCAACAATCTTTGAGCTAAAGTTACCATGCTATTTTGAGAACCAAAGCCATCAATCTTACCATTATAATGCCAACTTGAGAGCTCACAAAGCTACCAATTTGCCATTACCCACCTCCATTGAAGCAGCTTTTGAGCATCTTGAGCATACATCCACATCAAAAGGACACATCTACAAAATAAAGAAAGCATGGAGTGTTTTCTCTTGTGAGGTTTACACTTTTTGTTTTGCTTTTCTTTGTCTAAACATATATGTGAATTTAGTTTTGGTTTGTGAATGTTTCTCTTATTTCTAATGTTCCTTGCACACTAAAATCTTGTTCTACAATTAGTACTTAAAGGAATTTGAGCACACTTGTGGATGAAGTTGTTGTAGGTCTCAAATTTCTAGTCCAAGCATTTAATGATTATACCATGAACACAATTGAAGCTGATACTACTCTCTCACTCACACACCCTAAGCTTATAGACTAGAACCCTAATGCATCTATTGAAGTCCCCACATTCTATAATGATTAAGCTCTTGCCTACTACTTAAATGCTATCGAACCTGTAATGTCTTCCACTAGTGAACAAAGTGTCAATATGACTAAATTGATATCAAACATCTTAGTCATTCAATAAAAAGGAAAAAAAATAAAAGGTCTGATGATGAAAACCACATTATGGTAGTGTTGAAACCCAAAAAAGTAAAAACAAATGATGTATCCAAGGGTGAAAACCTCTTTGAGGTACCCACAGATGAGATATTTGATGCACTTCCAAGTCACTTTTAAGAAAGATCATTAGTGTTGATAGAGCTAACATAGCTGATCAAATTGGGTGCAAAATGACATCCTCGTATGATACATTTGGCATAGTCACTGTCTCCTAAAGAAAAGGAAGAATTCATTTCCTTCTTCTAAGAGAAGAAGATAAATTTTTCTTGGACATATTCTAACATGCCAGGACTAGATCTTGATCTTATTATGCATCATTTGTCCATTGCACCAGGCATTAAACTAGTTTTAAAAACTACAAAAAATGCATCCTAATGTTGCATTGCTTGTCAAAGCTAAACTGGAGAAACTTCTGAAAGCTAGATTCATCTGTACAATTGATTATGCTGAATGGATATTCAACATTGTCCTAGTCTCCAAGCATGATAAATCGATAAAAGTTTGTACTGACTTCTGTAATCTCAACTTAGCATGTCCTAAGGATGATTTTCCACTTCCCAACATTGATATGATAGTTGACATGGAAGTAGGATATGAGATGTACTCACTCATGGATGGGTTTTCTTGTTATAATCAAATTAAAATTATGCCAGAAGATTAGGAAAAGACTGCTTTTACATATGCATGGGGAACCTTCTACTAGAATGTAATGTCATTTGGCTTCAAAAATGCTAGTGTGACCTATCAAAGGGAAGTCAGTACAATTTTCCATGATATGATTCATAAGACCATGAAGGACTATGTGGATGATACCTTGGTCAAAAGTGCAAAACGTAATACTCGTTTACAAAATTTGGAATCCATTCTTGATTGCATAGAGAAGTTTAGTCTCTAGCTCAATCCTAAGAAATGTGCATTTGACATCACATCAAGGAAACTACTAGGATCAAATGTCTCCACAAAAGGAATTGAGGTGGATCTAGAGAAAGTTCAAGCAATTATAGATATGCCTCCACCTCATAACATTAACCAGATGAGAGGGTAGGCTCCAATCTATTCATAAGTTTACCTCACAATTGGCAGATAGATCACAACCTTTTACAAAGACTTTACATAAGGGTGTGAAATTCAACTACAGTCAGGATTGTGAGCAAAACTTAACATAGATAAAATAATATCTTACAAATCCACCAATCTTGATGCTTCCTATCTATGGGAAGCCCTTGATTTTGTACATTTTAGTAACTGAAACATCTTTGGGAATGTTATTAGCTCTAGAGGAAAATGATAACAAGGAGAGAGCTATCTACTACTTCAATCGCACACTGATCTCATATGAGAGGAATTACAACATCATTGGGAAAGCTTTCTTGGTAGTTATCTTTGCTTCCCAAAAGTTGAGACATTACATGCTTCCCCACACTACATGGTTGGTGACTAAAATAAATCCACTAAAGTACTTTCTTAGTAAGGCATCTCTTATAGGAAGATTAGCTAAGTGGGTCATGATACACAGTGAGTTTGACATTCAGTATGTTGAATGAAAGGCTATCAAGGGATAGGCAATTGCGGATCAGCTAGTAGATGCACCTATGCAAAGTCTCCTACCAATGAACATCGATTTACCTGACGAGTAAATTTTGACACTCACACACCAAATGTGGATCATGTTCTTTGATGGGTCCTTCACACAATAGGGATTTGGTGCTAGATTAATCTTCATAATGCCATAGAGGTATTTGATACCCAAAGCATATAAGATTCTATTTCCTTTCACAAATAGCATTATAGAATATGAGGCTTTGATTAATGGCATGAAAATGGTAGTTGAATGGAGAGTGGATTAGTTAGATATCTTTGGGGACTCTCAGCTCATAATTAACTAGGTTAATGATGTATACCAAACAAAGGATGAGAAATCAATCCCTTAAAAATGCATGGTTGATGACATGAAGAAGTATTTTGCACACATCACCTTCTAGAAATTTTTTTGAGTAGATAATAAAGTGGTCGATGCCATGGCTACTCTAACCTCCCTATTATAGATGCCCAAATATGATCTTTGACATGAGTTCTTGGTGGAAGTGTTACACTACCAGCCTATAATACCCCTAATTCTAGGATGATCTATTCTATTGCAGGATAAGACTCATCTCACTACAATCACATATATTCCTATCTTCATAACCAAACCATTCTAGATGGTTTAACTCAAAATGAGAAATGTTACCTAATCTGTAATTCTTATAGTATGTCATTATTGCTGATAACTTGTTTATGAGAGGTCTCAACGAAACACTCCTTAGGTTTTTAGAACTTGGAGAGTCCAAATGTGCATTAATTGATGTTCATGAAGGAATTTGCAAATCCCACTCAAATGGCTTGACACTAGCTCACAAACTCATTAGAGTTGGTTACTATTGGCCTGAAATGGAGCAAGAGGAAATTAAGTACTCCAAGTCCTGCAAGCAGTGCCAACTCCATGGGAATTTGATTCATGCTCCAACTAGGGAGCTAATTCCATCTACTACAATGTGGCCATTTAAACAATGGGCCTTTGACTTGGTAGGTCAATTTCACCCAACTTCTTCTAATGGACATAAGTTCATTATCATAGCTACACATTACTTCAAAAAGTGGGTAGAGGAAGTACCTCCCACAATAGCAAATGGAAAAACTATAGCTCTTTTTATCACAAACTACATCATCTGTACTTATGGTGTACCATCCTCTATCATTACTGATAATGGAGGATAGTTCAAAAACAAAGACCTCAAGGAGCTATGCAAATGATTCAATCACACAACATTGGTCTTCTATCTATTACCCCTAGGGTAATGAATAGGTAGAGGCATCTAACAAGAAAATCCTCAAGATTCTCCATCAAATGGTCAACAAATCTAGGAGGGATTGGCACCTCCAGATTAATCCAGCTTTGTGGGCATACTATACAAGCATCAAGACTCTAACAGGTACAATGTCCTTTGCTTTGGTTTATGGATCAAATGTTGTGCTTCAAATATAGGTTGAGATTCCTACTTTGAGAATCTCTATGAAAGGCCTTATTACTTATGAAGATTACAAAATAGCTTGACTTCAAGTGCTAGTGCTACTAGATGAATGTTGACAAGTGGCATGTGATCATCTATAAGTTTATTAGCAGTGAATCTCAAGAAGCTACAATAGGAAAGCTAGGGCATGTGACTTCCAACTGTGTGATCTCATCTTGAGAGAGAATCCTAAGAATCAACAACAATGAGTTCACAAAGGGAAGTTCAAACCAAACTAGCTGGTCATTAAATAATCATTACAGTGTATGGATCTGGTACTTACTAGCTTTCTATAGCCAAGGGAGAAGTTCTTAAGGAACCTGTTAACACTCTCCACCTGAAGTGACTTTATAGCTGGTCTAATCTTAGAAGCTCTCTAGACATATCTAAAAGTCCTAAAAAAAATTTTTGCCCTAGTGAAAACCTAGCAATAGGCACCTTGGTAATACCAAAAAAATTGAAAAATTCCAAAACATACATAAACAATAAAAAAAAGTAAAAAATACACAAAAATTGAAAAACAAGAAAAGTGCCATCAATGAAAACTTGGAAATAGGCATCATGGTGGCAAAAAAAATGAAAGCCTTGCCAAGAAGGTGAAAACCTAGCAAACAGGTGCCTCTTGTTCCCAATGTTCCATCTTGCAACACATCTTTTGGCTCCCTATATAGTTGCTTTCCTTTTTGTCCTTCTTTTCTACTCATGTATCCATGGATTGAGTCTTGTTATGGCTTGGGGAGGCACTACTCTCCAATGTCCTAGAATCTCTTTCATGATAGTCACTAGTCATTCTAGTTGTGTCTACCTATTGTTGCTAGTGTCAATTCTTGTCAAGATTCTCCTCATAGAATCTCTTTTGTGATAGTCACCAGTCATTTTGGCCGTGTCTACCTACTATCGCTAGTGTCATTCCTTGTAAAGATTCTCCTTGTAGAATTTTCTTCACAACAGTCACTATTTGTTCTATGCTATGTCTACCTATTGTTACTCATGTCATGTTTTCAAATTCCTTTATGGAAGATCTCTCTTGCATCAATCACCAGTCATTCTAGCTATGTCTATCTACTATCACTCAATCCTCTTTAGGTTCTTCATCTTGAAGATTCCTCTTTTGACCTCAGTCACCATTCATTCTGATTGCGTCTTCCTACTATGGCCACCCTACTAAAGAGATTCCTTTCATCTATATTCTAGACATTAACACTTGACATCAATCCCAAAGACGTTGAACTCAAAATGACATACTTGTTTGGATATGTTGAGCATTTTCTTTGTTTTTTTTGCTTCCACTTTCATCATGCCTCCTTGAGCAACTCAATGATGTCATTTTTTACTAGAGAATTAATGATTGGGGGCATGACCTTTTCTTTACTTTTTGTTTGTGGTTTAGTTCCAATAAGTTGACACATTCCTATAAAAGGGGTGTCCACTATAAGAGTCTCCATCTTGTATTGGATGGCTAGGTGTACCCTAACTCCTTTTATATGGATACATCAATAATGTTGGTTCTTCTCCTTACTTGTTGGAGTGAACTCTTCATCCTACAATACATAGTAATACTCGTCCTGCTAAGTGAATGTATGGGTCACAATGAGTATCTCTAGCATACTTATGTATTAGGTTATGAACATAAGGGTTGTTATTGATAGAATATTCATTGATTACTTAGCATGAGATGGATCTCTTGTGTGTTTGGTTTTTCTACCATGCAAGAAACATTTTGGTCATCCTAACATTTATGTTTTGATGCTTATGTTAACTTGCTACATTAAAAGGGACAAATGTTCTAGTCATTTTGGCTTCTTGTGCCTCAAATGCTTACATTTTATCCCAACAAAACTAGAGTAGATGTCCTATTCATATTCTCATGATTGTAATGTTAATGAGAGTTTTATAACATCCAAGGTTTTGGTTATATACTCAGTGATGATAATTGTCAAGGCTTGGAAACTAGACCTAGGGTTGCATCTAGTTTATGGTTGCATATAGCATAGGATTGCATTACTTGGTTCAACATATGATTCAATTGAAAATCCACTTTAGTATCTAGTGATGAGGGATTCCTAGTCTCTCAACATAACATGATTCTCTATGACTGCACAAGCATTTGATTCCTTGGTTCATCCTCTCATGCTCCTTGATTAGATACCTATCACTATCAAGCAAAAACACAAAACAATACATCAAATGTTAGTCCATTTACATGCACATTTCATCCATAAAACCATACATCCATCTCATCTACATAAACAACTCAAATCAAACATGCATTCATACATCAACATCATATAACATCTCATGCAAATAAAATTCAAAGACAAGCACTGACAATGACATGAACACAAGATGCTCAGATCAAAATCTCATATATATATAAATATAGGTATAGGTATCAAAAGAAATTTTTAGTACAAAATGGATGCTACTCAAGCACTATGGGTCAAAAATGATATAAAATGGTGCTAGCACCCCAATCAATACATAGCTAGAATCACAAAACTCATAGGTAAAAGCATCAAATATCTAACTGTATCCATCGCCCTCACCTCCTAGAGGAGGAGGAGGAGGAGGCAACATATTTGGCCTAGCTAGCAGACACACACCTCTAGAATCTTGAGCATATTGAGAAAATAATGGCACCTACTAAGCCTCATCAAGCACTATTGTAGTGTATGCTAAAAAATAGTAGGTTTCTTGGGCCACCTATAGTCTGACCTCATCCTGCAACATCTCTACCCTCTGCTCAGCTACCAAAACTTGCTCTCATAGTTGCTAGATCTCCTGATCACACTTTGCTATCCTGGAGTCCCACATGGGCACCTGTATCTGTAAATCTCCTAATTGTCAAGAGGCCTATCTGATCCTCTCTCTCACCTTCCTTAAGGAATTATAAAGCCTAGTGGTAGGCTGATCCTACATCACCTCATCCAACATCTCATGCTGCTACTCCATAGGTGCCTACTCCTTCGTCTGCAGTCTCTACCACTGATCTTGATCTACCCTGCTACTACCAGTACCTACATTTGATCACATCTGGCATAAGGGAATCTGCACCTATTGCACTCTATGTCTCACTTGTGGTGGCTACTACTATGCTAGCTACTAGACTGGACCCTGTATTGGGTGCCTATTGTGGCACTTGCGTTGCCATCCCCATGGGATCTATGAATTAAGGATGGGGTGACTGATAAAATATGCCTAGTATTCAGGCATCATCTTGACATCTACTATCTCTGGGAGGTAATCCCATTGTGATGCAACTAGGTTATGAATTCCTATCATTGACCTCCTAGGATCTAATCTTGTAGACCACCTTGATCTAGATCTCTTGCTAACTTGGCATAAGAGCAATACTCCTATGAGATATCCTATGACTACCAATACTGTTGCCACACCCATGTAATAGGAAACCTCTCTATAATCTATGTGGCTCAACCTAGTAGTGACCATGAGGAGAACATCAATACAAGTTCTCAAGGAGCATCATTCCAATCCTTGATCTCTCCCCAGGGCTGCCATATGATGGAGACTAGGTCATCAAGATGGATCCTCCAATGTTTCATTTTACCCAGGCTTGCCTAGGTAAGCTACCCCCTATATCTGCATATATACAGCTCCATCGGCTCTCGGGTATCCTCAAAAATTGGCTGTGTCATGGGAAGGTGCTCCGCTCATGATACACTATCTGATGCATCTCATAAAACATGTGTACAAGAATGTACTGGCCCCATTTGAATCACTTAGAAGAATTGAGCATCCTTTGAAGCATGATACCCCATCTGCACTCTAACCCTTGTTGTCCCCTATTAGGCACAAAGAAGTAGCTAATGAAAATAGCTAACACTGATGCCAACATCTACATGGTCCCATATGTATGGATGAGCTCATCCCATGTGATGGCTCACCCTATCACTAACTCCTGTTGGAAGATAGTTTGCAATGCCTCCATCCCTTCCTATGGTATTGTATCATACATAACTCATAGTCCATGAAAATTATCCACAACATCCTATAGATGTCCTCTGGCATGATAGTCATCTCCCCCTATGAAAGATGAAAGGTGTTCATCTCCAAATGGAAACACTCCACCAATGCTACCAACAATTTAGCATAGAGAAGCAAGTCCCAATCTATCAATGTGTGCCATATCGACATTATCTAAGCTCTGCAACAAAGCTCCATAAGGCAAATAGTGCGATCTGAATGCAATGTCATCAAAGACCATCTACACACATGAACAAGGATGATACACAAATAGTTAGTACTCACTCAACAAGTTAGAAAGACCAAAAATCAAAAATTTAATTTTTAAACACCACAATTTTGCATGACAATTCATGTTCTTGCACAACAAAACACATTCTTGCAAGAGAAAACAAGTCCTTGCATGAAGAAATATAATCGCACATGAGAAGTGATGAGACTCCAAGTGATGAACACCCAACAATCTTGTGCAACTCACGTGAAAGGTGGGTATCTCCCATGCGAAATTCCCCACTGATGCATGCAAAGAAACACTGTACTGATGGATCTTCACATGAAGAAGGATTGGGCTCATGTGAGGAAGTTTACACCCTCATGTGAAAATTGATTGACCTATCCTAAAAACATGACAAAAATGTGTAAAATGTACATCAAAATGCATGAAAAATTAAATACAAAGCAAGTTTTTTGACTACTCATTGGAGGTCCATAGTCTGTTGGCCAATTGTGTCGTTTGGAGTGCTTGAAATGGTGTAAATGCACTAGAACTACCATATCTCTCTCTGAGCTCTCTTCTCTACTAAATACAAAATGCACAAATGATTTGAAAATGACCCTTTGGGCCTTTATATAGTTTTTGACCTAATTTTTCAAAGTGCTTCGATTTGTGTAAAAATCACCCTCTAGTTAATTTGACCTTTCTAAATCCATTTTCGAGATTGAATTCAAAATCTGACAAACCCTAGTAGTCCAAAAATGCATTTTAAAATTTTGGGACTGACATAATCAAACGCTTGTGCAGTGTAAATTTTGTTGATACTTTGTGAATCTTCAAATCTTCTCAACTCAAATTTCTTCAAATTTTTGAAATTTATTCTAGAAAAAGTCAACATTGGTCAAATTTGGTCAACTTTTGGGAAAACTTGGTTTTCCAAACCTCAAAATCATGTTGAATTGACTCCAAATTTTCTTTTGATCATTCTATTCTCTTCTATTTTCTATCGATTCTTTAATTTCTTCTATGTCTTCAAACATACTACTTTACATCATATTTCTGGTGTGTCATCTTTCAATTTCACTCTTGAGGGAGCAAGATGATTACATAATTGAATCTAAATTTTGACTTAATCTGAATCTTCATTGCTTGGGGTATCTGGTTCCCATCTTATGTCCTTATCACTCAAGGCATCTCAACACTAGGGGTATTTTTTTCCCTCTATCTAATATTATCTTTGCATCAGTGAATCACATTTCAAAACAACCTTTATTAAAGTTCGATGGACAGGTATTGGGACAATCTAAACCCTGACTCTTGAGGATCAAGCCTCATTCTAGGGATGGTTCTACAACTCATGATTGGGTTGTGTTATCTTTCAATCTAGGTATGTAGGTGCTCTATCTAGATTCCTTAGGATTGAGTTCAATTCTGGAAATAATCCTTAAAAGCTTATCAATTCAAGTATCTAGGTGTTCTATTTGGATCCTTAAAGGTTAGACTTTGATCTAGAGAAAACCTTTTAAATGCTTATCAATTCAGGTATCTAGGTGTTCTATTTGGATCCCTTGGGGTTAAGCTCCATTCTGGAGATAATCCTTAAAAGCTTATCAAATTTCAAGTATCTAGGTGTTCTACTTGGATTCCTTAAGATTAAGCTCCATTCTAGAGATAATGATTAAAATCTTATCAATTGGTGTATGTGTTATCAATTTTGGAAACAATCTTACTTATTGATCTTCACATCATGGTTTTTGATTTTCTTTGAATTGAACATTTTTCTCACACATTCATTCAAAGAGGGGAAAAATGTAATACCCCAAAATTGGCTCATTGCCATGATCACCAATTCTAGTCTATTCTGATCAATCCTAAAGTCCTATTCTACTAGGCAATCCTTATTTTGATTTTTGCTACTTGACTTAATTGTTAAATGTAGAAAACCCTAAATCTGCATTTATCAGACTATCTATTTAATTCCTAAATATTGACTTGAATTAGTCACATTAAACCTATTTGATTGAGATTTAATTTAATTCAAAGTGTTTATACTTTTAGTTATATTAAATTATATTCTAAGACTAATGTACTAAGGAATTAAAATATTTAATTTAATAATTATGCCCACTTTAATTAATTGAATGAGATTATTCAATTAAATGGAAAATGTAGTTATGAGGTCATGTCTCACTTTATGAAATTAAATAATATCTTCAAAATCTTCTCTTTAGTTCTAAAATGGAAACTCTAAGTGAACTGCCTCTCAAAATTAGAATTAATCAAGTTAACTTGCTCTTACACTTATGAAATGTTTAGTTAGCTACTTATGACACTCAGATTTGAAATAGTTAACTTCACCTACACAAGGAAGTTTCCATCTTAACCAAATCTTCTATCTAATCTTAACTGTTCATCAAGATTGATCCTGACTGTTGATCCATTCCTAGATTCTATTTAAGGGGCTCTCAATCCCTCATTATAGAGGTTGGATTTTGATGCTCTTGAATTTCTATCGAACTGAATACTCATTTCTATAGCTTTACATGTGCTTTTTCTTAATATCTTAATATCATCTAGCTTAATAATACATACATCTAGCTTAGTTTCTTTTATTGTTTAATAGAATAAATTGCACATCATATAGATTACTTGCACACTCATACATTGCATAAATCCTTCATTCTAGAAAGGTCTAGTTGCCTACATCTTCATCTAAGAGCACAATAGGAAAAATCTTTCTAGTTAGAAGGCAACAAGTCACATTGTCGAACCTCTTAGATGAACCCTTCCATGCTCATTCTTGGATGAATCCCCATACAATGACCATGTTGAAGTGTAGGTGAAAGATTCAAGGTCTCATTTTCATGTATATAGGTACAAAGGCACTTGGGCCATTTTTTAGCAAGAATTGATTATTGGCTAAGCGATCACGCGGGAGGAGCTTGTACATACCTATGGTCCCACTCATAGATTGGCATTAGTGTTGGGGATTTTCATTAGTTACTTCTTGATGCCTAATAGAGGCCAACATGGATTAGAGTGCAGCTAGGGAAAGATGCTCCAGAGGATGTTAAATGCCCTAGAGAGATATGGGGGGTCAATGCATGCTTGCACATATGTTCCATGAGATGCATGAGATCATTTATAATGAAGAAGAGCATGGTTGTCGAGGTCTATGTTCTTAAAATCTAGGTATGGGAGCATTTTCCAATTACATGACCCATTTTTTAGGATGAGAAGCAACCTATATAGTGTTATATTTGTAGGTATCGAGGCCATCTTACTAAGGTAGCTTTGGGTAAGACTAAGTAGTGGAGAACCTATCTTGATGACTTGGTATCCATGGTATGGTGGCCCTGGAGAGAGACTAAGGATTAGGAAGAGGTGGACCAAGAGCTAAGCCATATGTTTGCATCAAGATCAACAATTGGGAAATTTATACAAATAGGTTAGCAATTCCCACTTACTCATGTGTGGTGCCACAAGACATTTCAGAAGAGTATTGCTCCTATGTGCATTTGGTGAGAGATGCAAGGCATGGATAGTCACAGAGGCTAGATCTTAGGAGATCCATGATAGATGTCATCAAATATGTTCCAACATAGTGGAACTACTTGCCATTAGTGGTAGATGTTGAGATGATGCCATCCCTTTCCATGCTTACAAATCCACTGGGGATGGTGGTACCTAGATAGCTAAAGTAGGCACCCTAGGCTCCACTATAATAGGCACCATAGTAGGCACCACAATATGTGAGACATAGAGTACACTAGGTACATATCCTACCTCAATAGATAGGGACAAATCTAGGTGTAGGTGATAGAAGGATAGGTGAGCAGTGATGGTAGAGACTGTTGGCACTAAAAATTGTGTGGTCAAATTTGAACACATTTGCAAAAAACAAGCCCTATAAATGCCCTTTTGATGAGATTGTACCTGGTTGTCAATATGAGGCCCCTTAGGTGTTTAATTTTTCGAACACCCTCCTTTTAGTGCGTCTACCTATTCTATGAAGATAAATCATCATTCTAAGCTATTTGGCGAAGCCCCATTTTGAGTTAGTGTCAAAATTTGCAATTCTGCCCAAGTGTTAAATAGCGATCAAAGGCCCAGTTTGCATCTGAATATTTTTTACCCAAGAATGTGTCATGACTAGCCACTTTGGGGATGTTTAGTATGCATAACAAAGAACCCATGTTTTAATTTTCAAGTCATTTCAAATCTGTTTGACTAGGTTTTGCACCTCGCAAAGTTGGTCATTTACTATTTTGTGCATTTAACTAGTTGTTCACAATTTTGAGAAGCCCTGTTCGACCAATCATATCTTTGATCCAGTTGATCCAAATGAAAAAATTCTTTTTTCATTGTGTTCCAGGGGTCAGACACTTCATATGTTCAAATTTTGAGATCATGAAGAATCCATTTGATCAATTTTCTAACATGATTAAAAACCCAGTTTGCAGTGTTTTGTTATGCTAAGGTATCCAGATTGATTCGCATCCCTGTTCGGCACATTATAAATTTGATCCTATGATTGGTGAGCTTAAATGAATTATACCATTGTGTTGTGTCATGAAAATATTTCAAGTATGCCAATTCTCAAGTCATGAAAAATCCATTTGCATAGTTTCATATGTCCGCACATTTGCCAAAAAATACTTTGACACATTTCTCAATCAAAATTTCCAAGTGCCTATTTTCAGAAATTCGCCAAATGTGCCTGGTGATTCCTCATGAGCCCAAAACATGGAATTATATTCTCTTCATGGCAAAGAACTTATATCCTAGTTTTCAGAACTCCAAGTGATCAATAACTCAGTCTATAATGCCGAACCCAAGCCTAGTTTATGTTTTTTAACATTGTTTGCCTGCAGGGTAATTGAAGTATGGATGTTCGGCAATTAAAATCTCTTGACTAGGAATTCATCATGGGCCAAAAATTTGCAGTGTGATAGAGTATGCAGGATTGAACACTCATGCCAATTTTCGTGGCCTGGTTACCTGATTGAATCAATTTTTAAGGCTGCCTGGCGAGTCTCCAGATGCAAATTCACAATTTGCAAAATTGACTAAAATTGGTCATGGCAAATGTCTTATTCAGAAAAAGTGTTTTCGTGCCAGTCACAAGTCTCCAATTTGTGGATTAAAAAGGATATTATGAGAATGAAGTACAATCCTCTTCCTATTTTGCTACATCTGCAACAGAGAGAAATAGGTGGTGATTGAGCTCTCATATGGTTTGGTATGAAATGCTTTGAGGAAATTGCATTTTCATTTTAAACAGCACGTTATATGTTACAAGAATGATAAATCATTTGGATAAATGATTTTATTTAAAAATGTGCTAATGTTTATGATAAATAAACATTCAATGTATACAATAATAAGCCTTTCTATTGGATGATTTTTTTTAATATAAAGCAAGAGTCTTGAGACAAAGCATACGCAAAACAATAAATGTAATGGAAGAGCTTGAAATGCTTAAAAAGGACCTCGCTTTAGCTCAAGATTTGAACTCTAAGATTGAAGCTGCATCATTGTTGCTTCAGAATTCAAAAGCAAAACTTGAATCCTATAAGGAAGCTGATTCAAGCTTAGCAACAGAATTAGTAGAAGCTAAAGTCCATCTGGCAAAAACAAAGGATAGATCTGTATGTGAGGAGTAACATATGTACTGGTGTTGACTACAGTGCAATAGAAACATAAAAGTTTCACCAGCCATCTACTTTTAATCAAATCGTATTGATCTCAATGCTCCTCCACCATGCCATGATTGTTGGTATTTGGAAAGAGGCATTTCCAAATTTGAGCCAGTAGATTTTGAAGTATATGCAAATGGAAATAAAAGAAGCCACCATGAACAATTTGGAGCAGCTGGCAACCAGAGATCAACGACACTCCATTCAGTCAAAGCTCATGCAGTCAGCATTGAGGATGCATATGCGTGAAAATAGAACACCATGGTTTTAAAAAAAAGACATGGACCCTGTGTAACATGAGAACCAGAGGCATTAAAGCCGCAGACCATAGAAAGAGCTGGCTGAAAAACCAATAAAGCCGTCCACATGCAAGGTGAAGTTTTAATCCACGTAGCGTCAAGATCGACTACAAGCATAAAAATGAAACCCACACTAAGTGAGAGGAAGCTGTCGGTTACTAGGAGATAGTCAGTGTGTAGAGGAGAACATTTATATTATCCCACATTCATGCTATTTACATCTTTACTAATGTTCAAATAACAATGCACACATTGGTTATGTTGTCTAAGGACATGGGTTTTCTGAAGCTAACGCATGATGTTGGGGTGGGCCTGCCTGTCATGGTCGTGGGGTTCGCTCATGATGTCAGATGCATGAAAGGGCATAATTTTGAGAAAAGATGCATGCGCACTGAGGTGGACTCGCGAAAGGAGATTGTGACAAGTTTCCTAATCAGAGGGTCATCGTTACCTCGCCATGCGAAGATTCTCGCTAGTTAACTATAGTGAGATAGCGAGGCTGACATGGCATGAGTTCCAAGGTGGATGATGAGGTGGCAGAGGATGACACGTGTCGTTCCATCACCATGTCGCCAAAGACGTGGAGGTTGTTGAGTCAGATAGCAAAATAGGGAGGGAGAATCAAGAAAGTACATGTGGCAAGTGGTGTCGGAGCAGTTGGTGACATGGCAGATGATGCAGACCATGTGGGCCAATCAAATGCAAACACGTGGCAGCTGGTCAAAGTCAATTTGACCCCAGATTCAAACGACAAGGAAAAATTTGTAGAAAATAAAAAATAATTTTTTATCTTTTCTGGGCAATGGGTCACGTTCAAAAATTGCAAAGAGAAACATTTTCTAAAGTTTATACTTTAGAATTTTTTTAATTTTATAAAAAATCAAATGTGCAGACATGAGTTTCTAGTGAAGGGGACTGTTTTTCAAATGAAGATTTCAGGTGTTTCCTAGAGGCTAGATATGCCTTATCATATACCGTTGGAATCGTGAGAATCCAAATTTTCCATTTCTGAAGTCAATTTTTACATAGGTGCTTCCTAGTTTGAGCTATAGCCAGAAAAATGAATTTTGTGGCATCCTCAGTGGAATGGGTAAAAAATTGAAAATCCAGTTAGGGGATCAGTAAAACTTGGTAAGAATGCAGTTGGAGTTCACGTTTCTCACATTCACTCAATTTAACCTAATTTTTGCCAAGCATTTCAATGGGTAAATCAGATATTGAGGTGACTCAACAATGTTTCATCATTTCAACAGAGATATTGTGCAAATCAATTGCAAAAAATGATGAAACAAAATTAGATCAAGATGGGATAAGGAAAGAAGAAGTTTTCAGTTGCCAGAAGATTGATTTTCAAGTGGACACTTGTCATTCTGAAATCAGATCTGGGAATTCATCTGGGCTATATCATTCTTTTTTCTGTCATTGTAGGGGTTCCAGTTTTTGGCACTGTGAAACCATTCTTCAGCATTTCTTCTTGTATTGAATAGCATGTATGTTTTATCCAGATAGTTCTTTTCTGTTAGGTGATCTATGAGTTATTTTTTGTATGTCTTTCATGTATTTGTTTTCAAGGAGAATGAATAAAATACAACAAAGGTTTCCAAATTCAATTTGACTCTTGTCTCCTGTTTATGGATCTGTAATCTTTTTAGTTTGTGATCAAGGATCATAGATTAGGTTGCATCTCGTTTTGGAATGTATGTGGTTAAAATGTCTGGCATATGGATCAAAGAGCCATGTAATTGCTTGGTATTTATCACAAGGTTTGCAGATTTCATGGTGGGATATTTTTAGTATGAGATTCAAATCTGAAGTAGATGTCTATTCACAAGGTGAAGGATAGATCAAGGATTTGAATGTAGTAATGTGTCTTAGATTTCCAAAAGATGTATGGTTATAATTCATTTAATTGCCCAATAGATAAGGCACTGATCAGAAATAGGATCACTAGATTTTGTTGCTTATACCTGGGTCTTGCTAATATCAATCTATTAAATCATTTTCATTTTATGTTGAAAGGTATTCAAAGTATAACCTGCACTTAGCTTTCCAGTTTTATGAGTCATGTCCTTAGCTATTTCATGCTTGTGATCTCCTGGTTAAGCACAGAAGAATTAGGGGTTTCATCTGCTTTTATAGATCCTGAATATGGTTATTGCACTGGTCACATAGTCAGATCTAAAGAGGTTCACCCGCCTAGGTTTTGTAGAGCCTGAAGAAGAAGAAGGGTCATGCCTTATAGTTGGCTTGGTGTCTGAATGGATGTGTTGATAATGGGAGTTAGCTACCCCTAGATGCATCATGTTCTCATTAGAATAATTGGAAACAGGTAACATTTTCAAACACCAACAAAATGGCGACTCTGCTGGGGAAGCTATGAAGTAATTCACTGTTAAAAGGACAAGATCTCTGGTGTAATATATTTTAGTCCAAAAATTTGCATACTCAATTTTGTATGCAAGGTTTCATATTTCCCAGTCAAGAACGTGTTCTTTCACTTTGTTAAGGGTGTGATGTTCCAAGGTTGTGTGTGAGTTTTCAAATACTTGTTATAAATTCTGGACTAGCTTGTTGTCTTATGCAAGCTAGCAAAATATTTTCTCATTTAATGAGTGGCAACTCTAAAGTATATCTCTGCACCAGTGTAAATTTTTTAAGTAAAGGGTATTGTGAAAGTTGCAACAGTTGGAGTACAGATTTGAAGAAGTTATCTCAGGCCCTTGGCAGTGTTTGAAAGAAAAGGGTGATGTTGTGCAAGGGTTACTAAACCAAGCATGATTTGAATCAACTGTTCTTTACAACATTGAAGAATTTTGCAAGCATCACTGTTAAGGTATTTTCCTCTTTCTTGAATTTCTTTTTCAAGAAAGTAAGTTATATGGAAGTTTTCTCCATCAAGTGATTTTAGGCACTATGTAGGAGAAATGTTTTATGTATCTCAACATATTCTGTGAAGGATTGTTTTAGAAAGTGTATTTACATCTTGGAATATGTTTGGAGATTTGAGTTGGTGGATAAAGTTTTTAGATCTACTGCAAGTTTTAAATCTAGAAAGATATTTGGTGAAGTTGTTAGTTTGCAAGAGATGGAAAATTTTTGTTCACCTAGTATGCAGTCCATTGACCAAAATCATAGATCCTTTTCTACCAAGAGATATATGCCATTATGTTTTGATGGTATCTATGGTTTCCCTAATGTCATCCATGATGATATTAGAAAGCATTTGTCTAAATTCAGTGGAAACCATAATGTTTCAGCTAGTCAGCATGTTCTAGTTTTTAGTGACTTGATGGGTGACTATGAGATTTCCCATGAAGATGTACACATGAAATCATTTGTTCAGACTCTAGAGGGTGATGCTAGAGATTGGTTTTCATTTTTTCTAGCATGTTCTTTTCCATCCTGGAGTGAGTTGCATGCAGCTTTCATGGAGCAATTTGGAGAGAGGGTGAGCTTATCTGATTCATTTGATAAATTTGTAAGGATTCATATTGAGGAAGATGAGCTTGATCCTCAGTTTAATATCAGATTTGTAAGAACCCTAAATGAGATCCCAGAGAAATGTAGACTAGAGGATAAAGTGTGCCTAATAGTTTACATTGGTGCATTTGATAAGAAAATGAGTTACCAGTTGAGGAATAAGGAACCTCATACATTATATCAGGCCTTTATGACTGCCATGGACATTGAGAATAATTTGAAGTATGGAATTACTAGGAGTCATTTCTCTAGGGTTTCTTGCTTGCATAATGAAGATAAAAATCAAGAGCAATATTATGTTGAGTGTTCCAATACAGTTCAAAATGTCAACACCCCTAGTATAGGTTTTAATCAGATTGAGAATTTAAATTAGAATGTGTGTATGAGAAAGGCTAGTCTAGTTGCAAATAGAAACACACATGTTCATGATGCTACAATAGTGAATAATATTTCAGACTCTGATAGGTTTCAGTGACATGTTGATTTTATAAATTGGACATTGGTTACAATAGAAAGTTCTTCTCACGATAGTTATGTGTATGATGATATTACTAATGTTTCCAATTTTGAAGTTGTTGAACCTAGATCTCAGTCTTGTGCAAGTGAGAAGGCTGAAAGTTATCTCTTGGATCATGAGTTTGATGTTGTTGATCCGACATGCCATGGAGAGTTAACACAAAGTGAAGAGCGTGAATCACAATCATCTTAGCCACAATTAGAAGAACATAATGTACATGTTGATAATGTTTTAGCAGTAAATGGTAAGATGTATTCTTTTAATCAGTTGGATAGGCAAGAATTGAATTCTCTTATTGAGAGGTTGCATTATGTTAATAATGAGTTAGAAAGATATGAGTCTCAATGTGGGTATGAAGAAGCTGTAAGTCATCTCCCAAATGATGACAATGAAGTTGTTTATCCGATGTATAATGAAGAAGCATCATATGAAGGAGATGATGAGAGTGGTTGCTCGAATCATAGTGAGGAAAAAGACACTGTATGTTTGCCTTCATACGAATCTGATTTTGATTGGGAGGAAGAAAGCAATGATGGCAGTGAACATTCATCTAAAGCTGAAGGTATGAATTCTTCCTCTGATTCTGAAACGGAAGGTGCAACTTGTAGGGCCCATTTGTCATTGCACCAAAAGCCATGACTGTTAGTGAACATGGATCACCACATAATTAACCACATGTGAGAAGGGGAGCGCATCGCATCACCCAACAATCTCCCCCTCGACGCGCATACTAGGTGCTTATGCGGGTCGGGAAGGCACCGAGGAGATTTGAACCCATGATCAGGCCAAAACTAAGCTCTGATACCAATTGTTAGGATAAACCATAGATAGAAATAAAAAACTACATGCAAATATAACCAATAACAAAAAATAATAGAACACACAAAAATGAACACAAGGCACCAAGATTTAACGTGGTTCACCCAATCCCTGGGCTACATCCACCAAATAGCAAGTTCGATCTTATTACAATCTAGTGATTACAACCTGATTACAATCTGTAATCCCTTACAGCTCAATACCGCCGCAAGAACCAATTTCGTATCACAACATTATGAAAAATACCCAACCCTAACCCCTTTTGTACAAGTATTAAACCACTTTAGGGTTATAACATGTCTTTTTTCTATCATTGTAGGGGTTCCAATTTTTGGCACTGTGAAACCATTCTTTAGCATTTCTTCTTGTATTGAACAGCATGTATGTTTTATGCAGATAGTTCTTTTCTATTAGGTGATCTATGAGTTATTTTCTGTATGTCTTTCATGTATTTGTTTTCAAGGAGAATGAATAAAATACAACAAAGGTTTTCAAATTCAATTTGAGTCTTGTCTCCTGTTTATGGATCTATAATCTTTCTAGTTTGTGATCAAGGATCATAGATTAGGTTGCATCTTGTTTTGGAATGTATGTGGTTAAAATGTCTGGCATATGGATCAAAGAGCCATGTAATTTCTTGGTATTTATCACAGGGTTTGCAGATTTCATGGTGGGATATTTTTAGTATGAGATTCAAATCTGAAGTAGATGTCTATTCACAAGGTGAAGGATAGATCAGGGATCTGAATGTAGTAATGTGTCTTAGATTTCCAAAATATGTATGGTTATAATTCATTTAATTTCCCAATAGATAAGGCATTGATCAGAAATAGGATCACTAGATTTTGTTGCTCATACCTGGGTCTTGCTGATATCAATCTATTAAATCATTTTCATTTTATGTTGAAAGGTATTCAAAGTATAACCCGCACTTAGCTTTCCAATTTTATGAGTCATGTCCTTAGCTATTTCATGCTTGTGATCTCCTGGTTAAGTGCAGAAGAATTAGGGGTTTCATCTGCTTTTATAGATCCTGAATATGGTTATTGCACTGGTCACATAGTCAGATCTAAAGAGGTTCACCCGCCTAGGTTTTGCAGAGCCTGAAGAAGAAGAAGGGTCATGCCTTATAGTTGGCCTGGTGTCTGAATGGATGTGTTGATAATGGGATTTAGCTGCCCCTAGATGCATCGTGTTCTCATTAGGATAATTAGAAATGGGTAACATTTTCAAACACCAACAGAGACCGTGCATAGAGCAATGGCCCTGAGCTGACTAGCCAGCTGAGCAAGGCGATGAGGATATGTCGAACCAGCACATTGTGGGAGCTAACCTTTTGGCACAGACATAGTGTTGGCTCCTAATTTAACAATTTTGTAAATGACCAAGAAACCAGACCAATGCATCTTAGGCTAGAAAATTCCTATGATGAATGCACCTGACTATAGGCTTGGGCCAACTATAAGGAATAAATCCTTCTTCACTTCAAGCTCTGCAAGACCTAAGTGGATTAACCTTGAGCTTCTAAGATATGGTACTAGTGCATTTAAAAGATAAATCTGAACCTATTTACTACAGATTACAACCCTTATATCTCCTAATAAATCATGTAATAACACAGATCTATGGTAGAAAATTGCAAATCAATGAAATTCATAAGTTGAGTGAGGGTTAATTCCTTTCAGCCCACTACAAAACATGAAATACTGAAATGATTTTGATTAATATGATTGATTTCAACAAACCCTCAGATATGCAATAGTAAGACTTTAATGATCCTATAGATGACCAGTGCCTAATCCATTAGGCAAATCCATGAATCAAATGCATACATATGTATATCTGATACTTATTTATATATTTAGATATACGATCTATCTATTCAACTTGTAAATAGACATCAATGCTCAATTTGAACCTCATTCTTACATAATATCCCCATTAGTAAACTTACAACCCTGTTGATTTCCCTGAAGCATTTACATAACCCCTTGAGTTACAAGCAACAATGAAGCAACATATAGCCATAAGGGACTGCAAAAATGACCTAGGCTCTTTGTTCAAAGACCATAAAACATTGAAGCTCACTAGCAAAGGAGACAAGATTCAAGATGAAACTCAACCATTTGTTGTTCTTTGTATTAATTTCCTTGAAATTATACATTCATATGCATGAAATGAAAAAATCAAAAAAAACTTAACAGATCTAAACTATTTGTATTATCCTTCATAATGTTGTTCATACAAGAGAGAATATGTTGAAGAAAATGGTTTCATAGTAAAACACTGGAACCCTACTGGTATTTCCCAGAGAAAACTGCCAACAACCTCAAATGAAAGAAAGAAAGAATGATATAGGAAAGAGAGATTCTCAGATTTTATCTTAGAGTGAGATGTATCCACTTAGAATTCCATCTCTTGCAACTGAATAACCTCTCTCTACCTTCTCCCATTTTTATCTAATTTTGTTTCATCATTATCCTATAATTGATTTGAAAATATCTTCTATTCAATGATGAAAACCCCTTCTGCAACCAAAATATTTGATATGCCTCAAAAATGCTGATGAAATTGAGGTTCAACTGATTTGAATGCAAACAAACTTGACCCCAATTGCATTTTCCTTGTCTTTTATCTATAGTCAGGTCATTACCATGCCAGAAAATAGTTTTGAACTTTGTCATCTGAATTCAGTTGCCTATTAGGAATCTAGGAAAAAACCTCCTATAGCTTGAATAGATGGCTTCTTGTGTAGAAACTAACTACATAATAAAATAATTCATCTTCTCCCGATTCTAGTGATATATAATATGCCTATATTCGCCTCTCAAAAACTCTAAAAATGTCACTTTGAAAAACAATCCCTCTACTATGAAACTCTAGTCTACAACTTTGAAAAATTAAATTTTCAAAAATTTTAAATTAATCTAAAGTTGAAACTTTAGATTATATTCCTTTTGGAATAAAAAGGTCTAAACGTGCATAGTTATTTGAAAAAATATATTTTTTTATACTCTGCAATATTTTCCTACCCTCCAAATTTGGGGTCAAACTAGGTTTGATCGAGTGCCATGTGTCACTTGTTGATTTGTTGACCTCTTGAATGCAGTGCCATGTCATCACTAGGTAGGCCTAGTTCCACATGTCACACACCTACATACCCACTTCACATAACTCCCAAGCATATTTCTTTTGCGGGATTGCACTAGCCGCTTGATCTACCACATGGCACAATCTGAGCACTTCTAATTTGGACCTATTCTAGATTGCAACCTCATCATCACTTGCCATGTGGTGGCCTTTCACTTGCTGACCAACCACTACCTTAGCACACTGGCAGAGCCTACCACATCATCTCTCGACTTGGGCCTGCTGCCACTTGGTGACAGCCCACTTTCCCACAATATTTATCCATCGAGCAACTCTATTTTGCAAGTGTGTGCCAGCCCTTAGATCATGAAACATGGTGACATCTGGTTGCATATGGATCCACATCAGCACGTTTTAGTGTTTGGTCAAAATTTTAGGGCAACCTCCCAACTAGCTGTCCATGGATCGGATCCCACACGTGCACCATGCATGCCAAAAGCCTACAGTCTTATAGACAACTTATGATATGAGTGTTATGTTATTTAAACAACATGACATCCCAAATTGTGACCAATATGGGACTAAAGATTATAACATTTTCTTCAAAGAAAAACATGTGGCTAGCAGATCAAAGAAAAACTCTCCTCATGCCCAGTCATATCAGGGGCAGTCAGATAGATTAGTCAGGGAAAGAGGACAAACATAGCAGTCCAGGAACAAATAGCAACCTCATTGCAATCAATCACATTATCACTATAATTAACATTTCTATTATTTCCTTCATAGTCATCAGAAATGATTGGACTGATTTTTCCATTTGAGCTGAAGCTTTCCTTGTCATCAGCAGCACAGATATGTGGACCTTCCTCTCATGCCACTTTTTTCATTCCAAATAGTAGCTTTCCTTGCTCTGTCATTTCATGGCATCTACCTGCCTTGTGCCATGTGATCTTCTTATTGTTGACACCTTTCAATCTTAGCCATACCCTTACTATGGAGTCTCCACCCTATTTTTGACTCGTTAGTGGCTCCATCCTCTTTAGCATGCGGCTTTGACCTTTTTTATTATGTGGGTTATTTAATCGTGATGGCTCCTCTTACTATGGTGTGATCTCCTTCCTGTTGACTACCACTAACTATTTTTTACTAGCATATATGGCTCCCTTTTCTTGCATGGACATCTCTACTATAAAGGAAAGACACCCTTCTAGATCCTTGCATGAGTAGCTATTCATGCTTCCTCTTTAATGCGTGTGAGTTGCTTTTAATGGAGGTTGTCTTTATGCACATTGATTGTATTCTTAGCAGTGTTTTTCCTTTGTTATGTGAGCTCTTCTTATTAACTCCTCCCCTATTTTTGGCTTTGATCTTGTTGACTACTCATTCTTTTTGTTGCTCATGGCTTTGACTAAGTGTGAAGTCTCTTTTGATGTTGTGTGAGATGTTTTTACTTTATCTGGCATGATGTCTTCTATATTTATGATGCGTGGGGAGTCTTGTTTTCTTTGACTTGCATGGAGCCTGGCTATAGTGGGAGACCCTTCTTATCCACTTGCATGGACCTGCTCCCTCTTTGATGTGAGACCCTCTTTGAAATGTGTGGAGTTCATGGTATCTTCTTGGAATTCGATTAAAAACATCTTCTTGCCTATGCATGGGTTTCTCCCTTTATTTGTGTGAATGCTCCCTCGCTATGCTGCAAGCACTCCCTTTTTTAATATGGCTTCCTTCTTACGATCTCCATGTCTAGGATATTTAGATTATTTAAAAGCCACCTTCTTGAGTCCTCTTCCCCAAAACATAACCAAGAGAGATCCAACAAGAGTCATTGATTGCTCTCCACATGCTAATAGAGCTTTTCCATATGACTTCAATATGGACCACATATGGGTTTCTGTATCAAATGCTCTAACTATGATAGTGTCAAAAGCATCTTTAGAATGTCCAACCATAGCTAGAAGTTTAGTACCGCATTGAATTAGGCTATGACCAACACAAGGAGGTAAAAACAATTGCAGACCAGCTTCACTAGACAGAGAATCTGAATCAAGTTTTTGGTTCAATCTTGGACATAATATTGAGCTTGATAGTCTTCAATACATTTCTCACAAACCTTCTCTTCATTTCTCTTGTGATTGTCCAATCCTTTTTCTAACATGATTAGTCGAGCCCCAAGGTGGGTCTAGCTAATTTTTTTTTCTATTTTTGAATGACTAAAATGTCTAACTGATCCATTCATCACATGATACTGATTAGAATCAAATTTGATCACTAAAAACAACATTAAAACTCATTTTATCGCTTACCTACAAACTATGAATTTCAGGTAATAGGGTCTGTCGGCTAGCTTTAAAAACTAATCCAAACACCTAACCGAGCTCTAAAAACTGGCGCACTAACTCTTTGTTCTACATACTTTCACCTTGTCAGATCTTGTCTTATGACGAATTCCCAGTCAAAAGATATTTTCCATCAAATTTGCCTTCTTAGAATTAATTGCAAGTAAACAAGTCAGAAAACAACAAACTGGTTTTGGATTTGGATTTGAAAACTAGGCAAATGAGCACATGGTGAAATGAAAACTAGGGCATTGGTTCTCTATCATGAGGAAATTATGGATGTACAATTTGGGCTCATGATGAATAACTAGATGCAAATGGCGAGCGGTCAAAGTGGGCTACTTGGAATTGCAAGATAGTGATCATCAATAAAATAAAGTTTTTTGCAAATGGAAAGGCCATGGAAAAGTGTGCAGATGGATTTGTCAAGACGTGCAAACTGACACACTTATAGTATTTTAAGATTAGAATATAGAGGAACAAACCATTCAATCTCAACTATCATGAATTTTGAGTTATAACATCCCGGATAGGGGTATCAAACAATCTGCACTTAGTGACACCAATAAAAGATAGAAATTGCATTTGGAATCGCATTTGAAAACTGATCAAACAAATTCATCATTAGATGAAACTTGAAATATAATAAGTCTCTGACATATATAATGTAATGAAAAAGGAATTTTAGCATTTTATTCAACTAGTTAAAAGTTATAATATGTCAAACAGGGCTTCCCAGAATTCTGAACATTTCATATCAGCATGACATAGTAAACTACCAACTTTGAGGGATTCAAAACCTAGTCAAATGGATTCGAAATGACTCAAAATCTGAAACACAGGTTCTTGGGTATGGACACTATATACTCCCAAAGTGTAAAATCATGAAACATTTCTGGCTATGAGATATTTAGATGCAAACATAGCCTCCTGTCGTTGTTTGACACTCTGGGTAAAATGCAGATTTGGCAAATGCTCAAAACAAGACTTCACGAAATGGTTCAAAATGGAAATTTAACTTCATGGAACATGTGGATTCACTAAATGAGAGGTGTTAGAAACATTAAAAACCTCATGGGCCTCAAAGGTACAGCCAGGTACAATCTCATTTATGGTCATTCAAAGGGCTTGATTTTCTCAAAATTTGCAAAATCGAGGCTACAATTTGGACTCAATTTTGATTCTTTTATACTATGAAAAATTAGACCAACACATAGGATGCTCTTAGGAGAGTGAGAGAGAGGATACATGTTATATAGTGATATTTTGGAGAGTTATAGATCCAGGTAGCTATCAGAGATACCCAGATAGTAGGGTGGGATTGAGAAATCCATGATTTGTGAGGATAGTTGGATCTAGTGGCTCAAAGAGCAATGCAGAGAGCTAAGTAGCAATATGACAAGATCTAAAATCAGTTAGCTATAGTAGCATATTATTTTATAGCATATGTGGTAGTCATTCTAGATGAGGCAGATTAGGTGCCTCAATTTTCTCAATATACGCAAGATATAAGAGGTGCATGACTAGCAGCTAGGCTAGATATGCCTCCTCTGCCATGTCCTCCTCCTCCTCTATCTATAGAATGTAAGGGAGCAAGAGAGAGTTAGTACTATTATAATTTGATTTTTTATCTGGCTCTATATTGATTGGTGTTCCAACATGATTTTGTATCATTTTGATATCAAAAAAGCTTGAGTGGTGCTCATTTTTGCCCCAGATGTACACTTTTGACACACACACACACACATATGTATATACCTATATATATGTATATATATACATATATATAGGTATATACATATATATATACATATATATATATATATATATATATATATATACATATATACCTATATATATGTACATATATATATATCTATATGTACATATATCTATATATGTACATGTACATATATATATGTACATATATATATATATATATAACATCACGTGTCACTTTCTTTTTTGTGTTCTTTTTAAATTCTATTGTACATAAGATTCTTATGCTTATGATTATGAATGCAAATATGATGTGATGTATGAATGTAGTTTAGATAAGATGAATTATGATAGCATGGATGAAATGGAGAATGTGAATGAACTCACATTGCACACAATGTTTTGTTTTTGTTGTAAGTGATAGGTATCCCATGAAGATCGATAGGACAAACCATAGATTGAATGCTTGTGCAGTCATGAAGAAACATAATACTTTTAAAGAAGCTGACAATTCCTCATCACGAAGGATGTAGGTAAATCAATGATCAAACTTATGCAAGCAAAACATGTAATGTAGCCCTATGCTAGATGCAACCTTAAACTAGACACAACCCTAGGTTTGGTTACCAAGCTTCAAAATTTTTTATCATTGAGCATATAATGAAACCCCATACATCATACTATTCCCACTAACATTGCAATCATGGAAATATGAATACGACATATGTTCTAGTTTTTTTAGGATTAAATGTAAGCATTCGAGGCACAAGAAGCCAGAATCACTAGAATATTTGTCCCTTTTAATGTAGGAAGTTAATATAAGCATCAAAGAATAAATGCTAGGATGACCAAAATGTTTCTTGTGTGCAAACACACTAGACACATGGGAGATCCTTCTTAGGCTAAGTAATTAGTAAGTAGTTTGTCTGCAATGGCCCTTGCATCCATAACCTGAGATAGAAGTGTGCTAGATATACTTGCAGTGACCCATTGATGTAGGAGCACCTTTGGTTTTCTTGTAATCCTTCATGTTTGGAGGGATTTTGATTAGGTGTTATAGAGCTTGGAAGATACAAGTGTTCGACATACACTAGGATCTTAGCATGGTCTATGGTTACTCTGCATGGTCTAGGAACTTAGCATTGTCTTTAGCTACTCGACATGGTTTCAAAACTTAGTATGGCCTTTGGTTTCTTGGCATGGTCTATGGTTTCTTGGCATGGCCTTGGGACTTAGCATGGTCTTTGGTTACTTGGCATGGTCTTTGGTTGCTCAACATGGTCTAGGAGGAGCTCAACCTTGCTTAGGAATTTGGTGCCTATTGTAGGCCATGTAACTAATTTTCCAAAATGAGTTAGAGGAGGGAAATTTCAAGGATTGAAGAGGACCTAGAGTAATAACTATAGTTTTAAGCATGAGTTCTAATTTTTTAGAGCTAGGAAATATCATGATTTTACTTGGATATTGATTTTGGGCATTTAAGTGTTTTTGCAGTCTGACTTGTGGCATTTAATTTATGTATTTGTATTTAATTTGTGTTCTTGGACAACTTATGGCTTAGATTGGTATAAGTAGTGGTTGGGGGGAAGTATTTAGTCATTATTCATCCATCGTGGAGAAGAAGAGGAGCTTGAAGAGTGAATTTAGAGAAGAGCTAGGAGTTGTGGCCTGGAAAATAAGGAGATTGCTTGGTGGGCTTGCAAGTAGAAGTTGATATCTTCCTTGGGGTTTTCTACTAGAGTGTGGATCTAGAATAGCTAGTGTTTGGATTGTATCTTGAGGGATCTTGTAGAACTATTAATTGCTTTGTATTTGGCCATGACTAGGAAGGCCTTATAGCTCAACACATTACATGTAATCAATTATATTTTATGAATATATTATTGTAATTTGGTATCAGATCTTGCATTGTTGCTTTTTGCTATTGTGTGGTTATATTGTTAGGGGCTAGGACATCTCCTTTGGAGATACTCCTACCTTGTACTGCATCACTCGTATTTTCACTTAGTAGGATGAGTATCAATATTTGTTGTAGCATGAAGAGTTCACTCCAACAAGAAAGAAGAAGAACCAACCTCACTAATCTATCCATATAAAAGGTGTTGAGGTACACACGACCATCCATTACAATATGGAGGCTCTTATAGTGGACTCCCCATTTATATCTATGATTTAGATATTGGAACTAAACCACAAACATAAAGAAAAGAAAAGATCATACCCCCTAGTCTTCGCTTCTCTAGTTGAAAGTGACATCATCAAGTTGCTCAAAGAGACATGATAAAGCAAAAAAGGAAAAATAATAAAGAAAGACTCAACATATTCCAAATAAATTCATCATTTTGTGTTCAAATTCTATGTTATAGGATTGATTTCAAGTGCTAGTATTTAGAACATAGATGAAAGAAATCTATTCAGTAGGGCGACAATAGTAGATAGACACAGTTAGAAAAACTAGAAACTAAAGTCAAAGAGGAATCTTCAATAAGAAGAACCTTAGCAAAAAAATGACTGACAATAGACAAATAGAATTAGAACAACTAGTGACTAATACGAGAGATATTTCATGAGAGGAAACTCTAAGTAATGCTAGTGATAGTAGACAGACACAATTAAAACAATTGGTGACTAATGCTTAAGAGATCCTCCATGTGAGGAATCTCAAAAAGTCACACTAGTGACAATAGGTAGATGCAATTAGAAAAACTAGTGACTAACACTTAAGAGATCATCCATAAGAGGAATCTCAAAAGGTGACACTAGAAACACTAGACAGACATAGTAAGAATAACTGGGGATTGTCGCATGAGATTCCTATGAAACTGTAAGGTGTTGCCCCTAGGTTATAACAAGATTCAATCCATGGATACATGAGCAAAAGTAGCAAACTAAAACATGAAAGAAATTATGCATGAGCCAGAAGATGCACTATGAGATATAGAATTTGAAGCAAGGGGCACCTATTTGCTAGGTTTTTACCTTCTTGGTAGAGATTCATTTTTTATTTTATTTTTTGTATTTTTCTCTTTTTTATTAATTTTTCTGTATTTTTGAATTTTCCATTTTTTTTGTGGTATTACCAAGGTGCGTATTGCTAGGTTTTCACCAAGGTAATATTCTTTTAGGAATTTTTTCAAGTTTTAGATATTTTTAGGATATTTAATTATTTATAGAGAGCTTCTCAAATCTAATCAGTTGTAGAACCACTTCAGGTGGAGAGTGTTGATGGGCTCCTTAAGCACATTTTCCTTGACTGTAGAAAGCTGGTAAGCACTAGATCCAAACATTGTAGTGACTATGTTTAGACCAAGCTAGTTAGGTTTGAACATTTCCTTTTGTACTCATTATTGATTCTTAGGTTTTTCTCTTAGAACAAGATCACCTAGTCGGAAGTCACATGGCTTAACTTTCTTATTGTAACTTCTAGACATATGCTATTGATAGGCTCAAAGATGATCAGATGACACTTGCTAACATTCATCTAACAATTCTAGCTCTTGAAGCTAAGATATTCTATAGTCTTCATTTGTAATGAGTCCCTTTATGGAGATTCTCAAAGTAGGAATCTTGACCTCAATAGGAAGCACAACATCTACCCCATATACTAAAACAAAGGGTGTTGTACCCATTGGTGTTCTGATACTCATTCGGTAAGCCCATAGAGCTGAATTAATCTGAAGGTGCCAGTCCCTTCCAAATTTACTAACTATGTGATGAAAAATCTTAAGGATCACCTTGTTGGATGCTTCTGCTTGACCATTACCCTGGGGGTAATAAATAGAAGACCAATATAACATATTTCTAAACCTTTTATACAACTACTTAAGATCCTTTTTTTTAAACTATCCTCCATTGTAAGTAATAATACAGGAATGTACACCATACTAACATATGATGTAATTCATAATGAACAAATCTGTAGTTTTACCATTTTCTATGGAAAGAGGGACTGCCTCTACCCACTTAGTGAAGTAATTTTTAGTAGTAATAATAAACTTATGCCCATTTGAAGAGGAAGGGTGAATCTAACCCACGAGATTGAAGGCTCATTGTTGAAATGATCATAATGTAACAAATGGAATTAGATCTCTAGCTAGAGCATGGATTGGATTCCCTTGGATCTGGTAGTGCTTATAGGACTTAGCATACTTTATCACCTCTTGCTCCATGTTTGGCTAGTAGTAACCTACTGTAATAAGTTTATGAGCTAGTGTTAAACCATTTGAGTGAGATTTGCAAGTACCATCATGGAAATCTACTAATTCATGTTTAGACTCATTAGGTTCTAGACACTGAAGGAGTGTTCCATCAAGACCTCTTCTAAACAAGTTGTCAGGAATGATAAAATACTGTGAAGCATTATGAATAAGGCGACATTTTTCATTCTGGGTTAGATTATATGGGATGGTTTTGTCACATAAGTAGGAGTAAATATAGTGGTAGAAAGATGAGCCATTTCTTAGAATAGAACAAATCATCTTAGATTTGGGAGAGTCATAGGCAGGGTTGAGTAACTTTTTCACCAAGAACTTGTTTTGAAGATTTTTTTTTTGCATCGATAACAAGGAAGCAAGAGTAGCCATCGCATCAGCCACATTGTTGTTTTCTTGAGGAATCTATTGAAAATTTATATGAGAAAAGTATTTCTTCAAGTCATCCACCATTCATTTATAAGAAATTAATTTCTCATCCTTTGTTTGAGATACATCATTGACTTGGTTGACTATAATTTGCAAACCACCAAAGATGTTTAATTGATCCACTCTCCATTCAACTAAAATATTCATGCCATTAATGAGAGATTCATACTCTATGATATTATTGGTATAAGGAAACAAAATATTGTATGCCTTAGGCATTGAGTATCTTTGTGTTGTGATGAACAAGAGTCAAACACTTGATCCCTATTGTGTGAATGCACCATCGAAGAACATCATCCAAGTTTAATGTGTGATTGTTAGAATTGATTCATTAGGAAAGTCAACATTAAGTGGAAGAGTACTCTCCATTGGTGCTTCTGCTAATTGATCAATGACTACTTGTCCTTTGATAGCCTTTCATTCAACATACTACCTGTCAAACTCACTTAGTATCATGACCCACTTAGCCAATCTTCCTATTAGAGCTACCTTGTTGAGTAAGTACTTTACTATATCAATTTTAGCAACAAGTCACATAGTATGAGCAAGCATGTAGTGTCTCAACTTTTGAGAAGCGAAAAAAACTACCAAGCAAGCTTTCTCAATGACGCTATAATTCATTTTATAAGAAATCAACATGTGACTTAGATAGAAGATAGATCTTTCCTTGTTATCATTGTCTTCTTGTGCTATCAAGATACCCAAAGATTATTTTGATGCTGAAATATACAATATAAGAGGCTTCCCGTGAATAGGAGATATCAAGATTAGTAGATTGGCAAGGCATTTCTTTATCTGTGTTAAGTTTTTCTTGCAATCTTGACTCAAGTTATGTTTCACATTTTTATGTAGCATCTTGGTACAAGGTTGTGACCTATCTGCCATTGTAAGATGAATCTATGAATGGATTGAAGTCTTCCTTATAGGCCTCCCATTTGATTGATATTACAAGGTGGAGGCATGTCCATGATTGATTGAAATTTCTTTGGATCAACCTTGATTCCTTTTGTAGACACAATGTAGCCAAGTAGTTTCCTAGATGCTACACTGAATGCACACTTCTTGGGATAAAATCTCAGACTAAATTTCTCTATGCGATCTAGCATAGGTCCCAAATCTTGAAGGTAAGTATTGTGTTTTGTGCTCTTAACTAGGGTATCATCAACATAGTCCTCCACTATTTTATGCATCATGTCATGAAAAATTATAGTAACTACCCTCTGATATGTATTACTAGCATTTTTCAAGCCAAATGGCATCACATTCCAATAGAAAGTTCTCCATGCACAAGTGAAAGTAGTCTTTTCCTAATCTTCTGGTGTAAATTTTAATTTGATTATAACTAGAAAATACATCCATGAGTGAGTACATTTCATATTCTACCATCATATCCACTATCATATCAATATTAGGAAGTGGAAAATCATCTTTTGGACATGTTAAGTTTAGATCTCAGAAATCTGTATAGACCCTGATAGAGTTATCATGCTTGGAGACTAGAATGATCTTTGATATCCATTCAACATAATCAATAGCCTATATGAAACTATCCTTCAAAAGCATTTCTAGTTGAGCTTTGACAAGAAATATAACACGAGGATGCATTTTTGTAAGTTTTTGTTTGACTAGTTAAACTCCTGGTGTAATGGACAAGTGGTGCATTATAAGATCAAGATCTAATCTTGGCATGTCAAACTATGTCCATGAAAAGTTTATCTTTTTCTCTTAGAAGAAGGCAATGAACTCCTCTCTTTATTTTGGAGATAGTGACTATGAAAGATGTATCATGTGAGGATGTTCTTCTATTCCCAAGTTGATTGGCTATGTTGGTTCTATCAATACTGATGATCTATCCTGAATATGACTAGGAAGTGCATCAAATATCTTATCCAAGGTACCTTAGAGAGGTTTTCACCCTTGGATATGTCTTTTATTTTTACTTTTTAAAGTTTTGACACTAACACAATGTGGTTTTCATCATTGGGTCTTTTATTTATTTTCTTTTTGATTGTATGACTGAGATATTTGATAAAAACTTTAGTCATATTGACACCTTGTTCACTGGTGAAAGACATTATAGGTTTGATAGCATTCAAGAAATAAGAAAGAGCATAGTCATTCTAGAATGTAAGGACTTCACTAGATGCATTAGAATTCTAGTCTATGAGCTCAAGATAGGTGAGTGAAAGAGAACTAACAGGTTCCATAGTATTCATAGTATAATCATCAAATGCTTGGACAAGTAATTCAAAACCTAGAGTGGATTCATCTGTAAGTGTGTTTGAATATCTCTGAGTTCTATTGTCACTAATTAAAGACTCGATGACACTAGTTGGATAAGATCCATTTGACCTAACCTTATACATTTCACCTACTTTTTAGGAGGTTTTGATAAATATGAAATTGATCTATATCTTTTTCTATAGTCACCTCAGAGAGAGAATAAAATTCATATTCCTTAGAATATGTGCTACATGGTGATAGACTTTAAAATCCCCCAACAGTGATAGGGAAAAACTCTCCTTCATCATCTAGATTTTTACAAAGATACTCAATTTGTAAATCATGACTAGACCCTTCTTCTTGTTGTTGGGTATGATGTGAATTAGTAGAGTCATCAGAAGAAACACTATCACCATTCATGGTGCTAACATGTGGTATAAAATCATTAGGTTCAGCAAATAATTTAGCAAGATCATTAGGAATAGGATAAGGATAAGGATCCTCCTCATCAATATTACCCTTATGGTCATCAAACTTAGCTTGTGACTCATTTTTAGATGAATTTTTGGGTTCTAGTACAAATTTGTTGATCCCTAGATGGAAGGGAATCTTCTTGAAGCCTAGACCAAATGTATCTTTGTTCCTCCTAGCTATCACTTTGACCAAGTCAATTACGCCATTTTTATTACATCTAATAAGACTAGTTCCCTTGTAGCCAAAATGTCTCATAAGTTTGACACTTGGCCCATACTTCTCTTGAGTAATCTCATGAGACTGTTCTATGAGGTCAACTAGAGTTTCCTCTTTGTAGATCCATTCAGCAATAGCTCTATTTTCACTTTCCTCCTTGAGAGAAACTATAGCTTTGACAAATGTACCACTATACTCGGTTTGAGGTTTCAACACAAAAGTTATGTTTTCTTCAGAGGGTCTACCATAATGATAGGGAGATTCAAGAAGAGATCTCAATGACATAACAAGTTCCATTTTATGTTCACTCAATCCAATTTCTTTCAACTTTGATGACTTCTTGATTTGATTCAACTTGTGATCATGATAATTTTTAAACTTTCTATAAGTAGGTACAAGGTTTGCAATAGATTTTAGCATGTTAGAAGTATAGGTAGTACTTGTAGGTATAGTGACTTAAGAGCTGTGAAATGGGAATTTTAAGCATTGATGATAAGTGGAAGGTAAAACCTTCATCTCATGTATCCATGGTCTTCCTAGAAAAATATTGTAAGATAAGGGAATGTCCAAGAGTCGACAAGTGACATCCCTTTCGACAGGACCAACTTGGAGAGGTAGCACAACAATACCCAAAGATTTTTGCTCGACTTTGTCATATGTTTTGATTGTTATCTTGTGTCGAGGGTCAATAGACTCTTCAAAATATTCTAATTGTCTAAGAAAAGTAGTAGAGCCAATATTCAAACCAAGTCCATTATCAATAATAACACGCTAGACACATTTCTAGTGTATCATAACCTCAATGTGTAGAGATTGATTATGCAAATGATTTAGTGAATTGTCATCTTCCTCAGAGAAAGTCATATAGTAAGGTGAATTTAGATGACATACCATAGATTTGAACCTCTCAATATCAAGATGTTGAGGGACACTTGCCTTAGTGAGGGAATTTTCAAGAATTTTCCTATGAGCAGGCAAGATTTTGAGTAGTTCAAAGATCATGATTTGAGCATTTGTTCTCTGTAACTGATCATGTATATTGTAACTAGCAAGTTTTGTTCCTTTGCTAGATGGACCAGAAAGATGTTTATTTTTGTGTTTCTCTATCTCATGAGCAGAAGGTGTAGGACCTTTGAGTACTAACTTTGTGTGAGAATATGTAAGAATGTTGGCACAAGTTTGTGATGACTAGTTAAGATGTGTTGGAAGTGGGACCTCTTAAAGAAAAATGGTGTCTTAGGTTTGGTTTTGTCTTGTTTACCCTTGATGGTGATAACATTACAATACTCAATACCTACTAGTACAACCACATGGACTATCTCATCATCATTGTTAGAAATATGTATAGTTGACCTTGTTGTTAGGTTTTGGTTTCAATTTTTCTCCCATTTTATATTAAGGGAATGACTCCTTGAAAGCCTTGTGATCTGAGTTCTTGTTATGTCCATCCACCACAATGTCACCATCATCGATTAGGTCTTGAATTTTGAGACACAAGTTGATATGGTTACTAGTTTTATGACCTTTATTTTGATATTATTCATAAAATGAAGTTTCATTCCACCATGGTAGTCATGGTTACAGATCATAAGGATGAGAATTGTCCAATGAAGAAATGAGTTTGTTTTATAACAAGGTCTTGTAAACCACATCCAAAGGTCCATCAAGAGGTGTAAAATCCCATTTAGGGTGTGTATCCCATGAGTTCCTTGGTATGTTTTTAGATGTCTTATTTTCAAGAGGAGGTTTCTCAAAATTCTTGGATGCTTTGAGATTACCTATAAGATTGAATGTTTCCTTAGTAGGTTTAAGAGTCATGTTGTCGACAACTCTATCATGTACAACCTCTCAAATTTTGTTCACATATCTGGACTTGTCTTTAGTAGAGGTTGACACTTGTCTAGTGCCCTTTTGAAGGGTTATCTCACCCTTTTAAACCATGAATTCCTCTATATGAATAGCTTGTGAGACCATGTCTTTGAAGGTACGTGGACCTTGAAGTTGAAATCTATACCTAAAATCAGGCAAGAGGTTATCCATAAAGATGTCAAGTTTCTTTGTTTCTAGAATTTTGTGTGAGTAGTTAGTGTAAACTTGTCTACATCTCTAAAGGAATGTGAGAAAAGGTTCCCTGACTCTCTGTTTAAGATTGCACAAGTCTTAAACATTAACTAGGTGTTCTATGTTGTGAGAGTATTGTTGGACAAAAAAGTTAGCAATTTCATCAAATGTTTTGATACCAATAGGAAACTATAAAAACCACTCCATAGCCTGACCATCTAGACTCCAATTAGAAATAAATGCATGAGATATGTTTGATTATGCATAAATTCCATAAGCAAGGCTCCAAATTCTTGCAAATGATCTTGGGGATTAGTTTTTCCAAATTATTTATCATACTTAAGAAATTCAATTCTCCTTGGAAAAGGAGGCATGTTTATGCTTTTGTCAAATAGAAATAGACAAAGAGCATCTAAGTTGTATGTTTTTGTAGGTTTGTCTTTATTACTCATCATTTGAGCTAACTAGTCTTGCATGATTTTTAGCTATTTCTACAATTTGGAAGTCTTAGTTTCCTCTTTCGGTGTTATGATAGTTTCAATGTTGAAATGATGAGGTAGCTTGGCTCCCTCTTGGGTAAGTTTGAGAAAGTATTTCTATTTCTCTTTTTTAACCAAGATTTCTATCACCTTTTGGAAGTTTGTCTTTACAACATCTCTCAAGATATTTAGGGAGTATTTCTACCTCTTCTTCATTATCATTAGTAAATAGAGGATCTTTATTTCATTCATCCCTATTTTGATCTTGGTATTTTCTTTTTTTCCATGTTCAATTTCTTTATCATCCATTTTAGGAATGTGGTAAGTTTTAATGTACTTTTGTTGAAAAGGTTGTTTGAATAAAGATTCAGTCATGTTATTTGGAGATGTTTGATCTCTTAGTGTTGGAGTTCTAATTTAATAGTTTTGAAAATAACCAAGAAACTAGACCAATACATCTAAGGTTAGAAAATTCCTTAAATGGATACACTTGACTACAATCTTGGGCCAACTATAAGGTTAATTCCTTTTTCTACTTCAGCCTTTGTTAGACCTAGGTGGATGGACAACATATTCTTTATATGGTACCAATGTAAGGTGTACAACTGAATCTAAATAATAGATAAAATCCCTTAATCTTCTATGTTTATGTAAGAATTCATGGGTGAAATAGCTAATGAAAGAGCACATGAATCTAATCAATCAAGTGAGAGAAAACATTTTAGCTCCTTAAACATAAAGGGAAAGATATTCATTTGATAATTTGGATCTCAACATAACTCAGGTATGTAATAGTAGAGGACATGCAATCTCCAAGCTGACCAGTCCCTTATCCATTGGTTATCAACTAAACCTTAACATATAGATGGATATCATAATATACTTGTATATCTAGACATTTGATCAATATATCTAGCTTACAAATAGACATCAATCTTCATAACAACTCTCATACTTATGATGAAATCTTTTTGGTGTAACCTGTAACCCCGTCAATATAAACAAGCATATTAATGGATCTTTGTTCCAACAAAAAATTCATCCTGACATACAACCTTAAGGGATTGCAACTGAGTTCAAGTTCTTCATTCTCAAACACAAAACATTACAAATAATAGAAGAAGGAGATGACAATTAGAATGAAACTGAAAGGTTAAACTCTTGCATTAATTTCTTTGAAACCAATACATAATCTACATGTTAACACTCAGAAAATACACAATGAATGACTGTATAATATGAAAATGCTTCAAAAGAAATACAATATGTTGTTTTTAATACAAGAACATTGAGAAAATATGGTATCATAGTAGTCAGGAAATTCTCTAACTCTAGAACCTATCTAGTCTCACAATTCTCAAAATCTCCAAAGAATTGGAATCCTTACAAAGATGAGAGAAGGGAGATATATAGAAGAAAAGATATTTCTAGAATTGTAATCTAAAATTGACATATGTCCCCCTAGAAATGTCTTCAATCTGAAGTTGCTGAAACTAAACTTCTTCATCTGCCTGTAATCAAAAACCATAAATGAAGCAGAAAATATCTGATATATCTCCCTAAAGCAATTAGCAAATTATCTCATGGAGAACATATCAGGTACAAATCAAATCTATTGGAGGCTCAAAATTTGATTTAGCTAGTCACATATACTTTTGTCATGAAATCAACTTGTGTTGTTGACAAAAACACATGATTACTTGCAATTGCATTTTAAAATAATCAAATCATTCTTTAATTTTATGATGAGATCAAAATTGATTAAAAAAACTAGCCATATTTGATTGCAATAATAAATTTTCACTTTTCACTTAGAAGCCCCCAAAATTAGAAAACCTCTTGTAGCTGCTCCTAGTTAACACTTGCACAAAAATTGACTAGAAAAATGGAAAATTCATTCCTTTCTGATTCCGTTGGTATATTACACTGCATATTTTGGATAAAATTTGTGCCCTTGAGTCCAATTCAAAATTTTGGCTCCTAATTTATGAACAAAGCATTTAAAATGAAATATTTAAAATCTTATATAGTTGAACTATATTAAACATTTAAAATATTCAAATCCTATTTATTTGAAAATCATTCATTCAAATCATTTTTTGAATTTTGATTTTATATCACTTTTTAAATTTTTCCCAATCCACTGACACCACATGTCGAAACCTAATTCAACAATTTAGATGGGCCCATAAATATCATTGAAATATTTGAAATTCAAAAGCTCCTCATTTCAACCTATCATAATATCTTAACATTAATCCTTTACTTATATGAAAATATGATGGCTCCTATTCTCGTAGCATCTTATATCCTAATTTCGACTTCCTCAATGTCCCGACGACATCGTAGCATCACAGTCCTTGAATTTTACTCCTTCGATCTCATGACATCTTTAACTTTTTGGAGCATCATAATACTATGAAAAATATTTCCTAATCTCACAACTGGTCATAATATCAGACACCTCCAAACTTTATACCTTGATCCTATGATAATCGTAGCATCAAAGCACTTTATGTTTCCTTCTATGATTCTATGAAACTATCAGACCATGGCACAATGTGAAGGCTACCCCCTTCGATCACACAATCGATCAAAACTATGTTGACCCTATGGCAGTCTCTAGATGAGTCCCTCCACATGCACACGGTTAGTGTTGTATATGAGCAATGTTAGTATGCTAATAGAAACCAAATTTAAATAAAGCTTCTACAAACTAAACAAAATTCATAAACTTCAAGATAGACTAACATGAGATCTCAATTGAGAATATGAGCCATTAATGGGCTCTCTCAATGTTAGTATGCTAATAGAAACCAAATTTAAATAAAGCTTCTACAAACTAAACAAAATTCATAAAATTCAAGATAGACTAAGATGAGATCTCAATTGAGAATATGAGCCATTAATGGGCTCTCTCAATGAGAAGCTCTCTTGTTGAGTAGCTTTGTCTAAATAGATAGGATGTATGCTCAAGCTTATGCTTCAAAAAGGGCTTCAAATGGAGTTGGAATTTGGGTGTGAGTGTATGGTTTTGATGTAAAATGGCATTATGACTTTACTTCATGGATTGTGTTATTTTGCAAAGGGGAAGGATCCAATTTATAGGCAAGAGGCTTGAGGGATCAAGGGCTAGGATGCAAGGATGGGAAAAAGCTCATGGAGCGCTCAGATTGCATGAGAGGAGAGCACATGGATTGTGCTTCCTTATAGCCAATCAGGGAGTGACACATGTCACAGGGTGAGAGGATGGAGGAAAGGGGAAGGATGAGTCAAAAAAGGAGGCTCAAGGGATAAAATCTTCATAAAGACCCTCATAATGGCTTGTAAGAGCAATAAAAGGGCTTGGAAGAGTCATTTATGGCCTAGTGGGCTTCATAAAGTTTTATGGTTGGGATATTTTGAGGGAGATGAGAGAAATTTCGACTTGGGCTTGATTAGGAAGGTTTTAAGCTTGCTTAGGATTGTGCAAATGATTAGAGGATGGATTAGGATGGTTTAGGATTAGCTTAGGGATAGGCAAGTGGATGGCATTTAATGAGGGTGGGTGAAGGAGGAGATATTTGTTAACTTTGGCTTGGGTTAGTAAGTCTTAACCCATGTTTAGAGAATGTGACAAGGTTAGGAGGGGATTAGAATTAGGTTTAAAGACATCTTCTAGAAGAGTCTAGACTTTGGATGAGGATAAAGACTTTCTAGAATAGTCTAGAATTTCCTAGGATGAGGATGAAGACTTTCTAGAAGGGTCTAGAACTTCTTAGGATGAGGATAAATTAGATTTTTTGGAAATAAATAAAGTTTTATTTATTTCAAGGGTTTGGGTTGAGGAGATATTTATTAAAACTTTTTTAATAAACACGAGGATTAATAATTAATCTTAATTAAATATTTTGAGTTGGGATTAGGGGTAAGAAATGATGGGATTAGCCTTTAATCAAAATTAAAGAAGGATTAGAATATTTTGGAAGAGGTTAGTGGTCTTAAGGAAATTGGCCAAGTTTTGGGCAAAAAATAAATTTTTTATTTATTTTGAGTTTTTTGGTCAATTTATTAATTAAATAATTAATAAATAAGGAAATAATGTTTAAATAAGATTTAAACATTTTTGGGAGGGATTCCTTAATTAAATATTTTTAATTAAGATAATGGGATTTAATGGCATAAAGATTAATTAATTAATTAATTAATTAATTAATTAATAAATGATGATGTCATCAGGAATTTTTCAGAAAAAAAAAATACTTTATTTTCTAAAGGTTTTTAGGTGTCTACATTTTTCCCCTCGTTGATGTGATGCCGCAAGTGGCATGTCATCAAAGATAAGAAAATAAGATGCCCAAGGCTAGAATAGAAGAGGATAGAATGGATAGTGAGATGCCCCCTCAAGAAGGCGATGGGGAGAGAAAGCGAGGCTCGACAGCTTCTTGAAAAGTACAAAAATCCGAGATGAGCAAGGAGACTCAGATTGGCTTAAGAGAAGAGGTTTAGTTAGCTCAAACTCTCACTATGGGAGAATGATAAAGGGAGAATTAGAGGCACAAGAGGAAGCAAGCTTAAGATCTTGGGGATTGCAGAGGATGAAGGAGCGGAGCACTATAAAAGGAATCTAGGATGGGGAGATGGATGAGGGGATTAAAAAGCTGATGCAACAAAATTTCAAAGAGTCAGATTGGCAGAAGATGGGTTTCGGAGATCCCTAGGACTAGGATTGTGGATCTCAAAAGATGAGGCTTGGTGGATTGATTTGGATTGATGGATCCCTAAGACTAAGATTGTGGATCCCTAAAGCTAAAGGTGAGGAGTGACTCAAAGAGATACTGATGCATAAGCTGGGGTAGGAGAGACAGATGCTGGATATGGATGGGGGACAATGGAGATGAAGGAAAACCATTGAAGCTTTTTGAGCGGGGGGATACTTCAAAGAGAAGTACCACCATGTAGTTGAGCACTAGATTTGCTATAGGACTGTTGGTTAATTGCCAAGGTTACCAAGAACATCAAGGCCTTTTCACCAACTGTCTAGAGGACTGACAAACTGACTCAAAAAAAACACGCAAGGATTGCCCCAGCATTACACATGATTCCTAAAGGAAGTAGTGTGGAACCGACACTAGGTAAGCCACAAGAAGAAAACAAAAACAAATGAAAGACTTGATCAAGACCTTATGCTCTGATTGCCCCATTCACAGTATACCATGATATGGAAGATCATGGCAACTTTGAGGAGGGAACAAAAAGATTTTTTGGAAAAGATACTTCAAGACCCAAAAGGGAAGATTCCAAATCAAAAGAAAGTGAAAATCCAAAAGAGAACCGTTTGCCAACGAGATGGGTAGGAGGAGGTACTAACGGACCAAGATCAAACATGAGGAAAGCTATACCCTGCAAGGACCTATCAGAGAGAACTTAAGCTGGTGGATTTGGATGAGTGATGCATCTAGCAAGCTGAACTAAGAAAGATAACACTTTGGTGACAGGAAATCTAGCTAAAGGATGCATTGGAATAGCTAACCAAGATGTGCGATGTGTGCAAGATGCTAAGCAAGGATGAACTGACATGAATGCTAGATAGAGACAATGGTACTAAGCCAAAGAGGATGTACAAGCTGATGGACCAAGATATTTACAAGCTGAAGCTGACCAAGATAGTTACAAGCAGGCAAAAGCTCAGGATGATTGGATAGCAGGATGGTTCGATGTTGTGAAAGATGCGAAATCTAAGGGTGGGGTGATAGCGAAAGATATGGATTTGGCAGGATGCATCCAATGATGATGAGAGATTTTGTGACCAAGGATAGCTAGAGGAGCAGGATGAGATAGCAGGATCGGATGGTAGATAGCTAGGATTATGATGGATATAAAGAGATGACATTGGGTTTGCATGAGGATAGCCTAGAGCTAGATAGCAATGACAAGGGAGGATGGACAAGACAAGATATCCAAGGACTATAGTGCCCCCAATCAGAAGATAACATGCAGAAGGAGGTCTTATGATGGATGTGATAGGATTGAAGCTAGGATGGAAAAAGCTGAAGGGGGTAGGGAGATGGATGATAGCTGGGATGGTTGACTGAAGTTGCAGGAGATTAGTGGATGGTGTGAGATGGAAGCTGGAGGATGGAGGATAGGTTTATAGATTGGAAGATGGAGTTGGATGTCAAGATGTGACCAAAAGCATGCGGATGATAGGCTAAGTTGGGGATGGTTGGATTACACATGATGCTTGTTTGCCAAGTTTTCATCATGGTACTTGTCCAAGGCGCTTGAATTGCCAAGTTTTCACCAGTGGATGCTTTATTTTTTTATTTTTTATTTTTTTTGACTTTTTGACTTTGGACTTAGCTGGAATGATTTTGGCTTTCTTCAGCTATTTTTGGCTCATAGATGTTGGTAGGATGGATGAAAAAGGATTGGATTGAACAAGTGGAATGGTGGGTGGGAGTTTGACAGATAATGGATGCGAAGACATAAGGCTTGTGGGTAAATGGATGAGGAAAATGGAAATATCATCATTGGCACACACCTTGAGAGGTGATAAAGTAGTGGGAAAGATGGTTTTGAGTGAGGTTGAGGAGAAAATGGAGGAAGAGAAAGATAAGGACTAAAAGTAGAGTTGGAAGATGGAGGATGGGAAATTTAGGAGAAGAAGCATATGGACTAAAAGTGGATTGGGGGGATGAAGGATGCTTATATGGGGATTTGGATGAAGGATGGATGGATGAGGCTTTTTGAGTAGCATGAATGGATGCCAATTGAGATTTTTCTTTGAGATGCATTTCTTTTATGAGCATCTTGGGTATCCACATGATTTTTGACTTTTTTAGCTTGGGCTTTTGTGGCCTCTTGACTTTTTTTTTGATTGGGATTAAATGTTTCTTGTTTTGAACATGTATTTTAGAAGGGACATGTTAAGACTTGGATTTTTGTGGATTTTTTGATTTATGCTTTTGTATTTTGGCATCCAATATGCTTCTATTAGCCATGGGATGGGAACAAGAGCATGGAGGAGATGGAGGGATAACTGATGGAGTGATAGGGTTTAAAGGTTGGAAGGGATTCAAGGGTGAGTTTCTTTGATGATCTAGCTGGTGGATTTGAGGGGATGGAAGGATAGATTGGAACATAGGATATGGATGGATATAATTTCCCAAAATGGATGGAGGGAAGGAAGGATATGGGCCCAAAATAGATGGAAACGGGGAACGTGTAGGTCCCAAAATAGATGGAGGGGATAAAGGATTCATATTAGGTATGTAAGGACCCAAAATGGATGGAAAAGGTGTGGGATTTAGATAAGGGATATATGGACCCAAAATGGAGGGTTGGAGATAAGGAGTAGGATGAGGGCCCAAAATAGATGCAGAATAAGATGGATGGGAATTTTGGGGTGGAGATGGAAGGACTTGGGACCATGCAGGAATAGCGGGGATACCAATATATAGAAATACATTTTCATTTCTTTTTTCAATATGATGTTCATTATTTGGAACACAAGATGTGAGTCCATTAGTAGCTGAAGGAGTTGGAGCTTTGGATATTATAATTAGTTCTTTTTTGATGGATCTATCATCATGGATTATGGGAGATGTATGATCATGAAGCCAAGGAGATGGGAGGATAGGATCTTGAGTTGGGTGGGCTGAGGGAAAGGGATCTTGAGATGGAGTAAGTAAGATGGTAGGATTTAGATATGGAGGGGATGGTAAAAGTGGATCATGTAGGGGAATAAGTGGGATGGCGGGATCTTCTATTCTGTCGGAGGATATTTCAACATGCTTTTGGACAAGATCTTGACAAGAATGGATGGGACTGGATGCATGAGGTTCATTATATGGGATTTGGATAATGCTTGGAGGAGGAGATGTGGATGGGATTTGGAGCGATTCGATGGGTGGTGGGATTTTGACGCTTGTGGGAAGTGGAAGGATTTTAAGAAATTTGATGGATGGTATGGGGATGGTAGCTATGGGAGATGGAGGTGATATTATAGATGGGGAAGCTTCATCACTGACTACTTCACATGGTTGGATTAGATGACATGGCTTATCGACTATTGGAGGTGGCTTTTCTTGTATTTCCTCTAGGAGATTCCTTGGAGACTCATGTGTCAAAGGTGGAGGTGGATTGACAGGAATAACTAGTGTGCTGGGGGTGGAATATTGGAAGCTTGTTTGATTGGGTAATGGAGGAGAAGCTGGGATATCAGATGGTATGACTAGATAGTTTGGAAGAATATGTGGATTTTGGGGGATGCTTGGGGGAATGTTTCTAAGGCTTTCAATATACTCATCATAGTCAACAAGATTTCATCATCATTGGAATATGAGGTTGCAAGAGCAAGGACAATATGACTGAACACATCATGATAGGTTTGGGATTTCATAATTTGATGATGAGTCAGATGGGGATGGGGTCTTGCATATGGATGAACATGAAAACTCATGGTTGGATTTGGATTAAGTGCAGATTTTGGATTGGCTGATGAAGGATTTCCTAGGGAGAGTCAAAGCTGTATGACAAACCTAAGGAGGATTGGCTGGAGATTTTTGGCTTTCCTGTGGATGGAAGACTTCAAGGGCATGCTGTCAAAAAGTGAGAGTTTTGCTTTCCTATGCGCTAGATTGGTGGAGATTGTGTCAACTTAAGGATAAACTAATGATCCTATGGGCATGACATAAGATTGACCACTTGTGGATCCCAACCTTTAGCTCATGGTGATGAGGGATATAAGTGACAAAGCTAGATTACCCTAGACAATGCTCTGTCAGAGGGATAACTTTGGTGAGATTGGTTGATTGATAAGATTGATTGGATAGCAAATTTTGGCAGAGTGACACCAACTCTTTAAAGGCTTGGGTGTGATTTTGGATTGGGTTGCTAGCTGGCTGGGGGGGATGATTTGGATGGACTTTGGATTTGGGATTGTTCTAAAGCAAAGAACTAAGGGAGCTTGGATGATCTTCTAATGAGGTAGTGACTACACTAAGTATGCCTTGAGCTGGGATATTTTTGCTTTTCTGGGATTTTGACCAAAGTTGGAAAACATTCATTCAAAAGCTATGAACAAAAAAGCAAACAAAATTTTGGAGCAAGTACGTCAAACACCAACATCCTAGGAAGCTTTCTACAAGGATGAAATTTGTTATAGCTAGGGAGTCCTTGATATACACAAGGTACGTGAGGCCCAAATCCTTAGATGAAACCAAAAAGATGTCACATAGTCGAGAGGAGCGGTAACCCACTTCTCCTCTTTCACTTCTCAAGGGTATAAAATTCCTTGAGGCTTAGCCCGAGTGACAAAATCTTGATTCCAAGAGAGGTGTCTTTGGATTCACCTCCCAATTTTTATACTCCACCGAAATGCTGGAGTTGAGGTCGTCCCAAGGGGTGAAGAAATCTCCAAGTAGGCCTCCTAAAAAGTGTAAAACAAGACCACATACATGATCTTGGGCTTTAAAAGACACGTGTTTATTCCAATTGATGATTTAGATTTTGTAAGCTATGATTGAAGACACTTGTGATTATGGCATATAATGTTCATTCCAATTTGACAGCATCATAGCATAATGAAAATTGAGAGATCGTCAACATAAGAAATGCGAGCGTCATTGAAATTGCGTCCAAACCATGCAATGTTCATTGATTGTTAGGCATTCAAGATTGAGTGTGAGTTTGTTTTAAGCCCAAAACAAAGATGTGTGAAACTCGATTGCCAAGCGCGTGCCCGAAGGCCCTCCACGTCAAGATTTGTCCAATTTATATGCCAAAATGAAGTGTGAGCGAGATTAATGCGCATTCAGAGAATTTTCTAACTTAGAAAAACCACTAAAGACCCAAGTGAGTGGAGTTTGATCTTTGTGGAGCACTTAACACCCTCTTAGGCAGACCCATCCCCATAGATGGCACTGAGATTGCAACCAATGGTTAAATTGATGGGTGATTAAAGAGGGTGAGTCCAACTACAAACTTACTCAAAGTGTCTTTATTAGTTTTTATAACTTAGAAGATTTCAAAAATGTGGATTCTTTTTATGCCCCAAAAGATGATTATTTGATCTATGGCATTCAAGATTGGATTTGTTGTTTTAATCATGCATTCATAAAAAAAACAAACTTGATTTTAATCCATGGCACTCAAGAGTGATTTTAGCAACATCCATTCAAAGACAAGTGATTAAACATTCAAGTTTTTTCCTTTGAGCATTCAAGATTGAGATTTTGTGTGTTATTTTAAGAACTTTGAAGTTCTTTGTTTTAACCTTAGATCATTCAAGATTGTTTTGGACTCAAAAGTGAAAATGACTCTTTGGACTTTTCTTTTCATTCAAGATTTTGTGTTCTAGTTTGCATGTTTTAAGCCCAGAAATGATATTCCTAGATTGTTTTGATGCATGAAAAACCTAAGAAACATTCAAGATTTTGCAACAAGACATTTGTTTGGAACAAATAACAAAGTTTTTAGGACAATTTTTGGCAACCATTTAGGACTCTTAGTTTTCATGAGATTTTTAAAAGAACTTTAAAATATTTGCAAATGAGGTTCATTTTATCCTTGATTGATGCTTTGAGTTTGATTTAGATTTTAGTGTGCACTTAGTGTTGACTTTGAACCTTTTGAAATGGAAGCTTGAAGTTCTTTTTAAATTTCCAAAAATGAAGTGTTCCTAACTTTGCATGAATGCATCTAAAACCTTGATGTTGCAAGGATGCAAATGATTGGATTGGTTTAGCTTCACTTGTTAAAAGATTTTTTCTTTTTTGAAAATTTTTAATTTTTTAATGGATTTAAGTATGATTTGGGGGTTCATTTTAAGCACTAAAAAGAAGTGTGTATGATTTTGCTTCCTTTAAAAAAAAATGGCCAAGATCTCCCACAAGAAGAAGAAGAAGAAGTAGATGGAATAAGAAGAATATAGACAAGAAGAGGAAGAAGACTTCCAAGTGCTTTGTCCACCTATAAGCTTGAAAAATCTGCAAATACTATGAGATAGACTATGAGTTTCTTTGTCTTCTTCATGCTCATGTGGACCTACAAAACCAATTTATACAATCCTACCAATCACAAAAACAAGAAAAATTATCCAAAATTAGCAAATGACATACAAAACTTGACTAAAAAAGCTAATGAAGATGACCCATGCAGGGTCCCACCAGGCGTGCCAAAATGTATATGAGCAATCTTAGTATGCTAATAGAAACCAAATTTAAATAAAGCTTCTACAAACTAAACAAAATTCATAAACTTCAAGATAGACTAAGATGAGCTCTCAATTGAGAATATGAGCCATTAATGGGCTCTCTCAATGAGAAGCTCTCTTGTTGAGTAGCTTTGTCTAAATAGATAGGATGTATGCTCAAGCTTATGCTTCAAAAAGGGCTTCAAATGGAGTTGGAATTTGGGTGTGAGTGTATGGTTTTGATGTAAAATGGCATTATGACTTTACTTCATGGATTGTGTTATTTTGCAAAGGGGAAGGATCCAATTTATAGGCAAGAGGCTTGAGGGATCAAGGGCTAGGATGCAAGGATGAGAAAAAGCTCATGGAGGGCTCAGATTGCATGAGAGGAGAGCACATGGATTGTGCTTCCTTATAGCCAATCAGGGAGTGACACATGTCACAGGGTGAGAGGATGGAGGAAAGGGGAAGGATGAGTCAACAAAGGAGGCTCAAGGGATAAAATCTTCATAAAGACCCTCATAATGGCTTGTAAGAGCAATAAAAGGGCTTGGAAGAGTCATTTATGGCCTAGTGGGCTTCATAAAGTTTTATGGTTGGGATATTTTGAGGGAGATGAGAGCAATTTCGACTTGGGCTTGATTAGGAAGGTTTTAAGCTTGCTTAGGATTGTGAAAATGATTAGAGGATGGATTAGGATGGTTTAGGATTAGCTTAGGGATAGGCAAGTGGATGGCATTTAATGAGGGTGGGTGAAGGAGGAGATATTTGTTAACTTTGGCTTGGGTTAGTAAGTCTTAACCCATGTTTAGAGAATATGACAAGGTTAGGAGGGGATTAGGATTAGGTTTAAAGACATCTTCTAGAAGAGTCTAGACTTTGGATGAGGATAAAGACTTTCTAGAATAGTCTAGAATTTCCTAGGATGAGGATGAAGACTTTCTAGAAGGGTCTAGAACTTCTTAGGATGAGGATAAATTAGATTTTTAGGAAATAAATAAAGTTTTATTTATTTCAAGGGTTTGGGTTGAGGAGATATTTATTAAAACTTTTTTAATAAACACGAGGATTAATATTTAATCTTAATTAAATATTTTGAGTTGGGATTAGGGGTAAGAAATGATGGGATTAGCCTTTAATCAAAATTAAAGAAGGATTAGAAGATTTTGGAAGAGGTTAGTGGTCTTAAGGAAATTGGCCAAGTTTTGGGCAAAAAATAAATTTTTTATTTATTTTGGATTTTTTGGTCAATTTATTAATTAAATAATTAATAAATAAGGAAATAATGTTTAAATAAGATTTAAACATTTTTGGGAGGGATTCCTTAATTAAATATTTTTAATTAAGATAAAGGGATTTAATGGCATAAAAATTAATTAATTAATTAATTAATAAATGATGATGTCATCGAGAATTTTTCAGAAAATAAAAATACTTTATTTTCTAAAGGTTTTTAGGTGTCTACAGGTGTTACATAATACATGTGTCTTTGAAGATACTTTATCAACTTGTGCTCTCACATTTAAAAAAAAGAAAAAACCACTCACACAATGAATGTGGGATATTACCCATTTCATCTCCTTTGCTACAAAACTCCTTTGCTCCTCATTGTAGAAGCTCGTATTGTCACTTTTGTTGTGGATCGTTTGGCTTTCTTGGTTGTGGTTGAACCCTATGTATTACCATGGACTCCCCTTTTTCTGTGCATGGGTGACTTCCATACATATGTGCCCTGCCCCTTGGCTAGTTGTCACTTTTGCATTCCATGCGACTTCATCCTTTAAAGCCATAGTCATGGTTTCTGCCCATATCATCCCTACCCTCTCTAAAAATGTGGATCACCACCTTTGAAGCTGTTGGTGACCCCTACATTTTCAAATACTTCCAATCATGCTCCCTCTCATGTGTGGAGTGCTTTGTTTTTCTTTAGGTGTGAAACTAAAAATAAAGACTCTGTCGTCAAAGCGTGAGTTATCCCTATCACATTCTCCTTTCTGCCATGAAATTTGCTATCATTTTCTTTGGTTTGGGACTCCATTCAACTTAGCCATCCAGGTCTTCTTTAGCATGGGGATCCATTCATGCTGGTCACCTTGGATATGGATGAATGCCTTCTACTATAGTTAGATGTAGCTTTCTTCCTTCATTGACTAGAGCTCTCTAGACATGCTATGGCCTTGCCCTTGGAATGGAAAATTGATAACACCAATGGTTCTACCTAGTATGTGAAAGCTTAATATAAATGTAACCACAAAAAAGGATGGCCTCAACTATAGATAAAATATGGATTCCTTACATAGATTTTAATTTCTGAACAATTAAATGCAATCCTTTACTTTTCATTGATATCCTTTGGTGTAACTTGAAAGCATTTCTTAGATCTTTCAAAGTAGATTTTCCTTCTAATCTTTAAGTATTTTTATTTATTCTAAACAATTCTTGAATCCCTCCCTTGTTCCATATATATTTCCTATAATCTACATTTTCCTTTCATCCCAAAAGGAAAAAACAAAATTTGATCATTGCAACTTCTAATTACATCTCTCAATGCCCAAACATCTTGATGGGAGTCAGCTGGGCCCAAGAGTGGGTTTGGCTAAAAAAAAATCATTTTTGAACAATTAAACCATCAAATTAATCCATTGACCTTCTCGAACTGATTAAAATTAAATCAAGCATTGAATAATCACTAAATACTCATTTTATCACTATTCTTTAAACTATGATCCGCTAATAGGAAGGCCTGATAATTGGCTTTAAAAACTGAAATAAACACCTTGTTGAAGTTTGAAATTTTGAACTTCTATTATTTATAACATACTTAATAGGCTTGCCAAATATCAAAATATATCGACCTCCAAAGCTGCATACTTAAAATTTCCTATAGATAAACATGTCAGAAAACTAGAAAATGTGTTTGTTTTTTACCTCAAAAACTAGTGAAATGGGCATTTGACATTCTAGAAACTGGGGCATTGGTAGGCACTAAGATAAGGAATATAAATCTCCAATTTGGGCTCATGATGAATGACTAGGAAAATTTGGCGAAGGTCTGAAGTTGGCTACCTAGATTTGCAGGACTAGGAATATTGACAGGATAACAATTTTTACAAATGGAATGGACATATAAAAGTGTGCAAAGGGATTCATCAAGACTTGAAAACTAGCACACTTATAGTATTTTGATATAGAATACAATGGTACAATCCATTTTTTCCCACTGATCATGGACTCAAAGATATGGCATCTCAAACAGGGCTACAGATCAATCTACATTTCTGATTACCAATGAAACTTTATAAATTGTGAACGGAATCATGTTGGAAAACTAATCAAATGGATTCATAATAAGCTCAAAAATAGAGCATAGAAATTATATGACCCTTAGAATATTATTCAAAAGGAATTTATTATTTGGGTCAACTGGTCAAAAGTTATAATTTGTTAAATAGGGCTACCCAATGAATAATATGTAGATTTATAACAAAGGTAACTGACCAACTTTAAGACATTCAAAACCTAGTCAAAATGAGTCAAAATGACTTAAAACTTGAAACATATGTTCTTTGATATACATTCTAAACATTCCCAAAGTGGTGAATCATGAAACATAACCAGGTGAAAGATATTCAAAGGAAAACTGGGCCCTCTGTTGTTGTTTGACACTTAAGAAAAAAATATAGAACTAAAGACTACCCAAAATGATTTAGAATGTTATTTTATCATTACAAAACACATGTACAGGCTCAATTAAGGGTGTTAGAAACATAAAACTCCACTTAAGCATTAATACAACAGTCAGGTACTCAAGCAAGAAAAGCATTTATAGGGCTCAAAACCTGGAATGGACACTCAAAAATGAGAATGCAATTTTTAGCACTAACATAGGCTCTGTCTAGGGTTGCATGCCCCTTGTGGGCATGGAAAGAAATCAGATCTCTAGAGGAAGCATACCACTCCAAAAAATATTTTCTCTAAACATCTTACTTAAAAGTAAGGAAACTACTCTAACTGTACAAGATGATGACCCTAGGCCACTAGAAAGTTTTCAAAGCTTCCTACCTCTATCATATACCTAATTCTCATTAACATCTCCTTAAGGTAAACTAAAAATTTGGTTATCCTTTGTTTCACCCAACACATCAATACTTTCAATCACTTCATTAAGCAAAAAAAAATTGCCATCCTCACTTTCATAGTGCATATAAAAACTTGAATCAATTTCTTCATCTTTCTCACTATGAAAATATGAATAAGTATGATCATAATTACTGATATTAAACTGAAACTAATCATCACTAACTAACTCATGGACATCTTCAATCAAAAACAAAAAAGTTTGATATTCTACTTCATTCAACGAGTTACATGAATCAATTTGTAACTCATTTTATGTATCTAGGTATAAAGGTTATGTAAAATATGATCCCTACCTCTTTGTAGTCATATCACTCATCACATTAGATTCACAACTTTCTAAAAAATCATCATATTGAAATAAATATTTAGTCACCAAATTTGAAAAACTATTCAGAAAATACTGATCCAAAATATGGTAATCACAATCCTTGTCTTCAACTAACAAACTGTTAGAGGGAACATTTAAAATCATCAAATGTCCTATTACATGATTTGTCAATAATAAAAGGGGAATCAGAATAAACAAAATAACTTTCACTATTTTCCTCTTCATCCAAAGTATCAAAACATATTGCAGGACAATCACCAACATGAGAAAACATTGAGGCAGTAGTAAACTTCCCCTCAAAAACATCCCCTAGATCTATCAAGTCATCATGTGTACATACACTTGAGGTATTGACATATACACCTCCAAAGTTTGATAAAGATTTTTTATATTCTACATCTTTTTCTACATTGAACATTGGGGAAGTGAGTTGACTAAATGAAGAAAAACTATGAGGGATAATATGGAATCCTTAGAAGTACTTACAAATTTCTCAAAATCACAAGCCAATAAATTTGAAATGTCATTAGGGCTCAAGAATATTTCCTCACAAATCTTCTCCTAGCTATGATCATGCTCTGGATGACATGAAGAACTCACAATAGTAGCAACATTGGTACAACATTCTTAAATATCACAATCATTATAACACTCATTCTTATCATCACAATCAACACCTCTAATTGTATTACAAACCTCTTGAAACTCATATTCACTATCATGAGACTCATTTTTAATTTCATATCCATCTCCTTTATGCTAGTTGTAATCTTCTGATTCATTAAAATTTGAATCCATCACTTCACATTTAGAAGACAAATTATCATTATTTATGGATTCACATAATCACCTTGACTTTCAGCACATGTATTATCATCATTAGGAGATAGATTATGAACACTATCATTATCACTTTCCATCTTCCTAATGAATCTCTTAGCTTATAAAATCTCTTGTAACCTTATAGGTGCTAGCCAATTAACTAAATTAGGTGCTATAATATCTAGAAAAACACTTGATAGGGAAGATTCCTCCTATCTAGAATGCAAAGGCATCACATTGATTACTAATTTAAACTTTATATAAACTTGTTTAACATTTAGACCCTAAAAACTTTCCATTTTCCCATTGACTATACTGACAATCATATTGTGAATTTTCTTATTCAACATAACAATATTACTAGCCATAGTTTTCAAACTATTAGAAAATTTTCGACTAACCTCAGACTTGATATTTGAATCCATCTTAAAATTTAAAGCTTCACCTCTTTCTTTAGTGCTAAAATCACTAAATAGAGGTACTGATTTTTAACATTAAACTTTCATGAAAAGTAAAATATCTTTTGTGTTGATGTAAAAACTTTCCTCTGCTGAGTTTGGCACTGGTGTTGACATCAACTTCCTCACACCATATATGAAACCATTATAGATTCACCACCTTCTTTAAATGGAAAAATAAATCACAGTAGTGATTTACTTTCAAACATTCAAATTTTATAATAGCAAAAACAACAACACTAAACTTTAATCAAAAACACTTCTTTTCCAAGAAACTATCAAGAGCTTTAGATCTGCCCATACAACTAAAATTCCTTCAATTTTTAAACATGAAATCAACTAGGATATACTAGTACAGAGATAGAGTCACCACTTATTAATGAGAAATAGAACAAGATTTGTTACTTGACAAAATCTTAACCAAACATTCAATGGTAGGGAAAAAATAGATCATCAAACCACTCTTATAGATTTACAATCTTGAAAATAGAGAACAAACCATGTTGTTCATTCTTGACTTTGAACACTATAGCACTTTGAAAAAACTCTTTAGCTGAATTGACTGATGATGGAATCACTAGTGATAATACAATCTTTCTTCAACCTTCAAAGCTACTATAGTCCTAGATAAAACATCACTTAGAGGCATGAAACTTCAGCATGACCTTGTTGTTGATAACAAACTTTACACATGACTTTCTTGTAATTTTATTGAATCACATTCAAATTGCAAATCTCCTTAGTGGAGTCTCCATTTTATTGGAGTTCTGATTTAATAGTTTTGAAACTAACCAAGAAACTAGACCAATACATCTAAGATTAGCAAATTCCTATAATGGATGCACTTGACTACAATCTTGGGTCAACTATAAGGTTAATTCCTTCTTCTTCTTCAAGTTTTGTTAGACCTAGGTGAGTGGACCTCAAATTCTTTATATGGTACCATTTTAAGGCATACACTGAATCAAAATAATAGATAAAATCCCTTAATCTTCTATGGTTATGTAAGTATTCATGGGTGAAATAACTAATGACAGAGCACATGAATCTGATAGACCAAGTGAGGGAAAACCTTTTAGCTCCTTAAACATAAAGGGAAAGATATTTAGTTGATAATTTGGCTCTCAACGTAACCTGGGTATGCAACAACAGAGGACATGCAATCTCCAAGTTGACCAATCCCTTATCCATTGGGCATCAAATAAACATTAAAATAGAGATAGATATACTAATATACTTGTATATCTAAACACCTGATCCATCTATCTGGCTTGCAAATAGACATCAATCTTCATAACAACTCTCATACACATGATGAAATCCTTCTAGTGTAACCTGCAACCCTATCAATGTAAACAAACATTTGCATGGATCTTTGTTCCAACAACAAACTCATCCTAACATACAACCTTAAGGGATTGCAACTGAGTTCAAGCTCTTCATTCTCAAATACAAAACATTACAAATAATAGAAGAAGGAGATGAGAATTAGAATGAAACTAAGAAGATTAAACTCTTGCATTAATTTTCTTGAAACCAATACATCATTTGCATGTTAGCACTCAGAAAATACACAATGAATGATTGTATAATATGAAAATGCTTCAAAAAAAATACAATCTACTATTCATAATAGAAGAACACTAAGAAAATATGGTATCACAATAATTAGGAAATTATCTAACTCTAGAACCTATCTTGTCTCACAATTCTCAGAAAATCTTCAAAGAATTGGAACCCTTATAAAGATAAGAGAAGGGAGATATATAGAAGAGAAGATATTTCTAGAATTGTTATCTAAAATTGACATTTGTCCCCTAGAAATGTCTTCAATTTGAAGTTGTTGAAACTGAACTTCTTCATCTGCCTATAAGCAAAAGCCATAATGACGCAGAAAATATCTGATATATCTCCCTAAAGCAATTAGAAAAATATCTCATGGAGAACATATCAGCTACAAATCAAATTTGCTAGAGGCTCAAAATTTGATTTAGCTGGTCACATATGCTCTTGCCATAAGATCAACTTGTGCTATTGACAAAAACACATGATTGCTTCCAATTGCATTTAAAAACAATCAAATCATCCTTTAATTTTCTAATGAGATCAAAATTGATGAAAAACTAGCCATATCTGATTGCAATTTCATCTGCAACAATAAATTTGCACTTTTCACTGAGAAGCCCCCAAAATTATAAAACCTTATGTATCTTCTTTTGGCTAATACTTGCACAAAAAATAACTAGAAAAATGGGAAATTCATTCCTTGCTAGTTTTGTCGGTATATTACACTTCATATTTTGGATAAAATTCATGCACCTAAGGCCAATTCAAAATTTTGGCTTCCAATTTATGAATAGAGTATTTAAAATGAAATATTTAAAAGTTTATATAGTTGAACTATATAAAACATTTAAAATATTCAAATCCTATTTATTTGAAAATCATGCATTCTAATCATTTTTTGAATTTTGATTCTATATCACTTTTTAAATTTTGCCCAATCCACTGATGGCACATGTCAAAACTTGATTCAACAATTTAGGTGGGCCTAGGAATATCATTGAAATATTTGAAATTGAAAATCTCTTCATTTCAACCTATCATAATATTTTTAACATTAATCATTCACTTATAAGACAATATGATGGCTCATATTCTTGTAGCATCTTATATCCTAATTTTGACTTCCCCAATGTCCCAACCACATTGTGGCATCACAAGCGTTGAATTTTACTCCTCCAATCTCACAACATCTTTAATTTTTTGGAGCATCGTAATACTATGTAAAATCCTTCTAAATCTCACAACTGTTCATAATATTAGACACCTCCAAAATTTATGCCCCAATCCTACAAAAATCATAGCATCAAAGCCCTTTATGTTTCCTTCTAGGATTCTATGAAATTGTTGGACCATCGTACAACATGAAGGCTAGACCCCCTAATCACACAATTAGTCAAAACTATGTTGACCCCATGATAGTCTCTAGGAAGGCCCCTCCACAAGCACACACTTGGCATTACATAATACATGTTTCTTTGAGGACACTTTATCAACTTGTGCTCTCATATTTAAAAAAAGAAAAAATTGCTCACACAATGAATATGGGATTTTACCCATTTCATCTCCTTTACTGCAAAATACGATTGCTCTGCTCCTCATTATGGAAGCTCCTGTTGTCTCTTTTTTTGTGGATCATTTGGCTTTCCATGTTGCTGTTGAACCTTGTGTCTTTGTGTGGACTTCCCTTTATCTACACATGGGTGACTTCCATATGTATGTGCCCTTCCCCTTGGCTAGTTTCCACTTTTGCATTCCATGTGGTTTCATCCTTCAAAGCCATGGTCATGGCTTCTGCCCATATCATCCCCTACCCTCTTCGAAAATGTGGATCACCACCTTTGAAGCCATGGGTGACCCTACATCTACAAATAGTTCCAATCATGCCCCCTCTTATGTGTGGAGTTTTTTTTTTTCTTTAGGTGTGAAACTAAAAATAAAGACCATATCTTCAAATCGTGAGCTGCCCCTATTGCATTCTCCTTTCTACCATCACATTTTCTATCTTTTTCTTTGGTGTGGGACTCTATTTAACCTAGCCATCCAGGTCTTCTTTGGTGTGGGGATCCATTCATGCTAGTCATCTTGGATATGTATGAATGCCTTCTACTATAGTTACATGTACATTTCTTCCTTCAGTAACTAGAGCGCTCTAGACATGTCATGGATGTGCCCTTGGAATGGAAAATTGATAACACCACTAGTTCTACCTGGTATGTGCAAGCTTCATATAAATGTAGCCACAAAAAAGGATGGCCTCAGCTATAGTTAAAATATGGATTCCTTACTCACATAGATTTTAATTTTAGAATAATTAAATGCAATCCTTTATGTTTCATTACTACCCTTTGGTGTAACTTGAAAACATTACTTAGATCCTTCAAAGTAGATTTTGCTTCTAATCTTTTAGTATTTTGATTTATTCTAAACATTTCTTCAATCCCTCCCCTATTCCATATACATTTCCTATAATCTACATTTTCCTTTTATCCCAAAAGGAAAAAGCTAAATTTGATCATTACAACTTCCAATTACATCTCTCAATGCCCAAACATCTTGACGGGAGTCAGTCGGGCCCCAAAGTAGGTCCAACTCAAAAAAAATTCATTTTTGAATAGCTAAACTGTCAAATTAATCTATTGACCTTCTCAAACTGATTAGAATTAAATCAAGCATTGAATAATCACTAAATACTCATTTTATTACTATTCTTTAAACTATGATCTGCTAATAGAAAGGCCTAATAACTGGCTTTAAAAATTGACATTAACACCTGGCCGGGCTTTGAAACTCTAAATTTCTATTCTTTCTAACATACTTAATAGGCTTCCCAAATGTCATCACATGACAACATTAGGGTCAAAATATTATTGCCTTGAAAGTTGCATAATTAAAATTGCCTATAGATAAACATGTGAGAAAACTAGAAAATGTGTTTGGTTTTGGCCTTGAAATCTAGGGAAAAGGGCATTTGAGGTTCTAGAAATTGGGGAATTAGTAGAAATTGACATAAGTAATATAAATCTCCAATTTTGGCTCATGATGAATGACTCAAAAAATTTGGCAAAGGTCTAAAGTTTGCCACCTAGATTTGCAAGACTGGAAATATTGAGAGGATAACAATTTTTACAAATGGGATGGACCTAGGAAAGTGTTCAAAGGGATCCATATAGTATTTTTAGTATAGAACATGTCGGTACAATCCATTTGGTCCCACCAATCATGGACTCAAAGATATGGCATCCCAAATAGGGCTATGGATCAATCTGCATTTCTAATTACCACTAGAACTTTATGAATTGTAAATAGAATCAAATTTGAAAACTGATCAAACAGATTCATCATAAGCTCAAAATTTGAGCATAGAAAGTCTCTAACCTTAGAATATGATGCAAAGGTAATTTTCTTATTTGGGTTAACTAGTCAAAAGTTATAATTTGTCAAATAGGGCTACCCAAAATTATGAACAATATGTAGATTTATAAGAAAGGTAATTGACCAATTTTAAGACATTCAAAACCTAGTCAAAACATGTCAAAATGACTTGAAAGTTGGAACATAGGTTCTTTGATATGCATACTAAACATCCCCAAAGTAGTGAATCATGAAACATAACCAGGTGAAAGATATTCAAATGAAAATTGGGCCCTTTGTTGATGTTTGACACTTGAGCAGAAAATACAAAACTGAAGACTACCCAAAATGGAACTTCATAGAATGATTCAAAATGTTAGGTTATCATTACAAAACACATGCATAGTCTGAATGAAGGGTGTAAGAAACATAAAACACAACTTAATCATTAATACAATAGTCAAGTACTCAAGCATGAAAAGCATTTATAGGGCTCAAAACCTAGAATGGACACTCAAAAATGTGAATGCAATTTTGACCACTAATAGCTAGTTTTAGGATCCTCTAGATATGAGGGGTTCCTAGTTTGTTGAAATTTTATAGAGAATGATCTTTGAACATGAGATAATCAGATAGTTGAGGGGGATCGTGCAGATTCCTCACTAGATGAACTAGATATAAACTATGTATGAATTGAAGAACAACCTCTACCATGATAAGCACCCCTAGCTCTACCTCATCTAGGTCTTTGGGGATAAAACACACTTCCACTTCTTGTTACCACATTTATAGACAAGGACAAAATGCAATAGCTTTAAACAAGGACCACACTAGAAAATTGTCTCAAAATTAAAGATAGGTGTACTATATACTAAGGTACGAGTCATCTGAGTAATGGCTATAAGAGCCAAAGATTATGACTATCATGACATGGAGTATGACAAGCACAAAAGAAAAATGATAAAGAAAACAATAGACAAGACTAGTTTATCTATAGGTCAGAAGTCATTAGCTAGGCAAGAAGTTGTTGTTTGACATTACTTTGTAGATAGAAAAGAGGTAAAATGTTGTAGATAATAGACCAAATTTACGACACATATAACTTTGATAGGAAAATTTGATAGTTGACAAGCAAGATTCCCTGGGAACTATGCAAAAAGAAACAGAGTGCTAGGTAAAGATACAAAATAACAGATTTTGAATTATTTTCTCACACTAGGACATGTGCTAAGCTACACAAGGATTTGCTAAACAACTAAAGTATAGGGTCTAACAAATAGGTCAGATCTACAAGATCTCATTCACAAATTCTCATAGAGGTGCATAGAAGACCTAGATAGGGCCATATAAATAAGTGCAAGGAAAAAGGTTCTCATGCAAAATCTTGGAAAAATGAGTGCAAAAAAGAGTACCAAACTGATGAGATACTAAATTTTGAAGAGATTTTAACAGATTTTAGACAATTCTAGATAGAATGTTGTTCATTTTGGAAAATTCCAATCAAGTAATAAGACAGTTATCAAGTTTTGGATAGCATTTTGGTTATTTTGAACAAAATAGTTAGTTTTTAGATAAACACAAGAAGCAAGCAATAGTCTTAAACAAACCAACAAAGGAAAAGGAAAATTAGAGGGGTGGGGGAGTCTTGACCTTTAGCTTGTTTTTATAGATTTGGACAAGTTTAAAAATCAGTAACAGACATGCTTTTATCCCTAAAATAGAAAAATTGGTAGAGAAGGTAAAACATTTGTCCCACAACTTATGTGCATATGCGCACCTCAAACAACCATGTCACCCCCTAGAGGGAGCCCATGTTTTTGGTGTATTCAAAGGGCTCGATAACATATACACTAAATGAACACCCTTGTGGTAGGGTTCAAGCATGTATGCCACCTTCCAACACCTAGTTTCATGCCTATGGTGAGTTCTACAAGAGAGATTCTTCCCCCTCCTTGCACAAAGATTATGCCTCCTTTCAGAGGTGAACTAGGTAGCAACTAACTTAGAATTTTTTACTTGGCTTCAATTCATACTAATCCCTAGTATCTTTGCAAGTGAAGTTGAGACTAATATCCCACACTAACATTTGTAAGTGCACACACTTGACTAGCAAGATTGGGGTTGGTGTTGACTAGTGCAGTTTACAGAGCCTCTTCTCTATATGTGATATCAGAATGAAGAAGAGGGAATTAATATGGCTTTGGAGTCTTTCACAAAAAAATCTTCTTTATTAGAGTGAGGTGGAATCTCTAGAAAAATGAGTGTGGTCACTTGGGTTGTTCCCAAAGGTTGGATCACTCTGACAGGCCCTCTAAAGGTTGACTTAGACTGGTGGTTTAGATCTAAGGGTCAAAGTTTATGATTTACCTAAAGGGGAAAGAGCATACTCCTCTACCTCATTTCCTTTCCCAAACATGCAAGACATGTCAATCAATGAGTTATCTTAATTGATCCCACCTTGGCCTATTCCATGACTTTGATCCCCTAAAAGGGAAATCATCATCTCTTCATTAAAGGCTTTGTTTGGGAGAACCACTAACTTGTTTGCCTCCCTCGGATACTCAGAGGCTTCTAGGTTTCTAATTTACCCTTGGTCATCACCTCCAAGTGCTTAAGATCATACTCCCCTATTCCCCTATCTTGCACCCTACAAATTTCACAAGCCCTATTTATACTATATGTGGAAAGCAATAAAAGAAGACACAATGTTTATGTGGGTTTAAAATAAGTCTTCATCATGTGTATCTTTGACAAGTGTCTTGCATTCACATAGTTAGTACATGTTTGAAATGTTTTAGAAAAAAAGATGTCTTCATCAAGTGTCCTTCAAACCATGGTTATGATATAAAAAAATAGAAATCTAAAAGATATGCTTTAGAGGAAAACTGCTAGTCAAACATCATTAAAAACTATAATCTGGAAAAATGTGTTGTTGCAGAATTTCATACAAAATCTTACATAGACCTGTGTAAAGAAATAGAGCACAACACATGAGAAAACATGCCTTTATGCACTTCTTCATGCAAGAAAGTGTAGAGGAAGATGCAAAATCTTTAGATCTTTGCATAAAAGTGAGATCTATCACACAAAAATTTGGCAAATTGTATGAACAAATGTGATAGAACAATAGAAATGCTGAAAAAAAGAAAATGAGGCCAGAAAGCTTGATTTTTCTTGCCCCAAAGTGGGTGCCAAAAATGTGTACATGAAATGTAGGCCTTAGATCCTCACACACACTTCAACATGGTCATTACCTATGAGATCATCCCAAAATAAACATTGTATTGTTTATCTGAAAAGTCTAACAAAGTGACTCGTTGCCCTCTAACTAGAAGGATTATGCCTTTGCTCTCAAAATGAGAAGTGGTCAACTAGACCTCTAGAACAAAGGATTTATGTAGCTAAATGAAAGTGAAATTAGCCTAGATGACAGATATAATTATTAATCTAAGAAATGAAATAACATACTATGCTAAATAGATGCATATTTAAAATCTAAATGATATTGCAATGCAAGAAATAAAGCTATGACAATGTGAGCAAGATGAGCAAGAATTCCAGCATAAGTTTGATGCAAATTCAAAAATTCTCCTCCCTATAATGAGGAATGGAGAGCTTCTTTTATAGAATCTAAGAGGTGATTGATGGTTGAGATTATTTGAAATGGACAATCAAGATTGAAGAGGAGAGCCAGTCATAACTTCCTCATGAAAAGGGAGTTAACTAGTTTCCTTTAAGTGAAAAAAGGAGTTAAATGTTTTAATTTTGAGTTAAAAGGGTAGTTAACCAATTTAATTCCTTTTCTAATTTTAGTTGACCCAGAGTTTCCATTTTTTAATTGAAGAGAATATTTGGAGAGAATATTTAATTTAACAAAATAGAATATGACCTCATAAATGGATAAACTTTAATTAGTTGAATAATTATGTTCAATAATTAAAAAGAGGATATATCTTATGAAATAAAATATATTTAATTCCTTTGTATATTAGCTTAAGAGTAATTTTAATTTAATTAAAGTAGAACACCTATAATTAAATTAAATTAAATCAATAGGTTTATGTAACTAATTTGAGTTAATACTTAGGAATTAAATAAGTAATATGATTAATGCTGATTAGGGTTTTCTACATTCTGACACCTAGGTCAAGTAGCGATTATCAACATTAGAATTGCCTAGTAAACTATGACTTAGGAGTTAGCCAATAAACCAAACTTGGTTAATATGATAGTATGCCAATTTTGGGGTATTACATTAACCAAGCTCACTTGGTTATCAAATGAATTTAGTTTAGGATGTAGTGTTAACTGAGTTCACACAGTTAATAAAGGAAGTCTAAAGAAAGTCTTTTCTGAGTTAGTGTTGACCAAGCTAGGTTTTAGATTATGGTAAAAATAGGTTTTGAAGGGACCCCAAAACCATTTCACATCCTCAAAAAAGAAAAAGAAAAAAGCCATCCAAAAGGAAAGAGCCCAAAAACCTACTACAAAGTAGATCCAAAATCAGGTTTTACAGGGACTTGAAACCACTAAAAAATTCTAGATAAAGTACTCAGGTTTTACAAGGACTTGGAGCCTATAGTGCAAGATAAAAAGTAAAAGCTAGAAAATAGGACCAAACATAGGAACTAGAAGTGCTAGCCAGCAAACAGGACCTAAATAGGAACCCAACAAGAAAAGAAGACCCAGGAAACTAGTGTTGACCAAGCTAGGTTAGCTAATAAAGGATTTTCTTGAATCAACATATTTAGTTTGATGAATTTATTTTTTAAGTCTAGCAAACTTAAGGGATTAATATTGAATATTTTTAAGTTTATTCAAGCCAACTTCACAAGAGAAAATATATAATTAGAAGGTCAAGTTGTAGGATTGAAAAGATAAATCAAGGAAGTGAATTGGAATGATAATAGTGTATCCTAGGTTGACCAAGCAAAAAAGTTTTATCTAATCAAGAAGGATAATGTATTCAAGCTAGAATAGAGACCTGAAATTAGCAATACAGTTGCATTGACAATCAAGATGTATCATTGTTACTCTCTAATAATTGTACTAGTGTATCGAATCTCTTAACAGAGTTAGCTTAATAACTATTTTCCAAATCCTCTAAAATGGTAGTATTTCTAGATTGAAGTGTCTAAAGACCTCTAACAAGGCCACTCCTAATAGGCTGATTAAATCCTTCAATAGGGTCACACCTAATAGTGTTTTTTTTCACCTTTAACAAAGTTGGATCCTAATAGGACTCACTTCAGAAGAGTGAAAAATAGTAATTAGTTGCAATTGGTGGTTTTCCCAAATTGGGTTTCCATATTAAATCCTGGTGTCATATGTGTTCATGTTATTTTCTTTCTATTGCTGCAACTAAGTTAATTAAGGTTAATCACATTAAACATCTAAAGAAGTAATATTTTAGTGCTTATTGAGTTACAGTAATTCTTAGTGTTTGTCAAGTGATTCGATGCTAACCAAGTTACAATAGTATTTTTAGTTTCAGAAAAGTTTGATTTTGATTTCTATTGACATCTAAGGGATCTAAGATTTATTTTTGTGGTAACTAATTCACCCCTTCCCTCTCAATTAGTCCTCTTATATTTCAACAATTGGCATATAAGAGCTTTTGGAACTCGTAGAGAAGGTTTCAAGGACCTATGCTAAAGATTAGGATGTATTATAGAAGGGAGATCCCTAAGCTAAACAAAGATAACTTCAAGGCATGGAAGGAACTCATGAGATTGAATTTGGAAACCATTGCAGACATATACCTAAAGTACTTAGATACCAAGTATGTGGCACCTTCTAGAACTAACATTATTGAATAAATTATAGAAAAGAAGAATCATAATATTATGATGATTGATATTGCTTCAACTCTTAGCTATGCTAAATTTGATGAAGTCAAAGACCATGATACTACTCATGAGATGTGGATCAAGCTAAAAGCCATCTATGGAGGAGATGATAATGCAAGAAGAGCCAAGGCATAAAGTATCTATTAGCATCAATGTTGATGCTATGAGAAAATATTGCAGAATAGTGTTACGAATTTGTTTGTTGTTGATGACAACATAGTAAGACTAATAGAGTAGTAGACTAAGATCTATGTATTGAGGGAATCATATTGCATATCTACCCATCCATAGTTAATAGTATATACTACAGCATGTAGTTGACATGTGATCAAGTGCATAGAACCTGAATCAACACTGTATGGAAGATATTAATGATTTACTGAGATCTGCATCAAAATAGATCAATGGGAAAACAATCTCTATTGTATGATCAATATAACACATTGTGTTCAGAATGAAGGGTTGTGTAGTTAACTAGAGGAAGTACACTAACAACTGATCATGTCAACAAGTGTGTAGATATAGAAGTTTCACGTGTGGAAGTTTGGAAACAAGTGTGAGCCAACAACATTAATTAAATGTGTATTTCATTTAATTAAATATGGAGCCTACTCTAATGAATGCTAAGTGTATGGAGCTGACTCAAAAGATTAATAATTGAGTATTGTAGAAAGGAAAGATGTTTTTTGAGTTCTAGAGACCATCATTGTGATCAAGAAGTAGAGAAGAGTTGAGAATTGTGAAGTAGAAGAGTAGAGTAATCTACTAATGTGTGTAAGTGACCTTAAGGGTTACTGATGAGTTCTAGATCTATTTGCATGATCTAAAGGTGAAGGAGTATGAAATACTAGATAGGGTAAGAGAAAAGAGATTTTTCCACATCTATTATTCTAAAAGGAATAGTGTCAAGATCAATTGGGTAATGGGTTTGTTGATATGATCCTGAAGTTGTTTCAACAGTGGGTTTAGCTACCATCTACAACTCCTAACATGGTTGAAATATTCTAATAGGGATTCAAACTCTCCTAATAGGGACTCTTTGTACTAAGCATTGTAAAAAACTCCTAATAGGGTCTATCCTCTAACAAGGAATATTCAGATTAGTACATTATTCTATGGGCATCATTCTAATTGGGGTTTTCCCTCTAATCAAGGGTTTCCCTAGTCAACATATCTGGTGCATGTGTGTATGTGCATTTCTTTATGTTCATTATTTAATTTGGTTGATAAAGTAAGAATTGCTTAAGATTGATACATAATTGATTCACCCCCCTTCTTAGTTATATTGGTGAACTATTACTTCTAACAATTGGTATCAAAGCATCAGGTCTTTGAAAGAAAGTTTAACAACATTGGGAGATCCATGGAAATTATGTTCAGAAAGGAAAGTCCTAGATTAGATGGCACAAACTATGATAGATGGAAGGATAAAATGAAAACTCATCTCTTGTGCATGGGTCAAGAATATTGGCTTGTGACCAAGATATCCAAAAACATTGTAGAAGAAGATGATCTTGATACCTACACCAAAGAATAGAGAGAAGTGTTTATGTGCAACATAAGGGCAAGAGAAGAAATACTATAAAAATTACCTAAAACTGAGTATAGTCACATAAAACTACTTAAAACATCTCATAAAATTTGGAAAACTTTAGAGGCTAATTATGAAGGTGATACACATGCAAAAAGAGTTAGATTGCAAAATTTGTATTACATATTTCAAGATGCTAGAATGATGGAAGATGAATCTATGAGAAGCTATGTTGGGAGAATATTTGAGATTTTTGTAGGAATTACATCTCTTGATGGAAAGAAATCTAATGATGAAGTGGTATGGAAGATCTTGAAAAGTCTGACACTACCTTTCAAGTCAATAACAAATGATTCAACTAATGATACATTGCACTACTAATTTTACCAAAGAGACATTGCTTGGTAGATTGGAAGCTGCAAAATTCGATCTAAAATAGTTTGGAGAATTGGAAAAAGTTGAGATAGCATTCAATACATTAAACATCAAACCTAGTTTAGCAAAGAGCACAAAAACATGGGGATACATTGCTAGCAGGAGAAAATCCATTGAAGAAGAGATACAAGGAGTTGCTCTTCTTGTGGAAAGAGAAAAATTTGGTAAGAAAATGTCCTAAAAGAGAAAGGAATTTTAAGGGTAGATTCAAATCTAGAAGACCTATAAATTATTTATATACTAATGAAGAAGATGATGAAGAAGAATCTGATCAAAGAAAAAGTGAAGATAATTTGATTTGTAGCTATAAAAGAGGACGATCATGACAAAGAAATCAAAGAAGAAAGTGCATTGATTTCTCAATTTGAAAAGAAAGATTGGATAATTGATAGTGGTTGTTCACATCACATGATTGGTGATATGAGCAATTTTTTCAAATTTAGAAGCCATGATGGAGGAATTGTCACAGTAGGGAATAATGTAGCCTTTCATATTACAAGAATTAGATCTATAACACTTGATGGAAAAACATATACTAATTTATTTTATTTTCTTGATGGATTGAAGCATAACTTGTTGAGTGTTGGAAAAATTATGGACAAAGGCTATCAATTGTAGTTTGGTAATGATACATGCATTATCAAGAATAAGGAAGGGAAACTACTTGATCCTGATACAAAAACTAGAGGTAATGTATTTTACTTAAACTCCACAGAAATAACATGTTTGATAGAAAAGATTGACAACATTTGGTTATGGCATAGAAGATGTTGTCACATTAACTTTGATAACATTGTTAAGGCCAATAATACACTTTCTATGAGAGATTTGCCAAGATCTCTAAGCCCATTGACACTATTTGTAAGGAATGTAATTTGGCTAAGTAGAAAAGAGTCTCATTTCCTAGCAAGTAGTTTTGTACTACACAAAAATTGGAATTGGTACATACAGATCTAAGTGGTCCTACAAGAACAAGAGGTTTCTATAGAGAAAGGTATTTTATTATTTTTGTTGATGATTTCACTAGAATGATGTGGGTAGCTTTTCTTAAAGAAAAATCAAAAGCATTTGAGAAATTCAAGATATTTAAGAACAAGGTTGAGAATGAATCTGGAATTAAGATTGAAAGCTTAAGATTAGACAAAAAAAGGAGAATTCACCTCTAGAGAATTTAATATCTATTGTGAAAAACATGGTATCAAGAGACAACTATCATCACTACATACACATGAGCAGAATAAAAAAAGTATGGACAAAATGCCCTATGAATTATGGTTTGGTCACTCACGATTAGTCAAGTAATTCAGAATATTTGGAAACAAATGTTACATCAGAAGAGATGATGATATTGGTAATTTTGATCCAAGGAGAAATGAAGGTATGTTTCTTGGTTATTCATTGAAAAGTAAAGCTTACAAATGCTTCAACTATAGAACAAAAACTATAGTAGAGTGCACAAATGTTAAAATTAATATAAAGTTTGGTACCAAGGAAAAGATAATTGACTATAACTCTAATGGAGATGACTACTCTAGAAAGGCTAATAGAAGTAATGAGTTATTTCTCAAGACTAACAATGACTTGCAGAATAATGTGCAAATTGAAGATGTGAGAGAATAATAGAGTGTAGTACCTAAGATAAGAGTTGAAGTAGCAACTCTTACTCCAAATAGAAACATGATAAGAAAGAATCTTGTTGATCAAATAATAGGAAGTAAAGAAAAAGGGGTAATGACAAGGAGCAAAATTAATGAAGAACTATATTTGATATCTCAAGTAGAACCAAGAATCATAGATAAAGAAATCAAAGATAATTATTGGAAAGAAGCAATGAAGGAAGAACTCCAATAGATAATTAAAAATAACACATGGGAATTAGTTCCTAGACCCAAGGACAAAAATATGATTGGCACTAAATGGGTATTCAGAAATAAAATTAATGAACAAGGAGAAGTGATAAGAAACAAGGAAAGATTTGTGTGCAAAGGCTACTCTCAATAAGAAGAAATTGATTATGAAGAAACATATGCACCTATATCAAGAATGGAAGTAGTCAAAATGTTCCTAGTATATGCAGCAAACAAGAATTTTAAGGTATATCAGATGGATGTTAAGTCAGCATTCTTAAATGGAGAACTTGAAGAGGTTTACTTTGAGCAACCAGTGGGTTTTCCTTTAACAAAGGAAAAGGATATGCTTTGTAGACTAAAGAAAACATTGTATGGATTAAAACAAGCACCAAGAACCTAGTATGCAAGGTTGGACAAATACTTAGCAAAGCTTGGATTTACTAAAAAACAATATATGGTATCTTGTATTTGAAGAAAATAGAAGATGGTTTGCTAATAATCATTGTATTTATTGATGACATCATTTTTGGTCGAAATGATCAAGCTAGTAACAAATTCTCAAAAGATATGAAGAATGAGTTTGAAATGAGTATGATAGGTGAAATGAAAATTTTCTTGGGATTGTAGATTGTTCAGAACAAAGAAGGTATCTTTATTTCTCAAACCAAGTATTTAAAGGATTTACTAAAAAGATTTGGTTTAGAAAGTTGTAAACCTATTGGAACTCCTATGGTAACTGGTCATAAATTATTTAGCAAAGATGAGATTCCTACTATTGAACAAAAGAAGTAAAGATCTATGATTGGAGGATTGTAGTAACTGACTCATAGCAAACCAGATACAACCAATGCAATTGGATTGTGGAAAGATTTCAAGCTGATCCTAAGGAATATCACTATGTAGTAGTAAAAAGAATATTTTAATATCTAAAAGGAACATTAGATTATGTATTTGGTATGATAGAAATAGTGACTTTACTCTTTGCACCTATATAGATGTTGATTGGGAAAGAGATAGGGATGATAGTAAAAGCACTAGTGGAGGAGAATTTTTCCTTGGAGGAAGATTAGTTTCTTGGCTCAACAAGAAGAAAGATTGTACCTCACAAAGTACTATAGAGGTAGAGTATGTTGCAGTAACAAACAACTATAATTAAGTCATATGGATGAAGCAGATGATGAAGGATATTGGAATCACAATAACAGAACCTATTATCATTTATTGTGATAACACAAGTATAGCCAACATGTCTAAGAATCATGTTTTGCATTCTAAGACTAAGCACATTGCTATAAAATATCATGTGCTAAGAGAAAAAGTTACAGAGAAAGAAATCAGATTGGAATACATCAACACTAAGGAATAGATTGTAGACATTTTCACAAAGGCCTTACCAAAGGATACATTTGAATACTTGAGAGGTATGCTTGGGGTTATGCCCCTACCTAGCTCAGAGTAGAAGATGCAGAAGTGTATCAATCTATGGTACACAACACTATTGTTAGACTAGACTAAATGCTGATGCTTCCTCAATGGGGGAAAATCTATGGCAAACAAAGTTAGTCAAGGACTCTTGGTAATAGGTAATTAGTATACAATAGTATCTTTAGATATTTGTGTTATTCAATTATATGCAAAGATTGTAAAGCAACAGACTGGCTTGTGGTCATGCTAATAGGTTGTTATGTGTTCAATTTTTGTACTACCTTTGACATTGATGTCAATGGGGGAGAGAAAGTGACATGAAAAACATTAGAATGGGAGAGAAAGTGATATGAGAAAACAAGAGAACTTGTACTATGGGGGAGTAGTGTTACATGAAGCAAGATTTGATTGATAAAGAAAACTCATTGGTATCCTTGGAACTAGATGTTTTTCATCTATGTTGCCATCAATGCCAAAGGGGGAGATTGCTAGCATGAATGGTGATGCTATGAGAGAATATTTCAGAATAGTGTTATGATTTTGTTTGTCACTAATGATAACATAGTAAGACTGATAGAGTAGCATACTAAGATCTATGTATTGAAGGCATCACATTGCATATCTACCCATGCGTAGTTAACAACATATACTACAACATGTATTTGACATATGGTCAAGTACACAAAACCTGAATTGATAACATATGGAAGATATTAATGATTTACAAAGATCTATGGGAAAATAGAGTATTGGGAAAATAGTCTCTGTTGTATGATCAATATAACACATTGTGTTTGGAATGAAGGGTTACACAATTAACTAGAGGAATTACATTGACAACTGATGGGTAAAAGTACAAACCTGTGTCACCTTTATAAAGAAATGTGATATTAGAATGTGACAGTTCAATGTTAATGACAAAAAAAATGGTATTTTTGTTTAAAATACGAAGATGATGTAAATTGATGAAATGTGTAGAATTGGATGAATTTTATGCCTATAATTTTTATAATTTTTTGGAGTGAGAATTTATCAATTTTATTTTATTTTGAAGTCCCTTTTTTAACTGTAAAAAAAATAGGGTGTAGTTCCCATCAAAGAAGTATATGCAAATCATCTTTTTTTGTTCTAATTTCAAAATATCCTATAGATGACATGTATAGCTAGTGAACAAAAAAAGAAATAATTATTTTTGATGTATAAATTCTAGTTTGACCTTATCAGAATCGAATAATTTTTTCCTCCCATCAAAACTTCCCTATCAAATCTATACCTTCTTGAAAAAAAATTACATATTCATGAAGATGATTCTCTCCTCTAGAGATAAATATAATTTTTTAATTTTTTTGATATGATTTATTATTGTTTTTCCTTTTTTGAGAGAGCATCTTCTAAAATGTCTAAATATCAACTTATAATATTTTGAGATTATAACATATTATAACTAATCAAAACACTCAAAATTTTATATAATGATGATATGGAATTTGAAATCTATTAAAGGGTATTTTTAGTTTTTGAAAAAAAAAGAGTTTTGATAGAGAAATGAGATTTGACCAAAACAAGTTTTGGTATCATAAATGGTGACACAGATCTGAGATTTTACCCTAATGACATCAAAAAGTGCACAAATATGAAATTTGCATGTGTGGAAGTTTGGGAATAATTGTGAGCCGACAACATTAATTAAATGTGTATTTCATTTAATTAAATATGGAGCTGACTCCAATGAATGTTAAGTGTATGGAGCTATATCAAAAGATTAATAATTAATTATGGTATAAAGGAAATATGTTTTCCAAGTTCTAGAGACCATCATTGTGATCAAGAAGAAGAGAAGACTTGCAAATTGTGACGTAGAAGAGTAGAGTATTCTTCTAATGTGTGTAAGTGATCTTAAGGGTTACTGACGAGTTCTATATTTGTTTGCATGATCTAAAGGTAAAGGAGTATGACATACTAAACAAAGTAAGAGAAAAGAGATTGTTTCACATCTATTATTCTAAAGGAATAGTACCAAGATCAATTAGATAGTGGGTTCAACTACCCTCTACAACTCCTGATAGGGTTGGAATCTACTAATACGGATTCAAAGTCTCTTAATAGGGACTATTTTTACTAAGAATTGTAACAAACTCCTAACAAGGTCTATACTTTAACAAGGAATATTTAGATTAGTACATTATTCTTTGGCCATCATTCTCACCAGGGTTTTCCTTCTGCTCAAGGGTTTCCCTACTCAACATATCTAGTCTATGTGTGTATGCACATTTCTTTATGATTATTGTTTACTTTGTTGATAAAGTAAGAATTGTTTAAGATTGATACATAACTAATTCACCCTCCCACCCCCCACCCAATTATATTGGTGAAGTATTACTTCTAATAGTCTCAGACATCAATTTGATCAAATGAGGATGAGAGAAGATAAGAACATTGCAAAATATAATGAAAGAATAAAAGTTAGTGTGTGTGTAATCAAAGCCTCAGGAGGAAATATAGAAGAAAAATCAATGGTAAGAAAGGTTCTTAGAACACTTGTTTCTATATATGCAATTAGAGTGTTAACAATTCAAGAAATCAGATGCAGTCTACTAGTGGAATGGTTGACAACATTTGAGTTAGTTAACTATAAATATTATGTTCCTAACAGTAGCATCCTTGATTCTACATTTCAAGCCAAACTATCACTCAAGAAGAAAGCTACAAAATCTAAAAGAAAATTTGATAGTGAGGGTGAATATGGTTTTATTGAAGATCTTGAAGTCATTGAAGCATTACTTGCAAGAAGATTTCCCAAGCCCAAAGGAAGTACAAAGGCAAAATTACTTTAATCTACTTTTCTTATGAAGAAGTTGGTCACATTGCTACGACGTGTCCAAAAATAGAAGGAAAAAAAAAAAGAAGAATGACAAGTATAAGGGAAAGAAGGACTTCAAAAGTTACAAGGACTACAAAGACCAAGGTAAGAAATCTTATTAAATTGCTAAAGACTTTGAAAGTAGTGAAGAAGAAGATGAAATGGTCTACACTGCTATCAAGGATGAATTAGATAATGAGAATGATAAAATGACACTTATCTCACATATTAGTAAGATTGATTCATGGATTATTAATAGTGGCTATTCTCACCATATGAAAGGTAACAAATCTAAATTTGAGAACTTAGTACACTATGATGGTGGAAGTGTTAGATTTGGAAATGATGAACTATGTGACATGAAAGGTAAGGGTTGTATTGCACTAACCAATGATCTCATATGTGATAATGCTTATTGGGTTGAAGGACTACATCACAATCTACTTAGTGTGGCTCAATTGAATAACATTAGATTCAAGGTAGAATTCATGAATGGAAAGGCCAATCTAATGGATGGAAAAGGAAATTTTGTTGGGACTAGTAAGCAAACACAAGGTAATCTATTCTTACTATATCTTAATAGAAATTCATGTTTCATTTCTCAAGTAGAAGAAAGCTAGTTATGGAATAAGAGGTTATGTCATGTGAATTTTGATAGCTAGATAAACATAAGTAAGAAAAAAAAAGGTTAGAGGCATTCCAAGCCTAAAGAAACTCGACATGGGCATGTGCAAGAATTGTTAAATTGGTAAGATGAGAAAGACAAGTTTTAAAATAAAAAACTATCATTCTAAAGAAGTGCTAGAGCTGGTCCATACAAACTTTTGTGGACCTATTGGCACAAGAAGCTACAAATGAGATAAGTACTTTATTTTAACTTATTGATGATTATTCAAGAATGATGACTACTATGTATTTTAAGGATAAATCAGAATCTTTTCAAAATTTCAAATGGTATTTGGATAGAGTAGAGAAAGAAATAGGAAAGAAACTAAAATATTTGGGATCAAACATAGGAGTAGAATTATTTTCTAATGAATTCAATATTTTTTGCAATGAGAAAGGAAACAAAAGATAAGTGTTTGGACTTGGCACAACATAGTAGAATGGCATTTCTAAAAGAAGGAATAGATAAATCATGTAATTTGTAAGGACACTTATGATAGAAAATAATTTTTCTATCAAATACTAGAAGGAAGAAATCAACACTACAGTTCATACCTTAAACTGAGTTTAGTTGATGCAAGATTCAAATTAAATACCTTTTGAATTATGGTATGGCCATAAACCTAATGTTTTTTACTTAAAAGTATTTGGCAGTAAATGTTATATTTTGAAGGATTCTAAAAAAAGGAAAACTTGATGTCAAAAGTGATGAAGGCATATTTCTAAGATATTCCAATAACATAAAAGCATATAAATTTCTAAATCTATCTACGCATAAAGTTATAGAAAGTGCACATGTGAAGATTGATGAGTTTGCAAAAAAGAGAGAATAAAAAAGTAGTAATGAACCTAAAGACTACAAAAAAATTGTCTACTACGAGCCTAATAATATTCCTAATGTTCAAGCAAGTGTCAATCAACAACCTTCACCACCCGAGTCTCCAAAATCTCTAGTTCAAATTGAGTTGCAACAAGTGCAACCCAAGTCATCAGAAGGAGCCAAGTTTTAGCAAGAGGAAACTGAGATACAATTTTATCGACCTGAGTCATAGATCATGGGACCCAAGCATGAAACAAAAGATCATGGTGAACCTAGTGATTTTAGAAAGAAGAAGCCTTGACTTGTTGGCTATGCTAGAGGGCATCATGCACCCAATAAAATTATTGGAGATAATTTGGTAGGTACAATGAAAATGAACAAGTTAAAGTTTACATGTTTCCTTACTTAATTTAAACCCAGATCTATAAAAGATGCTTTAGAGAATGAAAATTGGATTGAAGATATGAATGAAGAAATTGATTAGATTGAAAGGAATAAGACTTGGACTCTTGTTCCTAGACCCAAGGATAAGAATATAATTGGCACAAAATATGTATTCATAAATATGTTGAATAAGAATAGAGAAGTTTCAAGAAACAAGGTGAGGCTAGTTTGCAAGGGCTATTCTCAAGAGGAAGGCATTGACTATGGAGAAACATTTTCTTCTATTGCTAGACTTGAAGGTGTTAGAATAGTTCTTGTATATGCACCATACAATGGATTCAAAGTGTCTCAAATGGATGTGAAATCAATATTCTTAAATGGAATCTTAGGAGATGAATTCTACATTGAGAAACCTGAAGCTTTCATTGATCCTAGCAAAAGGGACATGGTTTGTAGGCTACAAAAAGCTTTTTATGGTCTCAAACAAGTACCCAGAGCATGATATGAGAGATTACACAAGTATCTCATAAAGATTGGTTTTTAAAGAACTAATGATAACAACAACCTATACATTAAAGAAGGACCAGATAAAAAGATTATTTTGGTAGAAATCTTTGTGGATAATACATTGTTTACTAGAAGTGATGATTTATGAAAATATTTTTCTAAGGAGATGAGTAAGGAATTTGAGATGTCAATTTTTGGAGAGATCAATTTATTTGTTGGCTTACAAATTCACCAAAAGAAGGTTGGTATCTATATTACTTAATCAAAATACATCAAGGAGATACTAAAGAAGTTTGGAATGGAGGATTCTAGACTAGTTGGAACACCTATGTCTACTAGACATAAGCTTTCCAAGGATGATGATTCAAAAGAAGTAGATCAGACTACATACAAATCAATAATTGGAAAACTTTAGTATGTGGTGCATGCAAGACCTAATATAGTATTAGTAGTTGGAATGGTGGTAAGATTCTCTACTAATCCAAAAGAAAATTACGTGATGAAAATCAACAGAATCATGAGGTATCTAAAGGTTACTAAAGATTATGGTTTGTGGTATAAGAAAGAAGGCAACATTGAATTGAAATCATTCAATGATGTTGATTGGGCATGAACCATTGATGATAGGAAGATGACATAGGCAAAGGGTGAATAATTAGGGCCAAAGGCTCACCCAGCTATCCAAACCACCCTGCAATAGTTAACACAAGGAATAGCAACAAAGGAGGAAGAGAGAGAAATACTTTTATTGATTCCTCAAAATATCTTCATACATGCCTAGCTATAAGGCCTTCTAGGTTACAACCAAATACAAATACATTCACATTCAAATATCCAATAGAAAATTCACACTTTCAATTCTGCTCTTTAATCTTCTTCCAAAAACTTCTTCTTCCCAACTCTAAGCTAAAACACTATATATACTTGCCAAAATGGCTTATAGATCATTCTAGAACATTACATAAGAGGAAGGTCAACCCAACAATGGTCTGGACACATCCCAAGAAAATATCTTAACATAAATGTCACGGTTGAAATAAATCCCACAAGTCAGCTTGCAAAAATCATGTCCAAATGCTAACACTCAAAACATGAAGGGTCACTTGGCATACACTAGGTAACTTGGCACATGAGGGAATTGCTACAATAACTCAACACCAATTAAGTGCTATAGTAACTCAACACAAATTGAATACTATAGTAACTTGACACCAACTGAGTGCTATAGTAACTCGGCTCCAATTGAGTGCTACAATAACTCAGCTCCCATTGAGTGCTACAGTAACTTGGCTCCAACTAAGTGTTATAGTAACTTAGATCCAACTAAGTGCTACAATAACTTGGCTCCCATTCAGTGCTATAGTAACTCAACTCTCATTGAGTGCTATAGTAACTCGGGTCCAACTAAGTGCTACAATAACTCAGTTCCCATTGAGTTCTATAGTAACTTGGCTCCAACTAAGTGCTATAGTAACTCAGCTCCAACATGCAGAATGAACAAAAATGAGTAGAATAACAAGGCAACCTAAGATGCTGCTACATCTTCAATAGGCCTATTCTTCTACTTCACCAAATATTCATAGTAATATTTTCCTCTTGTGCTCTTGCCAACTCTCTAATCCAATATCTATTCAACTTCTTCAATTTTCTTCTTAGGATAATCTTCTAATCAACAACTTCATCCTCTAACTCATGATACTTATACAAATCAAAAATATTGAATATAAGAGATATATCCATGTCATTAGGTAACTCAACTTCATAAGCATTACCATTGTCAAACTTCTTCAAGATCTTAAAAGGTCCAAATTTCTTCATCTTCATCTTACTATATGTTCCAACTAGGAATATTCCTTTCTTTAGATGAACCATCACCTCATCACCAACTTGAAAACCATGGTGTCTTCTAGATTGATCAACATTCTCCTTATACTTTTGATTGGTTTGTTCCAACCTCAACTTCACTTCCTTATGCATATACTCCATTAGATCAACAAATTCTTCTCCTACAACAGTTCTCTTTTCTTCACCAGCAACATCTCTCAAATCTAATATACCTCTAGGATGTATTCCAGTAATAATCTCAAAAGGTTTCTTCCCTATAGTCCTATTCACAGAATTTTTATATGCAAATTCAGCTTGTGACAATACCATCTCTCAATTACTTGGCTTATTCCCAACTAAACATCTTAGCAAATTACCCAAGCTTCTATTCACAACCTTTTTCTATCCATTTATTTGTGGATGAAATCTAAAAGTAAACTTCAGCTCAGTACCCATCTTCTTCCACCAAGTCTTCCAAAAATAACCAACAAACTTACTATCTCTATCAGAAATAATACTTCTTGGTAATCCATGCAATCGCACAATCTCTTTAAAAAAAAGTTCAGCAACATGCTTAGCATCCGATGTCTTCTTACATGGTATGAAATGAGCCATCTTAGAAAATTTGTCCACTAACAAATATAGAATCATACCCCTTCACTGTCTTAGGCAATCCAAGAACAAAATCCATACTGATGTCAATCCAAGGTTTCTTAGGATAGTAGTAGTTGTATACAAACTAGTATTTTGACTCACCCCTTTTGCAACTTGAAAAACTCCACAACTCTTTACAATTTTTTAAACATCCTTATACATTTGTAGCCAATAATACTTCTCTTTTAGCAAACTCAATGTCTTATCAATTCCAAAATGTCCAGCTAATCAACCACTATGTTCTTCCTTAATCAGATTCAACCTCATAGAACTTCTATTAATACACAACTGAATACCTTTGAACAACATACCTTCTTGAATGAAATACTCATCATACTTACTTATGTGATCTATCAGATTTGGTGCTCTACACTGTCTCCATGCCTTAGAAAAATTAGGATCAACATCATACAACTCTTTCATTTCATCAAAAGCAAGAACTTCAACCTTTATTTCAATCAGAAAAGAATGTCTTCTACTTATGCATTAGAAAATCTATCATTAACTCCACTCTTATGCTTGATTGCAAATGTAAAACTTTGTAAGTACTCAACCCACTTCATATGTATTTGATTCAATTTATGTTGACTTCCTAGTATTGTAAAGCTTTATGATTAATATATAGTACAAACTCTTTAGGAATCAAATAATGTCTCCAATTATTCAATTCTTGGACAATAGAATAAAATTCTTGATCATGCATAAAATACTTCCTTTTAGCATCATTCAACTTTTCACTAAAGAAAGAAATGGGTTTACCTTCTTGACTTAATACAGCTCCTATTGCATTACCACTTGCATCACATTCAACTTGAAATACTTTGTTGAAATCAACCAAATCCAATATAGGTAATTCAGCAACCTTTTGTTTCAAAGTCTCAAAACTCTTATCAGCTCCATGTGTCCACTTGAAGTCCTTTTTATCTCTCCTCATTGTCTCAATCATAGCATTACAAACATAACTAAAATTCTTTATAAACTTTTTTATAAAAACTAGACAAACCATGAAATGATCTTACGTTACCCACATTCTCAAGTGTAGGCCATTCCAAAATTGCTTTAACCTTCTTAGGATCCATCTTCAAACCATCAACTAAAATCAAAAATCCCAAATACACAATTTCCTCTTGCACAAAAGAACACTTTTTTAGATTAATCATCAACTTTTTCTCTTTCAACCTCTGCAACACTTGTCTATTATGTTCAAGATGTTCTTCCTTAGTCTTACTGAATATTAAAATATCATCCAAATAAATAGTCACAAACTCACCCAAAAATCTCTTTAGAACTTCATTCATCAACCTCATGAAAGTACTAGGTGCATTATTTAAACCAAAAGGCATAACCAACCATTCATATAAACCATCTTTTTTCTTGAAAGTAGTCTTCTCTAATTTTGATTTGATGATAGCCACTCTTCAAATCAATCTTGGTAAAATACTTTGCTCCACTCAAACAATCCATTATGTTATTCATCCTCAGCATAGGAAGCCTATGTTTCACTATGATCTTGTTAATAGCTCTAGAATTAGTACACATTCTCCATTCTCCATTCTTTTTAGGTGCTAATATAATAGGTATAGAACATGGACTCAAGCTTTCTCTAATCAAACCTTTCTACAACAACTTATGCATTTTTTTGTTAAGTTCTTCATTCTATGTAGGTGTCAATCTATATGGTACTTTATTTGGCAAACTAGCTCCAAGAATTAGATCCATACAATGACTTATACTTCTTACTAGGGATAAACCATCAGGAATATCATCAGCAACAATATCTTTGTACTTATTAACCAATTTTACAATTTCTACTACCACTTGGTCATTACTAGCTTCTACTACTCGATCATTACTACCAACACTCGGTCCTCTAGGAACTATGGCAAAAAAGATTTGATTATTCTTCACTTCCTTTTCAAATTGTTTCCCATTAACCATGCAAACTTTTATTGTAATGCAACTAACCTCATCTAGACTTTCAATCAAAGGCAGCAATGTTTTTTTATTTCCATTTACCCAAAGAGTATATTGATTTAGTCTTCCATCATGTAAAGCATATCTATCATATTACCAAGGTCTACCCACCAAAATATCTTATCAATATCTTATGCTCATCTTTGATCCATGAAACATGATAGGGATTGGGATGTTCCAGCATTTGCAACTATAACTTTGTAACTAGCTCTTTTGATGCCAAATTTGTAGAACTTGCACTATCAATGATCACCTTGCAGCATTTTCTAGTCATCTTACATCTTGTCTTGAAAAGGCTTCTCCTTAAAATAGGTTCCTCATCACTTCCCTTATTACATAAAGTTCTTCTCACCATCAAATTTTCTCCAGCCTCAAGTCCACTTGGTGAGCCCTCATCATCTCCTTGAATCACAACATTTCTATTACCTTGCCCACTTTCATAGGATCTACATTCAAAAGATCTATGTCCCTCTTTGCCACATCTAAAGCCATTACCATGAAATCTACCTCTAGAATAGGAATTACCTCTTCCTTGGTAAGAATTAGTGCCTCCTCGGTAAGAATTACCAGTTTTCCATTCTGTCTTGCCTTTGTCATCATTCTTCCATTCAAATTTACCTTTATCTTGCACAAAACTTTAAGATCCGCCACCTTCACCATAAGATCTACCTCTACCTCTCTAGAATCGACCACCTCTACCTCTTTGTCTTTATTCATGCTTCTTTGTCAAGATCTCTTCAACTTTCAAGGCATATTAATATGCTTCTTCTATACTCTCTAACTTCACAAAATTTATTTCATCTTGTATTCTAGATCCCAATCCATTAATGTACCTTGCAATTTTCTCAACATCATCATCCACATGTCTAGATTTGATGTCCAATCTATAGAGTTCTTTAGTATATTCTTTTACAATCATGTCCTTTTGTTTCAAATTTTGTATCTTTCTCAATAAGCTAACTTGGTAATCAGTAGGGAGGAATTTTTCCTTTACCTTGTTTACCATCTTTATCCAAGTTTTGGTCTTCTCCTTTCCTTTCCTTTGTCTATTAGTTTTCAAGTGCTCCCACCATAGTGATGCATGGCCTTTCAACCTAGTGACTACAATCTTCACCTTTCTATTATTAGTAGCATTTTCATACTCAAAGAACTTCTCCATATCAAAGATCTAATCCAACAATGCATTGGTGTCCAATTTTCCATCATAAGGAACAAATTATATAGAAAGCTTTGAATTTTCCCTAGACAACACTCTGATGTTCTCCTTTCCTCTCCTTTGTCTATTAGTTTGCAAGTGCTCCCACCACAGTGATGCATGACCTTTCAAACTAGTGACTACAATCTTCACCTTTCTATTATCAGTAGTGTTTTCATACTCAAAGAACTTCTCTATATCAGAGATCCAATCCAACAGTGCATTGGTGTCCAATTTTCTATCATAAGGAACAACTTCTATAGCAAGCTTTGAATTTTCCCTAGACAACACTCGCAATAGTCTTTCCTCATCCTGATCTTCTTCAGGTTCTAGATTATGGTTTGGTGCTACTACTTCATCATCACTTACATCATCAAGATGTGCTCTTCTCATCTAGGTTGTCTCCACATTATCTAATCTAGCTACAATTTGTCTCAATTGATCCAATATAGGATCACTGGCATTTTTTCTACCACAAACCATCTTTACAAATCAGGTTCCTACAAGATCATAACCTTCTGCAAGTTATAGGTTAAATCCATAGATCTGCCATCCTAAAACCAAATCCAAATTAGGTTTCTACATGATCCAATCTTCACAAGGACAAACTTGATGCTCTAATATCAACTGACATAGGTAAAGGGTGAATAACTAGGGCCAAAGACTCACCCAGCTATCCAAACCACCCTACAAGAGTTAACACAATAGAAGCAAACATAAGGAACAAAAACCAAATGAGGAAGAGAGAGAAATAATTTTATTGATTCCTCAAAATATCTTCATACATGCCCAGCTATAAGGCCTTCTAGGTTATGACCAAATACAAATACATTCACATTCAAAGATCCAACAACAAATTCACACATTCAATTCTACTTTCTAATCCACTTCCCAAAATCTTCTTTTTCCCAATTCTAAGCCAAAACACTTTATATATACTTGTCAAAATGGCTTACAAATCATTCTAGAACATTACATAAGAGGAAGGCCGACCCAACAATTTTCTAGACACATCCCAAGAAAAGAGCTTGACATAAATATTGCAATTGAAATAAATCCCACAAGATGGCTCATAGAAATCATGTCCAAATGCTGACACTAAGCACATGAAGGGTCACTCGACATACACTAGGTAACTTGGCAAATGAAGGAATTGCTACAGTAACTTGACACCAAATAAGTGCTATAGTAACTTAGCACCAACTAAGTACTATAATAACTCAGCACCAACTAATTGTTACAATAATTTTTCCCCAACTGAGTTATACAATAACTTGGCTCCAACTAAGTGCTATAGTAACTCGGCTCCCATTGAGTGCTATAGTAACTCAGCTCTAATTGAGTGTTATAGTAACTTGGCTCCAACTAAGTGCTACAATAACTTAGCTCCCATTGAGTGCTATAGTAACTTAGCTCTAACTAAGTGCTATAGTAACTCAATTCTCATTGAGTGCAACAATAACTTGGCTCCAACTGAGTGCTATAGTAACTCAGCTCCGACATGTAGAATGATAAAAAATGAGCAAGATAACAAGGCAACCCAGGATGTTCCTACATCATAAGAGCACTTGTGGTGGAGCATTCTTTCTTGGAAAGAAGATAGTACCTTGGAAAAGAAAGAAGAAAAACTATATCTCTCAATCAATAGCAAAAGTAGAATATGTTGTAGTAGTCAATTGTTCAATTATTGTTTGGTTCAAATACATGTTGACAAGCATGAAGGAAGAGATCAAGGATCTAGTTGTTAATTTTTATGATAACACTAGTGCAATTAACATTTCCAAGAGTCCTGTAATGCATACCAAAACCAAGCACATTGCAATTAAGTATCATTTTTTAAGAGAATTGGTGCAAGAAAAGGAAGTAAGATCAGAAAATATAAATACAAAAGAAAATATTGTAGACATATTCACCAAGCCATTACCCAAGGATGCATTTTTGTATCTATGAAGTAAGTTAGGGGTCATTCCTCTATCTCAAGCTCACTAATCAAATTTTAGTGATGCATCAACCAAGCATGTTGAAGATCAGTCAAGCTGATGTAGCATTATAAAGGAAAAATTTCATATGAATCAATACATTAGGTGCATGGAATTTTATTGAATGTTATCTTTGGCATGAGATGTCAAAGAGGGAGAGTTCTATCATACATTAGAGAAATTTTATGTCTAATAGAGGAAGATTTTTCTTTCATATATTAGAGATATTTTATATATGTCAAAGATGTCAAAGAGAGAGAATGAACTTGAGTTGATATGAAAGAGGGAGAGTTTCATATTACAATCACAATAATTAGATATTGATGTCAAAGGGAGTTCATACTAATAGAGGGAGTTCTCATGGATGGGAGTCAATATGAAACTAATAATATTATCCTTACTTCTATTTTTCTCTAAAATTTCATTGTATTATGACATGTCATGTTGCCATCAATGCCAAAGAGGGAGATTGTTGAAAACAATTATTCAATTTTATATTATCTTTGATGTTACACAAAATGTCAAGTCTTTACCAATAAATGTTTTTCAAGCTCACTCGAACGATGAAGATAGTTCCCAGTCTCTGTCAAGCATTCTAGAGTAAACCATGTTCAAAGATAGTATGTGTCTAGCTTCACTTGGGCACCATAGAAAGTTTATAGGAATATAGTGTCTACCAAGTTCACTTGGGTGCCAAAGAGAAATTGGTATGGAACCAATGTTAATCAAGCTCACTCATTTACCAAGGGAGTTCAGTTCAAGATGCAGTGTTAACCATGTTCACATGGTTAACAAAGGAAGTATTAAGAAAGTATTTTTCTAAGTTAGTGTTGTCTGAGCTAGATTGGCTAACGAAGGATTTTATTGAATCGACATGTTTAGTTTGATGAATATATTTGTTAAGTCTATCCAAATTAAGGGATGAATATTGAATATCTGTAAGTGTATTCAAGTTGACTTTACAAGGTAAAAGATATAAGTATAAGATCAAGTTGTGGGATTCAAAAGATAAACCAAGGAAGTGAATTGGAAGGATAGTAGAGTATCCTAAATTGACCAAGCTACAAAGTTTTATCAGATCAAGGAGGATCAAGTATTCAAGCTAGAACAAAGATCTAAAATCAGCAATATAGTTGCATTAGCAATTAGGTTGTATCATTGTAACTCTCTAATAATTATAGTAGTATATCAAATATCTTAATAGAGTTAGCTTAACAACTATTTGCTAAATCCCCTAATAAGGTGACATTTCCAGATTAAAGTGTCTAAAGACCTCTAACAAGGACACTACTAATAGGGTGATTAAATCCTTTAATAGGGTCACACCTAATAGTGTATTTTGTAATCTTTAATAGGGTTGTCTCCTAATAGGACTCACTTCAAAAGAGTGAAAAATACTAACTAGTTGCAATTGGTGAGTTTTCCCAAATTGGGTTTCCACATTAAATTCTGGTGTCATATGTGTTCATGTTATTTGATTTCTATTTCTACAACTAAGTTAATTAAGTTTAATCACATTAAGCATCTAAAGAATTAATATTTCAGTGTTTACCAAGTTACAATAATTATTAGTGCTTGTTGAGAGATTCAGTGCTAACTGAGTTACAAAAATGTTTTTAGATTCAACATAGTTTATTTTTTTATTTTTATTGACATCTAAGGGATTTGGGATTTATTTTTGTGGTAACTGATTCACACCTCCCCTCTCAGTTACTCCTATTATATTTCTAATAAGAAGATCACATAAGGAAAATTAAAAAGGAGTAAAAGATAACTATTGAGAAGTTAAGTTAATAGGTGAACTTGTAAAGAAGACAAGAAAATTAAAAAGTCATATTGGAGAATAGAAGACACAAGAAAAAGAGACAAGAAATGAGAAGTATTATCATAATTAAGGAAATACTATGAATACAAAGTAGATATCAAGTACCTAATCAGAACAAAGTCCAGAACAATAAGTAAACAACAAACAAGACAAATAAATGAATGAAATAATATTTTTGAAAATCATAGGAATGATCATCACAACAAAAGGTACATTGAATCTAGAAAAAATAAGAAGTGATGGAGATGTGTCAAGGAATCATGAAAATTGATTTATAGGAATATGTGAAGTAATTTGAGTACACATTCATGGAAGAGTTAGAAAATAGAAAAATAATATTATTAGGTATGACATCACAAGATTTAAGGATGACATCTAAAGGTAAAAATGGTTTATGGAAAATTTCATAGGAAGCATCATGGAACCCTATTTAGGTGTAGGGAAGCAAGGACAAGGAAGAATAAATAAGAGATCAAGTATAAGCTAAACACACATGATAAAAAAAAAAGAGAATGTAGAGCTAAAGGAGAAAGAATGTGTTATAAAATTATGGAGTAATCACAAAGAAGATAAAAAGATGACCTTAAAAGGATCTAATCAGCTTTAGGAGAGATCTATTATAGGTCTAAATTTATGTTAATTTATTCATAACAATTTAGCAATATTATTGTGAAATTATTTGACTGGGTAGTCTTTAACCAAACTTAGAAGTTTTACTTGGAACTTATTATAAATTCTTTAACAAGGTGAACATTTTATAAGTGGTATAAAATCACTTAACAAAGTAGTCTCTTACAAGACTATAGAAACTTCTAATAGGTTTTCCCTCTAACCAAGGTTTTTAAGTGAGACCAAAATATTAAATTATGAGTTATATGCATAAATGTTCAGGTTACAAGTTTATTACTTAACATTTCAATAATATGTAGTAAGTTGTTACATATCAATAAACTAGTTGATGATACAATAGATATTGGTGAAAGTAATTTATAGTTTATCAGTTAATGATTAAAAGGTTAAATAGTAAAAATAATGTGTAGTATTGATTCATGAATCCCCCCAATAACTCAACTAAATATTTATAACAATTAACATTAGAGAATTGGTTCTCTAGAGGGAAATTTTAATATCTTGAAATAGATTTGGGAAAATAGAAAGTTATAGATATCAAAAGTAATAGGTAGAAGCTCTAGAAGATGCTAAATAAAACATACAATATCTAAGAAAGAAAATGAAGACCTCATTTGCAAAAAGGATGGAATTACTAGCATGATTAAAAATAAGCCTTTGTGACCTTGAAAGACTATAAGAGGGGAGTGTCAATTGAAAGGAGAATGTGCTTCTTTTGCATATTTATTGAAGAAGAACAATGAACTACTTGAACAAATTGGCTAGATCATGAAAGAACCCAAAGGTCAAGCCCTAAGAATGATTAAAGTAATGGAAAAAGACAAGATCTACTAAAATTATGAAAGAAATCCTTAAATTGGAGAAGATAAATGTTGAAGAAATAATTAGAAATAAAGACTTACTCTTGGAGTGACAAATACATGAGATACAAGTATAAATTCAAAAATTAGAAGGAATAGGAGATAGGAACTTATAGTTACAAGATGAAAATTTAGAGACTAAAGGAAGAGAATGAAGAGTTGAAGAATAATTAAAATTTTAAAAGAAAATCAATGAGATACTCATTAATTTTGAATAGAGCATACAAAAAAATAATGAGCAACTGAAAAGTCAGTGGAAACTAGGTGGTACTATTAATTTAGGATATGTTGGAAACAACAAAATGGAAACTAAAGAATAATCAAAATTTGGATCTAAACAATAAGCACAAATCCTTGAAGAATTAAATAAAGGTCAAAAGCACTATAAGCCTATTTGTTACAATTATGGAAAATTTGGTCATACTTCAAATGTTTGTAGAATCAAACAAGTGAATATTCTAATAATTACATATTTTAATGGTTATTGTTAATTTTTCAATAAATGTAGTCAAAGAGCCTATGAGTGTAGATCTAAAATAGTTAGTAGGACATCTAAGAAAATCATAGTTGGATATTGATATAAATAAAATCCCCATTGACACAAAGATGAGAAATGCAAAACCATGATGCAACCAAAAAGGAAGTTTAAAAAATTGGTGAACTACATGAGAAAGAAGGTAAATGTATACCAAAAGTATGAACACTTCTATAAACCCTTATTACCAAAGAATCTCATGGAAAGAAAGACTTGAGAAGAAGCTTATAGCTATCTATCTATGATGTGTAAAAGTGCAAAATGGTGAAGCGATGGCTCTAAAATGAACTAAGCTATGAAACCCTTGCAACCTACACCATAGAATGAGAGATTAAAAGATAAGAGCAATAATTCTAGTATTCAAGAATCCATTATGGATGTAATGAAAATGCAAGATCTAAGCTAAATAAAATCCAAAATGCAAGATAACAAGAATGAAAAGTTACAATGCCTCCTATTTAGACTATACAATCTATTCTAAAGTATAAAAGAAAGCTGAAACAGGTATGCCATGAAGATACTATGAGAATTCAAGTATGTAGATATAGGTGAAAGAATGCTCAAAGTTTTCCAAAGCTCCAAAGTCACCTAGAAATACCGTGGCACAACATTAGTACAAGGCATGAGATAAGAATGAAGAGAGATCACTCTACTTTAAAGAAAAATGGATGATTGAGATTAGAAGGTGAAAGATGATAATCCATATACACAAGAATCTCACCCAGGCAAGATCATGTTAGAATATAAAGTACCATATTATCAAAACTACCAACCTTATAAATCTTTAACCATATGAACAATATAATCAATAACCAAAACAAGATACTCATACATAATAGTACCAAATATGTTAACTAGGGAAACCATTGATCAAAGGGAAAACCCCAATGGGGATGGTACCTAGAAACTGATGTACTAATATAAATATTCCTTGCTAGAGGATGGACCCTATTAGGAGTCTATAAGATACATTCAGTACATATTAGTACCTATTAGGAGACTTTGAATCCCTATTGGGATATCCCAACCCTATTAGAAGTTGTAACAACCCAGTTAGGAGTTGTAGAAGGAAGATGGACCCACTATCCAAATAGCTTTAGGGGAAAGATAATGAACCCACTATCCAAATGATCTCTATACTATTCCTTGAGAAATAATAGAATAGAATTGTACTTGTAATTTCTCTTCCTCTGTCCTATCAACCAAACTACTCTACTTCCTCTGATCTTGATTCCAAATCACCAACTTCACATTCAATAATCCCTTGGATCACTTACTCACATTTATCAAAAACTCTTCTCTTGTTAGGACTCCTTAATCACAATTGCATATATTTCACACTTCAAACAAGGAAAACATCTTTCCTTTATACCGTGTCCTCAAAAAATATTCTTGAGTTAGCCTTGAGGCTTTCTAAATTAATTATAATAGGACCACATTATGATAATTAATTATTTCATAACCACATAATACTATTGGTTCAAATTCTTTACAAAATACCATATGTGTGATTCAAGGCTTTTTGCATTCACTGACATCACCATTAGGCTATCTTATATCACTGTATAACTTTGTATATCATGATTCAATCTTTGTTAAGAGATAGAATCCATTCATTAGAAACTTATTATCAAGTACTTTTTCTCTACATCTCTCTATAAATCAAGCATATATTTTTCTTATCTTTGACTTACTTGATGCACACTTAACCTCATCATTGGGACATAGTGTAGAACATGTCCTCAACCATGCATCACCTAAACATAAAACTTCGATCCATACAACCTTGATCTCCATCTATTATTGTGCCAATCCTCATAGAAACTATACTATGTTGTCATCAATAACAAATATAGTCATGAATGCAACATATCAATCATGCTAAATGATCTCCAATGTTTAGGATACTCCCCCAAAGGAATACCATCATAATTTATGCTTAAATCTCCCCCTTTGGCATTAATGGAAGCATAGATGAAAAAAAATCTAAGTTCCAAGAATACCAAAATAACATTCTATTACAACTATTGTTGTTCTCTTGTTTTCAAATCCTCTTCATGAATCAAATCTTAAATCCTCTCAAACACTACTCTATTCTACATCTTTTAGGATTGGCATCAGTTGTTTACACATTAAACAACTCTTATCTTTTCCCCCATTCAATGTTACTCCCCATTAACATCAACATTATCCATTGGAGGATATTCTCCTCCACACACGATGCTTCTCTATGCAATCTCTACCCCATAATACTAAGGAGATGTTTTTTATTCTCTTCCTCATACTCTCCCCCATTCATACTTAGGATATGTTTTCCATGCACATAACTCTCCCTGATTGATATTAATGACAAAGGATTACTATGTCAATCATCTACTCCAAGTTTTCAATCAGCTCAAGTGTCCAAAGATACTATTCAAAACCAACTAGCAAGAGTCCTAGATGACTCTACCAATCTTAAATAATCCCCTATACATGAAGCATCAACATTCACTCTAGTAAAAAAATAGTGCTTTGTACCACTGGACTGATACAATCTCTGCATTGTCTACTCAAAAGTAGGCAGGGCCATAACCCCAAGCATACCTCTCAAGTACTTAAATGCATCTCTAGGAAAGGGCTTCATAAAGATATCTACAATATGATCTTTAGTACTGATATACTCCAATCTGATTTGTTTCTCTATGAATTTCTCTCTCAAAACATGATAATAGATATATGCTTAGTCTTATAATGCAATAAAGAATTCCTCTACATACTCACTATACTTGTATTATCACAATGTATGATGACTAGATTTGAAAATTCTATCCCAATATCCTTTAGCATCTGCTTCATCCACATGATCTAATTACAATTATTTTCTACTTCTGCATACTCTATTTCATATGTACTATGTGAAATAAAATCTTGTTTCTTGCTAAGCCAAGAAACCAATCTTCTTCCTAAGAAAAATGCTCCACCACTAGTGCTTTTTCTATCATCCATACAACCTGCCCAATCCACATCAATATAAGCACATAAAGTGAAATCACTTGATATGTCATACCATAGACCATCATTAAGTGCACCTTTGAAATATTTGAATATACTTTTCACTTATACATAATGGTACTTCTTAGGATCAACTTGAAATCTAGCTAAAATGCAAACTGAATTTTCTATATCTAGTTTGGTGTGAGTCAGATATCAGAGACCTCCAATCATTGATCTATACTTCCTTTTCTTAACCGTACGTGTCTCATCTTTTCTAGATAACATATGACCAATTATCATCGGTGTAACAATAGGCTTACAACTTTATAAGCCAAATCTTTTCAAGAAGTCTTTCAAATACTTAGATTTTTATATGAAAATTCAATAATTGTTTTTCACAATAGACAAATCTAGAAAGAACTTCATCTCACTAGTCATGCTCATCTCAAACTCATTCTATAATTCTTCAACAAACTTATCACTTGCTTCATCATTGCATCCAAAGAATATTTCATCAAAAAATATCACTATTATCAACAAACCATTCTCAATTACTTTCAAATGAAAGTTACTATTTGTTGTACCTTTAGCAAATCTAAGTTATTCTAAATACTTATCCAATCTTGCATACCAAGTTCTAAGTACTTTCTTTAGACCATACAATGTTTTCTTCAATCTGCATACCATATCCTTGTCATTTGTTAAAGGAAATCCTTTGGGTTATTCAATGTAAGCTTCCTTTTCAAGTTCTCCATTCAAAAATGTTGATTTGACATCCATCTAATACACTTTGAACTTCTTACTTGCTGCATAAGCCAAAAATGTTCTCACTACTTAAATTATAGCTACAAGGGCATATGTTTCCTCATAGTCTATTCCTTCTTGTTGTAAATAACCTTTTCATACTAGTCTATATTTTTTTGTCACAACTTCTCCTTGTGCATTCATCTTATTTCTAAATACCCATTTAGTTCCTATAACATTTTTGTCTTTTGGTCTAGGAACCAATTCCCATGTGTCATTCTTCACAATATGATCTAGTTCTTACTTCATTGCTTGAATCTAATGATCATCTTTGTATGCCTTATGTGCACTCTTAGATTCCATTTGAGAAATTAAACATAATTCTTCATTGACTCTTTTTCTTTTCATTACTCATTTTTCTTTGCTTCTAATTATCTACTCTACAAGGTGATTCTTTACCAACTTCTTGTTAGGTGTGGGAGTTTCTATTTCAACTCTTATCTATTTTCTTGGTTTAGAACTCTATTCTCCTCTTTTCTTAATAATGGGTGCATCATTTTGCAAGTCATTTTTAGTCTCAAAGAAAACCTCCACATCTTCTCTAACAATTCTAGGAGTTTCTTCTTCCTCATCAGAGTTATAATCCATCATCCTCTCTTTAACTCCAAAATTTTCATCAACTTTTACATTTGCACATTAAAAAATTTTCTTAGTTCTATGATTAAAACATTTGTAATCTTTTCTTTTCAATGAATAACCAAGGAACATACATTCATCACTTCTTGGATCAAACTTACGAACATCATCATCTCTCTTTATGTAACACTTACTTCCAAAAATTTTGAAATACTTTATTGAAGGTGTATGAACAAACCATAATTCATAAGGGATCTTATTTGTACCTTTTATGATAAGCAATCTATTCATGGTGTATACTATTGTATTAATTGCTTCTCTCCAAAAAGTCTTGGATACATCATTTTTCGTGTTGCCTCTTATACTGATCCATTTCTCATTTCTACTATCTCATTCTTCTCAAGGTTCTTGGGTGATGATAACTATCTCTTAATTCCATTTTCTTCACAACACATGTTAAAATATCTAGAAATAAATTCTTCACCTCTATCTAATCTCAAAAATTTAATCTTAATGCCAGATTCATTCTTATCTATATTCTTGAATATCTTGAACTTTTCAAATTCTTTAGGATTTTCTTTTTAAGGAATGCTACCCACATCATTCTAGTGAAATTAACAAAAAAAATTATAAAGCACCTTTCTTCATAGAATCCTCTTATTCTGGTAGGGCCACTCACATCTATATGAACAATCTCTCAACTTCTTTTGAGTAAGTAAAATTTTTGTTGGGAAATGATACCTTCTTCTACTTAGCCATGATACATTCTTTTCAAACAACCTTTTAGGACTTATGATCTTAGGAAAATATCTTACTACAAATGTACTTGTTTCCTTTATAATTTTATCAAATTTTATCTGCAAAAACCTTCTATGCCATAGCTGACTATTATTCACTTTTGAAACCAAACATGTCATCTCACTGGGATTCAATAGAAACACATTACCTCTAGATCTTGTGCCTTTTCCAATTAGCTTACCCATCCTTGTCTTTGATAATACATGTCTTCTTTGCAAACTATAATTGATAACCTTTATCAACCAACTATCCAACCCTCAAAAAATAAGCATCATTAGTTTTAGTCTTTCCATAAAGACTAATAGATCCTATCCCTATGATGTGATAGGCCACATTGTTGCCAACTCTAATAATACATCCATCATGATTTTTGAGTTTAACAAACTTGTTGATATCAATAGTCATATGATGTGAACATCCACTTGTTAGAAGCATGAATGTTGATGATACTTCTTTTGGGGAGTATTGTAGAAACATGATTAGATCATTATCATGATAATATGTTACATTCATGACTATGTTTGTCATTGGGGTCAACATAATAGTTTTCTATGGTATTTGATAGAAGAAAAATGATAAAGATCGAGTTGGTATGGATAGATGATTAAGCATTTTCACTAGGTGAGGTTAAAGGGAGATATTACTAAGTGTCTAGTATATGAAACTAACTTCAAAAGCATAATATATTGAGTCTAGAAGAAGTTATGCAAGTTTTGGTGAAGACTATTCTAAGATAGAGTTAACTGAGGCATGTTCTAGTAAACATTTTATATCTCTTAGTAGAGTTGTTATTCTAAGAAGAAGGTTAAAGGAGTGTAGAAGACATGTTGGAGATGACATGGTCAAGCTTGCTTGTAATAATATTATACATATAGAAACTTATTCAAGCTACAAGGTGAAAGATTAATGTTATCACTAAGTATAACATGTTCTTAATGAGGTCATATAATAATTAAATAAAAATGTGTAATAGCTAACTCAAGGAATTGTTTTATGGATTTGATATAAAGGAATAAATTTTTCCTTTGTTATCTATGAATATTGAAATGATTGCAAGAAGAAAACAGAGAGAAATAGAAAAGAAACAAGTTGATATGCAAGGATAAGAAGAGTCGAGCAAATTTGGACATAATTTTTTTGTCGAGCTTTTATTTTGAGATCCAAGGTTTGATATATGGATTTGAGGTTTGTGACCTAGTCTAAGAGGCTTGGTAGTGATTGGTCTAGTTGATAGGATACAAGAAGGAGGATAAAGCATAGTACAAACAATTATTCTACAAGGAATAGTTGAGAGATCAGTTGGACAGTGAAGTTCAATGGTCTTTCCCTAGAAGCTATTTGGATAGTGGGTCCTTCTACCTTCGATAACTCCTAATAGGGTTGGAATATCCTAATAGGGATTTAAAGTCTCCTAATAGGAACTCTAATGTATTGAATGTGTTTATAGACTCCTAATAGGGTCTATCCTCTAATAAGGGGAATATATATATATATATATATATATATATATATCTTTGTGGGCATCATTCCCACCAGGGTTTTCACTAGTTAGCAAACCTGGTGTAATTGTGTGTGTGCATCTTGTTATGTTTGTTGTTTATTTTGATTGGATGGTTAAGATTAATTAAGGTTGATAAATGTCTTAATTGGATAACCAATTCCCCCCCCCCCCCCCCCACTAGTTATCTTGGTGAACTATTGTTTCTAACAATTGGTATCAAGGCATTAGGTCCTTGAAGATAAAGTTTAATAACTTTGGGAGATCATGGTGAGAAAATATAGTCTTGAACTGGATAGAGGAAATTTTGACATAGAAGTTATCATATTTGTGCAGAGATTAGAGAATTGAGTTTTAGGATAGAAGTACAAGTATAAAGAGGTCCAGATCTAAAGAAGACATGAAGATCAAAGAAGGTATTGATTTGCTTATGAAAAGATAAGGTATGAAAAAAATCTCTTGTTGGAAATGTAATGAGTTTGGTCATTTTCATCTACCCCTAAGAGAATAAGGAAAAACAAAAAGAGTTCATTTTCTAATGAAGATGAAGAATTTAAAGCTAGTGTGGAATGATTCTTGAATGATTATGATGATAAGAGCGAATTGAAAAAGGAAGTATTAGAAGAGACACCTTTCGTAACTATTATTGATGATTGTGAAGAAGAGGATAATTTTGAAATTTTTAGATAGAATGATGAAGTATTCTTTGAGACTAAGAATCATTTGCGAAATGAAGGAGAGCTAAGGTAGGAATAAAGTTTAAAACCTAGAACATATATAAGAGTTGAGATGACAACTCCTACTTCTAGAAAGAATATGACAAAGAATCATCCACCAGAGAATATCATTAGCAACAAAGATAAAGCTGTGATGACAAGAAGCATAATCAATGAAGAACTATGTATGAAATATTAGGTAGAACCAAAGAATGTGTTAGTGTAGTTTTTTCACTTCTTAGTAGGTTATTCATTTTTTCCTATATTGCTCCTCATTGGTCTATGTTGCCACCTCCTCCCTCTTCCTAGCCTAGATAAGTATGCTACTTGGCTTGTATTTGCATCTCTTGTTTCTGCATCCTCTTAATGTTATTTTTGCTTCTAGCATTTGCATTACTCTCTTGGAGACTAACTCTATGTTGCTATTTTGATTTTGTATCATTTTCATTCATAGTTTAGGGATTTATTCTTTGTATTTTTTTTTGGGTTATTAATCTTTCAAATTCTAACATGGTATCATGCTTTTCTATGTGCAAGAGTAGATTCTAGTTTCCTTATTTGAGAAATTCAGGGGGGGCTAATAAATCTTATTTTAAGTTTTTGAAAAACCTAGTATGCTCTTCTATTGTATCTTCAAATGATCTTGAGAATTAGAAAGTTTGACCAAAAAAAAATTAATATATGGGTGATTGTAGCATTTTTGGTTATATTGGAAAATTTTTTAGTTGTTCCAACATGTCTAGGAGGCTTGAGAAAGTTAGATTTGGCTTTCATTTCACTAAGATCAAAGATTGCCATACAAGTTGTAAAACTGGGGTTTCAATCTCAAATCTGACAACAACTTTGCATATTTGGTGTTTTCAATCAATATTGTAGGTTCTAGCATCCCATTTATTGACTTAGATAGCTAATTCTATCTTTTCATGAGACCTTTTGATTGTTGGGGTCATTTTCCGGTTGTTGGGGCCATTTTTTGTTGTTAAAGGCATCTAATTTATACTATAACAACATCTTATGTACATTAGCAAGAAAAATACTTTTTGGGTTTTGTTCATAGCCTTGAAAAACCATCTAGGTATCTTTTAGTTTTTATATGAAATTTTTATATTTTTTAAAATCAAGCATGGAAAGCTATAGTCATACCTCTCTCTATTGTAAGTCACAATTTTGAATGTAGTTTTCAAATGCCTCATTCTTGCTCATATAGACTCCAATTTCAACAATTCTTGTTATGATCTTGGCTATTTTTTTGTGCTCTATCCACTAGTGTAGTCATTTTTTTATTTTCATGAATATTTTTTTTAGAAATTGCAGATTCTCAATGGTGACTTTGCACAGTTCTTGTTTTGGAAACTTCAGAGGATTATAACTTTCTCATATGACCTTGTATCGAGGTGATTCTCTTTTTGAAAGTGCATAATTTATCAAGTAGATCACAGTGGTGCTATTTTTTTCCTTGCGTATTTTGCCCAAGTTTCACTTTTACCATATTCTCTTTGCAAGGGTTTTTGTAATGCATTGAAGTCAAGACCACTTAGTATTTCTTGCTAGTGGTAGTTGTAAATTCACTAAAATAAAGTGCCAAATCATATTTCTTTGTGGGAGTTCTTTGATTGAGTAAAAAGTGGGGTGGGGCAGATTGTCATGGCTAGGTTGTCTTCCTTTTAGCATTTCTTCATCATAGATCAAACAAATATGCCCATCCTAACTCCATACAATTACTTTGAGTGAAAATCATGCATGATAATTCACGTAATGAAAGCTGGATTAAATAGGATAACTGTGAGACTTGAAACTAAACCTAATAAAGATGAAGATAAGCCTAAGTGGTTTAACAAATGTGATGAGGCATATGGAACATTGTGTTTTTTCTATTTCTCCTAACTTGTTATTTCACATTGAGTCTTTGGATACACCAAATAAAATATGGATAGAGCTGGAAACACTATTTGGCACACACGATTCAATGAGGGGTCATATGTTGGAAAATGAACTAATTAGTTTAAGTCCAAGAAATTTCAACACAATCCAAGATTTCTTCACCAAATTGAAATGACTAAGGCTATAATTAAAATAATGTGGAATTGAAAAGAAAGATAAACAACTAATTCTTAGTATTCTCTCTAAGCTAAGTTCAAAATATTTTGTGTTTATCTCTACCTTCTATGCTAATAAGGGTTCACTTGGTACTCAATTCACCATGCCATCTTTAGATGTTTTTGTTGTCAATCTCACTTTAGAATAGGACAAGATAATGCAGATGGGCACTCTTAAGTCCTCTAATTCACATGCCTTAGCTTCCAACCAAGGCAGAAAAGGAAAAAAAAGGACAAAGTAGTAACAACAATGGTAAGGATAAGAAACAAAATAATAGTAAGGAAAAGAAGGATCATATACTAGTTGTTTCAAAAGCAACTATTGATACCCCATCTTCCAAGGGTGATAATCCTAAGAAAGAAATGGTCAAATATGTATATTGTAAAAGACCCAATCATGATAACATGAATGTTTGAAGAAACAAATTGATTGATTGACATACATTCTTGAGAAGAATAATATCACTGTTCTTGAGTCTATCAAACAAAGTTCTAATGAAGGGTCTAACAAGGCAAAAAAAAATAGCAAGCCGAAAGCAAAGGGCAAGGCTCTTGTTATAGTTGCTACCTCACCATCCACTTGGGTTCTTAATTTTGGTGCTTTGCAACACGTGGCTTCATCTAAGGAAGAACTTGCATCCTTGGAGCCATGTACTATACCTTCTATTTTGATGGGTGGTGACACTCCTATTGAGGTGTGTGGGGGAGGGTCTATTGATGTGGGGGATGGCACATTCCATGATGTTATTTGTGTGCCCTCATTATCAACTAATCTCCTATCAGTATAGAAGATCACTCACACAAGTTTAGGAAAGTGGGTTGAGTCCACTCCTAATTCAATGGAGATATGTGAGTTGCACAATGATTCGATAGTTATAGTTGGGAGAGCAGATCATTAGTCATGACTCTATCTATTTTCTCACTTTGTTCCTAATCCTTCTTCTACTATTTTTCTCACTTACTCTAATGATGTGATTAAATTATAGCATGAGTGGTTTGGCCATCTTAACTTCCACTATTTGCATCAACTCAACTAGTAGAGCATGGTTTCAGGAATACCTTCAGTTCAGTTCTCAGATGGTGTTTGCCAAGGTTGCATTCTTAGTAAGCATCCTAAGGAAAATTTTGACAAAAATAAAGCATAGGGAGCTTTACACATACTAGAGTTAGTTCATAGTTATTTGGCTGGTCCATTTCAGCATCCTTCTTTTAGTGGGGCTTGATATGTCCTCACATTCATTGATGACTTTTCTTGATATACTTGGGTGTACTTTCTCAAATAGAAGTCAAAGATATTTGATAATTTTCAAGACTTCAAATTTTTTTTAGAAAATTAATCTAGGAAAACCACCAAAGTTTTGTGCATAGACAATGGTGGTGAGTATGTCAATCAGTGGTTTGAAATATTTTTCACTTCAAAGGGGACTAATTTATAGCATTTAGTTCCATACAATCCTTAGTAGAATGGTATTTTAGAATGGAAGAATAGATCCTTGAAGGAATTGGAAAATTGCATGCTTCACTCTCGATCTCTTGCACTACAATATTGGGCAAAGATCATTAACTATGCTTGCTATATCCAGAATCATGTTCCTCACTGAGCCTTGAAGGGAGTTAATCCTTTTGAAGCTTAGGGTGGTTGAAGACCATCAGTTAAGAACTTTCAATTTTTTGGCTCTCCTGCATGAGCCCGCATTCCTATAGAGAAACATAAGGCCTTAGATCCATAGAGAAGACCTTGCATATTTTTAGATTATCCTAATGGTGTGAAGGGTTATCAGTTACTCAACCCTACTACACATGAGTTCTTCATTGAGAGGAGTGTCTAGTTTGAGGAGGGATCTTCAGGCTCACTTTCTATCACTTCTCCAACTCCTTCTACTTTGACATTAGAGTCACTTGGAATACATGACAGATCTTCTGATGAGTTTGATTCACCTAAATAATCTTCTACCTCCACTTCTAATGCAAAGAGTGATTTAGAGAACTCACCTCCTTCCTCTCCTAGTCATTATTTAAAGGTTCATAATTCCACTCCAGGTTCTCCATCTTTCGGTCCACTTTGGGCTAGACAGACCTTGCAATCTGTAGGTGATTAGGTTGGGGATCCATTAGACACTAGGTAGACTCATTTATAATTCTAGGATACTCCACATGTCTTCACTACTGCTACCTTAGATCCATAGTCCTTTCATGAGGCTTCTGGTATTCCTAAGTGGGATATAGCTATGTAGGAAGAGTACAGTTCCTTGATGAGGAACCACACTTGGGATCTTGTCCTTCTTCTTAAGGGAAGAAAACTTGTTCAATGTAAGTGGATCTATCAGACAAAATGTGTAGCAGATGGGTCAATTGATGAACACAAGGCTCACTTGGTTGCTAAAGGATTCTCCTAGGATCAACTACTCTGAGACTTTTGCACTAGTTTCCCAAATGAATTCTATTTGACTTTTTCTTGCTCTTGTTGTAGCTAATCATTGGGAAGTACATCAGACAGATGTGAAGAGTGTTTTTCTTCATGGAGACCTTCATGAGGAGATCTACATGGAGTAACCATAGGGATTCCTTTAGGATTCTTCACTTGTGTGTCGTCTTCAAAAGTCTCTCTATGGCCTCAAATAGGATCTTTGGGCCTAGTATGCCAAGATAGACTCCTTCCTTCTATCAATTGGCTTCATTCAATGCCATTATAATCCTAATGTCTACATTCTACAATAGAGTGATTCACTTCTATTTTTGGTTTTGTATGTTGATGACTTGCTGATCATAAGACGTTCTTCACCCACCATTGAGGATGTCAAAGTGGCCCTTCAAAACAGATTTTTGATGACTAACTTGGGCTTGTTGCATTACTTTCTCAGGATTGAGATCTTTTAGTCTCCTTTTGGGACCACCATCACACAGTCCAAGTATGCTCTAGATTTACTCTCAAGGTTTCATATGGCTGACTATAAGCCTTCTTTGACTCCCTTCCTTTCTAGAGTCAAAATTGAGGCCTATTGTTCTTCTCCACTTGTTGATGGCACTTTGTACTACCAAATTTATGGGAGTATCATCTATTTGACTCATATGAGACTTGACATCTCATATGTTATAGGCATGGTTTGTCAATTCATGTAGGAGCCTCATGAGATGCACTAGAAAGTAGCCAAGCATATCCTTCACTATATTTAGGGTTCTCACAATTGTGGGATTCACTACATAGTAGGTATTGAGCTTGACTTGGTGGGCTATACAGATTCAGATTGGGCAGGTGATTATGAGGATAGTAAGTCTACTTCAAGTTATAGCTTCTCACTTGGTTTAGGTCTTATTTGTTGGTTGAGCAAAAAGCAGTCTACTATTGCTCTATCTTCTACTGAGAATGAGTATTGGGGGCTATAAATGCTACCATTGAGGCCATTTGGCTTCAACATCTTCTCACTAAGTTTGGTATCTAGATTAGATGACCATTAGTCATATTTTGTGGCAACTAGAGTGCCATTCAGATCTCATGAAATCTAGCTCATCATTAGTAGACCAAACACATAGAGGTCCATATGCACTACATTCAAGAGCTCATCCATGGTCACATCATCGAACTTCACTATTGTCTGACTTCTAAGTAGGTTGCTAATATCTTCACCAAACCCTTCACTAATAGCAAGTTCCTTCATTTGCAAGCTTTGTTGGGGCTCTGAGATGCTTCATCTTTTAGGGGGCCTCTTCCTCTCACTCAGAGTCCTAAATTGTTTTGGGGGTCTCTTTTCTCTCTCTTTTGGGGTAATTTTATGTACATGGATACCTCATTAGGCTTGAATTTTCGTGACTCATTTCTACATCCACCTAAGCTTCACTTATGGTAGGGTGTTAGTTTAGCTTTTTTTATTTTCTAGTAGGTTATTTATTTTTTCCTATATTGCTAGGTTTTTCCTACACTTTTAATAATCTCACTTAGGTTAATAAAGCATGTCTTATTAGGTGAGTGGTTGTGAGGTGTCACCTTCCTACATGTGAGCATCAATTAGCTATCTTGAGAAGATACTTTGCTATCTTTAGTCCAATAAATGGTTGCTCCTCATTAGTCAGTATTGCCACCTCTTCCCTCTTCCTAGCCTATATAAGCATGCTACCTGGCTTGTATTTGCATATCTTGTTTTTGCATCCTCTTAATGCTATTTTTCTTCTAGCATTTGCATTGCTCTCTTGGAGACTAACTTTGTGTTTCTATTTTTATTTTGTCTCATTTGCATTCATAATTCAAATATTTATTCTTTGCACTAGTTTTCTGGGTTATTAATCTTTTTAGATTCTAAAAGAATGTAGATGAGGCATGTAAAGATGACTATTGGAAGAAAGCTATGAAACAAGAATTGGATTAGATAGTGAACAATGGGACATGGGAATTGGTCCCTAGACCAGCAAATAAGAATGTGATAAGAACAAAATGGGTATTTAGGAACAAGATGAATGAACAAGGTGAAGTTGCAAGGAAGAAAGAAAGATTGGCATGTAAAGGTTACTCATAGCAAGAAGGAATAGACTATGATGAAACCTATGCTCCTATGGCAAGAATTGGAGGAGTAAGGTTATTCTCAACCTATGTAGTGCATAAAAATTCAAAGTGTATTAGATGGATGTCATGTTAGAATTTATGAATGGAAAAATTGAAGAAAAGGTTTTTATAGAATATCCTAAAGGTTTTCCTTTAACAAATGACAAGGACATGGTATGTAGATTGAAGAAAGCATTGTATGGTTTAGAGCAAGCACCCAGAACTTGGTATGCAAGGTTGGACAAGAATTTGACAAAACTTGGATTTAGCAAAGGTATGGAATACAATAATCTATATTAGAAAGAAATAGATGATGGATTGATATTTTTGGTAATATTTGTTGATGATATCATATTTGGAGGAAATGATGATGAAAGTGACAAGTTTACAAAAGAAATGAAGAAGGAATTTGAAATGGGTATGATAGGAGAGATGAAATACTTCCTAGGGTTATAGATTGTATAGGATAAACAAGGAATATTTTTTTCTTAGACTAAGTTTTTGAAAGATCAATTGAAAAGGTTTAGTTTGGAAACATGTAAACTAGTTGGAACACCTATGGTAACTAGACAAAATTTATATACAAAGGATGAGACACCTATTATTGAGTAGAAGAAGTAAATATTTATGATTGGAGGATTGCAATATATAACTTACAGAAGACAAGATATAGAAAATATAGTTAGAATTATTGCAAGATTCAAGTTGATCCTAGAGAAGCACTTTATACAACAATTAATAGGATATCTAGTCATTTGAAAGGAACACCAAAGTTTGGATTGTGGTATGACAGATTTAATGATTTCACTTTATATTCTTATACTGATGCTAATTTGGCAAATGATATGGATGATAGAAAGAGTACCAGTGGTGGAGCCTTCTTTCTTAAAGGAAGATTGGTTTCTTAGTTAAGAAAGAAGCAAGACTATAACTCATAGGGTATAGTAGAAGTAGAATATGTTGTAGTAGCAAAAAATTGTAATAAAGTTATTTGTATGAAGAATATGTTGAAGGATATAATGATAGAATTTAGTGAGCATATTGTCATACATTGTGATAACACAAGCACAGAGAATATGTCTAAGAATCTAGTGCTGGATTCTAAGACTAAGCACATTTCTATCAAATATCACATGTTGAGAGAGAAAGCTATAAAAAAGGAAATCAGATTGAAATATGTAAGCACCAAAGAGTAGATTACAAATATTTTCAGCAAGCCTCTTCCCAAAGAAACTTTTGAGTATTTGCAAGGTATGCTAGGGGTTATGCCCCTACCTACATCAGAGTAGATGATGCAAGAGTGCATTAGTCTAGTGATATAGAGATCTATTATTTCTCTAGACTAAATACTAATACTTTCTACATAGGGGAGTATCTATGATGGATAGAGTCATCTAGGACTCTTGATAGATGTTATTTTGAACAATGACTTTGGAGACTTGAGAAAGTCAGAGATAGTTATTATAGAGATGCTAGTTGCTGAAACCTTTGACATTGATGTCAATGGGAGAGATATTAAAACATAAAAAATAGTTTGATATAAAGCATATTAAGGTATATCAATAGGGGAGAATGATTGATGAAGAGGATTTGAAAAGAAAGGATAATAATCTTTTACAGTTTATATTCTTGGAACTAGATGTTTTTCATCTATGTTGCCATCAATGCCAATGTGGGAGATTGGTAGAAGCATGAATGCTGATGATAATTCTATGGGGGAGTATTGTAAAACATGATTAGATCATTATCATGACGATATGTTACATTCATGACTATGTTTTTCATTGATGTCAATATAACAGTTTTTTATAGTATCTAAGAGAAGAATAATGGTAAAGATTAAGTTGGTACAAATAGATCGTTGAGAATTTTCACTAAGAAAGGTTAAAGAGAAATAGTACTAATTGTCTAGTATATGCAACTAACATTAGAAGCATAAGATATTGTGTCTGGAAGAAGTTATGCAAGTTTTGGTGAAGATTATTGTGAGATAGAGTTTACAAAAGCATGTTCCAGTAAACTTATTATATATCTTATCGAGTTGTCATTCTAAGAAGAAAGGTTAAAGGTGTGTAGAAGATATGTTGGAGATGACGTGGTCAAGCTTCCTCATTATAATATTCAACATACAGAAAGTTATTCAAGTTACAAGGTGAAAGATTAATGTTATTGCTAATTAGAACATGTTCTTAATGAGGTCCTATAATAATAAATTGAGAAGGTGTAATAACTAATACAAGGAATTTTTGTGTGGATTCGGTTTAATGTAAGAACATTTTTCTTTTTTATGTATAAATATAGAAATGATTGAAAGAAGCATACAAGTCTAGCTTTATTCCTCACAAATTCTCCTTGCCTAATCATCTTGTTTCTAAATACCCATTTGGTTCCTATTGCATTCTTGTCTTGTTACAGGTAGGAGTTGAAATCTCAACTCTTATCTCTTCTCTGGGTTCAAATATTTTCTCTCCTCTTTACTTAATACTTAGCACATTATTATGCAAATTATTGTTAATCTGAAAGAAAGCTTTAACATTCTGTCTAAAAATTCTAGAATTATCTTCTTCTTCATATCAATTATATTGTACCATCTTTTCCTTGGTTCCAAACTTGTCATCAATTCTTACATTTTTGCATTCAACTATTGTCTTAGTTCTATAGTTAAAACACATTTATGCCTTTCTTTTCAATGAATAACCAAGAAACATACCTTCACCACTTCTTGGATCAAACTTACCAGTGTCATCATCACTCTTAATGTAATATTTTCTTCCAAATATTTATAAAATACTTAACTATTGGTGAATGACCAAACCATAGTTCATCGAGTGTCTTGTTCATAACTTTTCTAATCTATACTCTGTTCAGAGTGTATACTATTGTATTGACTACTTCTCTCCAAAATATCTTAGAATCATCATTCTCAAACAACATTTCTCTTGCTACTTCTGCTATCGACTTATTTCTTCTTTTAGAAATCACATTTTACTTAAGTGCTCTAGGTGAAGATAGTTGACTTTTGATTCCATTCTCTTCACAAAATATGTTAAATTATCTAGGCTAAATTCTCCTCCTCTATCAAATCTCAAATACTTTATCTTAACAACAAATTCATTCTCAACTCTATTCTTAATTATCTTAAACTTCTCAAAAGCTTCATATTTCTCTTTAAGAAATGCTACCAACATCAATCTAGTGAAATCATCAAAAAAAATCATAAAATACCTTTCACAATAGAATCCTCTTGTTCTAGAGGGACCACTCAGATCTATGTGAATGATCTTCAACTTCTCTATGGAAGTGAACTTCTTGCTAGGAAATTATACTTTCTTTTGCTTAGCCAAAATAAATTCCTTACACACAACATTAGTAGGCTTCATAATCTTAGGCAAATCTCTGACTACAAAAGTAATACTAGCCTTAACATTATTATCAAAGTTTATGTGATAAAATCTTCTATGCCACAACCAACCATTATCCACTTTAGCTACCAAACATGTCATTTCAATAGGATTCAACTGAAATAAATTACCTTTGGATCTCATGGAAATTCCAATTAGCTTACCATATCTATTTTTGATAATGCAAATCTTCTTAGTAAACTACAACTGATAATGTTGGAATTTACAAGTGGGAAGAATACTTCTAGGGGGGGGGGTGAATCAGAAGTACCAAACTTTAAGCTATAAAACTTTTAACTAAAATTAATACATGCATGAAACATATCTAAATAACATGAAAGTAAAGGCATGCATGGAAATGGAAAACATGATATTTGGTCACCTAGAAACCCTCCAAAATGAGAAGGTAAAATTGGGGTGGGGATCATCCCCACAACTTATCATTGCAAAAATATGTAACTTGTTAAGGTTACAAAGTTTGACCATTAGTAATGGTCTACCTTTTGAAAGGCCTAGCCTATTAAAGGCTTCAATACCTTATTAAAAGTGACCTATCTAAAGTATTTGCAAACATTCACTTGGAATGTCACCCTATTAAAGGATTTACAAAATGGCTATTAAACCAACCTATCTTCATAGGATTTTCATTCTCCTAATATAATATGATTCTATTCAAAGTGCTGATAATTCTGCAATGTTGTCCTTCTTCTAAGTCTTTACACTCCTTTCACTTTATTTAAACTTTGCTTAGCATTCTCTCATGCATTCCTGAACATTCCATACTCTACTGAATTTTGAGGTTTTGATCTCCTTAAAAAGGTTTTGTGTCTTAGGGTTAGGTATGAATCTACAATTGAGATTCATCCATCTTTCTTGCTCAAATCTTTCCATTTTTCTGATTGGTTGTATGTTGATTTCATAGGGAATTAAAAATATGCTCTTATCTTTAAATCCTTCAAGATTGATATTATGTTAGCTCAAAAATGGTTTACATCTTAGTTTGTGAGGGCACAAACTCTTATGTTGATTCTATGTTACTCAATGCTTACTAATTACCTATGTTACTCAGTACATATAGAAATATTGTCTTGCTTGGAACCTATAGAAATTTTGTCTTACTCAGCACCTATAGTTCACTTGGTACATATAGTTCACTTGGCACATATACTAACTCAATAGTTGAAACTTGTTCGACACTATCTATCTACTTTTGATCTGAATTACGCATTACTTGATAATTTTTGGCTTGGCACATACTATAAATTGTCATTTATTATACTTGGCATTATCTAAGAAAATTTGTTAAGTGTGTTGACACTCAATTGTCAAAACCAATCTGAGACCAACAATCTCCCCCTTTGACATGAGTATCAAAAACACTTAACTATACATGATGAATCTAATTTCTTTGAGTATAATATACATCCATTTAGCATATATACAAAAATTCAAAAAATGTTTAAAATTTTGTAAAGATACCTCAAAATTTGTAACTCCCTTGAGTTGATGTACCATTATTGTATCCACAATTTTTTGTGTTGGATTTGTCTCATGCTAATTTTGATACTCTTTATCTATGCCTTGCCTTGTCATTCTTTCTCTATCTACTCTATTCTTATTTGCCCTACTATTTTACTCCCCCTTTCACATATCTTCCCTTACAGTTATAATTTCCTTTTGGCTTATCTATTTCTCTTCCTCAAAATTTATCTTCTTATCTCCCCCTGAGTTTTATCTCCCAATTTTTATTATAATTATCTCCCCCTTTTTTGATACTTATGTCAAAGGGTTCTATACATTAACTAAATACTTAGCCAAAAAGGATTTATTTACCTCCATAACTATCCTAAGAGCAACATCCCAATTATCTAGTGTAATTTCTAGTGATTTAAGTTGGATGGTTGTCTTTGTTGCAAGGTAAACTAGGCCTTCCAATGCAGAAATATTGGGGTCTTTTTTTAAAACATTTTTAGCAGAATGATTCTTTCTGCAAAATTTCCATGCATCAGGTTATAGTAGATTGAATCTATATTAACTTGGCCTTGGTATTTGCCTCATCTACTATTAGCACAACTAATTCCTTCTAAGTGTGAAGCATAGTTTGAAAACACTTCTCACTCTGAGCTAGATCCTTAGGTAGTTGCATGCTTGATATTTTAAGGTTCCTCTCCAAGCTTATTATTTGTTGGCTGGTCTCTTGTGTGAAAATTGATAGGTCACACAATTTTGAGTACAATGAGAATATGTTCTCAAGTACTACCTTTACCTTTTCAATCTTCTTGGCTAGCTTGCGAAAGTACTATTTCACTTGATATTCTTTCATTTACCTTTGTTTGAAACCTCTTTTCAGACCATTCTAATAGTTTTTCATTTGCATCAAGGTCTTCATTCTGTACTTCTTCCACTATACTAGATAATTGCTTCATAATAGGCTTAGTTTCATCAGGTACCTGCAAGCTAAATGCATCTAAAAAGATGTCCTTTATCTCAATCAAAGCTTATCTCTATTTATACTCATTTCTAAGTATCTCCTATTTCTTTTTCTTATCTAGTGCCTCTTTCACTTCATTTATTTGGTCAATATTCATAGTGGCATAGTCATACTTGGGAATGACTATGTCCTCATCTAATGTAGGGTCTCCATAATGAAGTACCCTTTCAACCTTTGTAGAGCTCAAGCCTAGTATAGATATTTGCAATGGTATTGCCTTAGTGCTTAGCTTTTGTGATGTTCCAGTTAGTATCCCTATTGTAGGAAAGTTTATCAATGTTTGTATTGCCTCTTGTTCTTCTCCTTAGGACTTTCCTTATCCTCTTTAGATTTTTCCTTATCAATTATTATGATCTATGGGGGTGCACCTTGTTCTTGTGCTATTGAGATAAAGGTATCCATCTATCCTATTTGATCCTTTACTAGTTCCTTGGAAGTTGTAGTGATTGGTATTGTGGAATCAACCATAGTTGATGTATCTTGTGCAATTTTCTCTTAGGGTTCTCCACTTGTAGCTATTGGGATATGAGAAGGTGGTTCTTATGGATTCACCTTATCCCTTATGAAGTCAGCTACAACTTTTTGTATTTCTTCCATACTCAAACTCACCAAGACTGGATTTTTGCACAATTGAGCTTGTAGTGTAGTCTAGTGAAGAATCTTTTTGAGATCCTCTATAGTTAGTGGATTTATGTTCTAACCAAAGTTTTTAGGAACATCTTGTATAGTTACTATGTCTATAGGTGTGGGAGTAACATGTGAAGGACTTGGTGGTGGTAATTGTGTGTCTTGCACACTCTATTCTTGTTGCTACTCCTCAGTTGTTGCCATATCATCTTTTTGTGTCTCCTTCTCCACTATAACATCTTCCTTTTCTTTTTCACCTTCTTCCTCCTTATCATTTTCTTCTACCTCTTCATTATTTCTTCCCTCGAAGGGATCTACTTCTCCTTCTTTCATAGTTGTGAGGCCATAAATCTACTTCCACATTTGTGTGGACTTTTTCACAACATCTTCAATTTTATTCTGTAGTGTACTGAAGGCTCTATACTTAGGAACAAATTTTCTCCCATGTTTCTTATTTACCTTACTAATTTTCACTTTAGTAAGTTCAGGCATTACTCGAGCCAATGTTGACTCTCTTATTTCCTTTTCCATATTGGGGCAATAATGCCATTTATTTTCTGTAATTGAATATAACTTCTTGGGCATTATATTGTCAAGTTCAAGAGGAGTGTTCTTGAACTTTGCCATCATGGTGTAGAATGAATCTTCAACCATGTTCTATTCCTCTTTGTTTAATTTATTAAAATCAATACCTTTTAAACTTGCTAGGTCTACATTATCCCTTATGTTATCACATATGATTTCTAAATCAGACTTAGTGGTGTGACTTACCACTTTGAATTGGCAGGTGTCCTCTCTTCATCTGATTCAGGAGGTGCAACATATTTTCTTCTCTATTTCTTCTTTGCTAGTCCTTCTTGTTTAGTGGCCTTTTTTGATGTGGCTCTTGTACTGGCCCTTGTGGTAGGCTTTGTTGGGATAGGCTTAGCAACTTTCCTAGGTTTGGCAGCTCATTTGGTGGAAGCTTTTCTTTTCTTTGCCTCTGGCTTGGCATGTGCTTCCTTGGTTTCCTCTTCCTTCTCAACACCTTCTACTTCATCTACATCTTCTCCCATGCCTTGGGTTAGTGCAAGTGGGCATTGATCCTACTCTTCTTCATTCTCATTTTCCTCTTCATCATTCTCCTCACCTTCTGTAGTGCCTTCCCCAAATCTAGCCTTTAGCTTCTTCACCAGTTTATCTTTCTTTTTCAAAACTAAAGCTATTTTAAGTTCCATGTCTACCTTGCATCTGATAACATCATAAATGCCAAAGGGTTGAGCACTTTTATAAATATCTTCTGCTAGCATTGTTGTGATTGTTGTTGATGCCTCATCAATATTTATTTCATATCCAAGTGGCCTCAACCATCTCACCCTTGGTACTACTACTTGAATGTATGTGAAATCAATGTCTACCAAGAAACAAATGTCATTGATGTGTTGTTCAACAAGTGAGATAGGTATCTTGAGTCTTTGTTTCATTGACTTCTTAAAGTCTTCAAAGTAGCTAGTCTTTATAATTTAAAAATTTGCCCCCATTTGTTCTATATATTCATTCACCTATACTATTATTGATCTATTTGTTTTCTAGCTTACCTTTCCAAAGGAAGGAAATTCATTTTGCACATAAAAGAGAATGCATATCAAAATTGCTCCAAATTTGCATTAGGCTCCCTTGGACCTTCTTATGAATCCCAAATTCTCCATAATATATTGTAATTGCAATTTAGCTAGATCATATGTATGATCCTTCTTAACAATTTTGTATCCAACATCTACTGCAATACAAGGTACACTATTGAGTTTCCTTGACTAATAGAATTTATGAGATATGACTCTAATAGAAAACTCCACAAGAGGATCTTTGATTATATAAATTGTCATCCCACCTTGTCTAGTGTTCTTTTCTATGGCTTCCTTAGAATCATGCCTTATGGTTTTTGGCCATTCTAGGGTTGGGTACCTAGTTAGTCTATGTATAATTCTTTTTAACAATTTAATCTATCCATATTCTAACCATAGTCATCCATTATGGATTCTACATAACACAATTCTTATCCATTTGGTCTTGAATACAGTGGGAAAATCTAGGGCACGGGTTAAGCCCTTCCTCTCAACAATTTGAAACCCTTCACTCAATACTATATTCTCACACAATTTATTGTATTATTCCCCAATCTCCATATCACCAATAATTATAATTTTGTAGTTATAACATTTCCTAACATCTTGCACCATTACAAATTTAGGTGGGATCACACATAAAGCTTTGGTAGGGTCGTTCTTATAAGAAACTTTAGGAATTGGTCTAAAGTTAGGTTGTTTTACTTCATTATTGACCAATTTAACTTTAAATGACTCCTTATCATGGGGTTTTCTAGAGTTAGATGCCATTTCTTCAAACTAGGTTTTTAGGACATAAAAATTGCTTAATTACATAGCTTGGCATGTGTGTAAATACCTTGAATTGATGAAATGATACTAAATCTTGACTTGAATCTATGCAAAAGCTTAGATCTTTGCTTGGAAATATTTTTGTGTTGTTACTGCTCTTGCTCTATGCTTATGGTGATGAAAAATGTTGGAAAACTTGACCTTATACCCTTCATTTCATAGCATTTAATGCTTAGTGCATATACAATTTTCCACTCAGCTTCCATTGATTTTCCAATACTTGACATATACTAGAGTTTCCCTTACTCAGCAACCACTACTAACTTGGCTTCTACTGACTTTGGTAGACAATTTGGCATATACTAGGATTTTACTCGGCTTCTAAAGGAAACTTTCCTTACTAGGCAACAATGTGAAAATTTTGAATATTTAACTTTGCATCTTTATTCATGCTGATCTATCCTTTTTAGTACTAAATTTTTTTGGAACTAATGTATGATAAAGCAGTTGAATATCAGTCCTACATACCTTCTTTAACTTAGTTGGATGTAGTGTGACCACTTAACCTTTTAGGTGAAGTGACCCCTCCATTGGATGTGTTGCTTCCATCTTTTCTTTTCCATGTTCTATTCATTTCTCCTCTAATGTGTTCAACATCAACTTTCCCTTTTCCTTTGTTGAACTTAGAGTTGGGTTCCTTTGATCTTGTTGGGAAAAACTTGCTAATGTTTCTAGTCTTTAGATAGCTGAAACAAGTGGTTTGATTTAGCTACCTTTTGTAATTGCCACTAAAATGTGTTCTTATGTAATTTTTAGGGATGTGTCCATACTCTTGATAGTAGTGATAGCTTTGCCTAGTATTGTAGTCCTTATTACAATGACGTCCATGATTATTTGACTTTGTAGGTTTGTTTGGTGTCCACATAGGCTTTGATCTACATTCAAAGGCTCTATCTGGATAATTCTTGTAATTGTAGTAGTGACCTTCAAATCTTGGTGTCCTGATGGTTCTAGTCCTTCAGTCATATTCCTAATGACCTTGCTTATTGCACTTGTGATAGTGACCTATTTTTTTAGGTTTTTCATGCTAATTGGTGTTCTTATTACTACACACATTAGAAGTATGTCCCTTTTTACCACAAAAATGACAAGTGGGTTTTGAGTTCTTACCTTTGTCACTTCTTTCTTCTACAATCTTTGATGACTCTCCTTTTTTAGTGTTGGTGTATCCTAGTCCTGAAGTGTCATTGTTGGATCTTGGTGATTTTAGTAGCTATTCAAAGTACTTAATGGCTTCACTAAGTTTGTTGAAGCTTTCTACAATTTATTTTTCTCTTCTCAAGTCATTTTGCAGTTTTTTATTTTGCATCTTTAGTGTGGAGATATCAATATCCTACAGATTCAATTCATGATGGGCATTCATCATTTGGCTTATGGTGTCTAGCTAAATGTTGGAAATTCTTGCAAGCTCAATTGACTTTTCCTCTAGTTTGTTGGCAAGGTTTCTCTTATCATCTTCAATCATAGCTTTATCTTCAATAGCTCTCTTCTTCTATTCACTCACTTCACAAAGCATCATGGCTTGTGATTCTTGTTCAATCTTGAGAGTTCCAATCTCTTCTACTTGAGCTCTATTCCTTTCCATTAGGTCTGAAATTACTACATCAAACTCCTTAGAATCTCCATTGGAAAACACTTTTGAGGTGTCAATCTCCTTGTACTCTATATTGTTTTCAGCTATGGCAATTTATTTTCTTCTATTTAGGGATTTCCTCAATGCTTCCTATTGGCTCCTGATTTAACAGTGTTTGAACAATCAAGTATGCAAGGCAAGAATGCATTTATGGGAAGCTATCTCCAATAATGGACACACTTCACTAATAACCTTGGGCCAACTATAAGGCTATACTCCTTCTACACTTCAGGATCTACAAAACCTAGGTCGGTGAACCTATAGATTCTTTATATGGTACTGGAGTTACCAAAGCATACACTAAATCTAATGTAAAGCTGATAAAAACCACTAAATCTTATATACTTAACTAGGAATCACAAGCATGAAATAGTCAAGAACACAACTCATGAAACTGCCAAGCTAACTGGGGGTTAACATTGAATAGCTTTCAACATAAAAGGTAAAATTGATTTAATATGTTGATAACAGCAAGACCCAAGTATGATCAATAGAACTTAATGATCCTACCTCTGATCAGTGCCTTATCCATTGGGCAATTAAATGAATTATAACCATACATCTCCTAGAAATCTCATACATATCTCTACATCAAGATCCCTGATCTATCCTTCACTTTGTGAATAGACATTTGCTACAGAATGAATCTCATACTCAGAATATCCTATCATGAAATATATAAACCCTGTGACAAACATCAAGCAATTACATGGTTCTTTGCCCCACCAGCAAGACATTTTAATCACATACATTCCTAAATGAAATGCAACCTAATCTATGATCTTTGATCACAAATTAGAAGAAATAATAGATCCATAATCAAGAGACAAGATTTAGACTGAACTTAAAACCTTTTCTGCTCTTTATTTGCTTTCCTTGAAACCAAATACAAGAAATGTACAAAAATTAACTCATAAATCATCTAACAGACTAGAACTATCTGCACTAAAACATAAAATGTTGTTCAATAGAACAGAGAAATGTTGGGTGTGTGGCTTTCATAGCCTGAGCAGAGCTCCAAGAACTGGAAAATGAAAACCAACCAACAACCTTTTTAGAGAAGAAGAAAGAATATGTATCTAGAAGGAAATTCCTAGATTCAATTTGCAATTGACACTTGTCCCTTTGGAAATCCTTCCCTAGAAGAATCAAAGTTTCTTTCTAACTTCTCTCTATAACTGCATATCAAATCCTCTTCATTCCATCTCTCAAAGGCATCAAAATATCTCAAAATCTGATGATGAGGAAAGTAACTGATTTTGGTGTAAAAAAGAACTCAGGGAAAAGTAACAAATCAGTTAAATCTTATGACATTGAAAATTTACTGAGAATTGATTCCACATTCAGATTCTAGTAAGCTTTTAAATCTGCCCCCTAACCAATTCAGGTGCTCAATGGTGAAAACTGCTTGTTCTACTGCCAATGCCCTAAGTTTTACAAATTGGACTATAACATGAACCTGGAGGCACCTATGCAAAAGAAAACTCTAGATATGGAAATTTTAGGTTCTCTCGGTTCCAACGGTATATTGAAGTTCTAGTTTTTAACAAAAATTTCCTAGGTTATGCTTGTTTGAAGTTTCAAGCTCTATAAATGGTTTCATGGCAATATTTCACAGATATTTAAATCTTCATAAAATTTGGACTATATTAGCATTTCAAACATTGTTTTAAATGGCCTATATGTGAGATTTGAGGGAAAACAATAATAAAATATTAAAATTTGAAAAGTCTAAAATTTCTCCTCATTTTCTACCTAGGTCAAACTTCCTTTGACTAGCCTGTGATATGTGTCAACATGAGATTCATCCACCCTACCATTGTGTCAATGACATGTGTCATCTTCTTGCTAACTTGCTATGGTCAATCTTGTGCATCTTTTGCTTGGTGAGTTAGTGATGACCCTCCGATTTGGACACGTGTCGCAATCTTGTTGCAACTGCTCTGAACTTACCACATCACCTCCTACTCACTGCCACTTGGTGTGATCTAATTTGTTGCTTGCACCATATGTGAGACCCACAACCATCTTCTGTCCCTTGCTATTTTCTTGAGTTTTTTGGCTAGTCACTATCTCACTAGCCAAAATTTCTCACCACTTTTCAGTGGCAAGATAATGAGTCACCGGATTATGGTCTTTTTTGGGTTCTTTTTTTGACAACTCCTTTGTTCTTCCACATGATGCCACTTGGCAGTTTCTTGTTCGTCATCAATTTGTAGCCTGGTCTCACCTCCATCTCACCAAATTCTTAGGTTTTCTGGTAGGTCGCTATGTCACTAATAGAAAACCTTGCCATTTTTCAATGATGATTTAGCGACCCATCAAATTTTCTACTCTTTTCGGCCCATCATCTTGCTGACGTCACTCTTTGCCAGTGTGTCCTATCAAAATTTAATACTTGGCTATCTCAAATTGTTAGTTGACCATGGGCCCACCACAAAGTGTTGCCTTTCCTCACAAAAGCTTCTTTCTTTTGACATTACATGTGGTGTGTGAATTTGTATTTAAACATCAAAAAAGTTTCTTCTGCAAGCAATATGGGACTAATGTCTTCCTTTTCTCGACTGTGGCTTCTTTTGCATATTGGCGTGTGTATCCTCTTTATATACTGCAAATTTCTTCTCCAATTCATGTGAAGCCTGGAGAGTGGCATTTCTCCCCTCTATGTGGAAGTCATTGCCGACTCCATTTTTCTCCACGTGGGTTGCCTTTACTTATACATGGGAGGGTTTCTTTCAATATTTTCTCTCACTGTTTCTTGTGACCTTCCACTTCCTCCTTTAAAATTAGTCTGCTGTATATTTTCTATAGCATTGAATGCTCTGATTCATGATGCATAGCATGGGTGTGGACTATTAGCACTACTTTCTCTGAAGAGACTCCTTTGTAATGAATAGACATGGACGATTTCATTTTATGCAAGTGCTCTATTTCATTGCAAATGCAACTCCCATTGAGAATGGTTGTCCCTACCAATGACATCCTCTTTTAAAATGTGGAGCCCTTGCTTAGCACTTGGTCTACTCGACATGCCTTCAAGTTTTAGATTTCCCTCACATTTCAATGCAGACCCCAATCTTTGCTGTCGTGAACCTTCAATGAGCGGCTTGAAAGTCCCTTGCTCCAATGTGGGTTTATTGTTCAATGTGGGCATGATGTAAGATGCAATTACTATGGCTTCATTTAGCAGTTAAAATTGCAGCAACCTTGTCACTTTCTCCTAAAATATTTTCACTTGTAAGAATGTCTTCACACTCTTTTAACAGAGCTTTTAGAACTTTGCTTGCCTCTGGCACATCTGAATCTTCAACAAGTAGGGATCAATATTTTTTGAACTCCATTTGTAGTTTATAGAACTCCCTTTCAGCATCCATATAAATTTGACATGTTTCATTATTAAGATCTTCAAATAGGCATATTTCATTAGCCTGGAGATTTATATCATAGTCATCCATGAAATTCAATGGATCCCACACCTCACGACAACCATTTAGGAATTTTTACAGATTAGTTACCTTCTTCTTGTGAAGTCTTAAAAGGATAGTGATGAGGGAGACTATTGTAATCTTCACATACTGCTTTTATTACACTTGGGAAATGCTTCAAAACTAATGGAAATAATCTTTTGTGGAGAGTATTTCTATTGAACCCTTAGACATTCTTTCTTTGTTACTGGCAACACACATTCCATTTAGAACGTTGTCTCTAATGTTTTCATTACATGAAACCATAGAGGTCAAAAATCAACCTGATTGGGAAACATTATGTACATTCATTTTATCCCATTTGGTCCTTGAACCCAAATGTGCATATAAAGGAATCATAATGAGTAAAAGTCATTTCACTATTGCTTTCAAAACTAGTGCAGAATCAACCTGGCCGAATTAGTTGGGCCCCAAGTGGGTTTGACTAAAAAAAATTTGTTTTCAAACACCTGACTACTCAAACAGGCCTATTCATCATCTTGAACTAATTAGAATCGAATTTGATTCATTGAGTAATTGTTAAAAAAATCATCTTATCCTTTTCTGCCAACTATTAACTTTTGTGCCAGGAGGTCCATTGATTGGCCTTAAAAACTGATCCAAACACCTGATTGGGTTTCAAAATTAGACACGTTGCTTCTTGTTCTGCATACTTTCATCCTGTCAGATCTTGTCTTATGATGAATTTCCAGTCAAAAGATATTCACTATCAAAGTTGACCCTTCAGAATCACCTGCAAGTAAACAAGCCAGAAAACAACAAACTGGGTTCAGATTTGGCTTTGAAAATTGGGTAAACTAATAGATGGGAGAACAAAAATTGGGGCATTGGTTTTCTATCATGAGGACATTATAAATCTTTGATTTGGGCTCATGAAAAATAACAAGATGCAAATGGTGGACGTTCAAAGTAGGCTACCTAGATTTTGCAGATTCGGAGCAATGACAAAAAACATTTTTTTCGAATGGAATTGACCTGGAAAAGTGTGCAAATGGATTCATCAAGATGTGAAAACTGACACACTTGGAGTATTTTTAGAGGACAACATAGTGGTACAATCCATTTGATCTCACCAATCATGGATTAGGAGTTATGACATCACGAACAGGGGTCCTGACAAATCTGCAAATGCTAACACCAGTAAAACTTTAGAAATTCCATTTGGAATCGCATTTGAAAACTGATCAAGCAGATTCATCAAGAGTTGAAAGTTGAAACATGACAGGTCTCTGACATCTATAATGCAACACAAAAGGAATTTTAGCATTTTGGTCAACTAGTCAAAAGTTATAGCATGTCAAATAGGGCTGTCGAGAATTATGTGCAACTTGCAAATGCATGGAAACATTAAACTACCAACTTTGAGGGACTCAAAACCTAGTCAAACAGACTCAAAATGAATCAAAATCTGAAACATAGGCTCTTATGTATGGACACTAGACACCCCCAAAGTGGTGACTCATGACACATTGCTTGGTGTGAGATATTTAGTAGCAAACACAACCTCCTATTGCTATCTGACACTTGGGCGAAAATGCAAAATTGATACTAGCTCAAAACAGGACTTCACCAAATGACTTGAAAACTCAATTTAACTTCATGGAATACTTAGGTAGGTTGAATGCATAGTTTTAGAAACATTAAACACCTTATGGGACTCAAAGATACAGCCAGGTACAATCCGTTACATAGGCATTTAAAAGCATTTAAGGGCTCAATTTTTTCAATGTTTCTCAAAAGTGACCATGCAATTTTTAGTCCCAACAATGGCTCTATCTAGGGTTGCATGCCCCTTGTGGGCATGGCAAGATTTTAGATCTCTGGGAGAAGCAGACCACACACCTGACATCAAAAACTTCTCTCGAACAACTTTATTGAAAGAAAAAAACTACACTACTATGTACAAACAGTGCCCCAGGGCCACTGAACTTAGCAAAAACTTTTACCTCTATCATATACTTGATTTTCATTCACATCTTCATGAGGTAAACTATGATTATCATTCTCCTTTGTTTCACCAATCAGATCAACATATTGAAACAAATTACTTGGCAAAACAAAAAAAACTTCCTTTATCCTCATAATACATGCATATATTAGCATTAGCTTCTACTTCATGCTCGTTATGAGAAAACAAATCAGCATGCTCATAATTACACAAACTGAATTGAGAATCAAATTCGAACAATGATTCATGCACGCTGATCGAAAACACAAAAACTTCATAATCTACATTATTCACCAAGTTGCATGTACCAAAAACCTACAACTCACCTTGTGTCTCCGGATGTGAAGAGTGTTTGAAATCTAATTTTTTCTTACCTGTAGTCGTATCATTTACTAAATTAGATTCATTTTTCATTGTAGCCTCTTCACATTCTTCAAACAACTAATTAGTTACCAAGCATGAAAACACATTCTAAAAGTGTTGATCTAAACTATGCTGATCACTATCATTTTCTTTATCAAACTAAATGTTGGAATAAACCTTGAACTCATCTTTACAAGACCTTTCAGCATATAAAGAAAATCTATAATCAAACTGACAACCTTCACTATTTTCCTCTTCATCACATGAAATATCAAAACTTATTGTAGCATAACTAGCATTAAAAGAATCTGAAATAGCATTAAACTTCCCTTCACTAACATAATCTACATCCAACAAATTGTCATGTGCAAAGACATTTGAGGTACTGTCATCTACACCTCCAAAATTTGATAAGGGTTGTTCGGATTCTACCACTTTTTCCACATCAAACATTGGGGAATTGATTTGATTGAATGATAAAGTATTATGAGAGAAAATATGAAGATCCTTAGAGATACTTATGTGCTTTTCACACTCACAAGCCAACAATTTTGAGATTTCATCGGAGCTCAAGAAGATTGCCTCACAAATCTTCTCCCAGCTATGGTTATCATCTGGATAACATGAAGAACTTACAATAGTAGGATCCTTAGTGTAACAATATGGAAAATCAACATTATTACAACATTCTTTCTTATCATGGCAATCACTAGATCTAATGTTGTTACAACTTTCTTCAGCTTCATATGTACTATAACAAAATTTATCTTCTTTTTTATATCCATCTTTTTCATGATGATTGTTATTACCTGATTCATTAACATTTGAATCCACCTCTTCACATTTGGAAGATAGATTATCTTTCTCTACGGACTCATTGTATTCATTACTACCCTAACTTTCAATACACTCATTATCATCAAGAGACATAATACGAAATCTGTAATCATCATCTTCCATCTCCTGAATGAATCTTTCAATTTGTAAAAACATTTGTAATCTTATAGGTGCTGACCAATTGATTGAATCGGGTACTAGAACATCAAGGAAAACACTAGGCAGGAAAGATTCCTAAGGTCTACAATGAAAAGGCATCTTATTGATTACTCATTTAAGCTTTAAATAACATTGTTCGGCATTTAAACCTTGAGTACTTCCTACTTGAATTCTTATAAGATTGGAAATCCTTTTATAAAACAGTCTGTTCAACATAGCAATGTTATTATTCACAGTTTCTAAACTCTCAAAATTTGGTAAACTAATCTCAAATTTGAGATCTGACTCCATTATAAACAAAAATTATACCTCTTCTTTCTAGTGCTAAAAATCACTGAATAGAGGCACTGATTCTAACTTTTGACTTCCATGAAAAGAAAGCATGAAAACCAAAATACCTCAATTGTTGACGCTAAACTTTGATCTACTGATTTGGCACAGGTGAAAGACTAGAATTCCTTCACACCATTGATCAAACTTTGTAGAGTCACCACCTCCTTACAAGAGGAATAAAATAATCACTGTTGTGATCTACTTTTACATTTCAATTCCTTATAATAGCAAATTGCAAACAACACTTAAAACTTATCAAGAATTTAAAACTCCTTTCCAAGAGACTATCAAAACTTCTGATTTTCCCATACAACTGAAGGTCCTTCAAAATTTTTCAATGAAATCAACAAGGAACAAACTAGTACAGAGATTTGAGAGTTGCCACTCACACTTTGTGAGAAATAAAACATAATTTGTTACTTGACAAATCTGAACCAAACCTTCAATGTAGGAGAAACTTGCAGATCACTAACACGTTGAAAAGAAAATATACTTTATGAATCGATTCTTGACTCTAAAACATTCTCAACAGCATTTGTAAATTGAACTGATTGAAGATAGACCTATAACAATCATAGCACACAATTTTCATCCAATTTAACAACATACTACTGTCCAGGGATAAAACTTATTGGGGATCACAAAATATCAATAGAGAAATGGCAAACACCTCACATAACCCTACTGCTATAGCATATCCTTCCTGTTGTATTGAATCTTCTTCAAATTCTCAAGGTTTGTCTACCATTCAGATTCAATACATTCCCCAGAAAAGTCACCATTTTTTTGGCTCCTAATTTAACAATGTTTGAACAACCAAGTATGCAAGGAAAGAATGTGTCTATGGGCAGCTATCTCCAATAATGGTCACACTTCACAAAGAACCTGGGCAAACTATAAGGCTATCTCCTTTCGCACTTCAAGCTCTGCAAAACCTAGGCAGTTGAACCTATAGATTCTTTATATGGTATCAGTTATCAAAGCATACACTGAATCTAATGTAAAGCAGATAAAAACCACTAAATCTTCTATACTTAACCAGAAATCACAAGCATGAAATAAACAAGAACACAACTCATGAAACTGGCAAGCTAAGTGTGGGTTAACATTGAATAGCTTTCAACATAAAAGGGAAAATTGATTTAATATGTTGATAACGAAAAGACCCGAGTATGAGCAACAGAACTTAATGATCCTATCTTTGATCAGTGCCTTATACATTGGGCAATTAAATGAATTATAACCATACATCTCCTGGATATCTCAAACATGTCTCTACATCAAGATCCCTGATCTATCCTTCACTTTGTGAACAGACATCTACTACAGAATGAATCTCATACTCAGAACATCCTATCACAAAATCTACAAACCCTGTGAAAAATATCAAGCAATTATATGGTTCTTTGCCCCACCAGCAAGAAATTTTAATCAAATACATTCCTAAATGAAATGCAACCTAATCTATGCTCTTTGATCACAAATTAGAAGAAATAACAGATCCATAATCAGGAGACAAGATTCAGACTGAACTTAAAACCTTTGCTGCTCTTTATTTTCTTTCCTTGAAACCAAATATAGGAAATGTACATAAATTAACTCATAAATCATCTAATAGACCAGAACTATCAACATTAAAACATAAAATTTTGTTCAATACAATAGAGAAATGCTAGGTGTGTGGCTTTTACAGCCTGAGCAGAGCTCCAAGAACTGGAAAATGAAAACCAACCAACAACCTTTTCAGAGAAGAAGAAAGAATATGTATCTAGAAGGCAATTCCTAGATTCAATTTGCAATTGACACTTGTCCCTTTGGAAATCCTTCCCTAGAAGAATCAAAGCTTCTTTATAACTTCTCTCTATAACTGCATATCAGATCCTCTTCATTCCGCCTCTCAAAGGCATCAAAATATCTCAAAATCTGATGATGAGAAAAGTAACTGATTTTGGTGTAAAAAGGAACTTGGGGAAAAATAACAAATTATTTAAATCTTATCACATTGAAAATTCACTGAGAATTGATTCCACATTGAGATTCTAGCAAGTTTTTAAATTTGCCCCCTAACCAATTCAAGTGCTCAATGGTGAAAACTGCTTGTTCTACCGCCAATGCCCTAAGTTTTACAAATTGGCCTATAACTTGAACCTGGAAGCACCTATGCAAAAACAAACTCCAGATATGGAAATTTTAGGTTCTCCCAGTTCCAATGGTATATTGAAGTGCTAGTTGCCAACAAAAATTGCCCAAGTTATACTTGTTTGAAGTTTCAAGCTCTATTCATGGTTTCATGGCAATATTTCACAAATATTTAAATCTTCATAAAGTTTGGACTATATTAGCATTTCAAAATTTATTTTAAATAGCCTATACATGAGATTTGAGGAAAAATAATAATAAAATATTAAAATTTGAAAAGTCTAAAATTTCTCCTCATTTTCTACTCGGGTCAAACTTCCTTTGACTAGCCTGTGACATGTGTCAACATGAGATTTGTCCACCTGGCCACTATGTTAGTGACACATGTCATCTTCCCGGTAACTCGCTATGGTAAATATCATGCATCTTCCACTTGGCGAGTTAGCGACAACCCTCTAATTTGGACACGTGTCGCAATCTTGTTGCAACTACTCTGAACTTGCCACATCACCTCTTGCTCATTACCACTTGGCACGATCTGATTCATTGCTTGCACCACACATGGGACCCACAACCATCTTCTATTCCTAGCCGATTTCTTGTGTTTTTCGGTGGCGAGATAGCGAGTCGCTAGATTGTGGTCTTTTTCGACAACTCCTTTGTTCTTCCACATGATGCCACTTGGTAGTTTCAGGTTCATCATCAGTTTACAGCTTGGTCTCACCTACATCTCGCTGAATTCTTAGGTTTTTTTGGCAGGTTGCTATGTCGCTACTAGAAAACCTTGCCTATTTTTTATGGTGAGTTAGCGACCCATCGGATTTTCTACTCTTTCTGGTGCATCATCTTGCTGATGTCACTCTTTGCTAGCATGTCCTGTCAAAATTTAATACTTGGCTACCTCCAACTGTCGATCAACCACGGGCCCACCACAAAGCGCTACCTTTCCTCACAAAAGCTTCTTTCTTTTGACATTACATGTGGTGTGTGAATTTGTATTTAAACATCAAAAAAGTTTCTTCCGCAAGAAATATCAGACTAATGTCTTCCTTTGCTCAACTACGGCTTCTTTTGCATATTGGCGTGTGTATCCTCTTTATATATTGCAAATTCATTCTCCAATTCACATGAAGCCTGGAGAGTGGAATTTCCCCCTCTATGTGGAAGTCATTTTTGACTCCATTTTCCTCCACATGGGTTGCCTTTACTTATGCATGGGAGGGTTTCTTTCAATATTTTCTCTCGCTATTTCCTGTGATCTTCCACTTGCTCCTTTAAAATTAGTCTGCTATATATTTTCTATAGTGTCAGATGCTCCAATTCATGATGCATAGTATGGGTGTGGGTTGTTAGCGTTGCTTTCTCTAAAGAGACTCCTTTGCAATGAATAGACGTGGATGATTTCATTTTATGCAGGTGCTCTATTTCATTACAGATGTAGCTCCAATTGAGAATGGTCATCCCTACCAATGGCGTCCTCTTTTAAAATGTGGAGCCCTTGCTTTGTGCTTGGTCTACTCAACATGCCTTCAAGTGTTAGATTTCCCTCACATTGTAATGTAGACCCCAATCTTTGCTGCCATGAACCTTCAGTGAGGGGTTTGAAAGTCCCCTACTCCAATGTGGGTTTCTTGTTCAATGTGGGCATGATGTAAGATGCAATTACTGTGGCTTCATTCAGTAGTTAAAATTGCAGCAACCTCGTCACTTTCTCCTAAAAGATTTTCACTTGTAAGAATGTCTTCACACTCTTTTAATAGAGCTTATAGAACTTCTCTTGCCTCTAGCACATCTGAATCTTCACAAGTAGGGATCAATATTTTTTGAACTCCATTTGTAGTTTATAGAACTCTCTTTCAGCATCCATATAAATTTGATATGTTTCTTTATTAAGATCTTCAAATAGACATATTTCATTAGCCTGGAGATTTATATCATAGTCATCCATGAAATTCAATGGATCCCACACCTCACCACAACCATTCAAGAGTTTTTGCAGATCAGTTGTCTTCTTCTTGTGAAGTCTTAAAAGGATAGTGATGAGCAAGACTATTGTAATCTTCACATACTGCTTTCTTACACTTGGGAAATGCTTCAGAACTAACAGAAATAATCTTTTGTGGAGAGTATTTCAATTGAACCCTTAGACATTCTTTCTTTGTTACTGGCAACACACATTCCATTTAGAATGTTGTCTGTAATGTTTTCATTACATGAAAGAATATAGGTCAAAAATCAACATGATCGGGAAACATTATGTATGTTCATTTTATCCCATTTGGTCCTTGAATCCAAATGTGCATATAAAGAAATTATAATAAGTAAAATTTATTCCACTATTGCTTTCAAAACTAGTGCAGAATCAACCTGGTGGAATTAGTCAGGCCCGGAGTGGGTTCGACTAAAAAAAATTTGTTTTCAAACACCTGACTTCTCAAACAGGCCTATTCATCATCTTGAACTAATTAGAATCAAATTTGATTCATTGCTGATTGTTAAAAAACTCATCTTATCCTTTTCTACCAACTATCAACTTTTGTGCAAGGAGGTCCATTGACTGGCCTTAAAAACTGATCCAAACACCTGATTGGGTTTCAAAATTAGAAACGTTGCTTCTTTGTTATGAATACTTTCACCCTGTCAGATCTTGTCTTATGAAAAATTTCCAGTCAAAAGATATTCGCTATCAAAGTTGACCCTTCAGAATCACCTGCAAGTAAACAAGCCAGAAAACAACAAATTGGGTTCGGATTTGGCTTTGAAAACTGGGTAAACTAACAGCTGGGAGAACAAAAATTGGGGCATTGGTTTTTTGTCATGAGGATATTATAAATCTGCAATTTGGGCTCATGATGAATAACAGGATGCAAATGGCGAATGTTCAAAGTAGGCTACTTGGATTTTGTAGATTGGGAACAATGACAACATTTTTTGTAAATGGAATTGACCTGGAAAAGTGTGCAAATGGATTCGTCAAGATGTAGAAAATAACACACTTAGATTATTTTTAGAGGAAAACATAGTGGTATAGTCTATTTGATCTCACCAATCATGGATTAGGAGTTATAACATCACGAACAGGGGTTCTGACAAATCTGCAAATGCTAACACCAGTAAAACTTTAGAAATTCTATTTGGAATCGCATTTGAAAACTGATCAAACGGATTTGTCAAGAGCTGAAACTTGAAACATGACAATTCTCTAATGTTTATAATGCAACACAAAAGGAATTTTAGCATTTTGGTCAACTGGTCAAAAGTTATAGCATGTCAAACAGGCTTTTGAGAATTATGTGTAATTTGCAAATGCATGGAAACATTAAACTACCAACTTTGAGGGACTCAAAACCTAGTCAAACGGACTTGAAATGACTCAAAATCTGAAACATAGGCTCTTAGTATGGACACTAGACAATCCCAAAGTAGTGAGACATGAAATGTTTTTGGGTGCAAGATATTCTGTAGCAAACACAGCCTCCTATTGTTGTCTGACACTTGGGCGAAAATTCAAAATTGATACTAGCTCAAAACAAGACTTCGCCAAATGACTTGAAAACTCAATTTAACTTCATGGAACACTTAGTTAGGTTGAATGCATGGTGTTAGAAACATTAAACACCTTATGGGACTCAAAGGTATAGTTGGGTACAACCAGGTACATAGGCATTTAAAAGCATTTAAGGGCTCGATTTTTTCAATGTTTCTCAAAATTGACCATGCAATTTTTAGTCCCAACACTTTCCTAACTTCTTCCAGAGAGTGTAGAATGATATGTATCTCAATCTCCTAATTCTCTATAATCTTCCCAAGCTTGCATACCTCCATTTCTAGATCTTTTCTTCAAGTTGTAAGGATTCTCCTTGTAAGAACTTGGCTCTAATACCAATTGTTGGAATTTACAAGTGGGAAGAATACTTCTGAGAGGAGGGTCAATTAGAAGTACCAAACTTTAAGCTATAAATTTTTTAACTAAAATCAATACATGCATGAAACATATCTAAATAACATGAAATTAAAGGCATGCATGAAAATAGAAAACATAATATAACCCTCCAATATGAGAAGGTAAAACTAGGGTGGGGATGACACCCACAACTTATCACTGCAGCAATATGAAACTTGTTATGGTTACAAAGTTTGACCATCAGCAATGGTCTATCCTATGAAATGCCTACCCTATTAAAGGCTTCAATACCCTATTAAAAGTGACCTATCTAAAAGATTTACAAACATTCACTTGGAATGTCACCCTATTAAAGGATTTACAAAATGGCTATTAAAACAACCTATCTTCATAGGATTTTCATTCTCCTAATATAATGGCTAGAAAGTATAGTAGAATGTGTTGACCTAATAACTTAAAATCCTTAATTGCTGACTTCAGATCCTTGTTCTATCCAATCTAATCTAATCCTTGTTGATATAATATAATTTTGTTTGAAGTGTTGATACTTTGTTCTATTAATTGATACTGCAATTTTGTCCTTCTTCTAAGTCTCTACACCCCTTTCACTTTCTTCAAACTTCACTTAGCATTCTCTCATGCATTCCCATACATTCCATACTCTGCTAAATTGTGGGGTTTCAACCTCCTTAAAATGGTTTCATGACTTAGGGTTAGGTATGAATTTATGATTAAGATTCATCCATCTTTCCCACTCAAATCTTTCTATTTTTCTGATTGGTTGCATGTTGATTTCATAGGGAATTAAAAAGATTCAATATTATCTTTAAATCCTTCAAGATTCATCTTGTTTCGGCTCAAAAATGGTTTACATCTTAGTTTGTGAGTGCACAAACTCTTATATTGATTCTATGTTACTCGACACTTATTGATTACCTATGTTACTCGGCACATATAGGAATTCTATCTTACTCGGTACCTATAGAAATTCTATCTTGCTCAGCACATATAGTTCGCTTGGCACATATAGTGACTCGATAGTTGAAACTTGGTTAGCATTGTCTATCTGCTCAACATCTGAATTACTTGGCACTTGATTAATTTTATGCTCGGCATATACTATAACTTGACATCTATATTATACTCAACATTATCTAAGAAAATTTGTTAAGTGTGCTAACACTCAATTGTCAAAACCAATCTAAGACCAACATATAACCCTTGTCCACCAACTATCCAACACTTAATAACTTATGCTTCAATATATCAACAAAATAAACATTGTTGGTGTTAGTTTTACCATCAAGAGTAATGATTGAATTCCTATTATGTGATAAGCTACATTGTTACCAACTCTTACAATACCTCCATCATGATTCTTGAACTTAACAAACTTAGTCATATCACTATTCATTTGATGTGAACAACTACTATCAATTATCCAATTAGATTTCTTTTCCACTTGGGAAATTAGAGCTCTTTCTTCTCTAATTTCTCTATCAAGATCATCTTCCTTGATAGCCACAATTCATCATCAATTTCACTTTGACCTTTCTCATTAGATTCTTCATCTTCATTTGCATACACACAATTTCTATCCCTATCTCTTGTAAGATTGAACTTCCCTTGATATTTTTTCTTTCTTTTAGGATATTTAAATGCATAATGACCAAATTCATCACAAGTCCAACATTTAAAGACTTTCTTACCATCTCTATATCTTCTTACAAGAAGGTCTATTCCTTCCTAAATCTTCTTGTCTTCATCAGATCTACTACTACTAGTAAAATCTCCACCTGCACTTACATTCCTTGTCAGATTAGGTCAAATGTTTAGGGCACTAAAGGTTGTTTTGACTCTTTCTAGATCTCTTGATTATCTCATATCTACTTCTACTAATTATATTCTACCAAGCCACATTTTTTTTATGAAATCTTTAGTTCAAGGCATTATTAGCTGGTGCAGGAGCACATCAAATTTGAAGAAGACAAAGATGTAAAAGCTAGAGAAGCCATTTGTAATAAGTTGTCAAAGGAGGTCTTAATATGATAAATAATGTAAAAATGTTTATTTAATTGGTGAATGGATCTATTGACATCCATCTAAAGTCATTTGAGTCATAATGTTGGTCTGGGTTGGGTTTGTATGAAAGTTAAAATGTAAAAATGCATAAAATGCATAAAACGTTGTCAAGAATGCAAAAGGGTCAAAAGAATGTGAAGGGTTAGTTTAAAAGGTGGTTTGGAAGTTATAACCAACCAAAAAAAAAATCTATAAAACTGTATGTAAGGTCGAACCAAAGCATAAAGGAAAGGAAGAGATGCATTTTGAAACAAATTTGGTAATATTCTGAGTTGTTATTTTGATTGGTTTTCAGTTTTAGTGTTGGTTACAGGTCTTGTACGACCATGTACAGCCTGGAAACCATGTAAATTTTGTATATTTGGATAGAGAAGTGAATAAAATTTCTTTTGGCTTTGGTTTGGATTTTTTTCATTTATAAATGAATAAGTTATGCAGGTTTTGGCAGAGCTTGTAAATTGCAGATTTGAGAATGACCAGCTACAGTCAGGTTGAAACGTTTGGTACAGGAATATTTTGGAAAATAATGACCTCTAAAAATATTCATTGGAAAGATAAATAAAATAAATTTCATTTCCTTTTGGTTTGGGTTGTTTTTATATAGATTTGTGAAAGTTATGAAGATTTGAGTGAAAACTGATTTTTAAATGCCTTCAATGGTGTTGCAGGCAAAGATTTGTGCTTATACATTTATTTATGTATTGGATAAATTAATGGCTTACAGATTTGGAAACTAGACTCACAAATGGATGATGTGGAATTAGTTTGTGGTTATTTTAATTTATTCTGTGAACGTTATGTGATGCCCTAGGAAGGGTTACCAATTTTGGTTCTGGTTTATGACAGAGAAAATGGGTCTTGGTTCAGAGTATGTAATTTATAATCTACTTATTGGATTAGAATAAAATTTTGATATGTTTTAGAATTACTAATTTTGAACAAATCCTCAAAAGTTTTTTTCAAGAAGATATATATAACTGAAGTTATAAACAATACAATCAGACATAGCAATCTGATTGTGTGAGTGAAAATGTTGTTTTTATTGGTGTATAATGTCAGGGTTCTTTGTTGTAATCTTTGAGATGTTCTTGGTTCCTTGAGGGTGTACCAGCCTATTGTGAATCCCTTGAGTTGAAATAAGATTCCTTGAAGATAAATACAGAGGACTCTGCATCAGATTGGTATCAGAGCTCAGAAGATTCTGAGCGTGTAGATGGAAGATGATCTACACCAGGCAGTGTTGGGTTGTTTTGGATTCTTGTTTTGAGGTTTGTGGTTTCAGAATGGTGCCGGTTCACTTGCTGCAATTGATGGACAAGAGAGGTCTACAAAAGGATCATAGGAGATGATCCAGGGCCAGAGAGGATGGTCCTTTGTGTGTTGCCAATAGACTGGGGAGAGAGGCATGATGGGACTCCCAGGTGAGGGACAAGAGGTTGTGATGTAGCATGGAGGAGTGGACTGAGGAATGAGAAGCACCATAGAGGCAACCAACATAACTCCATTGATAGGAGTCATTAGTGAAAGAGATAGGAAAGTGGAGGAGGCACCGATCCAGTGATGATGGTGAAGAGTCAAAGGAAAAGATGAGGATTTTAATCTAATATTTTTTCTTGTAGGTTATTGATTCCATGTTTCCAAGGGACTTGAAAACTTTTCAAGTTTGGGAGTATGGTGCAGGAGCACATCAAATTTCAAGAAGACAAAGATGTAAAAGCTAGAGAAGCCATTTGTAATAAGTTGTCAAAGGAGGTCTTAATATGATAAATAATGTAAAAATGTTTATTTAATTGGTGAATGGATCTATTGACATCCATCTAAAGTCATTTGAGTCATAATGTTGGTCTAGGTTGGGTTTGTATGAAAGTTGAAATGTAAAAATGCATAAAATGCATAAAACATTGTCAAGAATGCAAAAGGGTCAAAAGAATGTGAAGGGTTAGTTTAAAAGGTGGTTTGGAAGTTATAACCAACCAAAAAAAAAATCTATAAAACTGTATGTAAGGTAAAACCAAAGAATAAAGGAAAGGAAGAGATACATTTTGAAACAAATTTGGTAATATTCTGAGTTGTTATTTTGATTGGTTTTCAGTTTTAGTGTTGGTTACAGGTCTTGTACGACCATGTACAGCCTGGAAACCATGTAAATTTTGTATATTTGGATAGAGAAGTGAATAAAATTTCTTTTGACTTTGGTTTGGATTTTTTTCATTTATAAATGAATAAGTTATGCAGGTTTTGGCAGAGCTTGTAAATTGCAGATTTGAGAATGACCAGCTATAGTCAGGTTGAAACGTTTGGTACAGGAATATTTTGGAAAATAACGACCTCTAAAAATATTCATTGGAAAGATAAATGAAATAAATTTCATTTCCTTTTGGTTTGGGTTGTTTTTATATAGATTTGTGAAAGTTATGAAGATTTGAGTGAAAACTGGTTTTTAAATGCCTTCAATGGTGTTGCAGGCAAAGATTTGTGCTTATACATTGATTTATGTATTGGATAAATTAATGGCTTACAGATTTGGAAACTAGACTCACAAATGGATGATGTGGAATTAGTTTGGGGTTATTTTAATTTATTTTGTGAACGTTATGTGATGCCCTAGGAAGGGTTACCAGTTTTGGTTCTGGTTTATGACAGAGAAAATGGGTCTTGGTTCAGAGTATGTAATTTATAATCTGCTTATTGGATTGGTATAAAATTTTGATATGTTTTAGAATTACTAATTTGGAACAAATTATCAAAAGTTGTTTTCAAGAAGATATATATAACTGAAGTTATAAACAATGCAATCAGACATAGCAATCTGATTGTGTGAGTGAAAATGTTGTTTTTATTGGTGTATAATGTCAGGGTTCTTTGTTGTAATCATTGAGATGTTCTTGGTTCCTTGAGGGTGTACCAGCCTATTGTGAATCCCTTGAGTTGAAATAAGATTCCTTGAAGATAAATACAGAGGACTCTGCATCAGATTGGTATCAGAGCTCAGAAGATTCTGAGCGTGTAGATGGAAGATGATCTACACCAGGTAGTGTTGGGTTGTTTTGGATTCTTGTTTTGAGGTTTGTGGTTGCAGAATGGTGCCAGTTCACTTGCTGCAATTGGTGGACAAGAGAGGTCTACCAAAGGATCATAGGAGATGATCCAGGGCCAGAGAGGATGGTCCTTTGTGTGTTGCCAATAGACTGGGGAGAGAGGCATGATGGGACTCCCAGGTGAGGGACAAGAGGTTGTGATGTAGCATGGAGGAGTGGACTGAGGAATGAGAAGCACCATAGAGGCAACCAACATAACTCCATTGATAGGAGTCATTAGTGAAAGAGATAGGAAAGTGGAGGAGGCACCGATCCAGTGATGATGGTGAAGAGTCAAAGGAAAAGATGAGGATTTTAATCTAATATTTTTTCTTGCAGGTTATTGATTCCATGTTTCCAAGGGACTTGAAAACTTTTCAAGTTTGGGAGTATGGTGCAGGAGGACATCAAATTTCAAGAAGACAAAGATGTAAAAGCTAGAGAAGCCATTTGTAATAAGTTGTCAAAGGAGGTCTTAATATGATAAATAATGTAAAAATATTTATTTAATTGGTGAATGGATCTATTGACATCCATCTAAAGTCATTTGAGTCATAATGTTGGTCTAGGTTGGGTTTGTATGAAAGTTGAAATGTAAAAATGCATAAAATGCATAAAACATTGTCAAGAATGCAAAAGGGTCAAAAGAATGTGAAGGGTTAGTTTAAAAGGTGGTTTGGAAGTTATAACCAACCAAAAAAAAAATCTATAAAACTGTATGTAAGGTCAAACCAAAGCATAAAGGAAAGGAAGAGATACATTTTGAAACAAATTTGGTAATATTCTGAGTTGTTATTTTGATTGGTTTTCAGTTTTAGTGTTGGTTACAGGTCTTGTACGACCATGTACAGCCTGGAAACCATGTAAATTTTGTATATTTGGATAGAGAAGTGAATAAAATTTCTTTTGGATTTGGTTTGGATTTTTTTCATTTATAAATGAATAAGTTATGCAGGTTTTGGCAGAGCTTGTAAATTGCAGATTTGAGAATGACCAGCTATAGTCAGGTTGAAACATTTGGTACAGGAATATTTTGGAAAACAAAGACCTCTAAAAATATTCATTGGAAAGATAAATGAAATAAATTTCATTTCCTTTTGGTTTGGGTTGTTTTTATATAGATTTGTGAAAGTTATGAAGATTTGAGTGAAAACTGGTTTTTAAATGCCTTCAATGGTGTTGCAGGCAAAGATTTGTGCTTATACATTTATTTATGTATTGGATAAATTAATGGCTTACAGATTTGGAAACTAGACTCACAAATGGATGATGTGGAATTATTTTGGGGTTATTTTAATTTATTTTGTGAACGTTATGTGATGCCCTAGGAAGGGTTACCAGTTTTGGTTCTGGTTTATGACAGAGAAAATGGGTCTTGGTTCAGAGTATGTAATTTATAATCTGCTTATTTTATTGGTATAAAATTTTTATATGTTTTAGAATTACTAATTTGGAACAAATCCTCAAAATTTGTTTTCAAGAAGATATATATAACTGAAGTTATAAACAATGCAATCAGACATAGCAATCTGATTGTGTGAGTGAAAATGTTGTTTTTATTGGTGTATAATGTCAGGGTTCTTTGTTGTAATCTTTGAGATGTTCTTGGTTCCTTGAGGGTGTACCAGCCTATTGTGAATCCCTTGAGTTGAAATAAGATTCCTTGAAGATAAATACAGAGGACTCTGCATCACTAGCTAAATCATCTGAGCTACTTGCTTGAATGGTGGTGTCAAAATTTTCAAGATCTTTCATATACATTCTTCTTCTTCTGTTGTTCCACCACAAGACTAAATTCCTACAATAATTTTTGATATTCTACCAATATAACTTCTTACTGATTCATCTTCCATTATTTTAGCATCTTGAAATGCATGTATCCAATTTTGTAATCTCATTCTCTTTTCATGATCATCACCTTCAAAAGTATATTCTAATACTTTCCAAATTTCATAAGAAGTTCTAAGTGATTTTACCTAACTATATTCATTCTCTAGAAGAGCAATAAGTAAATCTTCTCTTGATCTCATCTTACACATGAATAGATCTCATTCATCTTCACTACATCCTTCTAGCTTTTCTTCTTAACCGATTGTCTTCATACTCTTTGTCAAGATCCAATATCATGGACCCATGCACAATAGATAAGTCTTAATCTTCTCCTTTAAACTATTATAGGTGGCCCCAACAAATCTAGGACAATATTTTCTAAAAAGATTCACCATCAATCTCCCAAAGCTATTAAGCTTATCCTTTAAGGACCTAATTCTCTGATACCAATTGTTAGAATATATAGTATACTGATATAATTGACAAGGGGTGGGGCTCAAGGGGAAAATCACTTATCCAACTATTATCAAAATTATCAACCTTAAATAGACTTAACCATATGAATAATATAAATTGAAACCACAATAAGAGATTCATACACAATAACACTAGATATGTTAACTAGGGAAACCCTTGATCATAGGGAAAACACTAGTGGGGATGGTACCCAAAAGATGATGTAATAATATAAATAGTCCTTGATAGAGAATGGTCCCTCTTAGTATTCTATGAATACATTAAGTACATATGAGTCCTTGATAGGAGACGTTGAATCCCCGTTAGGAGTTGTGCAAACCCTATTAGGAGTTTTTGTAGACAACTGGGTCCACTACCCAAATAGCTTCAAGGGAAAGATCAATGAACCCACTATCCAAATGATCCCTATATTATTCCTTATAGAATAATAGAATTGTATTTTACTATTCTTTCCTCTTTCTCTATCTTTTCAACTAGACTTCTACTCCTTCTAATCTTGTAACCAAATTACAAATCTTGCATCCAATAATCTCTTAGATTACTTACATGCATTTAGTAAGCACTCTGCTACTTTTCACTTGTTTTGCTTCATACAACAATCAAAATAGACTACAAACAAGGAAAAAATATTTCCTTTATATCATCTCCTCATAATAATTCCTTGAGTTGGCCTTAACACTTTCCTAATTAATTATAATAAGATAATTAATTAATTGCAATTACAGTAACACTATTGGCTTACAATCTATAGAAAACTTCACATGTGTAATACTATGGCTCATGCACTCACTAACATCACCACATGACTATCCTCTTTTACTATCTAATTGTGCATCTTCTTACTAGATCTCAGATGTGATCTAACAAACAAACATTGGGAACTACTTTCCCAATACCTTATCTCTGAACTTCTCTCTATAAATTAGGTATAACTTCCATATGTCTTGACTCAGACTCTACGCACTTAACCACATCATTAGGACACTTTTCCAAACATGTTTGTAACTTCTCATCACTAGACTATCGAATCAGTGTATGTACCATTAAGATAACTATTTGTTACTCAGTCAGTCTTTATAGAAACCATTCTATGTTGACATCAATGAAAAAAAGAGTCATGAATGTAACATCTTAGTACTCTCCAATGTTTAGAATACCCCCCCAATGTAGTATCATTAGTTTTCTATTATTGTGGATTCTAGTTTATGAAAGTCATTGGAAGGAAAAATAAAAAATTAGGGATCTATGACAAATGACGACTAGGATCTTTTGGACAAAAATGCACTCGGAAGGATTCAACCATGTCTGGCACTATTGGTGGCATTTAATACTACAAAAGTGAAGATAATAGAAGATTTGATGCAAAACCTAAAAAAACTATATGAAAATCCCTCCACTTCAAATAAAGTATTTCTCATGAAGCATTTATTTAATATGAAAATGATAGAATGTGGATATGTTGCAGATAATTTAAATGAGTTTAATACTATTACTAGTGAGTTATCTTCTGTGGGTATCAATTTTGATGGAGAAATGAGGGTTCTCTTGATTTTGTATTTTTTTCCTGAAAAATAGAATGACTTGGTAATGGCTATGAGTAATTCTATTTTTGGATCTAGTACACTAAAATATGATGATGTGATCGGTGTTATTTTGAGTAAGGAAACTTGTAGGAAAACCTCAAGTGGATCTACATCAAAAAGTACTTTGAGCACACAAAGTAGAGGTAGAATGACTAAGAGAAGAACTAATTATGGAAATCATGGGAAATCAAGAAGAAATTCAAAGGGGAAGAGTTCTTAATCTAGAGGAATAAGAGATTGTTGGTATTGTGGAAAACTAGGGCATAAGAAGAAAGATTGTTGGAACCAAAAGAACAATGAAGGAGATAAATTAGATGGGAACAATGAGGCAAATGTGGTAAGTAAAAAATTTGAAGAGGATGATTTGCTTCTATCTTTAGAAAGTGTTGATGATTCATGGGTTTTATATTCTTGTGCTTCATTTCATACTACACCTCATAGAGGTTATTTCATTGATTATGTCCAGGGGGATTTTGGGCTTGTTTATTTGGGGCATTATAAACCCTATTAGTTTGTTGGAAAGGGAAAATTTAAGATTAAGCTACAAAATGGAATCATTGGCTACTACATGAGGTAAGACATGTTTGAAGGCTGAGTAGCAATTTAATTTTAGTGGGTCAACTCAGTGATGAGGGTTTTGTAGTTCCTTTTAATGATAAAAATTAGAAGGTTTCAAAAGGTTCTCTTGTAGTCTTTGTATAGGTGATATTATTCCTTCAAATTTGATTGTTTCAAAGAAAATTAAATATTCAGGAATAGTTGCTATAGTTGAGCAAGGGGAACAAATAGTTGTTATCGATTTGATACAATGTTGTGGCACAACAGACTTGGGGACATGAGTGAGAGAGGTGTGAAAGTACTTCATTCAAAGAAAGTTTTGCCAGCTCTAAAATGTGGTAATATGGATTTCCATGAAATTTGTGTGCATGGAAAACAAAGGAGAGTGAGTTTTTTGAAGACTAGGAAGGAAAATAAAAGTGAGAAATTAGAGCTTGTGCATACATATGTATGAGGACCAACTCAGGTATCTTCCCTTGTTGGATCTTATTATTACATTATATATATTGATGATAAAACTAGAAAAATATGGGTTTATTTCATTAGATAGAAATCTAATGTATTTTAAACATTTAAGAAATAGAAATGCTTGGTTGAAAATGAGGCTGGAAAGAAATTAAAATATCTCAGATTTGATAATGGTGGTGAGTGTTGTAGTCATGAATTTGAAGATCATTTCTCTGCTAATGGAATTCATAGACAAAAAACTATTCCAAGGACTCTAAATAAAAATGGAGTGGTTGAACATATGAACAAGACTATAATGGAGCATACAAGAAGAATGAGGTTGCATGTAAGGTTTCCCTTAGATAGTGCATGGAGGCTATTAATACTATTGTATATTTGATTAATAGAGGTCCCTCTACTCCTTTGAGTTGTGGTGTTCTAGAGGAAACATGAGCTAGTAAGAAGGTGAGTTATTCTTTTCTTAGAACCTTTGTTTTGAAGCATTTGCTCATATAGATTCTAAAAATAGAACCAAGCTAGAAGCTAAGTCAAAGAAATGTGTGTTTTTTGGATATGAAATTAATGAATTAGGTTATAGGCTTTGGAATTTTGAAAATCATAAAACTATATGAAAAAAGGATGTCATATTCAATGAGAAAGCATTGTACAAAGATCTATTGTAATAACATGATAAGAAAGAAAATGATTATGTAGTGCTAGATGATACTTCAAAAGCTTATGTTCCAACAATTCCTCATGATGTGCAACAACCACAACAATAAGTACCATAAACCCTAGTGAATGCTAGATGGTCAACAAGGATGAGTAGATCTCCAAAAAGATTTTCTCCTTTCTTGTATTTTGTTTTACTTATTGATGTTGGTGAACCTAAATGTTATGATGAAGCTATGTAGGTGGATAGAAAGAGTGGGAGTCTGCAATGAAAGAAGGAATGGACTCTTTGCTAAAAAATAAGAGATGGGACTTATGCAAATTGCCTATAGGTAAAAAGGCTTTACAGAATAAGTGGGTTTATAGGTTGAAAGAAGAGAATGGAGGTAAGAAAATATTTCAAGCTAGGTTAGTTGTAAAAGGATTTGCATAGAAAAAGGCATCAATTTTGATGAGATATTCTCTACTATTGTTAAAATGACTTCTATTCACACTATTTTAAGTATTGTGGATACTGAAGATTTTGGAGTAGCTTGATGCTAAAACAACCTTCCTTCATTATGATTTGTATGAAGAGATATATATGGCTCAGCCATAGGGATTTGAGGTCAAAGGTAAGGAGAACTTAGAGTGTAGATTAAAGAAAAGTTTATATGGCTTGGAGAAAGCACATCGGCAATGGTATTTAAAATGTGACAATTTTATGCATGAGCATGGATATAGTGGGTTTCATTTAGATCATTGTATATATTTTAGGAGGTTATATGATGACAATTACATTATTTTATGTTTATATGTTCATGATATGCTTATAGTTGGATCTAACATGGATCATATTAAGGGGCTGAAATGTCAATTAACACATCCATTTGCTATGAAGGATTTGGGGGTAGCAAAACAAATCCTTGCTATGAAGATTTGTAGAGATAGGAAGAACAAGAAATTGAAATTATCTCAGGTTGATTATATTGAGAAGGTGTTGCAACATTTCTTTATGAAGAATACTAAAGTTGTTAGGACACCTTTACTTGGTCATTTGAAGTTGACTAAGGAGATATGTCCCACAACATAAGAAGAGGAGGAAAAGATGTTTAAGGTACCTTATGCTTCATCTATAGGAAGCTTGATGTATTGTATGGTAAGTACTAGGCTAGATATTACAAATGCAACAAGAGTTGTTATTAGGTATATGAGTTATCCAGGGCTTGAGCATTGGAATGCAATTAAATGGATTCTCATATGTTGGGAGAAACATTGAGTAAGTGTTTACACTTTGGGGTTCTACTACTAATTTATAGGGCTATGTTGACCTATATTTGGTAGGGGGTATTTATACTAGGAAGAGTACTACAAGTTATGTATTTACTGTTGGTGGGGCAGCCCTGAGCTAGGTTTCTAGGTTACAAAAGGTTAATACTTTATCCACTACAGAGGTAGAGTATGTTGCTACTATAGAGGTAGCTAAGGAGATGATATGGCTTTAGTTCTTCTTGTTAGAATTGGAACACCCTTAGAAGGATAATTATTTGTTTACTAATAGTCAAAGTTTCATTCATCTTACAAAGAATTCAGCTCTACATTCAAAGAAAAACACATATAGTTGTGGTACCATTTCATTTGATCATTTTTGGATGATGGATAGTTAAAGCTAGAGAAGATACATATAAATAATAATCTTGTAGATATGTTTATAAAGGTTGTGACAAAGGTGAAGTTGAATTCCTCTTTAGTTTCAATTGGTCTTCTCAACTAAACAAAATAAAAGAACAATAGAGTCCAAGGTGGTTTGATATATTCTAGTGGGAGCTACAGATTTAGTAGAGCTATGATTAGTCTCCATGTGGGAGATACTTTTGATATGGAGCCTAATTAGACTCATAGGTTTCTTTGGCATGATTTCCTTCTTGATTATTTATATGGGCATTTGGGACAATGCCCCAAGATGGGGTCAAGTGGCAGTGCCCTTATAGAGTCCTAGGGTAGTTCCCTTATAGGGTGGGGTCGAGGGGCAATGCCCTTGTGGGGGTTTTTAGGGGGAGTGCCCCCAAAGCCAAAAATGCCCTTATATTGTAAAAGGTGTCGACTACTATTTTTCTATTAATCTTGACTTAATTTTATAAGCAAAAAAAGCTTGTATCAAAAGGCTTAGGGTTAGGGATTTCATGATGAATGGTGATATTGTAGCTTCTTGTAGTGGTATTGAGTTGTAGGGGATTATAGATTGTAATTATGTTGTAATAATTGGATAATAGTAATATTAGACTTAGTTTTGGAGGACATAGCTCAGGAATTAGGTGAACCATATTAAATATTGGTGTTTTGTGTTCTCTTTTATGCAATCTACTATTTTCTAGTATTGTTTATATTTGCATGTAACTTTTATTTCTATTACAGGTTAATCCTAGCACATTTATGCTAATAGAAGCTAGTATGGAAATGCTATTATGTAGATGTAGATGCAAGATGTTCTAAGTTCTCCAAAGCTCCAAAGTTACCTAGAAATCATGTGTCATAACATGAGTACACATGATAAGATGAAAACGAAGAGAGATGCCTCTGTTTTAAATAAAAATGGATGGTTAAGAGTAAAGGAAAAAGAGGTATCATCAAGGGTGGAGAATGCATCTTAAGTGATCCATGTACACATGAATCTCATCAAGAAAGATTGATGGTGGACTTTAAGAGGAAAATTATGTGTGGGGGATAATTAAACTTATTTTGAAAATAAATATTCCTCTCACATAGAATGGTGGGCTCCTTATGTGAGACAAGAAGCTTTTTCTTTTATTTTAAAATAGGAATAATGTTTTTCATGTGCACACTTAGGATAAGTGGGTCTTAAGGAATTTATTTAATTCAAAGGGATCAATTTATTTCAATTAAATAAAAGACTTAGATTAAGATGGTCAAATCATAGGTTATAATCAAAAATAAAAAAGTGATGATTTGATCAAGAATAAGCAATTTAAGAAAAAATGGAAAGGGTGGTCATAGTCTAGACGACCACTATTGGGTGATTACAGTAAAAATCCTATTATGTGTTTAAAATATGGTAATAAAGGATGTCTTACATCAGAATGTTCATTGGGAAAAAATGAAAGAAAATTTGAACCATGTAGAGAAATAGGATTGTCATGTTATATCTATCAAATATTTTGTCATACAACATACAATTGTAGATATTATTTTCATGTAGGAGCATCCTAGGTTTCCTTATAATCCTACACTTTTTATTCACTCTGACAGTTCTAACTGAGCTTTTTCAGACCTTTCCAAGCTCTTTGATATGAATTGTGTTGATCCTTTAGTGACTAAGTTCCATTAGTATGAGCCAATTTCTTCCTTTGGTGACCAAGTTCCATTAGTATGAGCTGAGTTGTTCATGTACTACATGAGCATTTCTTCATTTTCCAAGTGAACCTATGTTAGTGATGTTTAGGTCCTTCTTTGACTGAGTTTTCTATGTGTTTGGTTCTTAGTTGGAGCTAACTCTTGTATTTAATTTAGATCATGAATGCAATGATAGGATCTTGTCTAGGGATGAGTGTTGACCATTTTGAGGTTGGCCTTTCTTTGATGTAATGTTCTAGATTCTATTATAAGCCATTTTAGCAAGTATAAGTAGAGGTGTTTGGTTTATTTTAAGAGAACTTAGAGGATTGAGAAGTTAGAGTAGATTTGAGGGTTTAAAGCAAAATATAGAACTTAGTAATATATATTTTTGTATCTGGCTATCACCTAGAAGGCCTTAGAGTTGGGCATGTATACTAAACATTTGATGAAAAAATTAAATTATTTGTTCTATATCTTCTTGGTGATATTTCCTATATTTTTCTTCCATTGTGTTTACTCATCAAGGTGTTTGGATAATTGGGTGTGCCTTTGGCCCTAGCTATTCATCCCTCCTTGCACCAAGTGGTATCAGAGCTTGAGGTTCATCCTTGTACAGACTAGATCATGTAGAACCATAAGTTAATTTTCTTGTGGGGTAGTAGATCTAAGGATTTGACCTATGACTTGCAAAGGGTTACGATCTTATAGGAACCTAATTATAAAGATGGTTCGAGGTAGAGAAAATATTGACAAAGCCATATTGGATACATTGAGACAAATTGAAGCTAGATTAGATGTCATGGAGATAGCTCAAAGGGGAGAAGCACGTCTTGATGATGTTAGTGATGATGAAGCTATGGTACCAAACCCTAATCTAGATCCTAAAGAAGATCAATATGAGGTTTTTAGAAATAGATGATAGTGAGAGAAGGGGTGAATCAATATATTACAAACTTTTTCCCACAACTAAATATTGTTAATTACTTTATATCATGGATATGAAAGTAAACCAACAATGATAAACAATAAATATAACCATGTACATAGAGAACTCATAACATCATTATCTATTAACTAGGGAAACCTCGACCAAGAGAAAACCCTAGTGGGGATGATATCCTCTAGATGATTCACTAAACAATATGTTCTTGTTAATGATATTGACCCTATTAGGAGTCTACAAAGCACATATAGTGTCTCAAGTCCTTGTTAGAGGACTAGGCCTTGTTAGAAGCCTCAACCCTATTAGGAGTTGGTAGAACAATTATAATGTATGCAAGAAGAGCCCACTGCCCTAACATGCAATTATAAAACTCCATTCCTTCAAAAGCTAAGTGTACATACAATACTTGATTTTCTATTGTAACTCACATTTTCTCTAGTCTTACATCAAATTTTTCATCACATGTGGCTCATAGATAGTTCTCACAATAGTTCTCATGCCACATCTAATCATGCAACTTCCCCATTATCTATGCAAGATAAGATCTATATTGATTCCTTGCACAATCACAAAACTCTACATTGTTGGCCTTCATGTTATCACACACTTGACATAATATAAAATAACTTATGGAATGATATCCACATAGTTGACTCAACATAACTTAGTAATTATTTACTTAACCTAAATAATTCATAAAGATGCACAACTTTGTTTACTGTTATGCTTTGTTTTGCACTATTAAATGCCTACATTGTTAATCTTACTATAACTTGCATCATACTATCCATACACACATGCACACTAGTAGACATCATCATGAATATTTCTCAAACCTTTCCTCAACTCCATATAAGCTAAGTCTTTGTGCATCATCTATACTCTTCAAATTTGTACTCTGTGTTGCTATAAACTATCTAATACTTAGACAATTTTCTATCTCTAAATGCATAAATGAAATGTTAAATGTATGTTTCCATAAATGAAAACCATTAATACATCTATTAACCATATTTTCAATGATCTCTCCCTTTGGTATTGATTGAAACATTTTGGAAAATTGGCTAATTCCCAAAATGATGTCATACGTAACAAAAACAAATAAAAGTAACTACACAAAAATCACCTTCAAAACATAACAATTGTATTCATGTTTTGATGGATCATTACATTCCTTATCACTCCTTTACATTGATACATACATAATGTCCCCCTTACATATATATTTTCATCTATACTAATTTTATTCTACATAATACTCCTCCTTTGACATCAATGACAAAGGTGCCACAATTATATCACAAAAAAACTTGTTTCTTGATAATGATTAGCTCATCATTCTAGATATACAATTTACAAAATCAATCTTTATTATATCAAAGTCTATATTTATTATATCAAAGTCTTTTTTCCAATTACTTTTGACTATATTTGATATAGTGATGAGTGTACAAAGTGCATAAGATACCACTTCAACTATGCTCAAGTCAGTATAGGTGAATTTTTCATAAGAACTCTTTTTTGAAAGACATTTCTCAAATTGCATCTACAAATTTATGACTTTAGTTGCCAGATATTCTTTGAGAATAGAGAATATTCTTATTACCTTGTCCTTGTCACATTCAATGCTTTTGAAAACATTATAGATCTTCTCAATGCCATTCTTAGAATCTTCAATTATGATCTCAGGTTGTTGCTATCTTGTAGTGAGTGTCTGAAGCTCACTCATATGGCCTTTGACCTTTGCATCAAAATCCAATAGGTAAGTGTAAGACATTGTACACTATCCGTATAACTTGTTACCTTTAGCAATACATTGTCTCAATTCCTTTATGTTTCCATCAAGTGACTTCAAATCATTGTTCACATTAGTGTACACTGTGATAAATAGGGTTGCTTCATTATTTTATTGTGCTTGTGTTGCTTCTACTTCAGCCAAAGTTGTGAATTCCCCATCAAAGGTCTTCACAAACTTTTTTGCTTTGTCTTGCAAGTCTAGAATTGCTATTCTAGTGGAAACTATCTTTTGCATGTGTTCCAAGACTTCAATAAGGGTCTTCTCCAAAGACTTAACAAATTTATTCTTCCTGAATAACTTGCTCAAGGCACCCATTAATTCTTTGATGTAGGAGCATCCAGAGGTATAAGGGCAATCTTGTGTCACCCAAAAAAAAGGTACTTAGACTTAGTTTTTCTTTCATGTGTTTTCATTTCTAGATACCCATTTGGGTCAAATAAAGGTTCCAACTCTCATGGTTCCACTATCAGTGTTCTAAGTTAGAGTATTTGAACACCTTGGGATACGTGTAAATGCCAAAAAAATAGGAGTATGTAATTGAGCCATAATTTTGGTAAATTAGAGGGTGGAAATTGGCTGGACGAATGTAATTGTAATTTAGAGCATTCCAAAAAAAGAATCAGGTCAAAAGGCCCCATGGTTTGAAAGTTATCACAACTTTTTAATTTCTGGAGACCTCTTAAGAATGCTTGAAATTTAGATTAGGGGCATTAAATGACCTTGAATAGGGCTGAAAATGTGGGATGAGCAAAGCTGGTCCATAGGGCTATAGAGCACTTTGAGAGATTTTTGAAAATGTAAATGGTTCGTCAATCGAAGCTACAGTTCAAAAGTTATGCCTCCCGAAAGTTTGGTTACCGTTTCTAGATTCTTCTAATTTTGTGCCGACTTCTAATGTGACTTTTGGAGCCTTCTATTTGGTTGGTGGATGCCAACTAGCACTTTCTAGAATGTATTCCTAATCCTTAACCCTACGGGGTCTATTTAAGAACATTTTTGGCATTGTAAAAGGCAGTTCAGAGTGGAGTTTCAGAGAAGGTATGGGGAGAAGAATTTATCTCTAGATTTATGCTATTTTAAGCCCATAGGGCATGTTTTGGAGCCTGTTTCTCTGTAATGAATGTATTAGCATATTTACACAGTTAATAAAATTTTCCCTTTCCTATTGTGTCCATTTTGTGCTTGGGTTGTGTCCCCATCATTCTTTTTGATGTTTATCATTAGATGGAATATATGTTGCTACTGATCTTTTGGCTATTGACACTACTAAAAGTACAATAGCCTTAATCTTCATTTCCTCTACTCTCTTCTCTTGCTCAGCCTCTTTCTTTGCATCTTCTTCTTTCTTCTTCCTTTCTTCTTTTTCTTTCTTCCTCGTTTCCTCTTCTTCTTTCCTCTTTTTTTCCTTTGCTTCTCTCTTCTTCTTTTCCTCTTCTTCTTTTCTTTTCTTTTCTTCTACATCCTATTCCCTCTTTTCTTGTTCTTCCTTCTTCTTTTTTCTCTTCTTCATCATCATCAAAACTAGAATAATCAGTGATACATTGATATTGCCAATAATATTTATTCCATACCCTGAAAAAGGGTTCTCCTTAGTGTCCATAGTTATGTGCATACTATCCACTTGCATGAATTCATTATCCATAACAATATGAGGTGGTGATAGTGCTTTTTGTGTTTCCTCTACTTTTTACTCTTCCCTAGGTGTATGGACTTCCACATACATTGGACTATCATCTTTAGCTTGTACACTCTCCTTAGGCACTGAGGACATGTACTTTACTATTGCCTCCTATATTTCTTTCCTAGCCTCTTCATAATTACCTTCCATGAAAATAATTTCTCTTCTTTTGTTCCTCGGCAAGGGCATTATGTATCCTACTTAGATTCAAATATAATAGCCTTCTAACAATTCTATGCTCATCTCATAGCCCATAGTCTCAATGAACTTCAATCTAGGTATCGCTACTTCCATGCATGTATTATCAATCTCCACCATGAAGTAAAAATCATCCTTATACTTTTCCACTATAGAGGGAGGTATCATATACCTTAGTTTCATATTAGACTAAAAGTTCTTCATCATTTTGTCAATATCAATGTCTCGGTCATTCTTAGATTTGGATATGTAGCATTGAGTTATCATCTTCATTTTTCACTCATTAATATCCCAACTGATTACTCACAGAAACTTTCTTGTAATATAGAAGAACAAATGACTCAATAGGGACTCAAATCTAAACACCACACTCTTGTTTTTCTTTATCTTTGAAATATTATCCAATAGTTACAATTCGATAATATCACATAAATTCACTTTCCTCTTTTCAACAACCATCACATATGTTGGATGAAGAAATCTAGCTGGTACAGAGTTAACCCTTGATCCATGGTTCAACTTGTACCCTAAGATCTTAGTCAACAATTTGACTCCTTTATCCTGAATAGGATCAACCTTCAAAATCCTTCTGTCAAACTTTGATTTTGGGTTTTTCTCTACCATTTTCCTAATATTTATTTCATTTGAAAGATTACAAACTTCATTGCTTAATCCTGTGACCTTGTGAATTAGGTCATTGTTAATGACAATTTGTGCATCACCTAGAAAGAGCATATCATATTGTATTCTTCTCAAAATAATTCAGGTTCACTCATGATTATTGAATTCTATGTAGAACATATACTTCACCAAATTCAAATCTTCAATATACACATTCTTAGACTTCAGGGATAAGTCATTGTTTCACATTTTTCCTAAATCTTTGTGAATCTCCTTATCTCCTATGCTTTCAATTTTGCAATGTATGTAACTCCTTATATCCTCTATGTGTAACACATTTTCAGAACTTACAAAAATGTTCCTACAGGATCATATAGTAAAGAAACAAATGGTTGTTTCTTGTACTCATACCTTGATCTATCACTAACATCATGCATTCTTTGACTAGTCATTTCTCAATAAATGTAAATATTGTAATAAACTAGATTCAATACTCTGTAAAATATCTCAAATTCATGATTTTAGGGCTTCTTCAACTTTTGGCTTCACAAACTTTACCACACACTTCAATTGTTATCAAATTTCTCTTGAATTCACTCAAGACACTTCACAGGAACAAATGATACATCAAATCTTGTTCATGATCCTTAAATCATTTGAAAATAGATTACCCAATAAATGTGTATCTACCACAAACTTAGACTATTGTCTCTATTTACTAGTAACCTTTTTCTTACAATTATTACTTGCTACAATCATATCAAGACTTATGCACTAAACCATAGATTTCTCTCTATGTCTTCTACCTTTTTCTATCTGTGCAATCTCTAGCTCATTCTCTAACATTAGTTCTAACCACTGATGCTCTGCTACTTTTGAAATAGCTTAATTCAAACAAGTTCAAACACAAAAAATTTGTGACTTCAACTTTCCATTAGGTGCATCAAATAATTTCTCTTCGAATATTGTATGTGAACTCTCTAGATTACAAGCCTTCACAAATGCTTCTTTTAATTCCTCAACATGTTCCTTGACTACTTCTTCTTGACTATTGTTGCCTCCATTTTCATTTCTTCTATCATTCTTGTTGTTGTTGTTCCTTCTATGATTAGGGTTCCTATTAAAATTCCCTCTATCCATTCTATAAAATCTTGTTGTGTGTCCAAAGTTATTGCATAACTGACGTATAGGTGCATTTCTCCTCTAATTCTTTGCATTTTGATTTTTAGGTGTTCTGCAATTTCTCACAATGTGTCTAGGATTATTATATTTGTAATAAACAAACTACTTTTTTTGACCATTAGGTTTCTCTCCATTATTAGATCTGCTCTAAGCTTTACTTCTTTTATTACTTGTAGTGTTAGTGTTCATAAACATTCTACTACTCTTATTATCATCAATAAACTTAGGTTTCTTACATTCTACTACCTTATATCCATAATCATTACAATTATAACAATAGAAATTAGTAATGAATTTACATGGCTTACCGGTACAATCTTTCTTCATATGTCCAACTTCATTATATTTATAGCATCTATCTTTGAATTCATGTCTTAACTCTTTAGATAAATCATCTTGCTTAGGTTCTTCAATTTGCTCTGTTGTTCTAGGTTCATCAAATTTCTCTGTCAATTTAACTCTCTCAACTTCATCAAACCACTTGAACTTTTCTTTAGTGATTTCTATTAAGGATCTGGTTCTATCCTAGTCTCATCTTTCTTTGTTAATTTCTCTCCAAGAAGATATCCAAGGCCTATCTTGTCATAAGAAGGTCATTGATGAAATATTTGTTTATCATTTTTCTCAAAACTTGTGTAAAGTTTTTCTAATTGTTGTTTAGCTTGTGTCAACTCTCCTTTCACAATGATGTTGTATTTTTCCAACTCTATACACTCTATCTTAATAGAATCTAATTCAAATGTCACTTGACTTAACTAGTTACTAAGGTCTACATTCTTAAATTTTAGTTTAGGTTCACTCTTATTGCCATTAACCTTAAGACTCAACTTTAGTTCAACAATTTTGAACTCATGTTTCAAGATCTCATTCTCTTTAATATTTATGCTTCTAAGTGTGATTATGTGTAAGTTTAATAGGATCAACATTTCAGATCATACTGAATGATCCATCATCAGGATGAGAGAGCTAAGAGAACATTCTCATTCTCTTTATTCAAATTTTTTGTATCATAATTAACACTAATCTATGCAAAAGGTTCCTTGCTAGATTTAAGATCATCAGTTTCATCTTTTAGTTTGTCAATGTAAACTTCTACATATTTTTATCTATATTTCAAATTATCTCTTTCTTTAGTAAGAAAGCCAATCTATTCAAGGGCTTCTTCAAGATTCTTCTTCAATTATTTCATATTCACTGGGATCTTACTTAAGTTGTTAAGCTAGAAATAGATAATACTAAGGAGGCCAAGGGGGGTGAATCAATATATTACAAAAATTTTTCCATTACTTTATATTGTTAATTACTTTACATCTTGCATATGAAAGTAAACCAACAATGCTAAACACTAAATATAACCATGCACATAGAGAACTCTGTTGGCTCTTCAATTAATAGTTCTTTAATAACCCAGTGATAAAAACTATTGGAAATATTATGATAGGATAAGTTATTGAGAGAGGAGGGATGAATTAGTAACTTATAAAATTTAATCCATAATTAGCAATTAATCCTTCGTGTATATTCTGAACTAATTGCATGCATGAGAAATTGAAAACATTAAAGCATACATAATGCTTTTGACACACAAGTTGGTGATCCAAAAAACTTCCAAATAGAAAGTAAAACTAGGGTGGGGATGATACCCACAAGCTTTAGTACTATAGTATAAATTTGGCATGTTAAGGCTTAGAATGATTACTTTTGATGATCCACCCTATTAGGAGCAATAAGGACTACTAGGTCCACCTTGCAAAAGGATTTACAAACATACAATGAAGCATGCACTCAGTAAATAGATTTACACAAGACTGTTAGGTCTACCTTGTTAAATGATTTAACTGATCCACCTTTTAGGATGAAGTAGTAGCTAAACTTTGATTTACAACTTAGTTTGTTGAATGAGATTCTTTTGAGTGTACAAATCACCTTGCTGTGATAGATAAATCTTTGTTTTACCTTATACTATTGTAGCCTTTGTAATTCACTCTTCTACTCTTCTTTGATTATTTCTATTCATTTTTCATATGTTGGATGTGACACAATGTATTACATATATACAAATCCAATTATAAATTATAAATTTGGTCACAATAAAAGTTTACACAAATATTACAAAGTCAACGAAAGTGTAGAAACTCAGGTTTTGGTGCTTAGCATCCACTTTTAATGCTCAACATCATTATACACTTAGTAGACATAGAAGCTTGGTCCATACTAATCACTTCCAAGTAGTCTTGAACTTAGCCTGCACTGGTGGCTCAGTGAATACTATGAAAATTAGCATGTAAACCGAATCACTTGATTCACACTATATAGCTCAATTAATGCTATCACTACAAACTTGTTATAAACTAAGTCACTTGGTTAACATTGAGAAGCTCAATTAACACTAGACTTGCATCACATCAACTTGAAACTCAATAAGCATTGCACAACTTGGTTTGCACTATAAACTTGGTATACACTAAGATGCTCAGTTTACACTACTAATCATCACTATAGTAGTAACTACTTGGTGTAAATTGAAATTTGTCCAAAGGACTCTGTAGAAATTATAGAACTTAGTAGATACTTACAATCTAAATAAGTGTATGTCACTAATAACAAATATGACTAGAATGTCAATAATCTCTCCCTTTGGCACTATTAACAAAAACACTTATTAGTCAAAACTAAGTTCAAGGATCTTCAAGAACATCTTATATTTATCACCTTATGTCTTCAACTTGATAGAGTATATTGCTTTCAAAATTGGTTTTGTAAGAGATATATTTTTGTACATCGTAATGCTCCCCCATACATAATATATAGTATAATATACATCTAATATATACATTTCCTCTACAATCATTCAATCTTCTTCAATCTTCTTTTAATATTCTCCCCCTTTCTCCTTACATCTTCTCTCCCTTTTGACATTAATGCCAAAATTTATACTATATGTACTTACATAGTAATGCAAAAATGTGATAACAAATCTAAATGTACCTTCAAGATAAGTGCAAAAGTCTTGTCCCAATTCTCTTGCAACACCTTGCATGTGTGCAATGCAATCTGCACTTCTGCTAACAATTCTATCATATGGTCTACAATGGAGAAGTTGTTGTCATGGATGAGCATTTTTGCATGTGCAATGTGCTTCTGCAATACATCCATGTTTGGGATAATCATGTTCTAAATTTTTATCAATGTTGATCTTATTCTATCCTCTTCCCTTAGTAATTTTGCCTGCTTATTTGTCAGGAATATTGCTTGAACTCGAGTCAAGTTGCAACTATTATGCACTTGTCTTTAGATCCTCATCAATCTTTGACAATTTATCTCTTATTTCCTTAGTGAACATTGATTTATTACAAATTTTACAAAAAACTATAGATACATTGATGCAAGAGGTCTCTAGAGATGTAGTGCCTGCCCTTGGTTTGCATTTTGTTATCATTGCTGAACTCTTTTAGAGCTAATTTCATGTTGATGGTTAGTAACATTATTATGAGATTATCAAATATTGTGCTATGGATTTAGTTGATATGTGATGAGATTACTTAGAATCTACATTTCACGTATGTATGATGATTATTTTCAATGTTTGCAGTTATTAATGATGATTAGAAAGATGATTTATTATCATATGTATTTTCTTATGGATACTTACCCCATACTTGCATGTGTATGGTGTGCGTGTTTGCTTTTGTATGGTGTGTCTGATGTGGTTAAGGAAGGGAGTCGTAGTCACCTGCTAGTCAGGATCTACACGATGCACCACTTCCTTCCATTGCCTATTTAGTTTAGTATATATTGTATTTGTACATGCATAGTTTTTATGCAGGTTGCAAGTACTGGGTATCAACTTCCCTGAATTGCCAGGATGAGCGTACCCTATCACATTATTTCAATGATAAGAGAGGGGAGATAAATTCTCAAGTCCAAATCCCAACCCTTTAAGCCATTTGTTCTAATTGAAAAATTAAGACAAGTATCTGAGTTGAGTACCCTTCGAATGCGTCAGATGATGTAATTCGTGATATAAACCCCTTGGTTTGATTTGTATGTATATTGGCTATGATGGGTTTTTCGTATTTTTACCTTTGTGAGTCTTTGAAGTATTTTTTATTAATTAAGCCTAATTAAAAGATTTAGTTAATGGTTTAATTTAATAGAAAATTAATATGGTATTTTGATATTTATTTTATTTAATTAATTGGAAAATTAATTAAATAAAATAATTAAATTGGAAGATAAAAGTTATAATATTAAATTTAGAATGTGACAATATTTATTTTAATAATAATATATTTTGAGCTCATTTTTAAATAGATGACTAAATAATAATATTATTAAAGCTAATAAATATTTTAAAAATAAAGTATTGGAAAATGAAATTTAAAAGTGAAAAATATATTTTAAATTATTAAAAGATTCTAAATTTCATATGATTAAAATATAAATATATTAAGATTGAAAAGTGGAGATATTAAAGTTAGTGCATGAGACTTAATAAATAAATTAATTAAATTGGAAAGAGTAAAGTAAATTGGAGTTATAAGCTTGTATGGGATTTTACATGTGTCAACAACACGGGGGTTAGTGCATCAATTAAGCACAAGGTGTCTACAATTCTATTACTCATCAAAAAAGAATTGGAAAAGACCCATGCTTAGTTGGTGACACCTTTCAGCAGTTTCAAGAAGCATTCCAAAGATTTCTTGAAAGCTCTTGATATTCAGGCATTCATAGAAGCTTAAAAGAAAAGCTTAATGGAAGCTACAAGTTTAATGGAAGCTACAAGCTTAATGAAAGCCACGAGTTACAAGCAAAAAATAGAAGCTTCAAAGCTTACATGCATGGGAGAAGATTCATATGCTCATATATTTTCTACTTACTTCTATGCTCTTTCTAGCACTTCTAATCACTTGGAGGATTCGATCGGCTTGGATTCTTGGAAGAATTGTGAATGATAGAGAAGGAAGGGATTTTCTATGGACTTTTGAGGCATGGCAAATTAGCATCAGTGTACAGGTGCACTCATGATATTCTCATATTTCTTTTGTACTCTTTCTCTTCCTTTTTTCATCATATCTATTTTATGTGTCTCAATACTCTCTATGATTGAATCTACTATTTGAAATTAGAATCAAGATATTTTATTTGGTTGAGAAGAAAGAAATAGAAAAATCTTAGATCCAATTAAGGACAAATAATTAGATCTTAATCGAGTTTGGGTTCGAATTTATATTGTGAAATTAGATAGACAAAATTTGAAATTAAAATAGAAATTTTACAGTGAAAATTCGAATGATTAGATGTAATCTTTCTATCAATTATATTTTTTAATGCATATGAACAAACCCTTTTATGGTTAAATTTAGAGAACAATTATTTTAAGAGGAAATTCTTAATTCATCACAAATTGTCCTGTCACTGCCTCTTGGATAGACCCGAATTCAGTCATTCATAATTTTTTAATGGAAACGAATTTATTCGATTGCTCCAATCAAAATTGGCGCAACTTGGCCCTCTCCAACATATTTAAATTTTAGCCCGATCCAACAGTTCATTAGAGAGATATGGCCGTCGTACTGGGACTGTTTTATTCAAGAATGGATGTCTCTTCATTTTTCATAACCAAGAGTTCTTTATGCTTAAACTTCACAAAAATAATATATCAAAGTAATATAATTAGAATTTAATAATTATTTAATTAATCTAAAAACTAATAAGAATGTTCTAAAGGAATTAATGAAAATTTTTAATGGAAAGTTTGTGGATGGAGCTGATGGATAGAGATATTGAATTCAATAGAGAATGGATGACTTTTAATATTAATTATTTAATGTATATTAAATACTATTTAATATATAGTTAAGGGGTGGTAAAAGTGTTTAATGATGATTATTAAAAGACTCAAATTTTAATGATATTGGATTTAGATTTAAATAAGAATTATTATATTGACAAGGAGTCATAGTTACATTATATCATTGTTATAACATAGCTACGATTTGAATTATTGATATACCTTAAAGATTAGTTAAATAATAACTAATGGGGCTTATGAAAATATAGTTTGATGAGTTTATTATTTATTAATGTTTGTTAGATCTAACAAACTATTAATAAATAATAGTTTAAATAGTTATCAACAAATTTGATTAGAGATGATCTATTGGAAATTATTTAATGAATTAAAGATATTATTGCAGTCTTCCCTTATTAGAATCTTATTAATATGCATTAGTTTTATATGGTCTATTTTCTAATCTAATTAAATAAAATTTAATTAAGATTAGTTAATAGTAGAAGAAGTGTAGTTAATTATTAGTCAATCTAAATAAATGGATTAAAAGAAAGAAGATTTTAATATAGTTTATATAGTAGACTTTTTAGAATGTCTATTGAATACTATTAAACAATTTTAGATTTGTTTAATGAAGATGATAATGCTAAAAATTTAAAAATTATTCATGTTAAAATCTACAATGAGTCTTATCGGTTTGTGATAGGGATCTTTTTCAAACAACTTTTGTATAGACAAAATATTATTAGAACAATTAGAAAATGGAGTCTAATGGTTGATTTTAATATTGATTAAATAATTGTAAGATGATAAGTTATATTATGTTGATTTAAATTTAGAAATTCTAAATGATATTGGATTAAGATTGAATTATTATGTTATTGGTTAATACGTTTGAATACCTTAATGGTATTAAAAGTTAATTAATGAAGTTCTATGTAAAAGTTCTCTAGATTGATTATTTATAGTTGTGATAAGTTTATTATTTATTAATGTTTGTTTGATCTAACAAACTATTAATAAATAATAGTATAAATAGTTTAAATAGTTATCAACTAATACGAACAGAGTTACTCTAAAGGAGATTAGTTAATGATCGAAGTACTGTAAAAGATATTAATCAAATTGAATTGGTTAATAATTTGGAGGATTATCAGTTAACTGAATCAACGTACATAGGGAAAACTTATTTGAGATAATAATACCTGGTATTGAAGATTTATTATAACTTGTTATTATTAAAATATAAATGAGAACATTGTTGCAGAGTGATGTATGTGATCATTAAAGATTTAATAATAAGATTCCCAATATAGCTTATCATTAAATAATAACAAGTTATTATTATTGAATTATTAATACGATCATTTGAGTATTGAATTATAGTTGACTTTTAACTTACAGAATTCTAGTTAGTTATTAGTCAACTGATATTAATTAGAACATTCCTATGGTTATACAATTATTAATTAAATCAATTAATCAGGGTTAATTAGATTTAATTAATAATTAAGTTATGTAATAGAGATTTAATTGATGTAATTCTTTTAACGAGATTGTAGATTATCTATATCGAAGTTGATAAGTCTTATGACTTGAATTATGAATTTAGATATTATATGGTTGTCAATGATGATAACGATTAAATTCAAAGACTCAAACTTTAGTAATACTTAATTAAGTTTCTAATTGAAAACTAAAAAGATATTAATAGGTCATGGATGGTGTACCTATGCTAATGGATTGAGATAAATAAAGTTATAATCTCTTATTCGAAGAATGATAATTGGTCCTCTTATAATATAACGAATAATGATCTTAGAAAAGTTGAAAGGCTAATAAATTAGAATATGGATCATGGTTAAATAAGAGAACAATTTAATTAAAGGTCAATGATGATCAGTTTAGTGAATATTTATACTTAAATTATTCTTTAAATGTAATTCTTATTAATGGAAGGATAATGCTATCGGGGAACAAATGGGTTGACTTGTAGGTCAAATGATGAAACTTAAGACACTTGAAAATATACTTGCAAACGGAAAACTAGAAACCTCTACACTTGATTCAACTATGTAAGATAGCAAAACCAAAACATGTGTTTGCATCGTGTATTCTTTATGCTTCTTGTTTTGAGTTTTTGGATTGACTAGTGTTGATCAGTCTTAGGTTGTTACCAGAGGCTCGGGGGTTATGAGATGTGTTGGCATGTTGATCTTATTTGGTATCGATATTTATAATCCCAACCATGGTAATGTGATCGTATGCTCTAAGAAATGTTTGTATTTACTGATTGTTATTGTTCATCAGTCTTCATGTGTGAAGCTGAAATATATGCGTATGAGACACTTGAGCTAATCATTTTTGAGTCATCGATCAGTTATCCTTGGATTACTTTCTAGTCACCATGATGAGACTAAAATGTGAATTTATTTTTGATGATGTCATGTTGTGACATGTTTGACTCAACCGTTTTGCAGTCTTCGATCAGTATGATTTTGAGATATTCTTGGTTACTTGTTAAGAACAAATGATTATGGTGATTTATTTTGAGATATATTTTGGTTATTGAGAACCAATGGATACTTATGATTATCAGTGATGCCTTCAGTTGCCAATAGAGAACTGTTGTGGTCATGATTTTCTATGGATGTTTTTCGGATGCTCATGGAGATTTGATGATTCTTATTATGGATATTTGATGCTTACTTGATGATTCTTTTATGGATTATTTTTTAAAATTTTATTTATAGTCTCTTGTATAGGACTGTGGTGATTTATGATTCCATGAGCCTAGGGTAGGTAATCTACTTGTAGTGTTGGGAAGTGGCTTGCAATGGAGGTCGGGGCCCTAGGAGGCTGCCAGGGTAACTCATTGTAAGTTAGATTAATAAGTGATAACATTCACACCTAATACTAACTGAATAAACCTAAAAAGATAAGAGTTTTGGTTCTCGCCCATGCCTTGAGTGCTTGTATAAGCTAGGATGGGAGTAGTGAGAACGCATGGTTGCGACCTTGCATTCCATAGTATGCCTTATCAATATGAGAGGATACTAGTGGCCGCATAAGATCTGTATGGACCCGAGGAGTTTAGCTAATTGCCAGGGTAACTTGTACGAGATAAATGCGATGACACTTTCTCGCTTGCAGAGTAGGTTTCCTACATGTCATTGTGTGCCTCTGGGAAGTAGATGTCTATTGTGTGATTGAAACCTTTGAGTTAGTATACTTTTAAGATTCCTGAACTTTAGAGATTTGTGCTATGTGATTTTGTTAGCATGTTTGGGACTTGAGATTATCTCCTCAGCACGGTGGGAGTGGACCACTTAGGTACCACGTGGTTAGATGGTAGTGTATTTTCCACTCTTATCATTTGAGATTCATTGAGACATCGTGGCTGATGCATCCTTCGTGATGGTGGATATGTATCCTTTCATTGATGATTAGCATATGTTAGATGATGTTATCTTATGCTTATATTTGCATGTTAGATTACTTTCTACATATGATGTTGTATATGTTAGGAGTGACATTCCTACTATGTTAATACTGATGATCCCTTCGGTGATTTGGGATGTTACGCATGGAGAGATGGCTAGGGCCCACGATGGTTTAATGATGCTATTAACGGTTGGGAAGAACCGTACACTTAATTTATTTTATTTGATCTTTATGATGGATGTATATGTCTTCTATGATGATGTATCATGTGATTATCTTTACTTTGATGTATCATGGATTAGAATAGGATGATGTACCTTATTCTATATATGTATATTCTTTGAGCTTGTCATACCCTGTGACATGTATAGAGGATGAATGAGCATTTGAAATGTAATATTTAAACATTGGACTTATCATTATTATTTCATGTGGATGTTGTACTAGATGGATTCATGTATGTAATTTAATGTTAAGGGATCTTTAGAGAATGTAATCAGTTATGTATGTTATGTTTACTTTCAGATGGACATTGCTATTGCTTCCGTTATTATGTACAAGTTATATGTGGTATTTACTTTCATGTTATAAAAAAAAAATGTTACCAAACTTAGTGAAATTCTAGGTTAATTCTTTGGATCCCTTGGCAGGGCATTACATTTGGTATCAGAGCCCGAGTTTCAACGTTGGGAGCTCAAGGTATATTGGAATGTCACTAGTTATTAACTAGTTAAACAAAATGAAAACTTTGAACTATCATGTGTATCTCTTTCAAATTGAAAACTTTAAAACTAGGTGAACTAAAAACAGAATTTAAAACTGTTACTTGCATTTTTTTCATACTTCAACACTTAGCTTTCAAAATTGAAAATTCTACTAAAAATTTAAATGAGGGAAAAACTAAAAATTGAAACTTATTTTAGTTGCAAAACATGTATCTTTTATCTAAGTTTCAAGGTAGTATACCTTTGTTTATCTTTGCAAGCATTAAGTTGCTCTTGTTTAGAATGTATTAAGGGATATATTTCAGTAGTTGTTAAAGGAATGATGTTGGATCGATATGATTTTCGGTTTACTATTAAACCAGAATCATATTACTCTAAGTGTGTTGTAAAATTTTTAGTGGAATCATATTCTCCTGTAAGGAGGAAAAGGGTTCAATGGGACCCGCATAGTGAGTATCTTAGCTTTTCATTCTTGTAGGCTTCCAGGAGTAAGCCTAATCCCAGGGGCGGTGGATGTAGTGCTCTCCCTTGGTTTGCATTTTGTTATCATTGCTGAACTCTTTTAGAGTTAGTTTCATGTTGATGGTTAGTAACATTATTATGAGATTATCAGATATTGTGCTATGGATTCAGTTGATATGTGATGAGATTACTTAGACTCTACATTTCACGTATGTATGATGATTATTTTCAGTGTTTGCAGTTATTAATGATGATTAGTAAGATGATTTATTATCATATGTGTTTTCTTATGGATACTTACCCCATACTTGCATGTGTATGGTGTGTGTGTTTGCTTTTGTATGGTGTGTCTGATGTGGTTAAGGAAGGGAGTCGTAGTCACCTACTAGTCGGGATCTACACGATGCACCACTTCCTGCCATTGCCTGTTTAGTTTAGTATATATTGTGCTTGTACATGTATAGTTTTTATGCAAATTGCAGGTACCTGGTATCGACTTCTCTGAATTGCCAGGATGAGTGTACCCTATCACATTATCTCAATGATAAGAGAGGGGAGATAAATTTTCAAGTCCAAATTCTAACCCTTTAAGCCATTTGTTCTAATTAAAAAATTAGGACAAGTATCTGAGTTGAGTACCCTTCGAATGCATCAGATGATGTAATTCGTGATATAAACCCCTTGATTTGATTTGTATGTATATTGGCTATGATGGGTTTTTCGTATTTTTACCTTTGTGAGTCTTTGGAGTATTTTCTATTAATTAAGCCTAATTAAAAGATTTAGTTAATGGTTTAATTTAATAGAAAATTAATATGGTATTTTGATATTTATTTTATTTAATTAATTGGAAAATTAATTAAATAAAATAATTAAATTGGAAGATAAAAGTTATAATATTAAATTTAGAATGTGACAATATTTATTTTAATAATAATATATTTGGAGCTCATTTTTAAATAGATGACTAAATAATATTATTATTAAAGCTAATAAATATTTTAGCAATAAAGTTTTGGAAAATGAAATTTAAAAGTGGAAAATATATTTTAAATTATTAAAAGATTTTAAATCTCATATGATTAAAATATAAATATATTAAGATTGAAAAGTGGAGATATTAAAGTTAGTGCATGAGACTTAATAAATTAATTAATTAAATTGGAAAGAGTAAAGTAAATTGGAGTTATAAGCTTGCATGGAAATTAACATGTGTCAACAACACGGGGGTTAGTGCATCAATTAAGCACAAGGTGTCTACAATTCTATGACTTATCAAAAAAGAATTGGAAAAGACCCATGCTTAGTTGGTGACACCTCTCAGCAGTTTCAAGAAGCATTCCAAAGGTTTCTTGAGAGCTCTTGATATTCAGGCATTCATAGAAGCTTAAAAGAAAAGCTTAATGGAAGCTACAAGTTTAATGGAAGCTACAAGCTTAATGAAAGCCACGAGTTACAAGAAAAAAATAGAAGCTTCAAAGCTTACATGCATGGGAGAAGATTCATATGCTCATATATTTTCTACTTGCTTCTATGCTCCTTCTAGCACTTCTAATCACTTGGAGGATTCGATCAGCCTGGATTCTTGGAAGAATTGCGAATGATAAAGAAGGAAGGGATTTTCTATGGACTTCTGAGGCATGGAAAATTAGCATCAGTGTCTACGTGCACTCATGATATTCTCATATTTCTTTTGTACTCTTTTTATTCCTGTCCTCATCATATCTATTTTATGTGTCTCAATACTCTCTATGATTGAATCTACTATTTAAAATTAGAATCAAGATATTTTATTTGGTTGAGAAGAAAGCAATAGAAAAATCTTAGATCCAATTAAGGAGAAATAATTAGATCTTAATCGGGTTTGGGTTCGAATTTATATTGTGAAATTAGATAGACAAGATTTGAAATTAAAATAGAAATTTTACGGTGAAAATTCAAATAATTAGATGTAATCTTTCTATCAATTATATTTTTAAATGCATATGAACAAACCCTTTTATGGTTAAATTTAGAGAACAATTATTTTAAAGGATATTTTTAATTCATCACAATTTGTCCTATCGCTGCCTCTTGGATAGACCTGAATTCAGTCATTCATAACTTTTTATTGGGATTTAATTTATTCGATCGCTCTAGTCAGAATCGGCGCAACTTGGCTCTCTCCAACATATTTAAATTTCAGCCCGATCCAACAGTTCATTAGGAAGATATGGCTGTCGTACTGAGACTGTTTTATTCAAGAACGGATGTCTCTTCATTTCCCATAACCAAGAGTTCTTTATGCTTAAACTTCACAAAAATAATATATCAAAGTAATATAATTAGAATTTAATAATTATTTAATTAGTCTAAAAACTAATAAGAATGTTATAAATGAATTAATGAAAATTTTTAATGGAAAGTTTATGGATGGAGCTGATGGATAGAGATATTGAATTCAATAGAGAATAGATGACTTTTAATATTAATTATTTAATGTATATTAAATACTATTTAATATATAGTTAAGGGGTGGTAAAAGTTTTTAATGATGATTATGAAGAGACTCAAATTTTAATGATATTGGATTTAGATTTAAATAAGAATTATTATAGTGACAAGGAGTCATAGTTACATTATAACATTGTTATAACATAGCTACGATTTGAATTATTGATATGTCTTAAAGGTTAGTTAAATAATAGCTAATGGGGCTTATAAAAATATAGTTTGATGAGTTTATTAATTATTAATGTTTGTTAAGTCTAACAAGCTATTAATAAATAATGATTTAAATAGTTATCAACAAATTTGATTAGAGATGATCTATTGATGATTATTTAATGAATTAAAGATATTATTTGATGATCTATTAAGATTAGTTAATAGTAGAAGAAGTGTAGTTAATTATTAGTCAATCTAAGTAAATGGATTAAAAGAAAAGAGATTTTAATATAGTTTATATAGTGGACTTTTTATAATGTATATTGAATACTATTAAACAATTTTAGAGTTGTTTAATGAAGATGATAATGCTAAGAATTTAAAAATTATTCATGTTAAAATCTACAATGAGTCTTATTGGTTTGTGATAGGGATATTTTTCAAACAACTTTTGTATAGACAAAATATTATTAGAACAATTAGAAAATGGAGTCTAATGGTTGATTTTAATATTGATTAAATAATTGTAAGATGATAAGTTATATTATGTTGATTTAAATTTAGAAATTCTAAATGATATTGGATTAAGATTGAATTATTATATTATTGGTTAATACGTTTGAATACCTTAATGGTATTAAAAGTTAACTAATGAAGTTCTATGTAAAAGTTCTCTAGATTGATTATTTATAGTTGTGATAAGTTTATTATTTATTAATATTTGTTGGGTCTAACAAACTATTAATAAATAATAGTATAAATAGTTTAAATAGTTATCAACTAATACGAATAGAGTTACTCTAAAGGAGATTAGTTAATGATCGAAGTACTGTAAAAGATATTAATCAAATTGAATTGGTTAATAATTTGGAGGATTATCAGTTAACTGAATCAACGTACATAGGAAAAACTTATTTGAGATAATAATACCTGGTATTGAAGATTTATTATAACTTGTTATTATTAAAATATAAATGAGAACATTGTTGCAGAGTGATGTATGTGATCATTAAAGATTTAATAATAAGATTCCCAATATAGCTTATCATTAAATAATAACAAGTTATTATTATTGAATTATTAATACGATCATTTGAGTATTGAATTATAGTTGACTTTTAACTTACAGAATTCTAGTTAGTTATTAGTCAATTGAAATTAATTAGAACGTTCCTATGGTTATACAATTATTAATTAAATTAATTAATGAGAGTTAATTAGATTTAATTAATAATTAAGTTATGTAATAGAGATTTAATTGATATAATTCTTTTAACGAGATTGTAGATTATCTATATCGAAGTTGATAAGTCTTATGACTTGAATTATGAATTTAGATATTATATGGTTGTCAACGATGATAACGATTAAATTCAAAGACTAAAACTTTAGTAATACTTAATTAAGTTTCTAATTGAAAACTAAATGGATGTTAATAGGTCATGGATGGTGTACCTATGCTAATGGATTGAGATAAATAAAGTTATAATCTCTTATTCGAAGAATGATAATTGGTCCTCTTATAATATAACGAATAATGATCTTAGAAAAGTTGAAAGGTTAATCAATTAGAATATGGATCATGGTTAAATAAGAGAACAATTTAATTAAAATTCAATGATGATCAGTTTAGTGAATATTTATCCTTAAGTTATTCTTTAAATGTAATTCTTATTAATGGAAGGATAATGCTATCGGGGAACAAATGAGTTGACTTGTAGGTCAAATGATGAAACTTACGACACTTGAAAATATACTTGCAAATAGAAAAATGGAAACCTCTACACTTGATTCAACTATGTAAGATAGCAAAACCAAAACATGTGTTTGCATCTTGTATTCTTTATGCTTCTTGTTTTGAGTTTTTGGGTTGACTAGTGTTGACCAGTCTTAGGTTGTTACTAGAGGCTCGGGGGTTATGAGATGTGTTGGCATGTTGATCTTATTTGGTATCGATCTTTATAAGCCAAACCATGGTAATGTGATCGTATGCTCTAAGAAATATTTGTATTTACTGATTGTTATTGTTCATCAGTCTTCATGTGTAAAGCTGAGATGTATGCGTATGAGACACTTAAGCTAATCATTTTTTAGTCATCGATCAGTTATCCTCGGATTACTTTCTAGTCACCATGATGGGACTAAAATGTGAATTTATTTTTTATGATGTCATGTTATGACATGTTTGACTCAACCATTTTGGAGTCTTCAATCAGTATGATTTTGAGATATTCTTGGTTGCTTGTTGAGAACCACTGATTATGGTGATTTATTTTGATATATATTTTTGTTATTGAGAACCAATGGATACTTATGATTATCAGTGATGCCTTCAGTTGCCAATAGAGAAATTTTGTGGTCATGATTTTCTATGGATGCTTTTCGGATGCTCATGGAGATTTGATGATTCTTATCTTGGAGATTTGATGATTCTTATTATGGATATTTGATGCTTACTTGATGATTCTTTTTATGGATTATTTTTTTGAATTTTCTTTACAATCGCTTGTATAGGACTGTGGTGATTTATGATTCCATGAGCCTAGGATAGGTAATCTACTTGTAGTGTCGGGAAGTGGCTTGCAATTGGGGTCGGGGCCCTAAGAGGCTGCTAGGGTAACTCATTGTAAGTTAGATTAATAAGTGATAACATTCACACCTAATACTAACTGAATGAACCTAAAAAAATAAGAGTTTTGGTTCTCACCCATGCCTTGAGTGCTTGTATAGGCTAGGATGGGAGTAGTGAGAACACATGGTTGCGACCTTGCATTCCATAGTATGCCTTGTCAATATGAGAGGATACTAGTGGCCGAATGAGATCTATATGGACCCGTGGAGTTTAGCTAACTGCCAGGGTAACTTGTACGAGATAAATGCGATGACACTTTCCTGCTTGTAGAGTAGGTTTCCTACATGTCATTGTATGTCTCTGGGAAGTAGATGTCTGTTGTGTGATTGAAACCTTTGAGTTAGTATACTTTTAGGATTCTTGGACTTTAGAGATTTGTGCTATGTGATTTTGTTAGCCTGTTTGGGACTTGAGATTATCTCCTCAGCACGGTGGGAGTGGACCACTTAGGTACCACGTGGTTGGGTGGTAGTGTATTTTCCACTCTTATCATTTGAGATTCATTGAGACATCGTGGCTGATGCATCCTTCGTGATGGTGGATATGTATCCTTTCATTGATGATTAGCATATGTTAGATGATGTTATCTTATGCTTATATTTGCATGTTAGATTAATTTCTATATATGATGTTGTATATGTTAGGAGTGACATTCCTACTATGTTAATATCGATGATTCCTTCAGTGATTTGGGATGTTACGCATGGAGGGATGGCTAGGGCCCACGATGGTCTAATGATGCTATTAACGGTTGGGAGGAACCGTGCACTTAGTTTATTTTGTTTGATATTTATGATGGATGTATATGTCTTCTATGATGATGTATCATGTGATTATCTTTACTTTGATGTATCATGGATTAGAATAGGATGATGTACCTTATTCTATATATGTATATTGTTTGAGCTTGTCATACCCTATGACATGTACAGAGGATGAATGAGCATTTGAAATGTAATATTTAAACATTGGACTTATCATTATTATTTCATGTGGATGTTGTACTAGTTGAATTCATGTATGTAATTCAACGTTAAGGGATCTTTAGAGAATGTAATCGGTTATGTATGTTATGTTTACTTTCAGATGGACATTGCTATTGCTTCCGTTATTATGTACAAGTTATATGTGTTATTTACTTTCATGTTATAAAAAAAAAAAGTTACCAAACTTAGTGAAATTCTAGGTTAATTCTTTGGATCCCTTGGTGGGGCATTACAAGAGAGCCTAGAAGAGTAGATAATTTCACTTGATGAATAGCAATTTTTTGAGTAATAAGTTCTAAAACCTTATTCTCAAAATTTTTCTTAGGTTTTTGCAATAATTTGTGTCCATCCAAATCTTCATTATATTTTTGAGCTGCCTCTACTAACTAATACAAAATTGGTTGAGAAGTATCAACCTCTATGCCTAGAGCCTCTACTAGAATATTCTTAGCATCCTCAATTATCTTAAATTCCTTGTTTCTTTCCTCTCTAAGCCTTTGTTGCTTAGCTTTCTTTTTAAGTTCTCCAAAACCATGCATCTTATTAGGATTGAGATTAGAGATGTCCCAATTATTAATAGCAATCTCCTCATCAAGATCTATATCTTTTTCCTTCTCTTTGCTTTTTCCCAAAAAAATTATGCTCAGTTGAGGCTTGGTGTCAACTATCCTTACACTTATTACTTGCATGGTAGAAATGGAAACAATTGTAGAAATGGTATAACTTGCTAAAAAGTGGATACTACACTCATTTTTGAGAAACCTATAGGAGAAATACCTTGAGTAGCCAAAATTGGTCTAGAGGGAAGAGCTTGCTGCTTGGTAGATGAAGTGCTTGCCACTTCTATCAATGAAGTACTAAGATGGACAAGTGCAAAGATTGATTTAGTGCTTATGCTTTTAGTGCTAGTCACAACCAATCTTGTTGAATTTGTCTCTAGGCTTAGTGTTTTTAATGTTTTTCTTGGAGAATGAGGAAGTGAGGCTATGACTACTCCAACAATATTTACTAGGTTAGTCTCCTCAATATCTTCTACATCTTCCTCGGTAGATTCCTTCCCTTATTCTTCTTCATTATCTATATTATCAAAATGAGTGACTTTTTCATTATCAATCTCTTTATCTTTCTTTTGATCATCATCATCATCATCCTTGTCACTTACACTAACTACAAAATCACTCAGCTTGTGAAGGAGATAAAAAATTTTCCATGTATTTGTAGCATTCTTCATAACATGTTCTATATATTTCAACAATACAAGAAATGTGTTGAATCTTAAAGTTAGCTTTTCTTCATTTTTCTTCATAGATTCTTTTACCTCCTTATCATCCAAATTTTGCATGAGTTACCTTAGGGTTTTCTCATATTTATCTTTTATAGTTTTCATGGTATGCTCCCATCTTGGCTTGACTTTCTCCATTAAAACATCAGGAATCTATTAAGCAAGCTAGTCTGGGGAGCATTTCCACTTACCCATTTTAGTTATTAACACTTCTTCTATTTTCTTTTGATTTTCTATACTCCTAGTTTCATATTTAGTGCCTTGAATTTTTTTATGACAGATCCTATTTCTAACTCTTTCATTCTTTCCATGGTGGGTGGAGACCTCTTGAAGATTATATCTCCTCCTTTATTTAAATGCTTTCTTCCTAGACGATCTTCTAGTGAACGCACTAGTAGATGTTTTGGAAAGCTTAGTAATAATTACCTTACCTTTCTTCTCTAATTTCTCTTCTTCCTTTGACTTTTCCTCATCTTCTTCTTCTTCATCCTCTCCTTTGCCTTTATTCAACAAAAGAGTGGAACTAGTTTTTAGTTTATCAATTCTATTCTTGCCTTTGTTGATTTCCTGAGGAAGTTTGATTTCCAATTCTATTCTAGCCTTTGCTTCATAATAGGTGCCAAAGTAAGTATCTTTAGGATCAATGGACTCATTTATCAATGCCCTAATTATGTCTTTGGTTTCATCAATGTTCACCTCATATCCAAGAGGTTTTACCCATGATATTCTTGGCCTAACTTCCTGAATGTATACTTTGTCACTATCAACCAAGAAACAAACATCATCTTTGTAATCTTCAACTAATTTATTTGGAATCATGAATCTTTTATTCATCTTTTCTTTGAATGCATCAAATTAGTTATCCATAATACCTACATAATTCTCCCCCATTTTAGCAATATATTCATTAATCTTATAAAGAATGGGTACACCTTTTCTCCAAAATATTGTACCTTTTGATGGGCAGAATTTTTAAACAAAGAAAAATAAACAAGTCAAGAGTGAACCAAACTTACATGGATTGTTTTTGGAAGTTTTGATGCTCTTTGTGTTCTTGTTGAACTGGTTTAGCAGTAACTTAGCAAGGTCAAGTGACAAGTTATTCTTAACCACCTTATATGCTAAATCAACTACTTCAAAATATACACTATTCAACCTGCTCAAGCTGTAGATTTTTGAAGTGATGATATGTATACCAAAATTTAATTCCATGTTAGTAACACAACTTATCTTAATTCCCCTTCTGTCCCACTCAGTAAGGTTTTTCTTCTCTAGTTCAACTCAACCTTGGGTTTTAGTCATTTTCACCTTCGTCAACATGAGAAGACTAGTGATCTTGTGGATTATCTTCTTAGTTATCAAAATTAGTTTTTCTAACCATAGCTAACCATTTTCCATACAACTAAGGATAAATCTTATCCATTTTACTTGGAAATCCTATGGTATATGCAGAATGTGAGTTAAACCTTTTGTTTCAAGATGTTGATGCTTAGGTTTCAACACACCATCAATGCATAATTCCTTCAATGATTTATCCATCTCCAATGTTTTGATATCTTGAAAAGAACATTTGAAATTTGAATGAATATCATTGATTAATAGTACCTTTGGTGGAATTTGTGACTGCACTTCACTCGAATCTAGGGATTCTACGATAGTAGGAGTCAACTTAAAATTTGGTGCTTTCCATTACACACCTCGGACCAACATGTCTGAACCTCTTTTTGTTTTACTACTAGTGTATTCCATCTTCACTCGATAAGGTTTGAGAGAATACAAAAACTTTCATTAATAATCTACTCAAATTGCTTGCATGCTCTGAAGATCACTCTACACAGATAGCTCTTGAAAATTTGTGGTGAGAAATAACTTTTATTGCACCCCTTTTTATCAAATTTCTCCTTTTGATCACCATAAATGACTCATATGATTGTTTTCTCAAATGATAGACTATCATCCACTTCACTTGCATTGAATACTTGGTAGTCTTTCATGAATCAGTAACCATATAAAACTTAGTTACTCCCAACCTTGTTCAATAGAGTCTGCAACCCAACCTTGCTCGATAAGGATAGTAAGTCAACAATGACTACTATCTCTTACTCAGTGATCCCTTTACATCTTGAATGCTGCTATGGATCTTTCATCCTATCAACTAGAACTGATATTAGATGTCTTCTTTAGTATCCTAGTTCTAGTCCTCCTTTGAGAAATCAAGTGGAAATGTTGGAGTCACCAAATTCTTGAGTAACTTGATTATTGTTTCTTGGACTTGTATTCTCAAAAGATTTTGGAACCCATTTTTGTCTCATCTACTTTTTGATGTTACTAGCTTTTGCCTTCTTTTCATCTTTAATTCCTCTAGTATTCATACAATTCTTGGCAAGATGACCAAGTTTTAAACAAGTGAAACATCTTCTAGTAGTATTTATTTTCCTCATGTGATGTTTTTCACAATTCATTCCAATGTGTCCAAATTCCCTAGAGTAATGACATCTGCACCAAGTGTTGTAGTCCCAACCAAATATAGCTTTTACAATCTGTTCTACTAGATTCGATATCTTAGTTTTGCATTATGATGACTTATGTCCATGCTTCTTACATTTGTGACATTTGCCTCAAAATTTTAGTTTTTCTTTACATTCATTTTCTCTATGACCATGTTGATTACAATTGTAGTATTTTCTATTGAATTTTTCTTTCCCATTGCTCTAGCATTTTTTTGATGTATGACCTATCTTACCACAATGACTACAAGTAGGTTTTTTATTCTTTTGAGCTCATTCCTTGGATGATTCATCTTCTTTTATATATCCAATTCTTGCTTTTCCCTTTTGTCAATAATGACTTTGCTCATTCAACTAATTCATTTCTACTTGAGATTTCATTATCCTTTCATTGATTTTCCTTTTAGTGTTTAGATCATTCTACAATCTTTCATTCTCTGATCTTAGATTCATGATATCTTCATTTGCATTGGTGATTTGATTAATGAAGTCTGCTTGCTAAAGAGATAGGTGTTGAATTTCATTATTCTTTCCTTTTGTCTCTTATTTTATATTGTTTTTCTCTTCCATGTCTTCACACAAACTTATTGACTAAATTTCTTGCTCTATTCTTATTTTTCCTACTTCTTCTTGAAAAGTACTATTCTTTTCCAATAGTTCCTTGATTGCTTCATCAGCTTCACCTGAATTGCTTGAATGGATGTCTTCAAATATTTCTTCAATGTAGAATGGATTGTTCATCTTGATTACAATATCTTTTATTAATTTCAAGGATTGAGAGAGTTACTCTTTTTCTTTCTTGAGTTGTCTAATAGCCAATTCCAAATCTAGCTTCTCATTATGAATAGCCTTGTCAAGTCTAAATACCTCCATCACTTTTGATCTTTCCTCAAGCTGTTAAAATTTTTCTCTAAGAAATATTTGATACCAATTGTTGGAAATATTATGATAGGATAAGTTATTAAGAGGGGAGGGGTGAATTAGTAACTTATAAAATTTAATCAATAATTAGCAATTAATCCTTTATGTATATTCTGATCTAATTGAATGCATGAGAAACTAAAAACATTAAAGCATACATAACACTTTTGACACACATTTTAGTAATCCAAAAACCTTCCAAATAAAAAGTAAAACTAGGGTGGGGATGAAACCCACAAGCTTTAGTATTGTAGTATAAAGTTGGTCTATTAAGGCTTATAATGATAACTTCTGATGATTTGCCCTATTAGGAGAAATAAGGACTGCTAGGCCCACCTTGCAAAAGAATTTATAAACATACAATTAAGTATGCACTCAGTAAAGAGATTTACACAAGACTATTAGGTCTACCTTGTTAAAGGATTTAATTGATCCACCTATTAGGATGAAGTAGTAGCTAATCTCTGATCTGCAACTTGGTTTGTTGAATAAGATTCCTTTAAGTGTAGAAATCACCTTGTTGTGATAGATAATTTTTTGTTGCTCCTTATACTATTGTAGCCTTTGTAATTCACTCTTCTTCTCTTCTCTAATTACTTCTATGTTATTTTTAATATGTTGGCTATGACCCAATTTATTACATATATAAAAATGCAATTACAACTTACAAAGTCAACCACATACAAGTTTACACAAATATTAAAAATTTGACCAAAGTGTAGAAACTTGAGTTCTAAAGACTAACTTGGTGAGGTTCTGATACTCGAAATCCATTGTCAATTCTTAGCATCATCATGCACTCAGTGGACATAGAAGCTTGGTCCATAATGATTTCTTCTAAGTAGTCAATGATTCACACTACATAGCACAATCAATGTTATCACTATGAGCTCGGTATAAATTGAGTCACTTGGTTAACATTGATTAGCTCAGTTAACACTAGACTCACATCACATCAACTAAAAACTCGATAAGGACTACATAATTCAATTTACATTGGTAAATTTGGCATACACTGAGATGCTCAATTTATACTATTGATCATCACCATAGTAGTAACTACTTGTCACAAACTAAAATCTATCTAAAGGACTTGGTAGCAACTATAGAACTTAGTAGATACCTACAATATAAATAAGTGTATGTCACTAGTAACAAACATGACTAGAATGTCAATAAAAAACACATGCACCTAGGGGAAGATAATTACCATGTTCAATGCACCTATTTAGACACTAGAGCCAACTATAAAGCTATTTAATCTCCTTATTCTCTTCAAGCTCTACAAGACCTAGGTAGGTGGACCTCAAATTCTTTATATGGTATTAGTGTAAAGGGATATAATTGAATCTATATAATAGATAAAAACCCCTAAATCTTTTATGTTTATGCAAGCATTCATGGACATGAAATAGATAATAATAGGACACATGAATTTGATAAAAAAAGTAAGGGTAATTCTTTTATCTCTTTCAACATGAAAGGGAAAATATTTGACTTATGATGTTGAATATTAATAAGACTAAGGTATGAACAACACAAACATCCATTTCCCAAGCTAATTAGCCCCTTACCCATTGGGCATTAACTAAGTCAAACATACACATGGATACCTAGATACACTCATATATGTGGATATTTGATTTATCTATCTACCTTGCAAATAGACATCATTGTTCATAAAGACCTCATACTTATGAAATATCTTTCTCAAATAACCACAACCTTGTCAAATATATCAAACATTTTCTTGGCTCTTTATTCCAATAGAAAAACATACAAGACATACAACCCTAAAAAGATGCAAAAGAGTTTAAGTTCTTTGTCCGTAAACCATAAAAATTTTCAAATTAAAGATAGAGGAGACAAGAATCAAAATGAAACTAAGAAATTGGTTGTTCTTTGTATTCATGTTATTGAAACCAATACATAAAGTGTATATATGATTTAGATAAGACACAAAAAATGATTGTATAATACTATTTGTTTCAAGGAAACCACAATACTACCATTCATAATAGAGAAATACTAAAAAGTGGGTGGTATCACAATAACAAGACTAAACTAGAATCATCCTTGCAATATTATAGTTACAAAAATTAAAATTAGAACCAACTTGTGTGTATCACGGTAGTAAAACTGGAACCCTTTCCTCCTCATCGTGGCAATCCTTATATAGAGAAGGATTGCACAAAGTTACCAATGAGAGGAGGACACATGTCAAAAAACTGACTAGAAACAAAACTATAGAGAAATTTCTACATTGTTACATTACAAACATTATCTACATTTAGACAAAACTTGGGGAAGTATTTGCAAAGCTAGTAGTAGGCACTTATTCTAGGAATCCTCAACATCAATCAGTTCATCATCTACTACCTTTAATCATGACATGCTTCAACTTCCTCCAATAGCATAGCCTTAATATCTATGGATACCTTCAAAATATTTACTTCTCTTGGTAGTCATTCCAAAGGATATGATCCTATTTGATCTTCACCATAGCTTTACTCAATTGAAAAATTTGATCCTGATCATGAATGTTCTTATCAAGCCAATAACCATTTATCTATTTGGTTCTGACCTTGTGCCATGCTTTATTTTTTCATTATCTTAGGGTCAAAACCTCGTTGACTATAGTATTTTACTTCTTTTTGCTACTTCTAGTCCATCCTTTGTTGTTGATGACTAACCTTGCAACCAAGCAATCATAGTATCTAACCCTTTACTTAACTTTAATTATGTGGTCTCCACCTCATGTTAACATTTATACTTAATACTAGTGACCTTGAGATCACCCTTACTTCATCAATTCATGGCCTAGTACACTTATGTGTTTTAAAAATTAGCTTTTACAACTAAGAGATCACCATATTCTGCTTTGAGTTTAACTGCATCACCTAGTCATGGTTAAAGAGCTGAATATTTAACCATGCCATGCAACTATGAAAACAACAATCCTTGTGAAAAAAGGCCCCACTAGCCACATGTCAAACTGTCACTATGTCACTATGAACAAAGCACCTCACAATTTACATAATGACAAAGAGACAACCCTTGATCTTTCATCATATCTACGACCAAGGTAAAACTACAAACCTATGTCCCTTGTCTTCCTTTTAACCAACCAGGAGCTACTCATATGCCACAAAATTCTAACATTGTATTTCCATATTATCCTTTTTATCCACATGGCAGCTAGTCACAACTCTACAACCTTAACTTGAGATTAGCTCTTCATCTTAGCAACCATATGAACCAAAGCATTCCACACCATCACCACTCAAACCTATGGTCAAAATTAACCCTATGTGATCCTATGACTAAAGAGACTCTTTAACCATGATTGCACCATTGCTACTAAAAATCCTTAACTCAATTTGAACCTTGCAAAGCTATGAGTCAAGCAATCACCATATCATAATTAACCTCAGGAAACCAATTCAAATCTTATGATGTTGTGAACAATATACATTAGACCATCATGTTAACCATGTCACCTAGTCATGACATAAAATTTAACCACATAAATTTCCTTATGAAGTCGTGGTAGCTATCATAAATTTTGATTTATCAGTTGCACTACAAAGTGTAACTACTAGGAAATAGTCACAATCATTTAATCTGTTAAATCATGTCTTCATACCTTAGATGATGCAATTATCCATAACTACTACAAAACCACACTGACATGAAATGAAACCATCTCGCACCATCACACCATCACAAAACATTAGCAATGGAAAAGTAGTGGAGTTGTGCCTGAGAATTTTTTGCACAATCATGACTTAGGAAAGACAATATAAAGGGGTAAAGTGCCAAGAAACTTAGGGATATAAAAATATATACAAGGTTTTTATGTATCCCTCTCAAAAGGTTAAAATCCTAAACCTTATCAAAATAAAAACAAGGCAAAATCCTAGGGTTTGAAGATGAATGAAAATTTTTCTTGAAACCCTAAGCAATTCTGAGCACAAAACTTCCTATTTTTCATAATGTTTTGTAAAAATTTTGATAGACTGAAAGTTAGGCAAGAAAATGATAACACCATTATTTGTTAAATAGGGAAAACCTAGCCAGAGGGAAAACCCTTGTGGGGATGATACCTAGTAGATGATTCACTAAACAATAGAATCCTATCTAGGATATTGACCTTTTTAGGAGTCTATAAAGTACATATAGTGTCTTGAGTCCTTGTTAGAGGACTAGGCCTTTTTAGAAGCCTCAACCCTATTAGGATTTTTTACAACCTTGTTAGGAGTTGGTAGAAAATTACAATGTAGACAAGATGAGACCACTTCCCTAACATGTAATTATACAATTCAATTCCTTCACAAGAGAGGTATACATACAATACTTGCTTTGCTACTATAACTTGCACTTGCTCTAATATTACATCAGATTTCACATCACATAAGGCTTGCATATAGTTCTCACAATGGTTCACATGTCACATCTAATCACATAACTTCCACATTATATGTGCAAGATAAGATCTTTGAAATGCATAATCAGAAAACTCTACACTGTTGACCATCATGTTATCACTCGCTTCACATAATATAAAATAATTTATGATATAATATCCACATAGTCAGCTCAACATAACTTAGTAATATTTTGTAACCAAAATAATTCTTAAACTCATACAACTCTATCTATTGCTATGCTATACTCTTTACTCTTAAATCCTTGCACTATTAATCTTAGTATAACTTGCATTGTACTATCCATACACACATGTACACTAGTACACATCATCATGACAATTTCACAAAGTTTTCCTCAGGTATGCATAAGCTAACTCTTTGTGCATCATTTGTTCTCTTAAGATCTGTACTCTATGCTACTACAAATTGTCTAATACTAAGACCATTTTCTATCTCTAAATCTATAAATGAAATTTTGCATGTATGTTTCCATAAATGACAACCACCAAGATATATATATATATATATATATATATATATATATATATATATATGGCAATATTTCCAATAGAGGAAAGATTTTTTAGAGTATTGTCTAGGGCACATTCAAAGCCTACTATAGAAGTTGTTCTTTATGATGGAAAATTGGACAACAATGTTATGTTGGATTGCATATCTATTATGGAGAAGTTTTTTGAGTTTGAAAATAGATGCAAGATTGCTCTTACAGTGCAAGATCTGGTGGACAATATTATGGAGTTCATAGTGATGATCAAAAGAATAAGGAAGTGGCTAGAATTATCAATCAAAACCAAAGGGTAAATAATTCCAATCATTTCCATGATTAGAATAGTAGAGATTAGAGAGGAAGAAGCAGAGGAAAAGGATCTAGAAGAGGAGCCTTCTGTGGGAAATGTTTTCACTATGGAGAAGAAAGGCATAGAGAGTTTGAATATTCCCAATACTAAGGAATGATAGATTGAAGAATAAAAGGCCAAGCTAGACTTTCACATGTTGATGAAGATGTTGAAAGAGGGGAAGTCCTAGTTAATAGAAGAGTCTTACTAAGTGGTGAGAATGAACCTGATCAAAGAAGGAGCTTGTTTTGCACAAGATTTAGATATCAAGATAAGTGTTGTAATGTGATAATTGATGGTGGAAGTACTAAAAATCTAGTGTTAGAAATGATGGTCACTAAGTTGAAGCTAAAGAGATAGAAATAGCTACATCCATATCGTATTACTTGGGTGCAAGACAACCACAAGGTCATGGTCAATGAGTAGTGCTCCATGAAGTTCAAGATTGGAAGCTACCAAGATGAGGTATTATGTAATATCATACCTATTGATATATATCATATGTTGTTGGGTAGGCCATGGAAATTTGATAGGCATGATGCACATGATGGGTGAGCAAATACCTACACTCTAACCAAGGATGAAGTGAAACATAAGTTGAAGCCATTAAAGGAGAAAGAAGAAAAGGTAGGTAGTACTACCAAAATATGTTTTGTTGATGGAAAAGAGTTTCTCAAAGGTATGAAGTGTGAGCATATGTATTTTGCTACAATTCCAAAATATAGTAAAGAAGAAGTAGAGGAGCTACCTGTAGAAGTTGCAAATATGTTGGAAGAGATTTTTAATATTGTATCAGATAATGTACCTAATGAATTGCCCCCAATGAGGAAGATTAGTCACCAGATGGATTTGGATTTAGGAGCTAGTTTTCCAAACAAGGAAACACATAGAATGATACCAAAAAAAAGTAAAGAGTTGAACAGACAAGTTTATGAGTTATTGTAGAATGGTTGATTTGAGAGAGTCTGAGTCCATGTGTTGTACTAGTTGTATTAGCACCAAAGAAGAATGGTGAATAGAGTATTTGTAAAGATTCTTGTGCTATCAACAAGATCATAATCAAGTACATATTTCCATTGATAAGGATGGATGATATTATGGACTATTTGAGTCGAGCTGAGTATTTCACAAGGATAGATCTAAAGTGTGGATACCATCAAATTCACATCAGAGAAGGTGATGATTGGAAGACTACTTTCAAGATGAAAGAGGGACTATATAATGGATAGTCATGCCTTTTGGGCTAACTAATGCATCAATCATTTTCGTGAGGTTCATGAATGAGGTACTAAAGGAGTTTTTGTGTACGTTAGTTATTATTTACCTAGATGATATTTTGAACTTTAGTAGGACATTGAAGGAGCATTTGGTCCATATTTTCAAGATGTTTGATAAGTTGAGGTTAGAAAATGTGTTGATAAACTTGAAGAAGTGTAGTTTATAAAGAAGGTGTTGGTGTACCTGGGATTTGTAGTTTTGGAAGAAGGTCTAAAAATAGACCTAGAGAAAGTGAGGTCTATCCTTGAATGGCTTACTCCAAGGAGTACGACAGAGGTAAGATATTTTCATGGACTGGCTAGTTTTCATTGAAAGTTCATAAGAGGTATTAGTAGTAATTATGGACCCTTGACTAAAACAATGAGAGAGGGTTGGAAAGAATTTAAGTGGACTATAGGGGCAAATAAGAGTTTTAATATGTTGAAACAAAAAGTTACTGAGCAGCCCATTTTAGCACTTCCTAATTTTAACAAGGTGTTTCAAGTAGACTATGATGCTAGTTGTACTACAATAGGATCTGTTATGAGTTATGAAGTTAGACCTGTTGCTCATTCTGGTGAGAATTTAATGATGCAAAAGGAAAATACTCTATTTATGATAAGGAATTTTATGTTATAGTTCAAGCATTGATGAAGTGGAGACACTATCTTCTTCCTAAGGAGTTTGCTTTGTATACTAATCATCACAATTTGCAATATTGAAATAGTCAAGGAAAATTGAACCAAAGGCATTTGAAGTGGGTTGATTTTTTGCATAATTATACATTTATTTTGAAACATAGGAGGGGGAATTCTAACAAAGTTAAAGATGCTCTTAGTACAAGAAAATTTTTGTTGACATAAATGTATATAGAGGTGGTTGGGTTCAAGGAACTTAGTACTTTGTATCCAAATAATCTTGATTTTGGTGAAGCATGAAAGGCTTGTATGGAACTTACTACACTTGATAGGAAAAAGTGGTTGGATTTCATAATTTAGGATAGTAGCTTGTTCAAAGGAAGCTAGTTGTGCATTCATAGAAGTTTAATGAGAGAGAATCTAATCAAGAAGAAGCAAAGTGGAGGATTCATTGGATATTTTGGTAGAGATAAAACCATTGCTTTGGTTGCTGAGAATTATTATTGGTCATAGTTAAAGTAAGATGTGAATAATTTTGTACAAAGTTGTAGAATATGTCAGATGGTGAAAGGAGTGAAGCAAAATACAAGGTTGTACTAGCCATTACCTATACTAGAGAAGTTGTGGAAGGATGGCAGTATGGATTTTGTTCTTGGATACAAAGGACTCAACATGGGCATGATTCTATTTTTGTGGTGGTTAACAAGTTTTCAAATATGATACATTTTATTCCTTGCAACAAGACTAGTGATGTTGTTCATGAAGTAGAGTTGTTTTTTAGAGAAGTGGTAAGACTACATGGTTTTCCAAAGAGTATAGTTTTAGATCAAGATACCAAATTTGTTGAGCATTTCTAGCATGCATTATGGAAGAAGTTGAAGATAGATTTGAAATTCAGTTCATCACATCATCCAAAGACTAATGGAGAGATAGAAGTTGTGAATTTTAGTTTGGGAAACTTGCTGAGATGTTTGTTTGGAGACAATCCAAAAGGATGAGATATGATTTTACCATAGGAAAATTTTGCATGTAATAATTCTATGAATAGGAGTAATGGTAAATCACCATTCTAGATTGTATATGGGAGTAGTCCCAGAAATTCTTTTGAATTGAGGTAGTTGGATAAAGGAGAGATAAGTAGTGCTAAAGTAGAAGAATTTGATGAACATATGAAGAACATCCATGAGAAGTTAATGAAACATATCATAAAGATGTATACATAGTATAAAGCTAACATAAGTGTGAAAAAGAAGTATAAGGAATTTTAGATTAGAGATGAAGTCATAGTTCATTTGAGAAAAGAGCATTTTCCAATGGGGACGTATAATAGGTTGAAGATGAAGAACTTTGGACCATGCAAGATAGTTAAAAGGGATGATTTTGGAAATTTTTATGAAGCAGAGTTTCCTGTTGAATTCAATATATCACTAGTATTTAATATTTTAGATTTGACAAAGTATTATGAAAGAGGTGATGGAGATGAAGTTGCAGAAGTGTAGTAGAGTATTCGAGTAGCTAGTTCAACTACAAAGGATATTGAGGAGATATTGGATAGTCATGTTGAAAAAAATACAAGGAACAGAACTTATGAGGAATACTTGGTCAAATGGAAAGAGAGACCAGTAGAGGATTCATCATGGATAACAAGGGAGGAGGTTTACTATCTTGGTTTTCCTCTAATCACTTGAGATGTGACAGAGTCACTTCTCAAATTACCCCAGGTGTCTGATGTAGGAGTATCCTAGGTGTGAGAGCAATCTTGCATCACAAAAAAAAAAAAAAAAATTGTTTTCAATCTTTTCTATTTTAATAAGGACTAGTAGACAGGGTGGTTACTATTTATGGTAACTTGCTATTTTTAGTAAGTTTTTCATACAAGCTCAAAATGTTCTCATTTTCAATATGAAGGTCCATTTTAGAGTTATAAGCCTACTATAAAAATATCATTACTCCATCTCAAGTATTGGAGAAGTTATTACATATTTTTGGTGGAAAATTTTGTAGAAAAATCTTCAGGCTCACCATTGGAGGCCTTAGATTGCTTGGATCAGGTCTAAAAACTCGACAAAAGGACACTTGTGTAGTCCCAAGCTTGTATATCATGAGCTAGCATTTTCAAAAAGTGGTTATAATAGCCAATCAGAGCAACGGTTCGAGAGTTATGGCCTTTCGAAGTTAAGCTACATGAAATATTTAAAATAACTATCAAAGATTTATTTGGTTGACTCTATACATCTTGTTAGTGTCTATCAAACCCAAGTATTAAGTTCCATTATCTAGAACCTTCCCGAGCAACATAATATTACCTATTTCAAAAAGGCTCAAACATTGTCTAGAACAACTCTGGGTGATACTGTGTAGCTTGTCTTGCAAATTATTGTAATGAAGGTTCCCATGTGGATTAGCATATTGTACTTGTGAATTTTGTAATTCCACATTTGCAACACAAATAAGAATTCCATATTTTGTTCTTTCATTTTTTTTTGTTTCTTTGTTTTCTATTATGGTTTATGGTACTAAGGGGAGCACCCTTCATCAAAAACACTCTTGATAATAGGAAGATGAAAATTGCAGTTAGTAGGCTAAAGGGCCATGCCTCATTTTGGTGGGAGAATTTACAAACTGATATACAAAGGAGAGGAAAGGAGAAGATCAAGAATTGGTGTAAAATAGTGAATAAGGTAAAGACAAAGTTCCTTCCTACTGATTACCAAGTTAGCTTGTTGAGGAAAATGCAAAATTTGAGAAAAAGGGACATGACTCTGAAGGATTATACTAACGAATATTAGACATTAGATTTGGACATGTGGATAATGATGTTGAGAAATTTTCAAGGTACCTAAATGGATTGAGAACTAGAATTCAAGATGAAATAAGTTTTGTGAAATTGGAAAGTGTGAAGGAAACATATTAAAATACCTTGAGTGTTGAGGAGATCTTGTCAAAGAAGCATGAATAATTACAAAGAGGTAGAGGTGGAAGATTCTAGAGAGGCAGAGATAGATCTTATGGAGAAGGTCAAAGATATGACAATACTGTGCAAGACAAGGAAAAATTTGAATGGAAGAATGATGAAAAAGAAAAGACTAAGTGGAAAGGTGGTAATTATTATTGAGGAGGTACTAGTTCTTATCAAGGAAGAGGTAATTCTTATTCAAGAGGTACTTTTTGTGGTAATTTTTTTAGATGTGGCAAGGAAGGGCATAGATCCTTTGAGTATCAATCCTCTGAGAATGAACAAGGTAACAAAAACGCTATGCTTCAAGGAGACATTGAGGGTTCACCAAGTGGGCCTGATGCTAGAGAAAATCTGATGGTGAAAAGAACCTTATGTAATAAGGGAAGTGATCAGAACCTATTCTAAGAAGAAGTCTTTTCAAGACCAGATGTAAGATGGCTAGAAAATGCTTCAAGGTGATCTTTGATAGTGGAAGTTCAAAAAATTTGGCATCAGAAGAGTTGGTTACAAAGTTTCATTTGCAGATGCTGGAGCATCCTAAGCCCTATCATATTTCATGTATCAAATATGAGCATAAGATATTGGTAAGTGAACAATGTATTGTGACATTCAATATTGGACATTATTTTGATGAAGTTCTATGTGATGTTATGCCTATGGACTGCTATCATATTTTGTTGGGTAGACTTTAGCAATATGATAGATATGTTATACATGATGGAATATTGAATCAATATACTCTTTGGGTGAATGAGAGAAATAAAATACTTATTCCTTTAATTGGAATTCCAGATGAGGTTAATTGTACTACTATGAGAATTTGCATGGTTAATGGAAAGAAATTTGAAAAAGAAGTGAAGAAGAATCAAGTTTTTTTGCCATAATTCTAAGGAGACTAAATCATGCTAGTCATAACTAAGTGATATATGGTGGCAACTAAGTGGAAGACCCTAGTAGCAACCGAATAATAGATAGTAGAAATTGAGTGACAACAAGATTTGGTAGTATGGACCTGATGCAGGAGCATCCAGAGGTATAAGGGCAATCCTGTGTCACCCAAAAAAAAATGTACTTAGACTTAGTTTCTGTTTCATGTCTTTACATTTTTGGATACCCATTTGGGTCAAATAAAGGTTCCAACTCTCATAGTTCCACTATCAATGTGTTTGAAAATCCCAAAAAAATAGGAGCATGCAATTTGGCCACCATTTTGGTGACCTAGAAGGTGTGAATTGGCTAGATGAATGTAATTGTGATTTAGAGCATTCTAGAAAAAGAATCAGGTGAAAAGGCCCCACGGTTTGAAAGTTATTGCAATTTTTCGGGTTTTGGAGACCTCTTAAGAATGCTTCAAAGTCAGTTTTAGGGCATTAAATGACCTAAAAAAGGGTCAAAAAATGGGGGAAGAGCAAAGCTTGTCCATAGGGCTATAGAGCGCTTCAAGAGCTTTCCAAAAATGTAAACGGTTCGTCAATCGAAGCTACGGTTCAAAAGTTATGCCTCCCGAAAGTTCAGCTACCGTTTCTGGATTCTTCTAGATTTGCACCGACTTCTAATGCAGCTTCTGGAACCTTCTATTTTGTCAGTGGATGCCTAATAGCACTTTCTAGAATGCACTCCTAGTCCTTAACCCTCTGGGGTCTATTTAAGGAGATTTCTGGCATTGTAAAAGGTAGTTCGGAGTGGAGTTTGAGAGGAAGTGCTAAAAGGAGAAATATTCTCTAGATTTATGCTATTGTAAGCCCTTATGGCATGTTCTAAAGTTTATTTTCTCTATACTATTTTTACTAGCTTATTTTCTCAATTAATATAATTTCCCTTTTTTTTTTGTCCATTTTGTTCTTGGGTTGTGTCCCCATCAAGTGGTATCAGAGCGGGTTTTCCTGAGTGTGTAGATAGAGCGCCAAGTGTGAGACAGTTTGCACCAGGACTGTGTGGTTGTGGGTTCAAAGATGCCTCCACGAAGAGAGCGTGGTGGAAGGGCCAGAGCTATTGATCCTGAGGAGGTTAGAGCCCTCTAGAGGCAGGTACAAGCATTGCAAGAGGAGCTTCATAGAGGAGCAAATGTTGCCACAGGTGACAATAGTGAGGATGACAATGAAGAGGAAGTAATGGGACCAAATTAGGAAGTTGACGACGAAGTTCTGAATCCTGTAGAGGAAAGGCTTTTTAGGGCCATTACTAAGTTTGGGAAAAGACCTACAATTGAAGTGGGTATATTTTCAAGAAATCTGAAACCAGATGAGTTGATCGATTGGATCAATGAACTGGAAGAATACTTTGAGTATGAGGATATAAGGGACCCAGATAGGGTTAAGTTTGCAAAGGGCAAACTGAAAGGCCATGCCAAAATCTGGTGGCAAGAGGTTTAACTGGAAAGACTTAGAAGAGGAAAGGAGAAGATCACAATATGGGATCGCATGGTGGACAAATTGAAGAAGCAGTTCATTCCTGTGGACTACGAGCTTGATCTGTTTAAGAAGATGCATGGGTTAAAGCAAGTAGGAAGATCAGTCCAAGAATATACAAAGGAGTTTTACCAACTCTTGATTAGAGTGGGGCATGTAGAAGCAAATAAGGAGAAGGTTTCTCATTATATCAATGGGTTGCGACCTAGTATCCAGGAGGAATTAGGTCTGGTAAGAATGACTAGTGTTGAAGAAGCATACTAGTTTGCCCTACGAGTTGAAGATAAGCTGAATAAAAGGTTTAAATGAAGACAAAGAGGGCGTGATCAAGGAGGAAGGGGAAGTGGTAGATCATCTGGAGGCTGCAATGAAACCCAAAATAAAAATGAAGATGTGGGTACTAGCAGAAACCAGAGGAATGAGGGTTTCAACCGCTCCCATGATCAAGACTTTGGAAATCAAAGAGGAAGAGGTAGAGGACATGGACAAGGAAGAGGAGGCTTCTGTGGTACCTGTTTCCATTGCAATGAAGAAGGTCATCGTGCCTTTGAATGCCCTCAACGAAAAGGAAGGACAGATAGGAGAGCTGAGGGCCAAGCTAGGGTTGCTCATGTGGATGAGGATGCACAATCATCACATTTAGAGGATGCAGAAAGAGGAGAGACCTTGGTAAATGAAAGAGTCCTACTAAGTGGTGAGAATGAACCAGGACAACAAAGGAGTTTGTTTTGTACCAGATGCAAGTGTGAGGATAAATGTTGTGATGTGATCATTGATGGTGGTAGCACTGATAACCTGGTATCAGAAGAGATGGTCTCTAAGCTAAAGCTCAAGAGGGAGAAACATCCCCAACCCTATCAGATTTCTTGGGTAAAAGATGATCATAAGGTCTTGGTAAGTGAAAAATGTTTAGTAAAATTCAAAATTGGGAGTTACCATGATGAAGTTCTCTGTGATGTTATTTTGATGGATGTTTGCCATCTATTTTTGGGTAGACCATGGCAGTTTGATAGACATGCAATACATGATGGACATGCAAACACATACTCTCTGACAAAGGATGGAGTTTGCCACAAATTGAAGCCCATGAATAAGGAAGATGAAAAGGTATGTAGCAGTGCTAGGATTTGTCTTGTTGATGGAAGGAAGTTTTTAGATGGCATGAAACATCAGCATATGTGCTATGCTTTGATTCCTAGGAAAGATAAAGAAGGTAGTAGTGAAATACCATTTGAAGTTTCAGATTTACTAGGGGAATTTGGAGATATTATCTCTGATAAAGTTCTAGATGGATTGCCACCAGTAAGGCAAATCAGTCATCAGATAGATCTAATTCCAGGAGCTTGTTTTCCTAACAAGGCTGCTCATAGGATGACTCCTACTGAAACAGAGGAGCTAAATAGACAGGTTTAGGAGTTGTTGAGGAAGGGCTTGATTCGAGAGAGCCTGAGTCCATGTGCAGTACCTACAATACTTGCACCAAAGAAGGATGGAGAGTGGAGGATGTGTACAGATTCTTGAGCTATAAATAGGATAACCATCAAGTACCAGTTTCATTTACCAAGGATGGATGATCTTATGGACTGCTTGAGTGGAGCTCAGTACTTCACAAAGAGAGATCTAAAGAGTGGCTATCATCAGATATGGATTCAAGAAGGAGATGAGTGGAAAATAGCCTTCAAGACCAAGGAGGGTCTTTATGGGTGGTTAGTCATGCCCTTTGGATTGACAAATGCCCCAAGCACCTTCATGCGGCTCATGAATGAGGTACTTAAGAAGTTCTTGGGAAAATTTGTTATTGTCTATTTGGATGATATTTTAATTTTCAGCAAAACTTTGGAAGAACATTTACTGCATATTCGTAGTTTCCTTGAAAGGCTAAGGGAAGAGAAACTGTTAATTAATCTAAAGAAGCGTGTCTTTGCAAAAAGGGAGTTAGTCTATTTGGGATTTTTTATATCACCTAAAGGTCTCAAAATGGATCCAGAGAAGGTAAAAGCCATCTTGGAATGGCCTACTCCAAGGTCTGCTACTGAGGTAAGATCATTTCATGGTCTGGTTAGTTTTTATAGGAAGTTTATTAAGAATTTCAGTGGCATATGTGCACCCCTAACTAATACAATAAGAGGGGATAGAAAAGAGTTCAAATGGACTGCAACAGCTGCGAGAAGTTTTGAATTGCTGAAGAAGAAGGTGACTGAACAACCTGTGTTGGCACTTCCAGATTTTAGAAAAGTATTCCAAGTGGATTGTGATGCTAGTGGTAGCACTATTGGGGCTGTATTAAGCCAAGAAGGTAAGCCTATTGCATATTTTAGTGAAAAATTGAATGATGCAAAGAAGAAGTATTCTGTTTATGATCAAGAGTTCTATGCAATAGTTCAGGCCTTAAAGAAATGGAGGCATTATTTATTGCCAAAGGAATTTGTTTTTTATACTGATCATTAGGCATTACAGTACCTAAATAGCCAAGGTAAATTGAATTAGAGGCATATGAAGTGGGTAGAATTCTTGCAGAGTTATACATTTGTGTTGAAGCATAGAAGTGGAAAATCTAACAGGGTTGCAGATGCACTAAGTAGGAGACAGTTGTTGCTTACAACAATGTAGGTTGAAGTAGTTGGGTTTGATGAACTCAAGAATTTGTACCCCGAGGATCCTAATTTTGCTAAAGCATGGAAAGCTTGTAAAGAGCCTGTTGCTGTAGATAGAACAAAATGGTTAGATTATTTGATTCAGGATGGCATGTTGTTCAAAGGTAGTCAATTGTGCATTCCAAGGAGTTCCATGAGGGAAAATCTGATTAAGGAGAAACAAAGTGGAGGGATGGTAGGAAATTTTGGTCGAGATAAGACCATTTCCATTCTTAGAGAACATTATTTTTGGCCACAAATTTCACAGGATGTGAAGAAGTTCGTACAAAGTTTCCAGGTTTGTCAAGTTGCCAAGGGGTTTAGTCACAATACGGGTCTTTATCAGTCGTTGCCTATTCCATCAAGGCCATGGGAGGACATAAGTATGGATTTTGTTCTTGGATTGCCAAGGACACAAAGGGGTAATGACTCAGTATTCGTGGTGGTTGATAGGTTCTCCAAAATGGCACATTTTATTCCATGCCACAAAATTCATGATGTTGTCCATATTGCAGACTTGTTTTTCAAAGAGGTGGTAAGACTACATGGTCTTCCAAGGAGTATAGTTTCTGACAGAGATACTAAATTTGTGGGGTATTTCTGGAGGACATTGTGGAAGAAGTTGAGAACAGACCTAAAATTTAGTTCCACGCATCACCCATGGACTGATGGTCAAACAAAAGTGGTAAATAGAAGTTTGGGCAATTTGCTGAGATGTTTAGTTGGGGATAAGCCCAAGGGATGGGATTTGATTCTACCACAGGCAGAGTTTTCTTATAATAACTCTATAAATAGGAGTACTGGAAAATCACCATTCCAAATTGTATATGGGAATAGCCCAAGGACTGCACCAGAATTGAGGAAGATAGAACAAGGGGAGAGGACAAGTGTTGAAGCTGAGGAATTTGCTGAACACATCAAGCGTCTACATGAGGAGGTTCAAGCACACATTATCAAGATGAATCAAGAGTATAAAGCTAGGGCTGATCAAAGGAGAAGACATAATGAATTCCAAGTAGGGGATCTAGTCATGGTGCACTTACGAAAAGAAAGATTTCCAGTTGGTACTTACAACAAGCTAAAAATGAAGAAATTTGGCCCCTGCAAAGTTTTGAAGAAACATAACTCAGGAAATGCATATGAGGTGGAGCTGCCAGATGGTATTCACATTTCTCCCATTTTCAACATTGCAGATTTAACAGAGTATCATGATGATGGTGCAGATGAGGAGCTGGTGTTAGAACCATGTCCAATTCCTGCTTCTAAGAAGGAGGAGATAGAAGACATTCTAGATCATTGTGTGGGTAGGAGTACCAAAAATAGGCAGTATGAAGAGTATTTGGTCAAATGGAAAGGACGACCAATCAAGGACTTAACTTGGATTTCAGTAGCTGAGGTTTCCCATTTGGGATTTCCTCTACCATCCATAAAGTGACAGGGTCACTTTTCAATCTACCCTGGGTGTCTGATGCAGGAGCATCCAGAGGTATAAGGGCAATCCTGTGTCACCCAAAAAAAAAATGTACTTAGACTTAGTTTCTATTTCATGTCCTTACATTTTTGGATACCCATTTGGGTCAAATAAAGGTTCCAACTCTCACAGTTCCACTATTAGTGTGTTTGAAAATCCTGAAAAAATAGGAGCATGCAATTTGACCATCATTTTGGTGACCTAGAGGGTGTGAATTGGCTAGATGAATGTAATTGTGATTTAGAGCATTCCAGAAAAAGAATCAGGTCAAAAGGCCCTACGGTTTGAAAGTTATTGTAGTTTTTTGAGTTTTGGAGACCTCCTAAGAATGCTTCAAAGTTAGGTTTGGGGTATTAAATGACCTTGAAAAGGGTCAAAAAATGGGAGATGAGTGAAGCTTGTCCATAGGGCTATAGAGCACTTTGAGAGCTTTTCGAAAATGTAAACGGTTCGTCAATCAGAGCTATGGTTCAAAAGTTATGCCTCCCAAAAGTTCGGCTACCATTTTTGGATTCTTCTAGATTTGCATCGACTTCTAACGTAGCTTCTGGAACCTTCTATTTTGTCGATGGATGCCTACTAGAACTTTCTAGAATGTACTCCTAGTCCTTAACCCTCCGGGGTCTATTTAAGGAGATTTCTGACATTGTAAAAGGCAGTTCGGAGTGGAGTTTGAGAGGAGGTGCTAAAAGGAGAAATATTCTCCAGATTTATGCTATTGTAAGCCCTTAGGGCATGTTCTGAAGTTTATTTTCTCTATACTATTTGTACTAGCTTATTTTCTTAGTTAATATAATTTCCCTTTTTTGTTGTGTCCATTTTGTTCTTGGGTTGTGTCCCCATCAGGACCAAGTACATATATTATTGCAAAAGATATACCTAATAGTTTACCACTAGTAAGGACCATAAGTCATTGTATGGACTTTATTCCTATAGCTAGATTTTCAAATAGAGAAGCATATAGATTAACACCTATAGATAATGAAGAGCTTAATAGATAAGTGCATGAGTTGTTTCAGAAAACTTTGATCAGAGAAAGTTTGAGTCCATGTGTTGTACCTACTATATTACCACCTAAGAAGAATAGAGAATGGATAATGTGTACTGATTCCATATCTATTAACAAGACCATAGTGAAATATAGGTATTCCTATGCCAAGGATGGATGACATAATGGATTATTTGAGTGGAAAAAGGTATTTTATTAGAATTGATTTGAGGAGTGGTTATCATTAGATCAAAAATGGAGAAGGTGATCGATGGAATGTTTCTTTCAAGATAAAAGATGGTTTGTGTAAATGATTGGTAATGTCTTTTGGTTTGACTAATGCACCTAGTACTTTCATGAGGTTGATGAATGAAGTTCTCAAGAGATATTTGGATAGGTTTATGATCATTTATTTGGATGATATTTTGATATTCAATAGACTAGGGAAGAAACTTGTTGGTGTAAATAAGTATTTACTATTTACACTTAAGTTTACTTAGGATAATTCATGTTTATATTAATTTTTATGTAGACACCTAGGAGTTTACATAATCATATGAGTTGTCATGTAACACCACTATATTTTGCACTCCATTTAAGCACATGTTGTCTATTGCATCTCTTTACAAGATACACCTTTTTATTCTTATCCTCTCATTGTTGCATGTACAATCATGCACAATGGAGGATAATCCACTCTTGGTGGACATGTGCTTAGTTGTTATGCTTATCTCTTTTATGACTCCTATACATATTAGTTTCCTTTATCTACAAGGCACTTATATGATGTATTCATTTGATATCCATTATCAATTTGATCATTATTGAGATTCTCATTTGATCACTATTTGTCTCTCTTGTTCTATCTACTAAGCTTCTTGATCTTGGCATTGAATGATTTCCTTAGGAAAATTCTTAAAAACATCATGAGCATTTTAGACAAGTATTGCAGAGATTGAAAGTGGAGAAATTGATGATTAACTTAAAAAAATGTTCTTTTATGCAAGAGGAGATTGTGTATTTAGGATTTGTGATTTTAGTTGATGGTTTGAGAATGGATCCTAAGAATGTTAAAGAAATTTTGGAATGGCCTATACCCAAGAATGTGGGTGAGCTAGGATCATTTTATGTTTTGGCTAGTTTTTTAAAGAAGTTTATCAAGAATTTCAGTTCTATTTGTAATGCTATGATAGAGACAATAAGAGGAGATAAAAATGATTTCATGTAGACACATGGAGTTGATAAGAATTTTGAGACTTTGAAACAAAAGGTTGTTGAGGTACTTGTATTGGATTTTCCTAATTTCAATAAGGTATTTCAATTTGAATGTGATGCATGTGGTAGTGCAATAGGAGCTATGTTGAGTTAAGAAGAAAAAATTATGTATGATCAAGAGTTTTATGCAATTTTTCAAGCCTTGAAGAAGTGAATACATTATTTGATTCCTAAGGAGTTTGTGTTGTATACTTATCATAAAGCTTTACAATACTTGGGAAGTCAACATAAATTGAATAAGAGACATATAAAGTGGGTTGAGTACTTGTAGAGTTTCACATTTGTGGTTAAGCATAAAAGTGGTGTTACTAACTAAGTTATTAATGTATTGAGAAGAGGTAATTATTTTTTGATCGATGTGAAGGTTGAAATTCTTGGTTTAAATGAAATGAAAGAGTTGTATGATACTAAACTTGATTATTCTAAGGCATGGAGAGATAGTAGAATACTGAATTTATCAGATCACATGAGTAAGTTTTATGAGCATTTCATTCAAAAAGGTATGATGTTCAAATAAATTCAATTACTTATACCAAGAAGTTCTATGAGAGTTAATTTGATTAAAGAAAAACATTTTTGTGGATTAGATGAACATTTTGGAATTGATAAGACATTGAGTTTGTTGAAGGATAAATACTATTGGCCACAAATGTATAAGAATGTTTAGAAGTTTATAAGGATTTGTGGATTTTTTCAAGTTGCAAAAGGAGTAAGTCAAAATATTGGTTTATATAGACCTATTATTTTTCCTAAGAAACCTTGGAGTGACATCAATATGGATTTTGTTCTTGGATTACCTAAGACAATAAAAGGGTATTATTCCATATTTGTTGTTGTGGATAGATTTTCTATGATGGATCATTTCATATCATGTAAGTAGACATCAAATTTTAAGCATGTTGCTGAAATTTTTTTCAAAGATATTTTTAGATTGCATGGATTACCAAGAAGTATTATTTTTGATAGAGATAGTAAGTTTTTTGGTTACTTTTGGAGGACTTTGTGAAAGAAGATGGGTATTGAGTTTATATTTAGTTCTACATCTCATCCATAGATAGATGGACAGACAAAGGTTATGAATAGAAGCTTGGGTAATATGTTGAGATGATTATCCTAAAAAGTAGATTGAAGAGGTTGAACATGTATTGGATTAGAAAATTGGTAAGAGAAATAGAAGAAAAGATTATTATGAGTATTTGATGAAATGGAAGAATAGACTAGTTGAAGATGCTACATGGATTTCTCAATTTGAGTTGGATTCAGTTGAAATTTTGACATTGGCATGATTCAAGAGATGTTAGAAATAGATAATACTGAGAGAGATGGGGTGGGGGGTTGAATCAATATTCTACAAACTTTTTCCCACAACTAAATATTGTTAATTACTTTATAGTTTGCATATGAAAGTAAACCAACAATGTTAGAAAGAAAATATAACCATACATAAAGAAACTCATAACACCATTATTTGTTAGGTAGGGAACCTTGGTGAAGGGAAAACCTTGGTAGGGATGATACCCACTAGATGATCCACTAAAAAAAAGGATCATGTTAAGGATATTGACCTTGTTAGGAGTATATGAAGTACATATACTATCTCAAGTCCTTGTTAGAGGATTGGGCCCTATTAAAAGTCTCAAACCTATTAGGAGTTGCTTCAACCCTGTTAGGAGTTGGTAGATCAAACACAATGTATGCAAGAAGAGTGCACGCACTAGCATGCAATAAGCAATAAATTTCTCACAAATGAAATTCACACTTGATCTGATCATACAATAGATTTTTTATCACATAAGGCTCGCATATCTTTCAAGCTATCTTCACAATAGTTTTCATGTCACATATCTTTCTCCTTATTTGTGCAAGATAAGATCTTTACTTATACCTCACAAATTAACAAATATCTTCTTAGTTGTCCTTCATGTCTTCACATGCTTGAATTGATATAAAATCACTTATTGAAAAATATCTATAATTTTGGCCCATCTTGACTTATTAATTACTTTGTCACCAAAATAATTCCTTAAGTTGTACAACTCATATTTTTGATATTCTATGTTTTGTCCTATTTTATACCTAAACTGGTAAATCAGCTATAATTTTCACAATACTATCTATACATACATGTGCACTGACTTACATCATCACAAAATTTTAATATAGCTATCCTTAATTGTGCATGAGCTAATTTGAAGTGTGTTGTTTGTACACATCACATCTATCTTTGTATTGTTGCAAACTATCTAACACTTAGATGATTTTCCAACTCTAAATACATAAATAGAATAATGAGTATATGTTGCCATAAATGACAACACTCTAGACATCTAACTGATCATATTGCCAACAATCTCCCCCTTTGGCATCGATGGAAACATTTGGGAATAATTTTCAAAGTCCCAAAATGATGTCATACAAAACATAAGTAAATATAAAAGGTAACTAGAAAATTTGCCTTCAAAACAAAAACAAACAAAAAAGTTCATGTTTTGATAGATCATTACATTTTTTATCACTCCTTACAATGGTATATAGGTTTACTCACCCTTACATATACAATTTATTACATAAACGTCTCCCTTAAACATCATAAACATATACAATTTTCCTTACATATTGCTAGCCATTTTTAGCCCTGTTGGTAAGTAGATTTGTCTTTGCATAAAATGCTTTAAAAAATGACTCAAAAATGCCTAGACTTGAAGAAAAAATAGGACCAAAGTTAGATTGCATTGCAATGGAATTATACAAGCATCCTCTGAATTTTGTAGTGCGGCTTCCCTCATTATTCTCAGATAGGGGAAAAACCAAACAAACTATAGCCAAGTAAATTGAATGCTTGGTAAACAAGAAAAATTCACAGCTTTCCTATTGATCACCATTCAAAAGAACTATGAAGTAAATATATTATCTAAGTTATGCACAATAAAAGCATCCAACATAAAAAAGAAATCCCACTATTCAACATTGATTCAATCATAAACCAACTAGACACAGTCTTCAAATATATATATATATTTATATATATATATATATATATATATATATATATATATATATATATATATATGTATATATGTATATACATTTATATACATGTATATATATATATATATATGTATAGATGTATATATATATGTATATATGTATATATACATATATATATATATATATACATGTATATATATATATGTATATATATATGGATAGATATACATGTATATACATGTATATATATATGCATAGATATACATGTATATATACATGTATATATATACATGTATATATATATATGTATATATACATATATACATATATATATATATACATCTATACATATATATATATACATGTATATACATGTATATCTATTTATGTATATATATACATGTATATATATGTGTGTGTGTGCATATATATATATACATATATATATATGTATGTATATAGATATATATATGTATATGTATATATATATATATATATGTATATGTACATAGATCTATATATATATGTACATAGATATATATATATATATATGTACATAGATATATATATATATGTACATATATATATATATATATATATATATATATATATGAGTATGTGCAGGATCATGGTGTGCCAAAAAGTGGCGATCTGAAAAATATATAGTTCTGAAATACCTCAAAGAATTTTAAAATCTATTCCAACTTTTTTCCCACCCATCCTGATACTAAATGAAAACAATTAATACCTTTATAATTCCTACTATATCTTTCGATACCAACCTTATATGGTCATCTTTAAAACATCCTGAAAAAGTGTTTCTAGCATGTTTTTATGTGTTTTTTACTTCAAGCATGTAGCTGACGACTTTTTTTAAACCAAAATTTGATGTAATGAAAAGGGTTTCTTAAGAATGTTCTTAGCTTTTCATAAATGTAAGGCTTGTCAAATTATGAGTTTAGTAAGTAATTATTACTTATTTTCTAATGGAGTTAGCTACAAAGTGTTGATTGACATACTGGTTGAAAAATAGCTATAACTTTCAAACCATATAAGATTTGTGAAATCCAAAAGATGCATCACATTCTATGCTTTGACTAGTATAAGAAAAAAAAAAAAAACTTAATTTTGATTTTTTTTGAACTAGTTAAGGTGGTCAGACACAGGAGTTTTTTAATTATGAAAACAGTATAGTAGAAAATTCATAATTAATTATTTATTTGGAATAAAAATTCCCAAAAATATGTGTCACATCCAAGCATGAGTCTACTTTTTATATATAAAATTATATTTAAAAATATTATCATTTGATTATGGTTAAGGTGGTCAGACATACACCTACTTTTTATTTTTGCCCTGAAATTTTTGTAGTACTGCATTAAAATCCAAACTTTTGACCAATCAAATAATTTTTTCTCTAGATAAGGCCTTGTATTTTAGAAACTAGATTCAATTTCCTACAGATTATTTTCTGACAACTTTTTGATATAAAGTCCAGAACCACTTTAAAATTATGTGTCAAGTTGACATAACCCTGATTTGTTAGTTTTTGACTGCCACTTAAGGCCATAGTTTGGTACACCATGATCCTGCACATACCCATGTATGTATGTATATATATATATATATATGTATATATATATATATATATATATACATATATATGTATATATATATATATATACATATATATGTATATAGATATATATGTGTATATACATATATATATATGTATGTATATAGATATACATATATATGTTTATGTATATAGATATATATATATATATCTATATACATAATATATATATATGTCTATAGATATGCATATATATGTATATATACATATATCTATATATACATGTAGATGTATATATACATCTATATGTATATATACATATTATATATCTATATACACATATATATATGTATATACATATACATGTATGTTTGTGTGTGTATATATATATAGTTCTTTCAATCCAAAAATAATCTTGTTCCTATATAATGCTAGAAAACCAAAATACTTGTATAAAAAATGGAACTAACTAAGAATTCATAGTACGTTCTCCATCAAGAACTGTCAACCCTATATATTATAATTCTTGTGACGTGCAACCCATAGTTTACCTCCTACAGAAAAAGAACCCTTTGCTCGTCCTTAATTTTGGAATAAACATATTTATGGGCTCCTTGGTCTATTCTATAACTAAATCTTGAAAACCAATTCTTTTTGAAAGTTTTCATAAGATCTTCTTTTAATATTCATATCTCCTCTTTGATGATTTAAAACTTCCCATCCTTTAAGTTTTATTAACAAGTATAATGTTCTATTCTATCAAAAGAACCAAACATCATACTTAAGTGACACATAATATTAAGGTTCATTGGATTTTGGTTAAACTTGGGACATCTGTCTGAACAAAATGGGGAATATCTCTTACTTTGTTGGTGATATTTTCTTGTTACATCTTGACATCCATCATTTTCTACAAGACACATGGAAAATGACTTAACTTTCAAGCTTCATTTTTTTTATTATCAATGTCTATTTTAAATATGACCATTAAGTCACATATGCCTATTGAAATAATTGATTAATTGTGTATTATCCTTGATGTTATAGAATATTTCATATTATCACTAGTCAATATATGTCGAGCTCACTCGAGCATTCCAAAGTTTACCTAGTTTAGAAGGTAGTATCTGTATATGAGCAATTTTAGTATGCTAATAGAAACCAAATTTAAATAAAGCTTCTACAAACTAAACAAAATTCATAAACTTCAAGATAGACTAAGATGAGCTCTCAATTGAGAATATGAGCCATTAATGGACTCTCTCAATAAGAAGCTCTCTTGTTGAGTGGCTTTGTCTAAATGGATAGGATGTATGCTCAATATGCTTCCAAAGGCTTCAATGGATGATTGTGGATTTTTGGTGTGGATAGATGGCTTTAGTATGGATTTGGCTCTCAAAATAGCATTATAACTTTACTTCATGGATTGTGTTATTTTGCAAAGGGGAAGGATCCAATTTATAGGCAAGAGGCTTGAGGGATTGAGGGCTAAGATGCAAGGATGGGAAACAGCTCATGGAGGGCTTAGATTGCATGAGAGGAGAGCACATGGATTGTCCTTCCTTACAACTAATCAAGGAGTGACACATGTCACATGGTGAGAGGATGGAGGAAAGGGGAAGGATGAGTCAACAAAGGAGGCTCAAGGGATAAAATCTTCATAAAGACCCTTCATAAGTGCTTTGTAAGAACATTTATGACTTTGTGGGCTTTATAAAGTTTTTTGGTTGAGATATTTTGAGGGTGATGACAGCAATTTCGACTTGGACTTGATTAGGAAGGTTTTAAGCTTGTTTAGGCTTGTGCAAATGATTAGAGGATGGATTAGGATGGTTTAGGATTAGCTTAGGGATAGGCAAGTGGATGGCATTTAATGAGGGTGGGTGAAGGAGGAGATATTTGTTAACTTTGGCTTGGGTTTAGTAATTCTTAACCCATGTTTAGGGAATGTGACAAGGTTAGGAGGGGATTAGGATTAGGGTTAAAGACATCTTCTAGAAGAGTCTAGGCTTTGGATGAGGATGAAGACTTTCTAGAAGAGTCTAGAACTTCTTAGGATAAGATTTTATGAAATAAATAAAGTTTTATTTATTTCAAGGGTTTGGGTTGAGGAGATATTTATTAAAATATTTTTAATAAACATAAGGATTAATATTTAATCTTGATTAAATATTTTGAGTTGGGATTAGGGGTAGGAAATGATGGGATTAGCCTTTAATCAAAATTAAAGAAGGATTAGAAGATTTTGGAAGAGGTTAGTGGTCTTAAGGAAATTGGCCAACTTTTGGGAAAAAAATTTATTTATTTATTTATTTTGGGATTTTTGGTCAATTTATTAATTAAATAATTAATAAATAAGGAAATAATGTTTAAATAAGATTTAACATTTTTGGGAGGGATTTCTTAATTAAATATTTTTAATTAAGATAAAGGGATTTAATGGCATAAAAATAAATTAATTAATTAAATAATTAATTAATTAATAAATGATGATGTCATCAGGAATTTTTTAGAAAATAAAAATACTTTATTTTCTAAAGATTTTTTAGGTGTCTACAGTATCTATCGAGTTCACTCAAGCACAAAAAAAATTCTATAGAAGATGAGTATTAGCCGAGCTCACTTGGTTACCAAAGCAACTTTGCAAATGTACAATATTGACCAAGAACACTTAGTTAACATTGAAAAATCATTTCTAAGTTAGTGTCTACTTAGCAGGCTTAGCTAAAGAAGAATTTTGTTGTTCTGGCATATTATGTTCAATTGATTTATCTATTGGTTCTAGATGACTGAGAATATGAATATTAGTTATTCTAAGTTGTATTCTAGTAGACTTGACAATATGAAAGATATAAATATAAGGTCAATTTGAGGATTAGAAGTGTGTGTATGCATGTAAGATAATTGAAGATTTAATGATACTAAGAGGAAAAAAATCAAGAAGGATAAGAAGAATATCCTTGAGAAGATGAAAAATATACATTTGATGAAGAAGGATCAAGTATACAAGCCATAACTGAGATTTGTAATCAGCAATTCAGTTGCGTCCAAATCAAGTCATGTCATTATTACTCTCTAACCATTGTAGTAGTGATCTAAATCTCTTAATAGAGTTGGCTTAATAGCTATTTGTAAATACTTTAACAAGGTGAAATTTTTATTGAATTGTCCAAAGACCTCTAACAATGCCACTCCTAATAGTGTGATTTGATGAATGGATCTAGACTAATTGCAGTATTGAATGCTTGAATAAAATCAAATTAGCGAAAGTCTTAATATATTTATACATAAATGAAATTAAGCATCAAAACTCAAAAACTTGAGGTGAAATAAATAGAATTGAGAGAGAGAAGAAGATAGAAAGTGCAAACAAAGTTTTCTTTCAGAGTTCACCACAAAAGTGACTACATCTCTTGGTTGGCTCCAATAGAGTACAACCGATCTGATTAATCTCTAAAAAAGATTACAAATGCACCAAGAATTATCCCCTTAAACACATCAGCATAACATGCCCTCGATGTAGAGAATAGTCTTCAAAAATCTCTTGAACATTCTCCTGTTCTCACCACCTAAATCAACTGAATGCCTATCAATACCTCTCACCATTTCATTGTCATTTAAAAATGAACTACCCCCCTCCTTTTATGTATAAAACTTGCCTTAATTGGCCCAAAACCAATTAATCCATAATTAGTCATTTTAACCATAACACACCTTCGAATAATCCCTTTGCCATTTTTATATTTTGGCATTACATTCATATTTGGGGTTTAGTTATTAATAAAATAACAAATAAATCCTATTTAAAAAGTGGGTGGTTTGTTTGTTCCTACTCAAATAATAATTATGCCCTAAGTATAACAAAACCCAACATGTGGCCCAATATCTTTTACACCCACCGTAGGGTTGGAGGTTCAAATTCGTACGCCGTTTAAACTGAAGTTTGTGGCTGGAACAGTTTAAATAAAAAGTTTGTTAAGTGATTGTTAAAAACTCCACTTGGCTTAGTGGCAAGGAGAAAATTTAGGAAATGGGAGGTTGCCGGTTCAAACCTCCTCAACAAATTTTTATACCACCAAATTTGAGCTTGAGGTGCCATGTGGCACTATTTTATTTTCTCATATTTTTGACATGTGTCATCACCTGAGCTGCTGATATCATGATGAAATCATCACTGTTATATTTTGCCTCCAAAATTCAAACGACCATAACTTTCACATATGAAGTTCATTTTTGATGAAACGAACACCATTGGAAAGCTTGTGATGAACTCTTCATTTTAAAATACATTATTGACCACTTTTGAGATGGTCTGATTTTGCCCCTTATCTAGCCCTCTAGTCTGCCTATTGACCAAAACTTTGACCAAGTGTAACTTCTACATCCGAACTCCATTTTTGTCCATTCAAGTTTCATTGGAATCAGGATGTGGAGATCTCTCTGATGGTCCTAACTTTGGAGAGAAATGAGACACTTCAATTTTCACTAAAAGTATCCACCATATTAGGCCTCCCCACTAGAGACCTTTTGGACCTCCAAAAGTGACATTTACTCTGACACAAAGTGAGGACTTGGCCTTCCCACTTGTCTTGTATCATTTGTACATCTAAATACTGTTAGAATTCTTTAGAATAACTAAGGGGGGTGGGGGGGGTGGGGTGAATTAGTTATTCAAGGTCCAAATGCCCTATTAATACTTTTAATAATGAATCCACTCTTTTCATCTGTTCAAACTTAAATCAGTCATATAAGAAAATTACTGTAAATCAACATGCAAAGATAAAACATTCAAGATCAACACATGACACAATGATTTACGTGGAAACCCAATTTGGGAAAAACCACCAGTAACATGCTACTTGATTCTCACTCTTCTAAAGTGATGCCCTGTTAAAAGCCTACCCTGTTAAAGGCTTACAACACACTGTTAAATGTGACCGTGTTAGAGGATTTCACCAAATTGTTAGGAATGGGCCTGGTTAAAGGTCTTTAGAACATTCACTTGGAATGTCACCCTGTTAAAGGATTTGTCTAATGGTTGTTAAACCAACCTAAGTCCATATGATTTATCTTACTATTACAATTGGTAGAAAGTAACAATAATGGTCTTTTGATCTGATATAACTTACAACATACTTTGCAGATTTCATATCACTCTTTCAGTTCAATCCTTATGCTTGGCTTCAATCACTTTAGCTCTGACTACTTGTCTCCCTCTCAAGCTTCATCTCCTTGAGTCTTCTTACTCATTTTTCCAATGCAATCATCCTTGTGGTGGTCTATTCAAATAGAGTTCTTGTGTTATCTTCTCCTTAGCACATTCTTCAGCATTTCATGCTTTTATGCTTGACCACTACTCTTTCTTTCACTATCCCCTCTATTCCACACTATTTATTCATTAACTTATGTCTTCTTATATAGAAATCTGATTTGTCTTTCCCGCTCAATTCTCCCTCTCCAATTTTGGGTTTCAAAATGGATTAGGTAGGATACAATGTATCTACCCCATATCTTGTTCTCTTCTTGAAACTTTGCCAGTTGTATCTTAAAAATGTTCTACATGGTGTTTTGTGCCACCAACTCATCATTCTTATCTTCCTTTTAATTCACATATTTCTAGATAACAACTTTATCGTCTTAGATCTGGCAAATCTTTGATTTCCTAAATGATGCAGCAACTTGGCATCATTGAGTTATTGGTGCTCAGCACCTTTGTATTACTTGGCACCTACTCAGCACTTCTTTCTGCTCGGCACTTGATTCTTCTCGGCACTTTAACTTGCTTGGCACTTGAACTTGTTCGGCACTTGAACTTGCTCGGCACTTGAACTTGCTCGACACTTGATTCTGCTCGGCACTTGAACTTGCTTGGCACTTAACTAGAATCTCAGCTCTTACTAGCTTGCTCGACACTTGAACTTAGTTTGAGCTTTACAAAAGACTTAGCTAAAACCTTAAATCTTTGATATGTTTCAGTGTGCTCATTCTTCATATCTTTTAGTATGTCATCCAATACACTTTTTCATCAATGGCTTAGCTAATCCTTGTACTTCATTACAACATCATAACTTCAACCTTTCTCTAAGTTTTCTAGTTACATCTTATTGATTGCCTCCACCTTGACAATCAACTAATTGATAGTATTTGGATCACTAAAGGAATTACCATCCCTCCAAGTAGCAAGTTTGACATCAATGACAAAACAATGATTGAGGACATTCTTTACCAGTTCCATATATTATTCCAACAATTGTTATTCTGATCATTTCAATCATTTCCAACAATCTCCCTCTTTGGCATTGATGGCAAACCAAACTGATCAAGTAATCAATTCAGTTACCACCAAGATTGTATACGTTAGCTTGCTGCATTTTCACTACTGATCTCATATATCTCCCTCTTTCATATATATCTCCCTCTTTTTTTGCATTGATCAATTTTCTGCATTTTTCTCCCTCTTTGACATAAATGCCAAAGATGTAGCATCTTTATCCTGCAAAATATAAGCTTTGGCTTCTTGATTTTTTTCTCCCTCTGTCACCATGCTTGTGACTAATTTGGAGCTTCAGTTCCTGCTGTCATCCTTTGCATCAACCTGTTAATATTTCAAGGATTTATTCCTATTAATGCAAGGCAGCTTCCTTCTTTCCTTAAACTACTTGACTTAGGGGTATAACCCCCAACTTTCCTCTAAGATATGCATAGGCATCCTTGGGCAATGGTTTGGTGAAGATATTTGCAGTTTGTTCCTTTGTGTGAATGTATTCCAACTTCACTTGTTTGTCTTCTACCAATTCTCTAACATAATGATACTTGATTGCAATATGCTTGGTTTTCGCATGCATTACTAGATTTTTGGATATATTTATAGCACTTGTATTATCACAATACAATATCACTAATTTTATTACTTCTTCTTTCATTCCATTCAATAGATGTGTGAGCCATACAATGTTTGTACAATTGACTGCAGCTGCCACATATTCTGATTCTGCAATGGACTGGGATATACATGTTTGTTTCTTGCTAGTCTAGGTAACCAGCCTTTTGCCTAGAAATAATGCACCTCCACTTGTTTTTTTTCTATCATCAATGTTTCCTCCCCAGTCTGCATCTGTATATGCATTGAGTTCAAATTTTTCATTCTTTTGGTAGTATAGACCAAATTCATCAGTCCCTTTGAGATATCTCATTATTCTTTTTACTGCTATGAGATGATTTTCTTTAGGATTAGTAGAGAACCTAGACACTATTCCAACTGCTAATGCTATGTTTGGTCTACTATGTACAACATATTGTAGTTTTCTAATCATGGATATGTACATTGTTTGATTGACTTCAGCTGACTCATCATTTTTGGATAGCTCTTTCTTGTGGCCATTGGTGTGCTGACTGGTTTGGATTCCTCCAATCCAAATGTTTTAAGAATTTCTTTGATCTATTTTGATTGTGTAATAAATATTCCATGTTTGAGTTAATGTACTTGCAATCCAACAAAAAATTTGATTTCTCCAAACATAGACATCTCAAATTTATGTTTCATTTTGTCAGCAAAGCCTTTGCAAAGTACTTCCTTACCACCAAATACTATGTCATCCACAAAAATTTCAAATACAATAATGACTTTACCTTCTTCAGCTTTGATGTACATGTTGCTAATATCATCAGTTTTTTCAAATCCAATTTGCACTAGATACTTGTGAAGTCTCTCATACCATGCTCTAGGTGCTTGTTTCAAACCATAGAGTTCTTTACGTAACTTACACACCATATCCCTGTTGTTTTCATCAAAAAATCCTTCTGGTTGTTCAATGTAGACTTCTTCTTCTAGTATACCATTTAAGAAGGTGGATTTTACATCCATCTGATAGACTTTGAAATCTTTGTAGGCAACATATGCAAGTAAAGTTCTTACTCCTTCCATTCTAGCAATAGGAGCGAATATTTCTCCATAGTCTATTCCTTCTTCTTGAGCATAACCCTTGCATACTAATCTGGCTTTGTTTTTGGTAATCTCACCATTCTCATCTAGTTTGTTTCTGAATACCCATTTGTTTCCAATCACATTCTTGTTAGTTGGTATGGGAACCGAACTCTAGGTTTTATTTTTTCTTATTTGATCAATTTCTTCTTCCATAGCTTTATACCAGTCATCATCTTGTAATGCGCCATGTACTATCTTGGGTTTAGATTGGCTAATTAGACATGATTCATGTTTTAGTTTGTTCCTTGTCATTGGTCTTGCATTTTTGTCACCAATTATTTGTCGAGCAGGGTGATGTCTTTTCACATATTTGGATAATCTTGGCTCTATCCTTGTTTCCATATTTGATCTTTTAGATTCAGGATCACTATGCACTTCATTGTCAGGTTGTTCTTCATCATGTATGTTGTCTTCAAAATTGGACTATGCATTTTCTTCATTCTATAACTCAACTTCTGAATGCAACTCGGCATTCACTGGTTGTGAATCGGCTGAAACTGACACTTGTTGTTGATTTTCAATTTGATTGACATCATCCTCATTAGCAGTCATTCCTTCATAAGAATACACAAAGGTTCTATATTCTTCCATTTTCTTTGGTATTTCAACTTGGACTTCTATGTGCTCATCAAAATTTATATTTTCACTTTCCACAATTTTGTTAGTGTTGATATTCAAACACTTATATGCCTTACTTCTAGTGCAGTAACCAAGAAATATACCTTCATCACTTTTTCCATCAAATTTCTCATTTCTAACATCTTTAAGGATAAAACATTTGCAACCAAACACTTTGAAATGTTTTACATTTGGTGAGTAACCATACCATAATTCAAAAGGTGTTGTCTTTGTACCTTTCTTGACTTGTACTCGGTTCAGTGTATGAACATCTATGCTTACAACTTCTCTCCAGTATTTTAAAGCAACATTCTTTTCCATCATTAATGTTCTGGCACAGTCAATTACAGATCTATTTCTTCTTTCAGCAATTCCATTCTGTAAATTCATTTGATGTAAATTCACCACCTCTATCTGATCTTAGACATTTCAAGCTTTTTCCAATTTCCTTTTCAACTCTGTCCACATACCACTTAAAATTTTGAAAAGAACCATATTTTTGTTTTAAGAACATAACAATCATCATCCTGGAATAGTCATCAACAAATAACATTATGTATTTATCTCCTTTATAGCTTTGTATTTCCATTGGACCACATAAGTCAGTGTGAACTAACTCAAGTATCTCTTTAGATGTATAGTTTTTTCTTTTGAAAATTGACTTTGTCATCTTTCCTAGCTGACATTGTTTACACATGATATTATCAGGCTTCTTCAATTTTGGTAGACCTCTGACTTTCTTCATTTTACTAATTTTGACTAGACTGTCAAAGTTGACATGACATAATCTTCTATGCCATAACCATTCATCATCAAATTTTGGAAGTAGACAAGAAATATCATCCATATCAAGGTAAAACAAATTAATCTTTGTTTGATCTCCTTTTCCTATCAGTTTACCATCATTGTCATGGATTTTTGCAGTTTTGTTTTCAAATTCCACTTTGCAACCTATATTGCCTAATTGTGAGACACTCAGTAAATTGTAGTTTAATCCTTCAACATAGTATGCATTGTCACATGAAATTTGGTCTATGAGCTTAATGGAACCTTTTCCTTTGATTTGACATGGAGCATCATTACCAAATCTAACATTATTTTTATCATACTGAGTAAAGTTAACAAACTTACTTTTGTCTCCTGTCATGTGGTGTGAGCATCCACTATCTATGATCCATCTGTCATTCTTGTTTATACATGTCACCAGTGCTATGGCTTCTTCTTCATCAGATTGGTCCTTTATGGCTACATAAACAACTTCATCATCATTGTCATTAGAATTTTCTTCAACAATATAACACTTCTTACCTTTTTCTTTGTAATCTCTCTTGTCATCATCTCTTTTGTTCTTGTATTTGTTGCCTTCCTTGGAATCCTTTTTCTATGGACATCTTGCAGCAATATGACCTACTTCATTGCAATTGAAACAAATGATAGGCATCTTACCTTTGAATTTTCCTTTTCCCTTGTGAAATCTTCTAGTGAGCAATGCTTCCAATTGTTCCACATCTTCTTCATCAATGCTATTGTCACTAGATACATACTTCATTTTTCTTCCTTTCCTTAATTTCACCTGTTCGGCATCTTTTAGTGATAACTTGGCCTTAAAAGCAGATTCAACATTTTCAAGTTTGTAGTTGTTAAAGTTAGATAACTCAAATGCAGTGAGTCTACCTATTATACGTTCAAAGCTTAGATTATTTCCCAGTATACATCTTAGCTCTTGTATTGTTGATACTCTAATAGCATAGATAGGGAGCAAGGTCCTTAAGAACTTACTATTAACAGTTTCTTCATCCAGTTGACCATTCAAGCATCTTATTGCACTTACCACTTCCTTTATTCTTGCACCATACTAAGCAACATTCTCATTTTCTTCCATTTTCATGTCATCAAATTTTCCTCTGAGACTTTCTCTTTTTGCTCTTTGTACATTCTAATCTCCTCCATAGATGTCTAATAGGGCTTTCCACATTTTGAATGCAGTGTCACATCCTTTGATATCATCAAATTCAGCATAGCTGAGTGCAGAGGCAATTTCCAGCACTGTCTGGTTGTGTTCTTGCTTGTTTTTCATGTCTTCGGCAGTAAGAGCAGCTGTTGGATCTACATGTTCAGTGATAATTGAATTTTGGGCATAATATCCTATGGATCCAAGATGTAGCTTCATCAAACTTTGCCATGCAAAAAAGTTGTCTTTGTTGAGCTTGGAAACTTCTCTCTTTGGCATTTTGATCTTTTCTATTAGTAGTCCCTTTAAACTAAATCAGCAGTTAAGCTCTGATACCAATTGTTAGAATTCTTTAGAATAACTGAGAGGGAGGGGGGGGGGGGGGGGGGGGGGGGGGTGAATCAGTTATTCAAGGTCCAAATGCCCTATTAATACTTTTAATAATGAATCCATACTCTTTTCATCTGTTCAAACTTAAATCAATCATATAAGCAAATTACTGTAAATCAACATGCAAAGATAAAACATTCAAGATCAACACATGACACAATGATTTACGTGGAAACCCAATTTGGGAAAAACCACCAGTAACATGCTACTTGATTCTCACTCTTCTGAAGTGATGCCCTGTTAAAGGCTTACAACACATTGTTAAATGTGACCTTGTTAGAGGATTTCGCCAAACTGTTAGGAATGGGCCTGGTTAAAGGTCTTTAGAATATTCACTTGGAATGTCACCCTGTTAAAGGATTTGTCTAATGGTTGTTAAACCAACCTAAGTCCATAGGATTTATCTTACTGTTATAATTGCTAGAAAGTAATGATAATGGTCTTTTGATTTGATATAACTTACAACATACTTTGCAGATTTCAGATCACTCTTTCAGTTCAATCCTTATGCTTGGCTTCAATCACTTCAGCTCTGACTGCTTGTCTCCCTCTCAAGCTTCATCTCCTTGAGTCTTCTTACTCATTCTGCCAATGCAATCATCCTTGTGGTGGTCTATTCAAATAGAGTTCCTGTGTTATCTTCTCCTTAGCACATTCTTCAGCATTTCATGCTTTTATGCTTGACCACTGCTCTTTCTCTCACTATCCCCTCTATTCCACTCTATTTCTTCATTAACTTATGTCTTCTTATATAGAAGTCTGATTTTTCTTTGCCGCTCAATTCTCCCTCTCCAATTTTGGGTTTCAAAATGGATTAGGTAGGATACAATGTATCTACCCCATATCTTGTTCTCTTCTTGAAACTTTGCCAGTTGTGTCTTAAAAATTTTCTACATGGTGTTCTATGCCACCAACTCATCATTCTTATCTTCCTTTTAATTCACAAATTTCTAGATAACAAATTTGTTGGCTTAGATCTGGCGAATCTTCAATTACCTAAATGATGCAGCAACTCGGCATCATTGATTTATTGGTGCTCAACACCTCTATGTTACTCAGCACCTGCTTGGCACTTGGTTCTGCTTGACACTTGATTCTTCTCAGCACTTGATTCTGCTCAGCACTTGAACTTGCTTGGCACTTGAACTTGCTCGGCACTTGATTCTACTTGGCACTTGAACTTGCTCGGCACTTAACTAGAATTTTCTCGGCTCTTACTAGCTTGCTCAGCACTTGAACTTAGTTTGAACTTTATAAAAGACTTAGCTAAAACCTTAGATCTTTGATATGTTTCAGTGTGCTCATTCTTCGTATCTTTTAGTATGTCATCCAATACACTTTTTCATCAATGGCTTAGATGATCCTTGTACTTCATTACAACATCATAACTTCAACCTTTCTCTAGGTGTTCTAGTTACATCTTATTGATTGCCTCCACCTTGACAATCAACTAATTGATAGTATTTGGATCACTAAAGCAATTGTCATCCCTAAAAATAGCAAGTTTGACATGAATGACAAAACAATGATTGAGGACATTCTTTACCAGTTCCATATATTATTCCAACAATTGTTCTTCTGATCATTTCAATCATTTCCAACAAATACCTAGCTCATAAGCACAATGAAGACTGCAACAACATTGTTGATCATAAACATTATTCTATCACTTCCATAAGCATCTACATCAATTGTCGTGGCCACTAACCAACAGACATTGACTAGCAACAAGCTAAACAATAATGTAAAAATGAAAAAGAATAAGTCAACAACATATCGATCCTTCAGATCAAGAACATTTTTACCCAAGGAACCATCAATGCTTTCAATCATCATTTCCTCATGATGTATTGTGGGTGCATCCTACAACATCTGACCCTAGTTAGCTACTCCAAGTTCAAGTGTAGAACCATCTGTACTGATAGACATAAGAGTTAACTCTTTACTTGCATTAATTACCCTCTTTAAGTGCCCTATGTTCGCAAAAGAATGGTTAGTCTTAATCCTGTGAGAATGTACAATATACTGAATGCCATCTTTAAACAAGTGATAACGATTCTTATCCCTATAGAAAATTTCTTTTCTATCATAAAGATAAGGGCTACCAAGTACTATCCCATAGATATCCAGTGGAACCACATCAAACTATACTTCATCCACAAATTTACTAGTGATTGTGAATCTTAAGGTGCATTGTCTTGTTACTGGCAACTTATTATTTTCACAAATCCAGCCTAGTGAATAAGGTTTCTTATGTAATGTATTTTCAATCCCAAGTTTCTTACAATACTTTTAGAAATCAAGTTCACTTGAGAACCACTATCTATGAGTGCATCAATTTTAGTGTTCTTAGCAACAACCCTTAAATGAAACAACTATAGAAATTAGAGAAATCATTAACTATAGAAGTAGAAGCACAACTAGCAATAGAAACACTAGAAATAGAAGTTTTACCTTTTAAACCCATAGTTGTTATCTTAGTCTTATAATCTGAATCTGAACCAAGATCCATAAAAACATTTGCAACTTTCTCCTTACCTTTATGTTTTTGATTCCATCTCTGAGCCCACTTAGGCTTCAGTTTAGGATGCAACTACCAACAATGCTCATTATCATGACCCTTCTTGTCATAGTGAGTGCAAGAAGGTTTCTCATCCTTCTTGACTATAGCTGCCTTCTTTCCTTTCTCTGTCTCTACATTCTTAGAAGATTTCTTTACATCATTATCAAACTTATCAATAAAAGATCCTTTACCCCTTGACTCTAAGTGTGTAGCTTGAACTAATACTTCATCCAAATTACAAGGGTTCAATACCAAAATAGAATGTCTAAGGTAGGAATGAAGACCTCCTATGTACTTCAACAAAGTATCTTGGGTGTACAAAGGAACATTCAAAGAAATAGCCCTTTTCCTATATTCATGGATGTACGCTTGGATAGTTTGACCTTTCCCTTGCCTAAACATTTTCCAGTCCATCATTACCTATTGCATATGACCTAGGAGATAAAACTGCTTCTTAAGAGCATTAACAAACTCTACCCAAGTTAAACTGACTCTACCATGTCGTGAAACTTCTACCTTAGTCTTACCCTCCCACCAGGTTAAAGTTGTACCTCCTAACCAAAGAGTAGCTAATTGAATCCTATCAACATCATCTAATAGGTTCTGGACTCTACAGTAGACTTCTACTTGCTAAATCCAATCATCCAATTTTTGAGCATTAAGTTCACCACAATACTTAGGCAAGTCAAATTTTACATCCAGTTTGATCTTAGGCTTATACCCACTCTTGAAAGGATTAGAAGAAGTAGAATGAGGAGAAGATGGAGAATAAGGAGAAGAGGGAGGAGAAGAAAAAGAGGGTGGATCTAGATTCTTATCATCATTTCCATGATGTTTCCCTTTCTTGTCTTCATGTTCTTTTCGCTCTTGTCTTTCTTGAAAAAGTATGTCCACTTTAGCCTTCATCTTGAGGAATGCTCTTTGAAATTCCTTCTCACTGATCTCATCAGGAACCTCCATTCTAGAAATAGACATCTTCAAAAAATTTCTTTGCTTCTGGATCTTAGGATTAAATTCTTCAACCTTTTCTTTTCCCTTCTGAATCCTAGATCTTGTTAGCATTCAAGAAAACAACAACAATAATAGTCAACTGGACTCTGATACCACTTGATCTGATGAACAGATCTAGACTAATTTCAATATTGAATTCTTAAATAAAATCAAATTAGTGGAAGTCTTAATACATTTATACATAAATGAAATTAAGCATCAAAACTCAAAAACTTGAGGTGAAATAAACATAATTGAGAGAGAGACGAAGGTAGAAAGTGCAAACAAAGTTTGATTTTAGAGTTCACCACAAACATGACTATGTCTTCGAGTCAGCTCCAATAGAGTACGACCAATCTAATTAATCTCCAAAAAAGACTACAAATGCACCAAGACTTATCCCCTTAAACACATCAGCATAACATGCCCTCGATGTGCAAAATAGTCTTCAAAAATCTCCTGAACATTCTCCTGTTCTCACCACCTAAATCAAATGAATGCCTATCAAGACCTCTCACCATTTCATTGTCCTTTAAAAATGAACTACCTCCCTCCTTTTATACATAAAACTTTCCTTAATTGGCCCAAAACCAATTAATCCATAATTAGGCATTTTAACCATAACACACCTTTGAATAACCCCTTTGCCATTTTTATATTTTGGCATTACATTCATATTTGGGATTTAGTTATTAATAAAATAACAAATAAATCCTATTTAAAAAGTGGGTGGTTTGTTTGTTCCCACTCAAATAATAATTATGCCCTAAGTATAACAAAACCCAATGTGTGGCCCAATGGCCACATATCTTTTACACCCAGTGCAGGGTTGGGGGTTCAAATCCGTAGGCCATTTAAACTGAGGTTTGTAGCTAGAACACTTTAAATAAAAAGTTTGATAGGTGATTGTTAAAAACTCCACCTAGCTTAGTGGCAAGGTGAAAAAGTGGGAAATGGTGGGGGGTTGAAGGTTCAAACCTCCTCAACAAATTTTTAAACCACCAAATTTGAGCTTGAGGTGCCATGTGGCACTATTTTATTTGCTCATATTTTTGACATGTGTCATCACCTAAGCTGCTGATATCATGATGATGTCATCACTATTACATTTTGCCTCCAAAATTCAAATGACCATAACTTTCACATATGAAGTTTTTTTTTGATAAAACAAACACCATTGGAAAGATTGTGACAAGCTCTTCATTTTAAAATCAATTGTTGACCACTTTTGAGATGGTCTAATTTTGCCCCTTATCTAGCCCTCTGGTCTACCTATTGACCAGAACTTTGACCAAGTGTAATTTCTACATCCAAACTCCATTTTTGTCCATTCAAGTTGCATTGGAATCAGAATGCAAAGATCTTTCTGATGGTGAAACTCTAGAGAGAAATGAGACAGTTCAATTTTCACTAAAAGTATCCACTAGATCAGATTAAATCCTCTAACAAGGTCACACCTAATAGCATATTTTGTAACCTTTAACATGGCTCACTTCAAAAGAGTAAAAAATAGTAACTAGTTGCAATTGGTGGTTTTTCCCAAATTGGGTTTCTACACTAAATATTGGTGTCAAATGTGTTCATGTATTTTCTTCATGTGTTTACAACTAAGTGAAAGTAATAAGTAATCACATATAACATTTTAGCATTTTCATATCAAGTGTTGGCTAAGAATTCTTATTATTTTTGTAGTAACTAATTCACCCCCCCCTACCCCCCTCTTAGTTACTCCTCTTATATTTTCAAAAATTGGTACTAGAGCATTTGGTACTTATAGAAAATGTTTCAAGGAACTAAGCTAAATATTAGGATGTCTTACAGAAGAGAGATTCCCAGGTTGAACCAAGACAATTTTGTAGCATTGCAAGGACTTATGAGGTTACATCTAGAAACTATCAGTGATTCAAGTTGCAAGTATCTTGATACTAAACACAACTCTCCTACCAGAAAATCATCAACTAAAGATATTACTGAGAAGAAAAATCATAACATTATGATGATTGATATTGCATCTACTCTTAATTATGCTAAATTTGATGAATTAAAAAGACTACACTACAACTCATGCAATGCAAATCAAAATAAAAGACATCTACGAAGGAGATGACAATATAAGAAGAGCTAAAGAAAAAAGTCTCAAAGGGAAATTTGATAAGATGAAAATGATAGAAGATGAAAATATTTCAAAATATGTGAAAAGAATCAAAGTAAGTGTGAGCAATGAAAAAATAGTTGTAAGAAAGGTACTCAAAACTCTTCTTCTTATTTATGCAATTAGAGTATATATTATTCAAGAGATGGGATGTGATCCAAATAGAAATATAACTTTGGATGCTCTAGTTGGAAGATTGATAGCTTTTGAGTTGGATAACTATGATAACTATGTTCCTAGCTCCAAAGATATTGAATCTTCTTTTTAAGCCAAACTCTCACTCAAGAAAAAGAGTTAGAAATCAAATACAAATCAATTAGAAAGTGAAGGAGAAACAAAAGAAATTTCTAATAGTGATCTTGAAGTTTTTGAAGCCCTACTTGCAAGAAAATATTCCTAAAGTAGAGGAAAGTACAAAAGTAAGATTCTGTAATCTATTTTTCTTGTGAAGAAGTTGGTTATATTGTTGCAAGATGCCCAAATAGAGAAAACAAGGATGAAAAGTAAAGTAGTAAGTACAAAGACAAGAAGGAATTCAAGAACCACAAAGACAAAGGTAAGAAATCTTATTTTATGGCTAAAGATTCTAATAACAGTGAAGATGAAATGGTATATATTGTTGTAAAAGATGAATCTAGTGATGAAGGAGATAAGATGACACTTATCTCTGGTATTAGCAAAAATGATACATGGACTATCAATAGTGCCTACTCATATCATATGACTAGAGACAAAACAAAGTTTGAACACATGGAATATTATGATAGTGGTAGTGTTAGATTTGGAAATATTGAACCTTGTTTCATAAAAGGAAAAGGATGTATTTCATTAACCAATGAACTTATATATGAGAATGCTTATTGGGTTGAAGGATTAAATCATAATATACTAAATGTGGCATAGTTGAATAACATTGGATTCGAGGTAGAATTTATGAATGGGAAGGCCAAACTACTAGATGGAAAAGGAAATCTATTTGGATCTAGCAAACAAAAAAAGGTAACCTATTATATCTTGGTCTTAGTGAAAGCTCATATTTTATTGCTCAAATAGAAGAAAGTTGTTTATGGCACAAAATATTATGTGATGTAAAATTTGATAATCTAGTTAAGATAAGAAAACATAGAAGAGTAAGAAGTACCCCTAGCTTAAGGAAACTTGATATGGTTCTATGCAAAAATTGTCAAATTTGTAAGATGGGAAAGACTAGTTTTAAAAGAAAGAACTATCATTTTGAAGAAGTCTTAGATAGGGATAACTTTAAGAAACCCCTTCCAAGAAAAATATGTAAAATTTTGGTGAATTCAACATTAGATATGTAGGAAAAATTTCTAATCAAGGGCAATTTTTTCATTTGAGGCAAGGGGGAAAATTGTTTTCTATTGGCAAAATTTGCCTTTTCATATCAAAATTTAATAATAATTGTGGCAAATTAAAAGAAAAAAAATTGGTATGCGAATAAATGTAGGTGATTTATTTTTTCGTTCATAAACATTTTCGTAATGTAAGAGGTGAATTAATTATTTCATATAACACAAAATATTAATATAGTTGGATAATATGTCATTTTCCAAAGAGAGATTATTTAATTTTTTGGTGAATTTATAGAGTTGCAAGTGGTCTATGGCCCACATGCCAAGTGTACACTATATGATTTACTTGTAGTATGCCAATCCATTAAGAGTCAATTAAAATTGTGCACTTTTTATTGCCAACTTGGTCGTTGTCACGTTTAGTGTTGTCATTTTTATAGTGAAAGGAATTAATTTAGATCATTGATGTAATATAGATCAATGGCTTTACCTCTATTTTGGGTCTAATTTTAAATGACATACCATAAAGTCTAAATCTTCCCAAAATTAGGACATGTGTCCCAAAGACCAAAACATAAAATAGTCTGCTAAATGGGAATAGTTGGAGACACACTTCAGTAAAATAGTAGGCGCTGCTCAACCTGAGGGAAAATATTATTTTATTTTATAGGTGAAATATCATCGTCCAATAAGAAAACATTAGGGAAACGCGAGCAAAAAATTTAAAATAAGTTTGTTATAAATATAGATTACATTGGCGATTGAAGCGAGATTTGGACCAATTATGTGTAAACTAATGAGCGATTAACCTTAGATTTTTACCCAAATTATTTAATATCTTAGTGACATGGTTGACCCCATATGTAGGTTTTATTAGCCAAATTACAATTTCTCAAAGAGACAAAATAGCCAATTGGAAAAGATTTGCCAGTACAAAAATCACTAGTCTTAGAGCTTGTGCATACAAACTTGTGTGGACCTATTAGAATAGAGAGTTATAGAGATAATTTTTTCATTATTTTTTTTGATGATTATTCTAAAATGATGATTGTAATGTATCTAAAATAAAAAACAAAAGTTTTTCAAAAATTCAAGTGGTATTTGGCAAGAGTAGAAAAAGAAACTAGAAAGAAGTTAAAATGTTTGAGATTAGACAGAGGTGGTGAATTCATCTCAAATGAATTCAATGAATTCTTCATTGAAAAAGGAATTAAAAGACAAGTATCAACTTGTGGTACACCTCAATAGAATGGTACAACTAAAAGAAGGAATAGATCCATCATGGACTATGCAAGAACATTGATGATAGAAAAGAATATTGTAATCAAATACTTCAAGGAAGCTATCAGCACTGTAGTTCATACTTTAAATAGAGTATAGCTAAAGAAAGACTCAAATTAAACTCCTTACTAAATATGATATGCCTAGAAACCTAATATAAGTTACTTGAAATTATTTGGTAGAAAATGTTATATCTTGAAGGCGTCTAGGAAAGGAAAATTTGATGTCAAAGGTGATGAAAGCATATTCCTAGGATAGTCCTATAGAAGTAAACAATAAACATGTTTGAATTTGTCTACTCATAAAATCATAGAAAGTGCACATGTGAAAATTGATGAGTTTGCAGAAAAGAATGAAGAACAAAGTAGCAAAGAGCTTGAGGATTACAAAAGATTTATTTACTATGAACCTAATACGCTACCAAATCTATCTGAAAGAAAGGAGGCTTCACATCCTGAGTCCCCAAAATCTTGAAAAGCTACCAAGTTACAAATAGTGCAACTTGAGTCATAGTCTGAAGGACCTGAGTCACAATCAGAGGCTATCGAGCTACTACAAGAGAAAACCAAGTTTGATGTACCCAAGTCACAAATAGTGGGACCCAAGATTGATACTGAAGTTCTTGATGAAATCAGTGAAAATCATTCCAAATCCAAAGAACCTATGTTAGAAAGATATGTTAGAAGACATCATGCAACTGATCAGATCATTGAAGACAAAATATATGGAATAATAACAAGAAGCAAATTCAAAAGTACATGTTTATTTGTTGAATTTGAACCTAGAAATGTTAAAGATGCTTCGGATAATGAAAGTTTGATTGAAGCAATGAATGAAGAAATAGAATAGATAGAGAAAAAAAAATGTTGGACTCTTCTTCCTAGACCCAAGGATTAAAATGTAATTAGCACAAAAAATGCATTCAGAAACAAGCTAAATGAAGATGGAAAAGTTTCCATAAACAAAGCAAGGTTGGTATGTAAAATCTATTCTCAAGAAGAAGGTATTGATTATGGTGAAAAAATTTCTTTTGTTGCAAGATTAGAAGGTGTTAGGACTTTACTAGAATGTGCAGCTCACAAAGGATTTAAATTTTATCAAATGGATGTAAAATGTACATTCTTGAATGGAATTCTTGATGAATAAGTCTACATTAAACAACCTGAAGGTTTTGTACATCCTAGAAAAAAGGACATGCTCTTCAAATTACATGAGGCATTATATGGTCTAAAGAAAGCTCCTAGAACTTGGTATGAATGACTTCATAACTACTTGATATAGATTAGTTTTCAAAGAACCAATGATAATAGTAGTTTGTATATCAAAGAAGTACTAGACAAAAAGATTGTGTTGGTAGAAATATTTGTTGATGATACTTTATTCATAGGAAATTATGACTTGTGCAAGGCATTTTAAGAAGAAATGAACAAAGAATTTGAGATTTCTATGTTTGGAGAGATAAAATTATTTGTTGGATTACAGATTCAATAGAAGAAAGATGGCATCTACATTACTCAATTTAAATATATCAAGGAGATACTAAAGAGATTTGGAATGGAAGACTCAAGACTAGTTGGAACCCCTATGTCTAGTGGACATAATCTTTCCAAAAATGATGATTCCAACAAGGTAGATTGGACCACATATAGATCAATGATTGGAAAATTGAAATATGTTGTGCAAATAAGGTCTGATATTGCATTAGAAGTTGGTATGGTGGTAAGATTCTTAGAAAATCCCAAAGAAAATCACATGATGGTAGACAAAAGAATCATGAGATATCTGAAAGGTACTAAAGAATATGGTTTATGGTACAAAATAGGTGGTAATTTGGATTTAAAAGTATTCATAGATGGTGATGGGGTAGGAAGTATTGATGATAGAAAAATACTAGTGGTGAAGCATTCTTTCTTGGTAAAAGACTAGTGTCTTGGACAAGCAAGAAACAAAATTATATCTCTCAATCCACAACAAAGGAAAAATAAATGGCAACAATAGTCAATTATTCTAATATTTTTTGGTTCAAACTACTAATGGAAAGTATAAAGATAAAGATCAAGGATCTAGTAGTTATTTATTTTGATAACAATAGTGCAATCAATATATCAAATAATCTAGTGATGCATACCAAAACAGAACACATTGCTATAAAATATCATTTCTTAAGAGAATTGGTTCAAGATAAAGAAGTCAAATTAGAATATCTAAACACAAAAGAAAAAAATGTATAAATATTCACCAAGCCATTACCTAAGGATGCATATTTGTATTTAAGAGGTAAGCTAGGTGTCATTCCCCTTTTTGAAGCTCACTAAATGAAGTGGAGTGATGCATCAACCAGAGCATATTGAAGATTAATCAATTGGTGTAGTATTGACAAGGGCATATTAAAAATGAATCAGTAGTTAAGGTATATTAATATTCATTGAACATTATTTTTGGCATGAGATTTCAAAGTGGGAGAAGTTTGAATTCATATAGAAATTTTGCAAAGAGAAAGAGTTGTCAAAGAGGGAGAATAAACTTGGCAGAAGTACTAGCAAACATAAGCTTTTTGATAGAGGGAGAAACTAAAGATAGAAAGAGTTCAAACTTAAAGAGGGAGCTCTCATGGATGAGAATTAAAATGAAACTAAGGATATTTTACTTACTTTATTCTTTCTTCAAAATTTCATTTTATTATGACCTGTTGTGTTGCCATCAATGCCAAAGGAGATTGTTGAAACAATTGATTAATTATGCATTGTCCTTGACATTACACAAAATGTCATATTATCACCACTCAATGTATGTTGAACTCACTTGGGTATTAAAGACATCTTTCTATGACTATGGAGCATTTGAGAGTTTGCCTATTTCAGAAGGTAGTATCTACCAAATTTACTTGGGCACCAAAGGAAAGTCTATGGAAGATGAGTGTTAGACAAGCTCACTTGGTCAATGAAGGAAATGTTGGATGAAATTAGTGTTAATCAAGCTCACTCAATTACCAAAGGAACTTTGAAAATATGTAGTGTTGACCAATTTCACTTGGTTAACACATGAAAATTGTTTCTGAGTTACTGTCTACCAATTAGGGTTGGCTAACAAAGGATTTTCTTAGTTTGGCATACTGAGTTCAATTGATTCATCTTTTGGTTCTAGCCAACTTAGAAGATTAATATTAACTATTCTAAGTTGTATCATAGCTGAATTGACAATATGGAAGATATAAATCTAAGGTCAAGTTGAGGATTAGAAGTGTGTGTATGCATGAAATATAATTGAAGATTTAATGATGCTGAGAGGAAGAAAATCAAGAAAGATAAGTAGAACATCCTTGAGAAGATGAAAATATATATTCAATCAAGAAGGATCAATTATATAAGCCAAAAATAAGATCTATAATTAGCAATATAGTTGTATCCAAATTAGGCCATGTCATTGTTACTCTCCAACCATTATAGTAGTGATTTAAATCTCTTATCAAAGTTGGCTTAATAGCTATTTGTAAATTTTCTAACAAGGTGACATTTCTATTGAATTTTTTGAAGACCACTAACAAGGCCACTCCTAATAGGGTGATTAAATCCTCTAATAAGGTCACACCTAACAATGCATTTTTTAACCTTTAAGAGGGTACTTCAGAAGAGTGAAAAGGGATAACTAGTTGCAATTGGTGGTTTTTCCCAAATTGGGTTTCCAAACTAAATATTGGTGTCAAATGTGTTTATGCTATTTTTCTTATGTGTTTGCAACAAAGTTAAAGTAATAAGTAATCATAAATAAAATATTAAGATTTTCATGTTAAGTTTTTGCCAAGAATTTTTAGTATTTATCAAGTTACAACATTTTCAAAGTGTTTACCAAGAAACAACAAAGTTTAGTTTTTAGAGATTATTTTGTACTAACATCTCAAGGATCTGGGATATATTATTGTAGTAACTGATTCACCCCTCCCCTCTTAGTTACTCCTCATATATTTCCAATAATACCTCTATTGACTTCTCTTTTTTAGGGTATTCTATCAAACATGAGGTTGATCAAGTAATCAACCTCTTTAAGCATCAAGTGATACCTTACATCTACAAGGTCTCTATGAAACTATTTGTCTCTATCATCACTAAATGCTTCAAGTTAGTTCAAGATCAAATTGCTCCAATATGTATGTGCCCACCAATTCAATTTCCTACCTCAGCATGAAGGTCCTTCATTTGGAAAGATTTCTTTGTTTGATCTACATGTCTTGGGAGTGAAAGACACTTAGTTAAATGATCTTCCTGCACTATTTTCTCTTCATACCCGCTAGTATTCTATCCATTATGTGACTCAGAACAACCTTAGATGATGGTGTCTCCATGTTTTCCTAATGGTGACTGTGAGCTCCTACAAGTATCGACACTTCATGTGCATTATGGAGAGAACTAACTCAATCATCATAACCTCCATGTGAAAATTACTTCTTCTATTCCTTTCCATGTGTTCGGTTCATGACTTGGAGCTATTGACACTTTGATCTTGTACAAATGGCTTCCATCCTCCACCTTATCACATGACTTGATGTGCTCTTATTGTGGGTTGCCTTTATTGACACCCATGAGGGCTTGAGATTTACTCAATAACTAGACCAAATTAGGCACAATAATTATCTTATGTAGACCCCACATTGGTTTTTTATCTACATTCATTACCATAATAAATTAAAGGTACATGCATTGGCATTATGCCAAACCACTCATGGCATGTGTAACTTGCATGCCCTTCAATTGGAGACTTACCTCCTACTATCAAGGCATTCCATGAAATAGTTCATGCATATTTCCAATGTCTTCAATAGACTCGGGTGATTGAGGAGAGTGGATGTTCATTGGGGAAATACCATTGCTATGGCTCTGATTCTTATATTTTCATCTTCATCAATGAATAGAGATGGAACTTTGAGCCTCCTTTGCACATCTATAGACCCTAAATTATTTATCAGGAGTGTATCCTCTATCAATTCACAACTACACAAATGGAATTTAACAATTATCAGTAGTAGTCAATTTCTTTATTCTTTGTTACAATCTTTCTTAGCTCCTTGATCCTTTTCCCACAACATAGCAATATCTAGGCATAATGTAGATGAACTATCTCATCAATAAGATTCCACATTGGGTACCCATGCCATTGTTATCTCTAAATCAATGTATAAAAATCATAGAATTTTGATACATGTTCTTCTCATTGCCTCTTACATACTAATGGAGCCCATGTGAATTTATACCTTTGGGTCTACACCACTAAATTCTTGAACTACACTTCTCTAGATTGAACCTTCAAACTGAATTCTTGAACTAATGAGTCTCAAAACTTGCATGCTTTGAGCCAAAATTTGAACATTGAAATCTACATTTCTCTTGAACCACTAAATTTGCATATATAATTCAAGCTTTGACAATGGAAAATCTCTAAAACTAAAACTTGAACTTGGGCTCTGAAAGTTCAAACTCCAAACCTGAAATGCCATCTCTAAACCATGAATGTTATAGAATCAATGTGAACTCATTGAACTTTTGAACCAATGAACTAGTTCAATAGGTATGAAGTGATTCATAACCACTTTGTACTACCTAAACCTATTTGAACTTTGGCACATGTATCCTTCAGTTTGTTGATATGATAATTAACCTAAACATTATCCTTGTAAAAAAGACTCCACAAATCAGTTTTCAATAAGAATTAGAGGAGACTAAAAAGATACTAAATAGGAAAAAAAATTCATGGGACCAAGTTACAAAGCTCAAAAATTGGGGTCAAAATACCAAATAACAAGCCCCCCTCCTATTATTCCAACATTTCTAGTCTCATGAACATCTAGGATGATTGTCATGTCTACACTCATTAGATCATTCATTTATTGCCATGCAAGACTAATAGGGATATGGAAAAACCTTATTCATTCTTTTATATCCCTAAGTCCTTTAATTTCCTCACATCATATGAGAAAATTCAAGTTGTAAAGATATGATTCTTCCTCTCACTCTATCACTCTAGTTCATGACTCAATTGTCATAGGTACTATGATTATACAATATGATCAATTTTAGGGTCAGTGTGGCTTCATAACTACTAGGAATAATGTTCAAGTTCAAGTTGCAAAGAGGTGAAGATTATAGATCACATGATCATGAAGTAGACTTCAATATTCCAAGCTATGAAGTTGTGGCTAATGGTTTTTGCATCTTTACATGCAGTTAATGTCAACCTAGTGGTGGTGTAATGATGGATAGGTGCCAGTAGTCTAAGAGGTTCTGGAGCATCAAAATGGAAAAAATATAGTAAGGCCCCATGATGAGGTCCCTATCATTAAATTAGAAGTATACCAAAGGTTGTAGCTACCCCACTTTTCAAAGTTGCATGAAAGACAAAAAAAGTGAGAATCTAAGCAATGGACACGTGTCTCAGTAGACCCCAATTCATTAGATCCTTCAATCCATCATCACAGATAGCGGTAGTCTTAAATAATTTTTAGGTTGTGATATTATGATTCAAATAATTAGTCAATTTTGATGGTCTTCACATGTTTTCTTGTAGTTGAGGTTAAGCTAAAGTTATGGTTGCAATGATGCAATTTTCTTTGTTCACTCATTCATAGGGTTGAAGGCATGCTTAAGTTTTTAGGTTGCAATGGAATGATTAATAGTTAAGGTTAGCCTTTGCAACTTTACAAGTTATAAAATAGTTAACATAGCAACACATGGAGTTAACATAGAACCATCATAGCATCACATGGAGTTAACATAGAACCATCATAGCATCACATGGAGTTAACATAGAACCATGGTTATAACTACGATGATGTGATTTCTCTTGTTCATAGTTTTACAAGTTTAATGGACAAGTTAATGAGTAAAGTTGTGAAGGTGTAGTGGAAGTCAATTATGTGGTTATCATAGAATCATGGGCTAAAGGTCTCCAAGACAATTTAATATTGTGAAGTTGTAAAAAAAGAAATTATGAACTATTAATAGTCTGCATAGGTTCACAAGGTGTTACCTACAGTTGCAATTTTTAGTTGTGAAGCCCTAAAATCATAGATGACAATCATCAAAGTAATGATTATGGAATTGCATGGTGTTAAGGGGTTTCATGTTTTGTAGTTCTGATGGAGCCAAAAAGGTAAGGATGACTATATTACAACTTTGCATGGTTAAAGGGTTGTTAAGTCCAAACTGAAGCAAGGGTGCAAGGCAATCCAATTTGTGATGATCACATGGTCATAATAGTTAGCAAGATATAGACACATTAGGCTATGAAGTAGCAATATGACATAAAGAAGGAAGGTCATTATTTTGAAAGATCAAATAGTTAAAGAGGAAAATGATTTGTGAACCCACAAATAGAGGTAGTTAGTAGGTCAATATAAAGATATAAGTTGGGTAAGGTGGTAGAATGCTTAAATATTATAGGGCCACATGGTGATATTGATGGTTGATTTCTATTAAATGATGACATATCTAACTTGGCATGGTTGCCAACATGGAATCAAGCATCTCTTTAATGGTGAAGAGGTCCTTGATCACTTGCAGCCACTCTTTGGTGTTCCCCATGCCTGGTAAATGTAGTATTATCTTTCCACCGCCTTGGATTATCCATCTAACTAGCCATGTAGTTATGGTTTCCATTTTTGTCTCTTCAAGGCTAGATTTTGCATTAAAAAAATTAATTTTTGCATATGGAAGTGTACTCTGACCAAATCTTCCTGGGAGCAGTAGTGATTGTTCTATGTAAACTTAATGGCATTGGTTGGATTTTGGCTTTCAGTGGAAGTTTTCTCAGTTATGCTTGAGCTATAAAAGCAAGTTTTGTAACCCCTCCAAGGGTTTTTCTTTTCTCCAATTCTATATCAGATGTATTGCATACTCTACTACTATAATTCCCTTTGCCTCTAATTGGATATAATTTCAGTTGTATCTCTTTCTTCCATTAGTATATTGTGCAATAACTTCTTGCCTTGTGGTGATGTATTGCTACCATTCTTCAATTCTATGATTCTATCTACTTCCCTTTTGAATGATATAGAGTGAAGCTCCTTCCTTATAAAATTCTTTTGGTTTTTTATCTACATATGATTGTTGAGTTAAGGATTGAATTTGTGTATTTTGATATTATATTGATGAACTATATAGTTTTAGGTAGAGATAAGGTTGAATATACTATTTTGTGTATCACCCCCCTAGATTAGATTAGGTAGTTTGATTTTCATGCATTTCCTTCTCTCTTTCCTCTCAAGAAATAGTTACGTGCACCTTGATAGTAAGGAAGCTAGCCTATTCTAGAGAGTCAATCCCATTGTTCAAGTCTCACAACTTAGAGATTATTTCTATGTTTCACAAGGTTTTCTTTAGGTCAAACTTTAGACAAGGGTACAAAATTTTATGACAACAATTTTTGGCATGCCTAGTGGGACTACATTCAATCTTACTAAGAAGTCTACGATTTTTCTAGTGTCAAAGAAAAGGACTTCAACTTATTCTAAGGGAACATTGTTGCTCTTAGAATTTCAATCCTTCAAGAGGTTGTCATTTAAGTACTTGGCAACTCCATCTCTAAATCTTGGTTTCTAGACCAAAATTACTATGATTCATGCCCAAAGTTCAAAAAATGGCATCTTCTAGAGGTACTTTTCAATATACTAAACTTTCATTTTCAAATCCTAGAAGAAAGATAAATAAAATCTCTCTATCACTAGTTAGGAGCTTAGAAGTAGCACATAGACCTACATTCTACTCCTCTTTTTGATAGATCATAACCTAGGGTACCATATTTTTATCTAAATAGACTATTATTCCACATGACCCTCCCTAGGAATTAGGTGCTTTCTACCTTCAATGGTGGCAATCCTCTTATTTTAGCCTAGAGACATGATATCCTAGTATCTTCTCTTAAAAGTATACCTAATTTTACTAGTGGAACCTCCATTTCTCCAATAGAACACATTTAAGAAGTTTCAAATATTTTCAGTATACATGGTATTACAAAGGATGATATTACTATTAGGCTGTTAGCCTCATCATTAAAGGGAAAAGATTTACAGTGGTATAGGGGACTACCACATAATTCTATCAATAACTAGAATGAGTTAGGAGAAAGATTATGCAAACATTTTGAAGATAAAAGTGATCACCTATCACTTCTAGAGTAGCTAACTACCATTAAAAGAACACTACATGAATATATGACAGATTTCAATTATAGATTCCAAAAGACATGGGATAGAATACCTACTACAATAAAACCTTCCCCTGGTAATGCCTTCTTGCATTATCTAAGAGCTTTCAATAGTGATATTTCTATTACCTTACAAGCCATGGGAGTAGATACTTTACCAATTGCATATGAAATTTCTATAAGAGCAAAAAATATCTTGATTGAAGGAGGGAAGTTGGCTCCAAGGCCTCTAATGCCCTTCTTTTTGGATATGCCTACTCATCATCCTATAGTAGCCCCTATTCCTACCACATTTACAAGAAAACCTCTTGCTATAGCCTTAATAGCCTCTACATATTTGAGAGGGATAGATAAATTAAGGCCATGATATAGATGATGATGTGGAATATAGAAAAGAAGTTGCAAGATCAAGAGAAGAAGCTACAAGATCAAAGTTATAACTTAGAAAAGAAACTGGAAGACAACTTCTTAGTGGTGAAAAAGATGAGAAATAAGGTGGTGGCCTTAGAAAGGAAATAAACTTAAAATACTAGGCCTTTCTAATCTCATTATCAAAACCCCACATATAGGCCACCAAATTAGGGCCAGGGTTATCTCTTATACAACCAAAATAGACCTATAGGTCAATACAAGCACAAATCTAAATAGGGCATTAGTTCCTCAAAACAACCTTGCTCATGAGAAAGATTTTTTCCCTTCTTGAAATTATTCTTATGAACAATGTATGTTCTATAGGGAAGAACCATCTCAAGCTCTAACCACACAAGATCAAGTAGGAGGATAACAATATAGTGCTAGCCAACCTACTGATGGTTGTCATATACAACTATAGGATGATTTTTCTTTCATGAACCATCAACCAAAGAAGAATTGTCATGTCAACCATGATAACTATGATGCTATAGCTCATAATACCAAAAGAAAAAGAAGAGTCATTGAAATTGCTACAACTCCTCGACCAAATCAAGCTTCAACTTCAGGTGTTGCTCCCTAAGTTCTAGTTACAAGTGCACAAATAAATGTTGCTTCCCAATAGAAATATAACATAAGAAACAAGGAGTCTACCAAACCTCAAGCTACAAAAATTCAATCATCAGTTCCTATAGTTCACAAGGCTTCAATCAAAGAATTTAGTACTCCTCTCAATGTGATGGATCAAATAAAAAATACTATTATTAATATCTCTATGTAGGATGTTATTTCCACTATGCCATCATAGAAGGAGCTACTACACCGAGGGTTAAAAAGTATTGGGTGTCAAATTAATCAACCACCTTAGATCATGCAATATATTTGGTGCAACCAACAAAAGAAGGAGAAACAAGTAATAAAAACAAGTCTCATCCTTTTTATGTCTCTTTGATTATAGGGGACAAACTAGTTCACAAATGCATTATATATTCTAGAGCTAGTAGTTCAGGAATACTTAAATGTATTGTTGATCTCCTTGGTATTAAATATGAGCCAATCGTTAGCGATGTACTCCAGTTAGATGGTAGCTCTATCAAGATAGTAGGGATCTTTAAAAATGTGGAAATAGAATTGCATGAAGTCCCTAGTTGTATTTTCACTCAAGAAATATTAGTAGTTGAGGTTGAGCCATATTTTTCCATATGTCTTTCTAGAGACTTCACTGCACAAATAATTGGTTATATTGTAGTAGATTGGTCCTATTTGTTCTTTAAGACAAGGTATGGGACAAAAGCTTCTTTAAGGATAGAACCTCTAGCCCTTAATTACATAGAGACTTATACACCTAGTCTTGTAAATATGAATTATACAATTCATGAGATAGATTATGTATGGCATGACCCATGAACCTGCCAATTCTTTAGTAAAGGTGCATAATTATATTTTAGATGAATGGACCACTAAATTTTAGTTTTATCTAGCACAAGAAGCTCTAGGGAGAGGCCTTGGCACGTATTTTATACTGGAGAAAGGTACTCCTTTTCCTAGTCTCATGAAAGCAAAAGAGGACATTGATGGAGTATGGAGCATGTTATTTGATGGCTCAAGAAACAAGAATGGCTTAGGGGCTAGTTTGATTCTTGTCTTCCCTAGTTTGGAGTATTTTTATTTCTCTTATAGACTATAATTAAGTTGCACTAACAACATAGCAGAATATGAAGCACTGGTTCAAGGGCTCTAGCTTGCACAAAGGAGAGGGGTTAAATCCTTAAAGGTCTTTGGAGACAATGAGCTGGTGGTTAACCAAGTACAGAGCTAGAATATCACAAAGAATAATCTTCTTAGATCATACAATATAGAGTTTGGGACCTTCTTTAGGGCTTCCAATCATTCAATATCCAAAGCGTCCCTAGAAGAGATACCAACATGTTGATAGACTTACCATAATAGATGCTCATTATGATGTACTAGAGCATGTTGAGGAAAAAGGAGAGAAACACATCAAACTTGTTATAAGACCTAAAATCCAAAATAATCATACCAATTGGTAGGTGTTTGATTCTAATGTACTAATTGTCAACTTTTTGTAGAGTGAGGTAGAATTCTTCGATAGGAATCAATCCATGTTACAAAGCCAATATGGTGATCAGATCATGAACCTTATCTCAAAAAAGTTTCCTAAAGGTTTAATCATCTTAGATAGTATTTTCAACTCTATTGATCAAGTAAGGAGCAAAGGTATGAACCTAGCTACAAATAAAGATGATCATATACTAGTTGCCATTATTGATGGAAAAGTTCTTAGTTTGGGAAAGGTATGCTTTGAAGTGGAACAATATTTTATTTTTCATTTATGTTAGGAATTCAATGATGTATTTTCATAGGAATATGATGATTTAAAGGATTTTGACCCAAGTCTATTTCAGTATACCATAGATTTAAATAGTGATGCAAAGCCTATTAGACAAAAGAAGAGACCAGTCAACCCTAAGATTCAACCTATGATGAGAAAGGAACTAGGGTATAATTTAGTGGCTAATATTCGTAAATTGGCTAATTTTAGAATTTTTTGGCTAGTAATTTGGCTATTAATTTAAGATTTGATACAACCTAAATTGCCATAGTTTTATAAAATTCAGTTCTAGAATATTTAAAATCGCTCAATAATTTATTTTATTGAAAAATTTAAACTCAAATATTCGCCACAATATTTTTTACATGAATAGATTTGAGTTACCTAAATATAATATATTATTGGAGAAATTAAATTGAATTGACCAATAATTATCATAATTATTAGTTAATTTAGGGATATATCACCAATATTTATTATTCACTATTGATTTAAAGTATATGTAACGATTCTCATAACATTCCACAAGGTAAAAAAAATGTTCAATTTTGATTTGTAATATTCCATGGTGATTAATGAATTTCCTATTATTATTGATATTCGTCAATATTTTATACAAAAAAAAATTATGATTCAAAAATAATCGCCAAAATTAATCATATTTAGAATAAAAAATTGAGAGTTTCACTAATATAAATAATTTTGTTTTTTCAAAATAATGAAAGATTCGCCAATATTTTATATCTTTTTTTGGAGGTGGTTTTCTTAAAGTTTACCCTGAAAGGAACTATCCAAGCTAATAGAGGCTATCATTTTTCCTATTAAGCATTCCTCTTGGGTAGCCAACTTTATTATTGATAGGAAGAAGAATGGAGAAATCAAATTATGTGTAGATTTTAGGAACCTATATAGGGCCTCTCTCAAAGATCACCATCTTCTCCCTTCCATGGAATAGATCTTGTCCAAGGTTGGTGGATCTAAAAGATTTTCTTTCTTAGATTGTTTTTCTAGTTACAACCAAGTGTTAGTCTAGGGTTCTGATAGATACAAGAAAACTTTCACCACTAAATGGGGAACTTATGCTTATAGAAAGATGCCTTTTGGACTAACTAATGTAGGTGCTACCTTCCAAAAAGAAATGGAGATTGCTTTCAAGAGTATGCTTGAGAAATTTGTGCTGGTCTACCTTGATGACATAACAGTCTATTCAAAAAATGTTGCAGACCACTTTGGTCATTTAAGGTAGGTGTTCATCAAGTGCAGGGACTATGGTGTGTCCCTAAATCCAAGCAAGTGTGTTTTTTCTACTAGTTATGGGAAGTTTCTATGATATATTGTCTCTAAGGATGGTTTATCCATTTATCCAAAGAGAACAAAGGCAATCCTTTCTCTTCCACTTCTTAGTAATATGAAAGGGTTGCAAAGATTTGTTAGTAGAATCAAATTTTTAAGAAGGTTTATTCTAAATCTTTCTACTATGGTTAAGCCTTGTACAACCATGCTAAACAAAAACATGGTTTTTACCTAGAAAAAAGTAGGAAGAGCTAGTTTTGAAGAGATCAAAGCAACAATAGCACCAACCCTCACTCTTATCAACCCCAACTTTGATAAGGATTTCATTCTTTATACCCTTGGGAGTGAGTCAAGCATATCAATTTTCTTGATGCAGTTGAATGATGCAGATGAAAAGAAAACTATAGCCTATTTAGTGAAGGGATAAAGGACTATGAAGACAAATATAGCTATGTGGAAAAGAAAGTTTTGGCTATCATAAGATATTTAAAAAAAATTAGACATCTGTTATCACATAACAAGGTCTAGCTCCTAGTTCCACATACAACTGTGAAGGATTTCCTCTTGAATAAAGATATTGATGAGAAAAGAGTTGGATGGATCACCATGGTCATGGAATATGATGTTGATATCAAGATCATGAAACTTGTGAGAGGTAAAGGATTATGTGAGCAGATTTTTTTTCCTAGGAGATAACTAAAGATATTGCTCTAGTATTAATAGATGAACAACCAATAAGGGATGACAATCTAAATAATTGGATGCATGACATGAAAACCTTCTTATTGGGAGGAGGATATCCACAAGGATTAGATAGAGCCAAGAGGAGACAATTTAGAATGCAGTCTATTCTATTTTCCTCGTAGATGGGGTTCTTTTTAGAAAGGATCTTAATGGAGCCCTATTAAGATGTATTAACCCTAGTCAAACAAATAGAATGATCAAAGAGTTTCATGATGGCCTTGATGGTGGTCACTTCTTAGCTAGAAAAATAGCCATGAAGATCATGAGAGTTGGTTATTATTGACCAACTCTATTAACTGGTAGTCATAAATATGTGAGGAAATGTGAGAAGTGTGCCTTCTTTTCAAGTAAAATATATTAGAAACTCTTCCTCTTCACCATATTCAGGTTGATCAACCATTTTCCTAGTGGGAGATAAATTTTATTGGTCCAATCAATCCACCTTCTATCTCTTGTGACAAGTGGATCTTAGCTACAATAGATTGTGTTACAAAATGGACAAAAGTAGTAGCTATGAAGGATACCATAGAGACTTTAGTAATGGAATTTTTGGATGGAATTATTACTCGATTTGGTGTTCCTTCAACAAGAATATTAGATAATTCCAAGTCCTTTGTTGGGACTCATATTTTCTCTTGGGTAGTTGACCATGTCAGGAATAAGGTGTCTCAACCTTGGATAATTCCTATTCTTATTCTTTGTTTTCTAAATATATTTTTTGCAAATAATGTAATTAAGTGTAAGTGTACATGTCTAGTTGGCATGTCAATGTGTCACTCTACTTGTATGTGTCAATATCTTGAATTGTGTGTAAGGACATAATGGCTAAAATAGTTATGACATATTACTATGATTTGTAAGAGCTATCTGTGGAAGATTCAATGATAGGTGAAGATGTGAAGATATGTGGCAATTGATCATTGAGTATTGTACACTTGAGTCTCTAACTCATGCACAAGGTTCATGGCATCATCTCAAAAAAAAATTTGGGTTTCTATTTTTTCTAGAGAATGGTAAAACCCTAATATGGTTGTTCTTTGGAAGATATAAGTGTTTTCAGGGTTGCAGATTGGAGAGTGAGAAAGTGTATCATTCGTATGGTATGTTGCTACTAGATTGGTCTTATGTGTTGTTGTTCTTCTTAAAGAACTTGCATTGAAAGTGTGTTGTAACCTTCTATGTTGAAGATAATACATTGTGTAGGATTTGGAGGGGTGGAGTTGTTTTACTAAAAGTTTTTTCCACACTGGCATATCAGTGTGTTTATGTATTTTCTTTATCTATTTATTTTTTGTATCTATGGTTGACTACAATATTATTTTTTACATAATATCGAATCTAAAATTGTAAGGATCTAATGGGAATTTGCATAATAATTTCCTTAAGGGATTAGTGTAGGAAGTTGTTTTCATGCCTGAGTTTCCTTATAAGCGGTATCAGAGCTTGATCAAATTTTGATACTAGTTATTGGCTAGGGTTTTTTGAGCTAATCTCAAATTGAGTGGGAGTTTTTTGCAAAGCATTTTGAATCTTTGTTGTAGATTGAGATGGAAAGTTCATCATATTGAAGAATGGAGGTGGAGAAATTTAATGGTAGTAATTTTGAGTTGTGGAAACTCAAGATGGAAGACTTGCTTGAAGATTGTGATCTATGGGAGGCAACTTCACTTGATGTGAGATCCACAATAGTATCTCAAGTAGACTAGAATCTAAAGGATTAAAAAGCTAAGGGTCTCATTAGACTCTATCTAGCTGATTTAGTTCTCCTAAACATTCTTGATGAGAAGACTACAAATAGTTTGTAGACATGACTTGGGTCTATATATTAGGCCAAATCTCTAGTTAACAAGTTTTTCCTAAGGAAGAATTTGTATTATCTATGAATGGAGGAAGGAGAATTTTTTACAGATCATATAAATGCTTTTAATTTATTGATTACATAGTTGACATCAGCTAGTATCAAGATAAAGGAGGAGGATTGATGTATGACCCTATTATGTTCCTTTCCAGATTCATGGGACCATCTTGTGATGGCTCTTGGAAGTACTATGGTGACTTTTAGAATAGATGATGTGGTGTCTTTGCTATTATCTGATGACATGTAGAGAAAGTCTTTAGATTAAGGAATCTCTTGCTATTTGTGGGAGATCCAATGATAGAGGGAAGTAAAATGACAAAAAGTCTAGAAAGGGTAGATCCAAATCCTATGGAAAATCAAGGACTCCTAGAAATTCCAAGGAAAAATGCTAGAACTATGATAAGTCTGGGAACTTCCATAAAAATTGTATAGAGCCAAATAAGAAGAAGAAGGCCTCAAATTTAGGTTTAGAAAAATCTCAAGAAGATGGTGATGCTTTCATTATAGCCTTGGTAGCACATGCATCTGATGATGTGTGGTTGATAGACTCATGCACTTCTTTCCACATGACCTCTCATCAAATTTGGTTCTTAAAGTATGAAGTTTTTGATGGTGGAAAGGTTTACTAGGGTGATGATTCTCACCTAAAGATAGTTGGACAGGGATGGGTCACTATCAGATTCCCTAATGGACAAGTAAAGGGGATCAATGGGGTAATGCACATCCCTTTTTTGGCACGAAACCTATTATCTATAATTATGTTGAATGATGTAGGTGTTAAAGGTTTTTTTTTCCTAAAGATGGATGCAAAATGATGAGAGGAGTCGTGGTGCTTGCTAGGGGTACTAGGAGAGGTACTCTGTTTTAGCTTGATGCATGCATTTCTTAGTACAATAGTTCTTCTATTGCAAATCAGATAGGAGCTTTCAGTTCATCCCCACCATTTAAATGAGTAGTAAAGAAGATAGTGGTTATTGGTTCTAATGGTAGTGCAACATGTGGACCTAAGGGTGCAAACACTTTGGAAGGAAAGATTCCTTTAGAAAATATAATGTTGTGGCATATGAGATTTGGCCACATTGGTGAGAAGGGTCTTAAAACCCTAAAAAATAAGAAACTCATTGAGGGGTTAAATGATTGTAATATTTAGTTTGACTTCTATGAAAATTGTGTCTATCATAAACAAAATCATGCTTAGTTTTACTCTAGTTCTCACAAATCTTGTTATATTTTAGATCTTATTCATTCTGATGTATTTGGTCCTATAAAAGTTTCTTCAATCTCCAAGCCTGTATTTTCTTAATATTTCAAAGATGATTACAATAGAAGGACATGGATTTATTTCCTAAAAAGTAAGATACAAGTCTTTAGTTGGTTCAAGGAATTTAAAGTCCTTGTAGAGAATCAAAATAGTAAGAAGATTAAGTGTGTAAGAACTGACAATGGTGGTGAGTTTTTCTTAATAGATTTTGAATAGTTCTATAAATAATGAGGTATCAAGAGGAATAAGACAACTCCTTATACCCCACAGAAAAATGGAGTTGCAAATAGAATGAACATGACACTGATGGAGAAGGCTAGAAGTATGCTTACTGGAGCTAGTCTTGAATAGAGGTTTGGGCTAAAGCTATGGCCACTACCTACTATCTAGTTAATAGATCTCCTACATCATCTATTTTTGATAAGACACCCATGGAGGTGTGGTATGGTAAGAAGCCTTGAATTGGACATCTTCATGTTTTTGGTTGTGAAGATTATGCACATGTTCCAAAGGAGAAAAGGTCTAAGTCGAAAAACAAAGTTGTCAAATGTATTTTCATCAGATATAGTGTTAGTCTGAAAGGATACAAGATTTGGGACCATGTAACTAGTAAGGTGTTGTATAGGAAAACTATTATTTTTAGAGAGCTAACATCTTCTCCCATTGTGCTACAACTAGATGAAAAAGAAAAGAATGAAGATATTGTTCAGCTACCTCCTACCCCTAAGAAGCCTATATAGAAAGACCATGTTTGGTCTAATGATGAGGAGAGATATAGTAGCTTTGATATTTGAGAAGAAGAGGAAGAACAATCTCAAACTCAACTCTTGAGGAGATCCAAAAGAGAAAGAAAGAAACCAGAAAGATTTGGTTATTCTATGTTAGATTCCAGTTGTGCTTTCACTTTGATTACTAATTTTGATGAGCCTAGATCTATGTAAGAGGCTTTGGATATGGAAGATGTAGGTTCCTAGATTAAGGCTATGGATGATGATAAAAACAAAACTTGGGACCTTGTACCTTTTTCAAAAGCATAGAAACCAATTGGTAGCAAATGGGTGTTCAAGAAGAATTTATGTGCAGATGGCAATGTTGGAAGGTACAAAGCTAGATTGGTTGTGAAGGGGTACTCACAAGTAGAGGGAATAGATTATGGTGAAATATTCTCTCCTATTACAAAGTTGACATCCATTAGATTTCTATTATCTCTTGCTATATCATATGATTTAGAGATAGAATAGATGGATGTGAAGACAACTTTCCTTCATGGTGATTGGAGGAAGAGAGTTATATGTCACAACCTAGGCACTATATTGTTAAAGGTAAAGAATCTTTGGTTTGTAGATTAAAGAAGTCTTTCTATGGTTTGAAAAAATCTCCTAGGATGCGGTACCTTAAGTTTGATGCCTTTATGTTGTCAATTGGATTTGTAAGATCAAAATCAAATCATTGTGTTTATTTTAGAGTTGAAAATGATCACCTTTATATTTTTATATTATATGTTGATGACATGTTGCTGTTTGGGAAGGGTAAGGGTATGATTTCTAATTTTAAATCTCACTTGTTAGCATAGTTTGAGATGAAAGATCTTGGGGCAGTAAGGTATGGAAATTAGTAGAGATAGGTCTAATAGAAAACTTTGGTTGACTCAAAGTAAGTATGTGAGGTTTGTGTTGGACAAGTTCAACATGGAAATTTGTAGACCATTGTGTTTTCCTATATCTATGGGAACAAAGTTATCTATAGATGATTGTCCAAAATCTCCATGCTAAGTAGGTAAGCATCCCCTTTGAGTGTTACCCATTTTTAGCCCCCCTCCTATTATTTCAACATTGATAGTCTCATGAACATCAAGGGTGATTTTCATGTCTACGTTTATTATATCATTCATTTTTACAATGCAAGCCCAATAGGGATACACAAAAACCTTATTCATTCTTTTATATCCCTAAGTCCTTTAATTCCTTCACATTGTATGAGAAAATTTAAGTTGATACAATGTGATTCTTCCTCTATCACTCCAATTCATGACATAAATATCATAGGGACCACAATTGTGTGATACAATCAATTTTAGGGTCATTGCATCTTTGCAATTGTTAGGGCTAATATTCAAGTTCAGGTTGCAAAGAGGTGAAGACTATGGATCACATTATTGTGAAGCATTTTTGTCTTTAGTATTCCAATTTTTGAAGCTATGACTAATGGTTTTTTCATCTTCACATGTAGTTAAGGTTAGCCTAGTGGTGGTGACATAATGATGGATAGGTTTCAACATTCAGGGAGGTTCTAGAGCATTATAAGGGAAGAAATATAGTAAGGCCCAAGGATGAGGTCCCTACCATTAGATTCGAAGAGAATGAATGTTTTTTGCTTCCCCACTTTTCAAAGTTACATGAAAGATAGCCAAAGTGAGAATCTAGGTAGTAGACACATGTCTTAGTGGACCCCAATTTATTAAATCCTTCATCACATCATTATAGATAGTGATAGGGTTAAATAATTTTAAGGTTATGATGTTACAACTCAAGAAGTAGTCAAGTTTGATCATCTTCATATCTTGGATTGTTGTTATGGTTAACCTAAGGTTTTGGTTGTGATGACATGATTTCCTTTGTTCCCTTGTTCATAGGGTGGAAGGCATGGTTAAGTTTTTAGGTTGTGACGGGGTAGTCAATAGTTGAGGTTGGCTTTTGCAACTTTGCAAGTGGTAAAATAGTCAAGGATAGATAGTTGTTGTAGTATCCCATGGAGTTAACATTGAACCCTAGTTATGGTTGTGATGATGCAATTTTCCTTGTTTATAATTTTGCAAGGTTAATAGCTGATTTAATGATTTAAGTTGTAAGGTGTAGTGACATTCAATTATGTAGTTATTGCAGCGTCATGGGCTACAGGGCTTCAAGAAAATTTAATGTTGCTAAATTTTGAACAAAGAAATTATGAAATGTTAATGGTCTTCACAACTTCACAAGGTGTTACCCATGGTTTCTATTTTTAGTTGTGAAGCTGTGAAACCAAAGATTGTAGTCATCAAAATAGTGATTGTAGCATAGAATGGCATTAAGGGTTTTCATGTTTGGAAATTCCAATGGAGAGACAAAGGAAAGGATGAGTCCATCACAACTTTTCATGGTTAAAGATTTGTTAAGTCCATTTTGTGATGATGACAAGGTCACAATGGTTAGCAAGATGAAGAGACATTAGGCTACAAAGTAGCAATATGACGTAAAGAAGGAAGGTTGTGGTTTGCAAGATCAAATAGTTAAAGGGGAAAATGAGTTGTGAAGTTTTGAACTAAGGTGGTCAATAGGTCAATATAAAGACAAAAGTTGGGAAGGTGGACAAATTCCTAAAGGTTATAGGGCTACATGGTTAGTTTGATAGTTAATTTCTATTGAATGATGACAAAACTGACTTGGCATGGTTGCAAGTACATAATCAAGAAACTCGTTGATAGAAAATAGGTTCTTGATCACTTACAGCCACTCTTTGGGGTTCCCCATGCCTAGTAAATGTTTTTTAATCATTCTAACACCTTGGATTATCCATATTCCCAACCATGAAGTTATGGCCACCATTTTTTTTTGTCTTCAAGGCTATATTTTTCATGATAAAATCTGATTTCTACATATGGAAGTGTACCCTGATCAAATCTTCCTAGGATTAGTAAGGATTGTTCTTCGCAAACTTAATGGGAGTGGCTGAATTTTGACTTTCAATAGAAGTTTTTTAGTTATTCTTGAGCTATAAAAGAAATTTTTATAACCCTCCAAGGGTCCATATTTTCTTTGATTCTATATCAGATGTATCACATACTCTACTAGTATAATTCCCTTTGCCTCTAAGTGAATATAATTCTCTATTGTATCTCTTTCTTCCATTAATAAACTATGTAATACCTTGTTGCCTTATGTTGATTTATTTCCTCCATTATTCAATTATATGATTGTATCTACTTTCCTTTTGAATGATATAGATTGAAGCTCCTTCTTTATAGCATTCTTTTGGTTTCTTATCTACATATGAATGTTGAGTTAAGCAAGGATTGAATCTATTTATTTTGAGATTATATTGATGAATTGTGTAGTTTTAGGTAGAGATAAGATTGAACATACTATTTGGTGTATAACCCCTCTAGATTAGATTAGGTAGTTTCATTTTCATGCATTTCCTTCTCCCTTTTTCTCTCAAGAAATAGTTAGGTGCACCTTGATAGTAAGGAAGTCAGCCTACTCCAAAGACTCAATCTCATTGTTCAAGTCCCACAACTTGGACATTGTTTCCATGTTTCATAAGGTTTCATTTAGGTCAAACTTTAGGCAAGGGTTTGATAATGCATACTTGTCCCCTTTGACATCAATGGAAAAGTTGTCAAAATTATATATGAAAACTTTGTTGCCTTTTGGTAACCAACTTGTTATTCTAGAAAAGCAGTCTACATAAACAAGTTTTAGTCTCTCAACTTCTTTCTCTCAATTCTCTTTAAGTGTATTAGAGATACTGATGAGTGTGAAAATTGCATAGGATTCCATTTCTAGTGTGCTTAAGTTAGCATAAGAAAATTTTTCATAGGATTCCTTGGTTGCAAGATACTTGTTCTATTGCCTTTGCAAAATGCTAATCATAGGTGACAAGATTTCTGTAAGGGTAGAGAACCTTTTGATTACCTTTTCCTTATAGTCTCTATGCCTCTAGTTGCATTGTGAATCTTCTCTCCTTCGGTTCCAAAATATTCAATGATGGTCTTTGGCAACTACAACTTTTTGGTGAGTGTATGCAACACACTAATTTTCCCTTTGATTTAATTCTCAAAATATGACTAGTAATTTTATGATAGTGTGCACTATCCATACAACTTCTTACCTTCCAATTTTCTTTCTGAATCCCTCGATGCATACATCTAATGACTTTATATCATTTCTCACATTTGTGCATACTATATAAAACAATGATGCATCATGCTTGAGCTGAAGCAATTTCAGACTAGGTTGTGAATTATTCATCAAAAGAATTCACCAATTCTTTATCCTTAGTCTACAATTCTAGATTTGTGGTAGTCATGTGAACTATCTTTCATATTTTTCCAAGACTTTTAATAGTGTCTTCTCCAAAGACTTAATTGACTTATTCTTTTGGAGAAATTTTCTCAAAGAACTCATCAGTCCTTTCTAGTCATCATCATGATCAAATAATACTATTTTTGTTTCTACTACTAGATTTTCTATAGGAATGAGTGTAACTACTTTCAATTCTATACTCTTCTTCTCTTCCTCAACCTTCTCCCTCTCTTCTTCTGATCTTTCTTTCTTAGCTTCTTTTTATTTCTCCTATTCTACTTTCTTTTTTCTTTTCTTCTTTTCCTCTTCTTTCCTCTTCTCTTCTTTTCTATTCTCCTCTTCTTTCATTTTCTTTTCTTCTATCTATTTCTTTCTTTCTTCTTCTTCCAATATTTTCATCTCTACAATTTTCTTTGTTTCTTGTTCTTCTAATTTCTTGCTCTTTATATTCCTCTTTCTTTCTTCTTATTTATATTCTTCATCAAAGATGGTATAGGAAATAATATTGCCAGAAATTGATGTTCCATAACTTGCAAAAGGATTTTCTTTTGCATCTAGTGTTATGTGCATATCATCCACTTGCATGGATTCAATGCCCATAACAATGTGAGGAGATGATGATGCTTGTTGTGTCTCTTCAAAATCTTCTTCATATTAGTGGGAGTAATGGCTTCCACATAGACTAGAAAATTTGATCATGGTTGTACACTCTCCTTCATGATTAAAGGTACTAAAGTCATGTATTTCATAATGGCTTCCTCTATTTCTTTCCTTACTTCCTCATAGTTTCCTCACATGAGAAGAATAGCTCTTCTTTTATTCCTTAGTAGAGGTTCAATGCCTTTTAATATTTTTATCCAATTTTTCTTGGTTTTTACTTCACATACTTTGTTAATCATGTCTCTCTTAGCTTGGTGTCTTCTTGTACTACTCTCTTTTTTCTCTTTAGTAATCTATTTTAGAGATCTTTCAAAATCTTTTATTATATACTATCAAATATTTTTTTCCTCAAGATCATATTCCTTAGTATGGAATTCTCTAATTACCTTCTATCCATATTATTATACAAGATATAATACTTATTTTTTAGTACAAAATTATCATCATTAATAATCTTCATGTTTACATTTTCTACCTTTGGTATCCATGCTTTCTTGCTTTTTGTTCATAGTTGGATTCCTTAGAATCAATGATTTGTAGTATCTCTCTCCTTTCCCTAGGTCTACTTGTGGTTTTCTTGACCCTTTTCTTGGAGGATGGTGAAGGTTCCTTCCTTGTCTTCACCAATCTCTCAAATTTCCTCTTTGCAATAGTTGTGTCATCCTATAATTGCCTCCTTGGTTGAACTTGTGCAATTTCTATATATGGTGTAGGTATTTATACACTATGTTTTACAATTGTTACCCTTTTAGATGGTGTTACAATAACAATTGGAGTTGCTACTATAACCTCAGTATGTTCATTGATCTTCATTTCTAGTGCAATACCTTTGATTTCATTAAAATCCTCTCGAGCTATACCAAATTCCTTAAGGATGGAATCTATCTTCTTCTCCACTTTTCTTATTAATATCCTTGTTGCAAAATTTAGAATGAACTTCCCTTACTTTCTCTTCATGGGTACCCCATCAAGGGCATTCAATGTCCTTTTTTGACTATAGTATGATCTGCACATACCCTTCTATGAGTTCTTCACTTATCTCATATCTCATAGGTTCAATGAATTTTATGCTTGGTTCTACTACTTCCATACAAGTCTTATTAGTTTGCACCATGAAGCATATCTCATCTTTTTACTTTTCTACATTAGAGGGAGGGATTCTAAATCTTTGTTTCATCTCAAACTAAAATTTCTTCATCATTCTATCAATGCCACTATCTCTAACATTTTCCAATATTTCCCTCTAACATTGTGTTACCATATTCATAGTACATTCATCATTATTCCAATTTTTCATTCCAAGGATATTAGCCATCAAATAGACTTTATACTAGGCTCATCCTTGCCTAATAAGGCACCATATAAAATGACACCATTGTATCATGCAAATATTGCAAAATAGGTTACTAAATTTTTGGAAAGAGGACTCATTCAAAAGAGTCTTAGTCCTTGTGTCATACCTTCAATTTTGGCCCCTAAAGAGGATGGAAACTGGAGGTCATGTGCTGATATTAGGGCTCTAAATAAACTCACAATAAGGTACAAGTTCTCCATGCCAAGGATTAAGGACCTATTGGATCAACTAGGAGATGCTTACTACTTCACAAAGATAGACTTGAAGTCTAGTTATCATCAAATCAGAATCAAGCTAGGAGATGAATGGAAACAAAATTGAAGACAATAGATGGTTTCTTTGAATGGTTAGTAATGCCTTTTGGTTTAAGCAATTCCCCTAGTACTTTTATGAGGCTTATGAATGATATATTCATAGATTTTATTGGAAAAATTGTTGTAATTTACCTTGATGATATACTAATATTCAGCCATAGCAAGGAAGACCATCTTGATCATGTGGAATAGGTAGTAAGAAGACTTCATTAGCACAAGTTGGTAATCAACTTGGAAAATTGTATTTTTATGAAGAAGGAACTTGTGTTCCTAGGTTTTTTAATTTCACAAGGTACCCTCAAGATGGATCCTGAGAAGGTAGATACAATCATCAATTGGCCTTCACTAAAGAATCAAGGTGATGTGAGAATCTTTCATGTGCTTTCAACTTTCTATATGAAGTTTATTAAAAATTTCAGTCATGTGTGTGGATCAATGTTGGAAACAGTAAAAGGTGGGAAGAAAACCAATTTTACATGGAAAAAGGAAGAAAATTATGCATTCCAATACTTGAAGAATAGAGTTTCTCAATATCCTATCTTGGTTCTCCCTGATTTCAAAAAAGTCTTCACTATGAAGATAGATGTGAGCAATGTGGCTATAGGTGTTGTCTTAAGCTAAGAAGGAAAACCAGTTGCTTTCTTTTTAGAGACATTGAATGAGGCTAAAAGAAAATACTCTACATATGACCTAGAGATTCATGTGATGGCTTAAGACCTCAAGAAATGGAGGCACTATCTGATTCCTTAAAAAAAATTGTCTACACAAACAATCATGCATTAAGTTTTATAAATTCACAAGAAAAACTTTTAGTGGTATCGTAAATGGATAGAACAATTGTAGGCCTATACCTTCACTATTAAGCATTAAAAGGGTGTAGTAAACAAGGTTTTTGATACTCTAAGTAGGAGGATTGGTCTAGTGGAAGAAGTGCAACTTCAAAGTGTTGGAATTGAGTCTCTCAAACACTTGTACCTAGATGACCAGAATTTTGCAAAGATATATCAAATTTGCACAAATATGGAAGACAAATATCATACTTTTTATTCTAAATATTTGAATCAAAATGGCCTTCTCTTCAAATGAGCATGACTATGCATACCATGGTTCTCAATGTGAGAAAATATAATAAGAGAAAAACATTGTGGTGGCCTAGGAGGTCACTTTGGCATTCATAAAACAACAGATATGGTGAATAGAATTTATTTTTGGCCCAAGATGAATAATAAAGTAAATAAATTCATTAAATGTCGTACCATTTTCCAACAAGCTAAAGGGATGACAAAAAATCAAGGGCTCTACCAACCCTTACCAATCCCTTCAAGGCCTTGAGAATCCATATCAATAGATTTTGTCATGGGACTACCCAGAACAAAGTAAGGTTATGATAATGTATTTGTCAAAGAGCACAAATTCAGCAAGATGACCCACTTTATGCCATGGAAGAGCACAAATGATGCATCATATATAGCCAATATCTTCTTAAAAGAAGTATTTAGAATTTATGGCTTGCCTCAAAGAATTATATCAGATAGAGATGTGCAATTTCAAGGGCACTTTTGGAGGACACTCTTCAAGAAGTTGGGTACAAATGTCACCTATAGTTCTACCTACCACCCATAGACAAATGGATAGACTGAGTTGGTGAATAGGTCCTTAGAAAATATCCTAAGATGTTTAATAAATAAATACTCTCAAAGTTGGGATACAATTTTTCCCCAAGAAATTTTTCCCTTCAATGACTCTTTAAATAGATCAATAGGCAAAAGACCATTTCAAGCAGTATATGGTCTACACTCCAAGGGACCATTAGACATGATGGATCTTCCCTTTGATTTTAAAATTAGTGCTCAAGACCAAGAATTGGAAAAACTAATAAGAAGGGTACAATAGCAAGTGAGGGAAGCATTGCAAAAATCTAGTTTGAAATACAAAGAAAATGTTGAAAGAGAAGGAGAGAGGTCCACTTCAAAGTGGGAGATAGAGTTTGGGCTTTTTTAAGGAAGGAGAGACTACCTAAAGGAAGGTACAAAAACTATAGATGAAGAAGGTATGTCCCTACTACATACTCAAAAAGATAGTGAAAATGCCTATGAGATATCCCCCATATTTAATGTTCTAGATCTTGCACCTTACAAGGATGTTGTAGGATCATCAGATTAGCAAGATGAAGACACCAATGACGAAGACTATGTTACCAACCTTCCACCAAGAAAACTAGTGGATTTAAAGGAAATATTAAACACAAAGCTACTCAAGAAAAATAGAACCAAGAAGTATATATAGTACTTAGTCAAATGGAAGGGCCTTCCCAACATAGATGCTACTTGGCTAACAAAAGAACAAATCAGGCAATATGGCACTTCAGTGGATTTTCTACCCTCAAGTAGGCACTTGAGTTTTAAAACTCAAGGGAAGTATGGTGTAGGGACACCTAATCTAGACTCATTGAAGAAGGCACCTAATGATCCTAAACAATTCACTTAGGATAGTTTGGCACATTGATCCAACTATAAGGCCTAGTTTCAAGATCTGGCATAATTATGAGCATCTAGGTAACTAAGACAAAATATGATCAATAAGCCTAAAAATGCACAAGATTATAGGTTTTTAAATTTTTTTAATATCTAGATTCATGTTGGATCACTTACTTTAGGTCCAAATCAAGTTTGGTCTCTAGGTTTGCATTTTTACAAAATTTGCAAAAATTGCTCAAAAGTTGTTAGTAACTTTTGAGCAAATTTGCAAAAAATTGTCGAATACATCAAAAATATTCCTCCAAATGACTAGGTATTTTTAAATGACCATGTAACCATTGGAGAAGTCCCACAAAGCCTCATGGACTGATGGTAGGAAGAACAATTGTAATTTGGCATTCAAATCAATACAAGATCAACATTTTTTCTTGCAAAACATATGTTCTAGGCCTATGTAAAAAATTCTATAGATGAGTGGGAATGTTATAATGATCATATAATTTGGATAATTTAATCTACTTTTTTTTGCACCAATTATCATGTTTTGATCATTCCTAGTTTGAAAGTTATTGAATTTTCTTGCTTGTTGCCTAAGATTCAGCCTAGAAATCAATACTTTGCTAGGGATGGGTTATTTTGACACATTTCACAATGGGAAACTAAATCCATTTGGTGTAATAAAATTTATATCCATGTACTTTCAGATTCTACAAGTTTTTTTCTAGAAAATGGAAGGATTTGGGTTTGCCACCATACCCTAGGTGTGCATCCTCATGAGTACACCAATTAGCATTTACAATAATCCTTCCTAGTTTGTGTTTTTGGATTTTCCAAAGGATAAAACCTTGGTTTGTTAGTTATTTTATGTGTCCCTACATTTCTCAATAATTATATTTAGTTTCCCCATTATAAAAAGTGCACTTGTAGTGTAAACGATGCCTTAATTAGGCCTTCAAATCCGATCTAATGTTGTAACAATAGCAACCTCTGCTCCTCTCCATTCTTGGGTTCTTTGGAATGTTTCATAAAACCTAAAAGGGTACCAAAATATCTTTTCAACTCACCATGTTGTTTGAGGATATTCAAACTTATGCTTCATTTCCTTTCTAGGAAGGCTACAAGCCAAATCATTAGTTCTCAAATCAACTTGATGTTATAAGTTGTCTTTCATGGAAAGAATCATTGATTCATGTTGAGTAAGATCTAAATAGGCCATATTAGTGATTTTAGGCCACCCCTGGTCTTTTTTTCCATTCTTTGGGGGTTTGATCTCTCTTTTGCTAAGGGAATCCATTAGTGCATTTGGTGTTTTTGGTGCTTAGAACTTTGGTGAACCTAGTGATTAGGTTACCTTGTCCTGTGGGGTTGTTGTAACCTTCCTTTAAGCCCATTTCCACACCTATGATAGGTATTTGGCACTTGGACCCTTCACTTTGGGTGTTGAGGGAATTGGAAACTATCATCATTTCTTGTTGTTTGAAGACTTATGTTGCCTATTGTTGGATCGGTTTCATTCCTCATTACTCATACCTATGACCTTGTGAATTAGGTCATTTTCAACTATGAATAGTACATCACTTATCCAAAATATGTCATCATGAACCCTACTCGAAATAATTATGGTCCACTCATGATTGGTAAACTCTGTGTAGAACATATAGTTGATCAAATTTAGCTCACTTAGGTGCACGCACTTGGATTTATGGGTTAGGGAACTATTACACATGAATCCTAAATCCTTATTTATGTTCCCATCTCCAATTCTTTCAAACTTGCAATAAATATAACTTCAAACATCTTCTACATGAAGCACATTCGATGAGATTTGCGAAAAATGATCGTGTTTCTTGAACTTATACCTTGGCCTATCACTTACATCATATACTATCTAAATTTCCATAATTCTTAATTGTATACACTAAAATTTTAATCGAAGCTTCGTAAAATATCTTGAAATATCATGTTTAGGGCTTCTACAACTTCATACTTCAAACACCTTTCTTCACACTTGAAATTGTTGTCAAATCACTCTTAAATCACTCTAAACTCTTTTCATGATCAAACCATACTCACAATATTGTTTGCAATCTTTAAATCACTTCAAATTAGAATTTACATTACATGTGCATCTACCACAAATTCAAAAACTATCATTGATCACTAGTAAACTTTTTATCTATCTTAAATCTCCATGTGATCATATCTAAGCTTGCACACTTGACCATAGCTTCCTTTCTATGTTTTCTAACTTTTTTTAACTATGTAACTTCTAATTCTCTTTTAAACATCTATTCTAATTAATTAACACACTACCTCTACTTCAAATACTTAATTCAAATAGGATGAGTCAAAAAACTTTTTTGACTTCAATCTCTCATCAAGTGCATCAAAATACCATTCCTCCAAAACTATATAAGAAATTTATGGATTATTAGCTTTCACAAATCCTTCTTTGAATTCATTAACATGTTCCTTGATTTCTTCCTTTTGACTATTATCATTGCTATTATCTTTCCTTCTATCATTCCTATTATTGTTCCTTATATGATTGGGATTCCTATTGAAGTTTCTTTTGTCCATTCTGCAATATCTCACTGTGCATCTAAAGTTATTGCATAATTGTGATACAGGTGCATTTCTTCTTTGATTGGTTCCATTCTAACTATTAGGTGCCTTGCAGTTCCTTACAATATGTCTAGGATTATTGCACTTGTAATATACAAACTCTTTCCTTTATCCATCATTAGATTTGCTTAGTAATCTTCCTCTTTCATTACCTATAGGGTTAGTGTTCCTAAACATTCTATTTATTTTATTATTTCTATCAAAGTTATGTTTCTTATAATCTATTTCTTTATGTCCATAACCATAACAATTATAAGAATAGAAATTAGTAATAGGTATGAAAGACTTACCTATGCAATCTCTTTTCATATGACCAACTTCATTCATATAAAAAATCTACCTCTGAAGTCATGTCTAAATTCCTTGGGTGGTTCATCTTTCTTAGGTTTATCAACTTGATCTATTTTCTTAGGCTCATCATGCTTCGCAAATGAATCAACTAGTTCAATCTCTTTAGATACTTCAATAGTAATTCTTGATTCAATCTTACTTAGATCAAATTCTTTAGGGGGTTCAACAACTATATTTATTTGTTTTCTAAATTTAACTTTCTTGGTAGATTTCTCTCCAATATGGTAACCAAGGCCTATCTTATCATAAGATGGTCTCTGGTGAAATATATGTTCATCAATTTTTTCACTACTAGAATAAAGTTTCTCTAACTATTACTCAACTTGTGTCAATCCTCATTTCACAATGGTAATGTACTTTTCTAATTCTTCATGCTCAATCTTAATAGAATCTAATTCAAATGTTACTTGACTTAATTGGGATCTAAGGCCTATATTCGTAGTTTTTAGATCAAGTTCATTCTTACTATCATTTTTCTTAAGGCTTAACTTAAGTTCAACAATATTGAACTCAAGCTTCAGGATCTCATTTTCTTTCTTGAGGTTTACCACTTCATCATTGTCACTAGTTTGCACATATGATTCCTTACCAAATTTTAGAGCATCTATCTTTTCTTTCATTTTTCCAGTGTTGACTTTTGCATCTTCATATCTATCTTTTAGTTTGCCTCTTTCTTTTGTAAGAAGATCAATTTTTTCAAGAGCTACTATAATATTTCTCTTTAAATATTCCATATCCATAGGGATCTTACTCAAGATATTAAGCCTCTTTAGAGTAACTATGCTTTGATACCAATTATTAGAAATAGATAATATTGAATCAGTATTCTATAAACTTTTTCCCATAAACGAATATTGTTAATTAATTTATAGCTTTCATATGAAAGTAAACCAACAATTTTGAAAAATAAATATAACCATACACAAAGAGAACTCATAACACCATTATTTGTTAACTAGGGAAACCCTAGCTAAGGGAAAACCCTACTGGGGATGATACGCACTAGTTGATCCACTAAACAAAAGAATCTTGTTAAGGATATTCACCCTTTTAGGAGTCTATGAAGTACATATAGTGTCCCAAGTCCTTTTTAGAGGACTACACCCTATTAAAAGCCTTAATCCTATTAGGAGTTGGTAGATCATATACAATGTATGCTAGAAGATCCCGCTTCCCTAACATGCAATATGGAATAAAGTTCTTTACAAGTATAGGTATACATACAATACTTTCTCACTATTGGAACTCACACTTGATCTAATCATACATTAGATTTTGTATCACATAAGGCTCACATATCTTTCAAGCTATCTTCACAATAGTTTTCATGTCACATATATTTCTTCTTATTTGCACAAGATAAGCTTTTTACTTGTATCTCACAAATTAATAAATCTCTGCTTAGTTGGCCTTCATGTCTTCACATGCTTGACTTGATATAAAATCACCTATGGATTAATAACTATAATGTCAGCCCATCATGAATTTTTAATTATTTTTTAACCAAAATAATTCCTTAAGTTGTACAAGGCATATTTTTGAAATGTTCTATTCTATCTTGTTAAATACCTAAACTAGTAAATTAACTGTAATTTGCACCAAACTATTTGTACACATCTATGAACTGACTTATGTCATCATGACACTGTAATGTAACTATCCTCAACTATGCATGAGCTAACTCATAGTGTGTCATCCATACACATCTAATATGTCTCTATACTACTACAAACTGTCTAACACTTAGATAACTTTATAACTCTAAATACATAAATGAAATACTAAATATATATTGTCATAAATGATAATATTCTAGATATGTAATTGACCATATTTCCAATAGTAGAATAATTTCTTTAACCCTAGTTGTTTGATGCAGGAGCATCCTAGGTTACCTTATTAGCCTACACTCTATGTTCATTCTGACAATTTAGATAGAGTTCTTTTAGACTTAGCCAAGCTCTTTAGTATGAACTAAGTTGTTCTTTTGGTGATTGAGTTCCATTAGTATGAGCCAAGCTATTCCTTTGGTGACCAAAATCCATCAGTATGAACTGATTTTTTCCTATGTCTACGTGTTTCTTCATTTTCTGAGTGAACATGTGTTGTTGATGCTTGGGTCCTTCTTTGATTGAGTTTTGTGTGTGTTTGATTCTCAGTTGGAGCCAAGTCTTGTACTTAATTTAGATCATGAATTTAATGATAGGATTTTATCTAAGGATGAGTGTTGACCATTTTGAGGTCAACCTTTCTTTGATGTAATGTTATAAAATCTTCTATAAGTGATTTTGCCAAGTATAAGTAGAGGTATTTGGTCTAGTTTAAGAGAGAACTTGGAGGATTGAGAAGTCAAAGAATATGTTGAGAGTTTGAACCCAAATATAGAACTTAGTGATATATATTTTTGTATCTAGTCATAACATTGAAGGCCTTATAACATGTATGTTGATCATTTGATGAATCAATTAAATTATTTTTCTTTCTCTTCTTCTTCTTCTTTTCTATGTTTTTCTTCCATTTTGTTTACTTAGCAAAGTGGTTGGATAGTTGGATGTGTCTTTGGCCCTAGTTGTTCATCCCTTCTTGAACCATAGTTCTATATGAACAAGGATAGTAAAGGAAAAGAAATTACAAATCAAGAACAAGTGAGAGAAGAAATAAAGAAAACATGGATAAATAAGCATGAAGATGTTACTAAAATGGAAGACCCATTATCATTTGGCATGGGAGATTAATCCACTAACTATTCAAGTAAGTTCTTAGGGACTTAGAACTATTGGAAACTATAATTGTAAAATTTTTTGTTTTGTCATCTATGTCAAATCTATTGATGAGAATTTTATATTTGATCCAAATGTCATATCTATTTTATTGATGAAGATGATTTGACAAGTTGTTCATAACAAAAGAATCTAGAGAAAAGGTTGAGTTATGGAGAGGAAACTACAAATGAACATTTGATTAGTTAGACTTTGATAAGGCAAAGTGATTTTTTAAATCATGTTCATAGAGGAGAAGGTTGTAAAGTTCCAGTATTGAAACCGTGAGCAAAGATAGATCATTGTGTAAGCTTGATAGAGTAATAGAATAAAAGACCAAGTAATTTTTTTGTACATTTCAAGTGATGCTAGTTTCAACCAAGCCATAGTAAGTGCCAAGAAAATCTAGTGTTGGTTGAGCATTAGTATCAATCGAGTGACAGTGTTGATTCCAAGAAAGTACTTATAGAGTGATTGAGTAACTCAGTGATAACTGAGTGTCAAGACTTGGTGTTGGATGAGGAAAGTTCTTTAATTGTTTGTGAGGAATCATAATTTCCAGCTAACTTAGTTTATTTCTTGGGATATGGAAAACATGTTGAAGATAAGGATTGATGAGTTGGATCATTTAATTCTAAGAGAGGATAAGGTAAATGATCTATGAGATGAATTGAAGGAGAAGTTTCTAGAAAAGGAGAGATAAAAATAATGGCAATTAGATACATTGTATCTGATAGATCATATTGTGAACCCTAAGATCTACAGTGTTGATTAGGTGACAAAAGATTAGAATTGCCTATATAAAGAGGTATAGAGGAAAACTTGTAGCTATACAATGTTTTATGTGTGTATGAAAGAGTTCTAGATAGTTGGAATTGTTACTAATGTTTTTGATTGGTGAATTTGAGAAAGCCTTAATTTGTGTTGAGAAAAAAGCGAAGAAATATTTCTTGAAGGGTTGCAAAGAAATTTTGATATTGAAATGACCATGGAGGCTAGATAGTTAATCAACATTGAGAGATGAATAGAGATATGAACATGCACAGTGAGTTGTACTAAATAAATCAAACTTAATGTTACTTTCTAACAATCATGAACAATTTTTAAAATCCTTTAATCAAGGTTGACCTAAAAATCATAACGACCTAATAATCTATGTAAATCCCTTAACTAGAAGACATTATAATAGAATGTTCAAAAGTCCTCTAAAAAAGCTACTCCTAACAGGTGATTAAATCCTTTAACAAGGCAACCTTTAACTAGATTGGCTCCTAACAGGACTCACTTTAGAAGAGTGAAAATTGGTCACATATTCTTGGTGGTTTTTCCCAAATTGGGTTTCCACGTAAAATCCTAGTGTCAAACTTCTATAAATGTTATTGTGATGCTTTATTGATTTAAGTTTACATTCTACAAGTCTATTATTTATAGAACTATGGACAACCAATTAATGGTGCAAATAGTTTATAGTAGAGGCTAAGCAATGTAATGGTAAGATCTTAAAAAAATTAAATGGTAAGACCTAAAAAAAATTAAGTGTTTGTTTGTTCAATTGGTACATCTAGACCTTGGATAAATGATCCTCCCCCTTCTCCTCTCAGTATTTTAAATATTCTAATAGTTGGTATTAGAGCATTGGTGCTTGCAAAAGAGGAGTTTGAAGGTACTCAAAACTAAAGATCATGGAATACAAAAGAGAGTTACCAAATTTGAAAAAAGATAACTTCCTGCATGGAAGAAGTTTATGAGATTGCATATATATAGTATTGGTGATGTTGCATTATATTTTCTAGACAATGCACATGTGTACCTAACTATAGTCCCTTTGACTGCTCAACAACTGAAAGAAAAGAAAGATCATAATTAGTCAATGTTGGAGATTTCTTTAGCCCTAAGCTATGCTAAGTTTGATGACCTCAAGGAATGCAAGAATTCAAAGGAAATGTGGGATAAAATGAAGACCATCTATGGAGGAGATGATAATCTCTTGAGAGATAAACCATAAATTCATGAAACAATAATAAATAAGGTATTGAGAACTCTACTTCTTGTTTATATTATTAGTGTTTTTGCAATACAAGAGCTAAGATGTACACCAGGTAATAACCTAACTCTAGAAGGTGTAATTGGTAGGCTTACTACTTTTGAGATGTCAAATTTTGATAATTATACTCCTACTACTATTGAATATGCTTTTAAATCACAACTAGTTCTTAGTAAGAAAGGAAAAGGAAAATATGTGAAAAATGAGAATGATACTTCTAATTATGAAACTGATGAACTTGAGGCACTGATAGCTAGGCGATTTGGAATAGGAAAAGGAAGATACAAAGGTAAACTTCCCATAATCTACTTTTCATACAATAAAGTTGGTCATATTACTACAAAGTGTCCTGATAGAGAAGATAAGAATGAAAGAAAAGAAAGAAATTGTTAGAATGTTTAGAATAAATGAGAGTTGGAGGGAGGTGGTGAATCAGTTACTCAAGGTCCATTAATACCAATTGGACAAAAAAAACTTTAACATTATTTTTTCTTCTTTTCCTGATGCAACTCAATCTCTACTAAAATTTTAATAACAATATTAACTAGTAGTTTATTGTCCTAATATAACAAACTTGTTGAATGTAAACTTTTTAAATGTAAAAGACAATAAAACATTCAACACAAGTTTGATACTAGGATTTAATGTAGAAACCCAATTTTTTGGAAAAACCACTAGCAAAATGTCATCACTTCTTCACTCTTCTAAAGTGGGCCCTTATAGGAGCCAACCTATTAAACATTAAAATACACACTATTAAATGTGGCCTAGTTAGAGGATTTAATCACCTAGTTAGGAGTGGCCTTGACAGAGGACTCTAGAACATTCCATTAGAATGTCACCTTTGCAGTTTTAGATCTCTATTCAATTCATGTGTTGAATCCATCATAAGCCTTCCTTGTCACCTCTATCCTTGATTATCTTGGCAACCCTTCAAGAATTCATCCTTTTCTTCACAAAAAACTTAAGCCTTCTACTTAGATTTTCTTATAAACCTTAGCAGCTTTGTTCCATCTCACTAGAAATGGGCACAACTTCTCTATTTCTAGTTTTCTTGTTTGCATATCTCATTCATGCTCTTTTCCTCTCTTTTTTAAGTGTCTACATATCTCATTCATTCTCTTTTCCTTTGTTTTCTTAAGTTCATCTTTGTGCCTCCTTAAATAGGTAATTATGGTCCTTTTCTATTTCTCACAATCACTATAGATCTTAGGGTTTGTGATCTAATTCATTAGATTCATTGTATTTGTTCATTTCTTTCTTTTTCTAGAAAATTCTCATCAAATTAATTGGTTAGGTATCTTATCTAATCCTCTCCTTGAATTAAATGATCCAAATCATCAATCTTATCATGAACATGCTTTTCCTATCTTGAGAAATCAACTAAGTTGGTTGGAAATCACAATTTCTCATATGCATTCAAAATACTATTGCTTAGCCAACACTAGGTTCTGACACTCCATCATTAATGATTTTCTCAAGTGCTATAGAGCTTATATCTTGACATCAACACTATAACTCAGTCAATACTGATGCTTGGTCAGCACCAAATTTTCTCAGTACTTACTGTGGCTCAGTTGACACTTGTATCACTCCATATGAACTTCAAGTTCATTAATCTTTTATTGTATTCCTTCATCAAGCTTAAGAAAAAATTTCTCATGCCTTCATAATGTAAATAATAAAATTATCTTGTCAAAGTCTAACTAACCAAACATCCATTCTATCTTCCTTTTCATAACTTAGCCTTTTCTCTAGGTAGTTTTGTTATGAGAAACTTCTCAAATCTTCTTCATCAATCAAATAGATATAACATTTAGATTAGCTAGAAACATATCTCATTAGTAGATTTGGAATTAATGAGAATATAACCATTATTTCAATTGTAGTTTCCAAGAATTTCCCTCTTTGGCATTGATGACAACAATTCAAAATATATTTTATTAAATTGAATTCAATCTCCCTCATTGTTACCATGTAATTCATGTTAGAGTAAATAATTAATTATTTATTATTTATTCTATTTACTTAAGCTTACTTAGGTAAATGCATTTCATTAATTAGTTGTAGTCTAGGAGTTTGTTATAAGTTGTTGACAATACAGGAGTTTGTTCTCTCCTAAGTCATGCTTATCCTCTCACCTTGTTCGAGGACTTTCCACCTAATGTGGATGTATGCTTAGTTGTAACACTTATCTTCTAGCATCTTCTAGCTTATTCTAGGAGATTCCTAGAGCTCTTTATATTTGGACTCCCTCGTTGTATTTTCATCACTTCTTTCATGTTGTAAATACATTTTTCTTGTGTTTCAATATCTTTTTTCTCTCATGTTCGTCTAGGGTTTTTCCCCTGCTCCACGCTCTTCCTTCCTTGGCTTCCCTTTGATAGGTTTTCAAATGTAGGTGATCTTGGGCATCTTCAGAGTTGGCTTTCATCAACTTCAACATGGTATCAGAGTCTCCATGCTACTACTTCGTTGAAGGATTTTTAAAGCCATGATTTGGAGTCACAAACCCTAGTTTATTTATGCATTTTTTCTTCAAATTAGGAGAATAGAAAATTTTCAAAGCACTTTCAGCCTAAACGGATGCTACCATTGGATTCAAAAGGTGCCTTTCAGCTAGGATCCATATAAAATTTGTCAATTTTGGAGACAGAGCTCTGAGAGGCAAAATTCTTTTAGTTGCAAGCTTTCCGTACAAACTATATGGACAATTTTGCACTTAAAAAATTAAAAAAAATTAGTTTGCCTAGTGGCCACAATGGGGCTATCCACACATAGCCCACACTTTGCCTACTCCTCATAGTGCCCGACAGTGCCACCTTTCCACCACTATGACCCGTGCTCCATCCTTCCCGGCGGTGCCTCTCTATTCCTCTACTCTAGTTAGCGGTGCCTCCTGTGTTCTCCGCTCCCCTCTATGCTCAGCTAATGTTTTTTGCCCCTATATGTCCAGAGCTGCACCTGCCTACTTAGCAATCCATGTAGCATAGTCAACTTTTCCTAACCATCACTTGGCACATTTTAGTGGTGACACGTGGCATGGGTGCCACGTGGCACTTTTCCACGTGGACCATGCCATGTCACACTTGCTTACATCACCACTTGCCACATGGCATGCCATGTGGCACCTTTTTTGCATTGATGAGCTATAGGCCATCAAATTTAATTGAGTGGATTGTTGATGTCAGCTTTGCATCATCATCCTTGCTTGCACATCTCCTAGGTCTTTTTTGACCTACCTTTGGGTTTTTGGCCATAACTTGAGCATATAGAGGTATTTTTTTGATCTGAAAGAAGCACCAAAAAGATGGTTCCAAGATAGAGACATTGGTGTAGGTATTTTTAGGTTTTGATGCAGTTTTGTTGCCCATTTTTTCAGTTGAAGTCCAAAGTTGTATTTTTGACTCTAGCTTGCATATCTTTTGCGTCCCATGTCAGTTTTTTGAAAACTTTATATTTTTGGAAAGCTGGTTTTGTAATCTTTTCAAAAATGTGGTCCTTTTCCTTAGATTTTGGTCAATGCTCTTTCTATCATTGTTTTGGCATTTTTTCTATATAGTGGATATCTTGAGTGTTTTAGGCACGACGATCATTTTCTTGGCATGGTTTCCCTTGTTTTGTGTTGTACTTTATTTTTTTATAGTTTGTTTTCAATTTTTATCATTATAGACATCATTGTGAAGAACTTTTATGTATCACATTGAGATAAAGTGCCACTCTTGCATTCTAGGGATCATGAATGTTGTTTTTGAGTCAATTGTACTTGCACTATTTTTATAAAGCACCATGGGATCGATAGTTGTTTGCTATTTTAGTCATTCTCCCTTTGTCAAGTGAGTGTCCCTTCCATGACATTAGCCCCATGTAGCGTCAATGTGACCATGTCTTTATAGGTTTTTGTACCTCTTCCTCTCTTGTCATTCTTGGTTTGTCTGCAAGAGACTTTGGCCCACCTTCTCAGTTGCTTGTCATTTCATCCCATTTGCATTAAGGGGGGGTTATCATATTGCTCTAATGCATCCGTGTTTTGATGGTTCGATAGTGTGACCTATGTATTTAGTGGTTGATCATATACACAAGGAAATTGTAGTGGTTGGCTAGCTATGCATTTCGGTGAGATGGATCATCTACCATTTAGACATGATCAATTTGTGCCTTCTTCTTCAAATCAGCAGTTGCAGTTTTATTTTTGATGGTAGATTTGTGGCTTCTTCATGCTTCAGTGATGCTCTTCATGATCACTCCTTGTTCCTATTTTAGGGGACATTTCCCTAGTTGGAGGCTTCTTCAGTTCTTCACTAGGTTCTTACCTCTTTTTGGGGAAGGGTTTTTCCCATGTGATTTTCTCTCTTTCCCCATTTTCAGAGGTTGCATCTTTTGCATTTGTACATGGGTACCTAACATGGCCTTATTGCTGGGACCTATTCTGCATTTCATCTTAGTTTTGTGAGCTTAAGGGATTTCCCTAAGTTGCACTTAAGGAGGGGTGTTAGAGTAAATAATTAATTATTATTTATTTATTCTATTTACTTAAGCTTACTTAGGTAAATGCTTTTCATTAATTAGTTGTAGTCTAGGAGTTTGTTATAAGTTGTTGACACTACGGGAGTTTTTTCTCTCATAAGTCATACTTATCCTCTCACGTTGTTCGAGGACTTTCCATCTAATGTGGATGTATGCTTAGTTGTCACACTTATCTCCTAGCATCTTCTAGCTTGTTCTAGGAGATTCCTAGAGCTCTTTATATTCAAGCTCCCTCATTGTATTTTCATCACTTCTTGCATATTATAAATATATTTTTTCTTGTGTTTCAATATCTTTTTCTCTCTCATGTCCATTTAGGGTTTTTCCCTTGCTCTATGCTCTTCCTTCCTTGGCTTCCCTTTGATAGGTTTTTGCATGCAGGTGATCTTGGGTGTCTTCAGAGTTGGCTTTCATCAACTCCAACAATCCAAAATATTTCACTTAGATTCATTTTGATTCTCAATCATGCAATTTTAGAAACTCCCTCTAAGTTCTAAGGTCAAACTTCCTCCATTTCTATTCAATTTGTCCCTCTTACATTGTTATACATTATCTCCTTCTTTGACAATAATGCCAAAGATACCTTCTCCCCTAACTTCATGTCCTTCATATATCTTGATTAGGTAGATATTACATGTGAAGCTGAATTCTATCATCTATATATGACTGATATTTTATGTTTTTCTTCTTCTTTATTTTGCTTGGCTACCTTAGGCACCTCCTAGAGTAGAACTATATGCATCAATGTGTAACATATTCTAATTAGCAGATTTGATGCAATGTCTCTTTCTAGTTTAAGTAGCTTTTCTTAGGGTAATCACCCCTAGCTTACCTCTATGATATTCATAAGCATCTTTAGGTAAGGCTTTAGTGAATATGTTAGCAAATTTTTTTTGTATGTACATATTCTAATCTCACTTCTTTATCTTGAACAAGCTCAATCAAGTAGTGATCCTTGAGAGCAATGTGCTTATTTTTGTGTGCATCACATGAATATTTGATATGTTGATAGAACTTGTGTTATTGCAATAGATAACCACTAGATCTATAATTTATTCCTTTTAGTAATTACTTGATCCACATGATGTTTGAACAATTCACTATAGCTACCACATACTTAGCTTCAATTGTTGATTGGGAAATATAGTTCTATTTCTTTCTTATCCATGTCACAAATCTCTTTCCTAGAAAGAATACACCTCCACTAATGTTTTTTTTGTCATCAATATTTCTTGCCCAATCAAAGTCAATGAATACCTTCAATTCAAATCTATCACTCCTCTTGTAATATAGTCCATAGTCTTCTATATCTTTTAAATATCTCAATATCCTTTTCACTACCATCATATGGTTCTCCTTAGGATTTTTTAAAAATATATCAACTATCCCAACAATCAATGCAATATCAGGTCTACTATGAATAACATATTGCAATTTTCCAATCATTGAAATGTATAGTTTTTGGTTCACATTAGCAGATTCATCATTTTTATATAAAATTTTTCATGTAGACATAGGTGTGCTCATTGGCCTTCATTTTTCCATTCCAAAAGTTTTTAGTATCTCATTGGTACATTTAGATTGAGTAATGAAAATACCAGATTTCATTTGACATACCTGTAAACCAACAAAGAATTTGATTTCACCGAACATTGACATTTCAAATTCCTTCTTCATTGTATTGGAAAATGATTTTCATAAGGCTTCTTTTCCTCTAAATATTTTGTCAACAACAAATATTTTTTAGATAGCAATACCTCATTGTTTATATGATTCTTTAAGTATAGATTATTGTTATCATTTTTCCTTTCAAAACCAATCTTCACATAGTAATTGTGTAGTCTTTCATACCATGCTCTTGGAGCTTGTTTCAATACATATAGATCTTTGTTTAATTTACATAACATATTCTTCAAGTCTGGGTCCACAAATCCTTTAGGTTGTTTTATGTACACTTCTTCCTCAAGTATATAATTTAGAAATGTAGATTTGATATCCATTTGATATACCTTAAATTTTGTGTAGGCTGAATATGCAAGTAGATTTTTGACTCTTCCAAGTCTTGCTACAGGAGGAAAATTTTCTCCATAGCCAACTCCTTCTTGAGCATACACTTTGCATACCAATCTTTCCTTGTTCCTTGTAACTTCACCTTTTTCATTTAATTTATTCCTAAAAGCCCACTTTGTTCCAATAATTTTTTCCTTTGGTCAAGGCACTAGGATCCAAGTATTGTTCTTCTAAATTTGTTCAATTTTTTCATTCATTTCCTAGATCCAATCTTCATTGTCTAGAGCATCTTTCACTGATTTGGTCTCAAATTCACAAAGTAAGCATGTCTCATTTCTATGTCCCTTTCTTCTCATAACACTAGATTTTGCATCTCCAATCATTTTTTAAGGTTTATGATATCTTCTTACATACTTAGCTAGCATAGATGGTGTCCTTCTTTGTGCTTCAATAGGTTCATCTTGAAAAATAATTTCAGGCTCATTATCTCTTTCTTGTTCTAGTTCTAGTTTTGGTTCTGCATGCTTGACATTGTCTACCTCATGGTTGGTATTACTTGTCTATGACTTGACATATTTTTCCTATTTCTTGACACTTATTATCTTCTTCTTAGCAACCTATTGTTGCCCCTCAACATTCCTTGTTTGCTAGGAAATTGTAACTTTATTTTCTTGTTCATTAGGAGTGATGGGAGCACTATCATCCACATATATGAATGTAATGTAATCTTCAAATTTTTTTTTTACATTGAAACATTATTTTTTTCTATAAATTCATCAACTTTCACATTTTCACTTTCCACAACTTTGTTAGTGTTAGAGTTTAAAAACTTGCAAGCTTTAGTTTTGGTGGAAAATCCTATGAATGTTCCTTCATCACTCTTAGCATCAAGTTTTCCATTCCTATTATCTTTAAATATGTATTATTTTCTTCCAAATATTTTGAAATATTTCACATTAGGAGCATAACCATACTGTAGTTCAAAAGGTGTGGCATTTGTGCCTTTCTTGACTCATACTATGTTTAAGATATAGACAATAGTACTGATAGCTTCTCTCCAATATTTATCTGATACATTCTTCTCCATCATCAATTGTCTAGCATAGTCCATTATTGATCTATTTCTCCTTTCAACTATCCCATTATGAGGAGGGGTTCTTGGTGTTGGCATTTATCTTTTGATTCCTCTATCATTGCAAGATGTGCTGAACTTATTGGAAATAAATTCCTCACCTTTGTCAAATCTTGGACACTTCAGAATCTTCCCTATTTCTTTCTCAACTTTGGCCAAATATCACTTAAATAACTAAAAAGTAAAAAATTTATACTAGAGTAATCATCAACAAAAAAAATGAAATACTTATCTCCCTAATAGCTTTGAACATCAATAGGTCCACATAGGTCAATATGAACCAATTCCAAATTATCACTAGATGTGCATGTTTTTCTCTTGAAATTAGACTTTGTCATTTTCTCAATAGACATTGTTTACACATAGAATTGTCAGGCTTCTTTAGTTTTGAAAATCCTCTTACTTTCTTAAAATTACTAATGTTCACCAAATTGTCAAATTTTACATGACATAAACTTTTGTTCCATAACCAAACATCTTCTTGTTGTCCAAACAAACATGTCTCATTTGATAAATCTAGATAGAACAAGTTACCTCTTGTCTAATCACCACTTCCAATCAACTTTCCATCAACATCATATATGTTGGCCTTTTTGTGATGGAATTCAAATTTTAACCTTTAATTTTTTTTAAAAATTGTAGTTAAGTCCTTCTACAAAGCAAACATTGTCACACTTGATTTTGTTAGTTAATTGAATCACACCTTTTCCCTTCACAATAAATTGAATGTCACTACCAAATTTAACACAACCACCCTTGTATGGTTCAATGTCCTTAAATTTATTTTTATCACCGGTCATATGATTAGAGCATCCATTATCAATTCTCCATCTGTCACTTTTGTTCACATATAAAATTAAAGAAATTTTCTCATCTTCATCAGAATCTTCTTTCATAGTCATTACTTTTAGATTCAATGTCAATTTCTTCTTTATAAATGTAACAAGATTTCTTACTTTTGTCATCCTTGTTCTTCTTGTAGTCTCCCTTCCTTTGTATTTTCTTTCCTTTCTCTTATCCTTGTCTTCTTTGTTAGGACACCTTGTAGCAATATGATCAACCTTATTGCATGAGAAACAAATTATAGGTAATTTACCTTTGTATTTACCTTTGCCTCTTCCAAATCATTTTTTAATAAGTGTGTCAAGTTCATCAAGATCTTCATCAAAAGTGTTACTATCACTCCCTACATGTTTTCCTTTACTCTTGCCACAAACCAATTGTGACTTAAAGATTCAATGGTAGAAGGCATGAAGTTATCAATATTAGACATCTCAAAAGTAGTAAGTCTATGAATTATACCTTCTAAAGTCAAATTTTTACCTGAAGTGCATCTTAGTTTTTGTATTGTAGGAACCCTAATGGCATATATAGGAAGTAGAGTTCTCAATACCTTTCTTATCACTATTTCATTTTCAACCATTCCATTTGTACCTCAAATAGCATTGACAACTTCCTTGATTCTTGTACAATATTGTACTATGTTCTCACCTTCCATTATTATCATTTCATTCAATATTCCTCTCAAGATTTTTTATTTGGCTCTCAAAATATTGTCATCTCCTCCATAAATGGTCTTCACCTTGTCCCACATTTTTTTACACTATCACAACCTTTTATTTCATCAAATTTGACATAGCTTATGGCTATGGAAATCTCCAACATTGCATGTTTATTTTATTGCTTTTCTTTTAGTTTTTGAGAAGTCAAAGGGACAATTTTTATGTTCACATATTCATTGTCCATAAAGCTTATTGTAGAATCACCAATATTGGATATATTTACCCTCATTAGCATTTTCCATCTAGGAAAGTTTTTCTTGTTGAACTTTGGTACCACCCTTTTTGTGAGTCATGATCTTTAGCTTTAAGTACCTTCAAAATTATCTTTATAAGAACTATATCTCTAATATCAATTGTTATAATGTAAAGAATAACTAAGAGGGGGGGTGAATAAGTTACTCAAGTTTTATTAGTACCAATTGAACAAACAAAAACTTAAACATTATATGTTTCTACTTATCCTACTACAAATTAGTCTCTACTAAAATTTCAATAACAATATTAACTAGTAGTTAACTATCCTAATATAATAGACTTGCTAAATTTAAACATTTGAAATGTAAAACACTATAAAAAATTCAACACAAGTTTGACACTAGGATTTAACGTGGAAACCCAATTTGAGAAAAACCACCAGCAACATGTCACTACTTTTTCACTCTTATAATGTGAGCCCTATTAGGAGCCAATCCTATTAAAGGTTAAAATACACACTATTAAATGTAACTTGGTTAGAGGATTTAATCAACCAATTAGTAGTTTTCTTGGCGAAGGACTTCAGAATATTCTATTAGAATGTCACATTTGCAATTTCAGATCTTAGTTTAGCTCATGTTTTGAATCCATGATCATCCTTCCTTGTTACTAATTCTATCCTTGAATTTCTCTGCATCCCTTCAAGCATTCATCCTTATTTTCACAAAAAAATTAAGCCTTCTACTTAGGTTTTCTTATCAACCTTAGGGGCTTTTTTCCATCTCACTAGAAACACATACACACACACACACACACACACAAAACTTATTTTTTATGTTTTCTTCTTCACATATCTCATTCACTCTCTTGTCCTTTTTATTTTTCATCTTTTTACCTCCTTAAATAGGTAATTCTAGTCCTTTTCTATTTCTCACAATCACCATAGATCTTAGGGTTTGCAATCTAATTCATCAGATTCATTATATCTATTCATATCCTTATTTTATAGAAATTTCTCATCAAATTCATTCATTAGTTATCTTACCTAATCCTCTCATTGAATTAAATGATCCAACTCATCAATCTTATCTTCAACACACTTTCCATATCCCAAGAAATCAACTAAGTCAATTGGAAATCATGATTTCTTATATTCATTCAAGATATTTTTTCTTGACCAACACTAGGTTCTAACACTTGATCATCACTAATTTACTTTTCCACTATAGGGCTTCTAGCTCAGCATCAACATTGGCAATTGGTTGATACAGATTCTTGGTCAACACTAATTTAATTAGCACTTACTGTGGCTCATTTGACACTAGCATCACTTGGTATGAACTTCAAGTTCCTTAATCTTATGTTGTATTGCTTGGTCAAGCTTAAGAAAAATTTTCTCATGTCTTCATAATGTAAACAATAAAATTATCTCATCAAAGTCTAACTAACCAAACATCCACTATCACTTCCTTTTCATAACTCAACCTTTCCTCTAGGTGCTTTTGTTATGAGCAACTTCTCAAGTCCTCTTCATCAATCAAATATATATGACATTTAGATTAGATAGAAACATGTTTCATCAGTATTTTTGATATCAATGAAAATATAACTATTATTTCAATTGTAGTTTCCAACAACAAGTACAAAGGAAGAGGAGATGACTTAGACTTCAAGAAGAATAAGGACTACAAGGAAAAAGGTAAGAAATCTTATTATATTGCTAAAGAAGAAGCTAAATGAGTCTGAAAGTAATGATGAAGAGGTAGTCTATGTTGCTATGAAAGAAGATTAATCTCTTATGTGAACAAAACTAATAGATGAATAGTTCATAGTGGTTTTTCTAATCACATGACTAGTGATAGAATTAAATTTGAGGACATTGGACCATACAAGGGTGATTATGTTAAATTTTTTAATTGCTATGATGTGGAGCCTAATTAGAATTGGAGGTTAAGAAGAACAAGGACTATAAGGACAAAGGTAAGAAATCTTGTTATATTGCTAAAGAAGAAACCAATAATGGGTTTGAAAGTAATGATGAAGAGGTAGCCTATGTAGCTATGAAAGAAGATTTTGATGAAGATGAGAAAACTTCTTTAATCTCTTATGTGAACAAAATTGACAAATGAGTAGTTCATAGTGGTTTGTCTAATCAAATGACTGGTGAGAGAAGTAAATTTCAGGACATTGAACCATACAAGGGTAATTGTGTTAAATTTTGTAAATGTTGTGATGTGGAGCCTAATTAGACTTGGATGTTTATTCATTGTAGTTTTCTCCCCATATTATTTCTACAAGGGTTTGGGGGCAGCACACCCAAGATGGGGTTAAGGGACAACACCCCTACAGGGTCCTGCATTAGTTTCCTAGGTCCAGTCCCTATTGCAATACAGGGTAGGGTCAAGGGGCAATGCCCTACAAGGATTTTTTGGCATAGTGCTCCCAAAGCCAAAAATGACCTTATATTGTAAAAGATGTTAGATACTATGTTTCTATTATTCTATCCCTAATTTTTTAAGCAACAAAAATCTTGTATAAAAAGGCTTAGGGTTAGGGATTTTCATAGTTTCTGATGTGAAAATTTGATTTTTGTGGTGGTATTGAGTTGTAAGGGATTACAAATTTTAATAAGGTTGTAATCACTGCATAATACTATTGGACTTGTTGTTGGTGGACATAGCCTAAAGATTGGATGAACCTCATTAAATCTTGGTGTCTTGTGTTCTCTTATGTGTGATTTATTATTTTCTAATATTGGTTATATTTGCATATAACTATTATATCTGTCTAAGATTAATCCTAACAAGTGGTATTAGAGTTAGATGACCATCATTTTTTTTAGCCAAATTGTCATCTCTTTTTTTTAGTGATCCTCTATAGGAAGATCTCATGATTGAGTGGGAGCGATGATAGATGAGGGTAAGCTAAGGGTTGACAAGTGTAATGGGAAAAACTTTTAGTTATGGAAGATGCAAATGGAGGATTATCTCTATCAGAAGGATTTATGGAAGCTGTTAGAAGGAAAAACTAAGGACTAGGGAACTATAACAAATAAGGAATGGGAGATTTCAAATAGAAAGGAACTTGGAAGAATTTGATTATGCTTGGCAACATTAGTGACATTTAACATTACAAAAGTAAGAATGATAGAAGAGTTAATGGAAACCCTAGTGAAATTGTAGGAAAAGCCCTCCACTTCAAATAAGGTATTTCTCATGAAGTATTTATTTAATATGAAAATGGCATAAGGTGGATCTATTGTAAATCATTTAAATGTTTTTAATATTGTTACTAGTTAGTTATCTTCTATGGGTATTAATTTTGATGAAGAAATTAGGGCTCTCTTGATTTTGTGCTCTTTGCCTAAAAGTTGGAATGGCTTGTTAATGGATGTGAGTAATTCTATTTTTAGATCTAACATCCTAAAATATGATGATGTGATCGATGTTATTTTGAGTGATAAAACTTGTAGGAAAACCTCAAGTGGATCTACATCATGAAGTGCTTTGAACACACAAAGCAAAGGTAGAACAACTAAGAGAGAAAATTATTCTAGAAATCATGGGAATTCAAGAGGAAAGTCAAAGGGAAAGAGGTCTGAATCTAGAGAACCGAGAGATTGCTAGTACTATGGTAAAATAGGGCATAAGAAGAAATATTACTAGACTCAAAAGAACAATGAAGGAGATAAACTAGAAGGGAACAAGTAGGAAAATATTGTAAGTAACAAATTCAAAGAGGATTCTTTGCTTCTATTTTTAGAAAGTATTGATGATTCATGGATTTTAGATTATGGTGCTTCATTTCATGCTACACCTCATACAGGTTATTTTATTGATTATGTTCAAGGGGATTTTGGGCTCATTTATTTGGGGGATAATGAACCCTATCAAGGTGTTAAAAAGGGAAAAGTTAAGATTAAGTTTCTAAATGGGAATCATTGGCTACTACATGAGGTAAGACATGTTTCAAGGCTATGTAAGAATTTAATTTTAGTAAGGCAACTCTGTGATGAGGGTTGTATAGCTACTTTTAATGATAAAAATTGGAAGGTTTCAAAAGGTTCCCTTATAGTAGAAAAAGGTGTGAAAGTAGGCACCTTATATCTTTGTATAGGTCATATTGTTCCTTCTACTTTGATTGTTTCAGAGAAAAATGAATGTTCAAGAACAATTGTTGTAGTTGAGGAGGGAGAACAAATAGTTGTTGTAGATTTCAATATAGCACTATGGAACAATACACTTGGGCACATGAGCGAGAAAGATATGAAAGTACTTCATTCAAAGCAAGTTTTACTAGGTCTAAAATGTGTTAATGTGAATTTTTGTGAAATTTGTGTGTATGCAAAACAAAAGAGAGTGAGTTTTTTGAAGACTAGGAAGGAAAATAAAAGTGAGAAATTAAAGCTTGTGCATATAGTCATATGGGAAGTGGCTCAGGTATCTTCCATTGGTTGCTCTCATTATTATGTTACATTTATTGATGACACAAATAGAAAAGTATGTGTTTATTTCCTTAGATAGAAATCTAATGTATTTCAAACTTTTAAGAAATGGAAATGTCTAGCTGAAAATGAGACTAGTGAGAAATTAAAATGTCTTAGATCTGATAATGGTGGTGACTATTGCAATCAAAAATTTTAATACTATTGCTCCACTAATGGTATTCATAGATAGAAAAATGTTTCAATGAATCTACAAAAAAATAGAGTGGTTGAACACATGAGCAGGACAATAATGGAGCATATAAGAAGCATTAGGTTGCATGCAGGGTTGCCCTTAAACATTTGGGTGGAAGCTATCAATATTGTTGCCTATTTGATTAATAGAGGTCCATTTACTCCTTTGGGTTGTGGTATTCCAAAGGAAACATGGACTGGTAAGAAGGTGAGTTATTCATTTCTCAAAACCTTTGAGTATGAAGCATTTTCTCATATAGATTCTAAAAATAGAAACAAGCTAGAAGCTAAGTTAAAGAAATGTTTATTTTTTAGATATGGCATTAATGAATTTGGTTATAGGATTTGGGATTTTGCAAATCATAAAATTGTAAGAAGTAGGGATGTCATATTCAATGAGTAAGTGTTTTACAAAGATCTATTTCAGCAACATGAGAAGAAAGAAGATGATAATGTAGTGTTGGATGATACTCCAAAAGTTAATGTTCCAACAATTCCTCATGATCTACAACAACTACAACAAAAAATACAACATGCCCCAGTGAACGTTAGATGGTCAACAAGGTTAAGTAGACCTCTAGAAAGATTTTCTCCTTCCTTGTATTCTATTTTACTAATAGATGTTGCTAAAACTAAATATTATGATAAATTTTTGTAGGTGGATACTAAGATTTAGTGGGAGTCTACAATGAAAGATGAAATGGACTCTTTGCTAAATAAAAAGGCTTTATAGAATAAGCAAGTTTACAAGTTAGAAGAAGAAGATGGAAGTAAGAAAATATTTAAAGCCAAGTTAGTTGTAAGAGGATTTACATAGAGAAAAAGGCATTGATTTTGATGGAATATTCTCTCCTCTTGTTAAAATGACTTCTATTCACAGTATTTTAAGTATTATGGCTACTAACTATTTAAATTTGGAGCAACTTGATGTTAAAACAACCTTTTTTCATGGTGATTTGGATGAAGAGATATATATGGCATAGCCATACAGATTTGAGGTCAATGGTAAGGAGAACTTAGTGTGTAGACTGAAGAAAACTTTATATGGCTTGAAGCAAGTAGCTCGGCAATGGTATCTAAAATTTGATAGGTTTATGCATGAGCGTGAATATAGAAAGTGTCACTCAGATCATTATGTTTATTATAAGAAGTTGGATGATGACAATGACATTATTTAATATTTTTATGTTCATGATATGCTTGTAGATGGGTCTAACATGGATCACATTAAGGGGCTGAAACTCCAATTAGCACATTCATTTGCTAAGGTTGTCAGCACACCTTTACTTAGTCATTTGAAGTTGACTAAGGATATGAGTCCCAAGACACAAGAAGAGGAGGAAAACATGTTTAAGGTACCTTATGCTTTAGTTGTAGGAAGCTTGATGTATAAAATGGTATGTACTAGGCCAGATATTGCACCTGCAGTGGGACTCGAATTGAGCATTGAAATGAAATGAAATAGATTCTCAAATATTTTAGAGGAACATCTAGTAAGTATTTATATTTTGGGGGATTTACTACTGATAGAGAAGATACATATAGATGATAATCCAATAGATATGTTTACAAAGGTGGTGAAAAGGGAGAAATTAAACTCCTCTTTAGCTTTGGTTGGTCTTCTAGATTGAACAGAATAAATGAATAGTAGACTCCATGGTGGTTTGATATTCCAGTGGGAGCTACATGTTTATCACTACTATGATCAGTCTCCAAGTGGGAGGTTATTGTTATAGAGCCTAATTAGTCTCCAAGTGGGAGATTTTTGTGATGTGGAGCCTAATCAAACTTGGAGGTTTATTTGACACAGTTTTCTCCCCATATTATTTCTATGAGGGTTTTGGGGAAGTGCCCCCAAGATGGTGTCAAGGGGTAGCACCCCTATAGGGTCTTGGGGCAACACTCCAGGTGAGCTCGCTATCATAGTACAAGATGGAGTCAAGGGGAAATGCCCCATGGGAGTTCTTGGGGGCAGTGCCCCTGAAGCCAAAAAAGACCTTATATTATAAAAGGTGCCAGCTACTATTTTTCTATTATTCTAGCCCTAATGTTGTAAGCAGTAAAAAGCTTCTATAAAAAGGGTTAGGGTTAGGGATTTTCATAGTGTGTGATGCAAAAAATTAGTTCTTACAGTGGTATTGAGTTGTAAAGGATTACATTTTGTAATTAGGTTGTAATCACTAGATAATAATAATATTGGACTTGTAATTGGTGGACATAGCCTAGGGATTGGGTGAACCATGTTAAATCTTGGTGTCTTGTGTTCTCTTATGTGCGGTCTATTATTTTTTGATATTGGTTATATTCTCATGTAATTGTTATTTTTTTCTAAGGTTGATCCTAATAGTAATGATATTCCATATCTTGTGAATGGTAAACAAACAATTCAACTAACTAAAAATATTAAATGTGAAAATGTTTACTAGGTTGAAGGACTTAATTATAATCTATTGAGTGTTTCACAATTAAACAAATCAAGATACGGAATTGAATTCCATCACAAAAAGGCCAAAATATTTGATGTTGATGGTATATTTATTAGAAGTGGTCACCAAACAAGAGGTATTTTGTTCTACCTAGATTTTCTAACAACACATGTTTGTTTGCGCAATATGAAGATATTTGGTTATGGCACAAAAGGTTATGTCATGTAAACTTTGACAATTTGGTTAGCATTAGTAAAGTAAAGAGTAAGAGTATTTCCTAAACTAAAGAAACCTTAAAATTCTATGTGTAAACAATATTGATTGGGAAAAATGAAAAATTTTAGTGTTAAGAGAAAAACATAATCATTTGATGACATTTTGAAATTGGTTCATATTGAATTATGTGAACATATTGGAGTTCAAAGCTATTGTGGTGATAAATGTTTCCTTCTATTTGTTGATGACTACTCTAGAATGATGCCTATGATGTTTCTTGAAGAAAAAATGTGACACTTTTTAGTTGTTTAATTGGTATTTGGCCAAAGTTGAAAAGGAGACATGAAAGAGTCTAAAGTGTCTAAGATCTGACAAAGGTGGTGAATTTATTTTCAATGAGTTTAAAATATTCTACAATGATAGAGGAATCAAAAGGAAAATGTCTACACCTATGACCACTCCTCATAATGGAATACTTGAAAGAAGGAATAGGTCAATTATGGATTGTGCTACAAAAATAATGATAGAGAAGAATGTGTGACATAAATATAAGAGAGAAGCTATAAGTACAACTATTTATACTCTGAATATAGTGTAAGTCAAGAAAGTTACAAATGCTACACCTTTTGAATTTTGGTATGACTATACACCTAATGTGAAATATTTGAAAGAATTTGGAAGAAAATGTTACATACTTAAAGATAATAGGAATGGAAAACTTTATGCTAAAAGTGATGAAGTTATATTCATAGGATATTCTACCAAGAGTAAAGCTTATAAGTATTTAATCTCCAAAACTTAAAAAAATTTAGAAAGGGAAAATGTGAAAAATGATGAATACACAAAGAAAAATAAAGTTAAATATAAGTCAAAACCTCAAGATTACAACTCATTTATATATGTGAATGATAGTGCTCTAGGTACTCCACCTAAACAAGAATTCAAAGCTACAAATCCTTAGCACACTGGGAATGTTGAGTTGCAACAACCAATTGCCAGGGAACATATTGTGGGTGTTGAGTAATAGATAAATGATGCTAAGTCTCTAATAGAGGAAGCAGAACAACAGGAAGATAATGTCAAACAATAAGAAGACAATTTCCTGTGTATAGAACTTGAACAAGGAAGAGATGATGAGATTGAAATTATTCTTCATGATGAACTTGTTGAAGAAAAAAGAAGGAAAGAGCATATATTAGCAAAATTTGTAAGAAGACATCATGCACTTGAACAAATCATTGGAGATAAAGAGGCTAGTGTTATGACAAGAAAAAGACTCAAAACTAATACATTCTTACTTTGTGAGTTTGAGCCGAAATCTCTAAAACATTCTTTGGAGAATGAAGATTGGATACAAGATATGAATGAAGAAATTGAACAGATTGAATAGAACAAAACATGGTCTCTAGTACCTAGACCTAAAGGCAAAAATGGTATTGGAACAAAGTGGCTATTTAGAAACAAGTTGAATGAGAAAGGTGAAGTCACAAGGTATAAAGCTAGATGAGTATGTAAAGGATATGCACAAGAGAAAGGTGTTGACTATGGGGAAACATTTTCCCCTTAGCAAGATTAGAAAGGATAAGAAAACTGTTGCACATTCTTCTTATAAAGGATTTAGGGTATATCAAATGGATATCAAATATTCATTTTAGAATGGAATGCTGGAAGAAAAAGTATACATAGAACATCTCTTGGTAATTCAGATTTGCCTATTATGTGACCCTTATAGGCTAATATGGTGGTTATAGGATTTTATTGGGGATTAGTACTTTATGATGGGGCATAGTTTTATATTATAATATTATAATAAATTGAAAAATATTATAATTTCATATTATAATGTAATAATAAAGTGAAAATATAAGATTATATCATATCCCACATTGGGGAGAAATGTAAGTGAGCTTCCATAAGGAAAGAACTAATGGGGCATGAGAGGTTCTTTTCTTATCATTTATTATTGTCATTTGCATTTGATGAGATTTGTGGAGCCAAGGGTTTTAGCATTTGCCACTAGAGAACATAGTTTATGTGCCTCCATCTGAACTGGTGAAATACCTAATGAATTTGGTATTGTGAGGACATTATATAGGTGTTCTATTCAAGTATATTGGTGAAAGATCCTTCAAGAGGTTGCAACTATTGGAGAAGACAAATCAATCTTTTCATTGTGCCAAATTTGTGGCCTAGGGTCAAATTGTGGAGAACAATTGAATAAATTTAAGTTGGATAGGACTATAGTGATTTTTTTTAGTGTTGCCATTGCTATAGTGACTCACTAAAAAAAAAAAATAGATTTCTTGAGAGTTTTCAGCTTCCTATCCATTTACATTTTGCATTGCATTAAGGTCAGATCTAAATATCTTAGGGCATTTGTTGGGATTTAGAAATCAATTCTGGAAGTTTTGTAATCTGATTTATATCAGAATCTTATATCAAAAATTTGTTAGAAGGGATTAGAATATCATTGAGCATCATAGAAGGTGTTTCTCTAATGTCTTATTGTTGCAGATGCGTATTTCCTCATTCATAACTAGTTTTATATGTTTGCATTTTCACTATTAGATATTTTGGAGTTCTTTGCAAGCATATTTATTAAAGTTTGGCATTTAGAAAGCAATCAAAATTGAGATCTACAATATATCTCTTTTGTGCAAAGTGTTTGATGAAATTATCATGTTGAGAAATTAGAAAATTAAAATTAGAATCGCAAGGGATATTACATAAATTTTACTTTTTTAATCTTTGTTAGTAGCTAATGAATGTTATATTTTTAGTGGTGATTCATGAATCAAAGGAAATCTAAAACTTTTGAGGTTTTTTTTTTCTAAGATTTGAATTTAAGAAAGTTGAATTGGTTTCATGAAGATAATATATACCTTTGTTACCTATGGTTAAATTGAGAAATGTTACTTTGTGAATGTTTTCTCTTTAAGTTTCATATGCTATTCTGATCTCCAAAAATAATGGTTCAATTGGTTCTTGTGTTATTGTTAATATTTTGATAATTCTATAACTTAAACATACTTGAAGAGATTTTTTATCTTCATGTTTCATTCATTAATTCTTAAAATGTTATATCATTAGCTCCCCTCATCTAACAATGTGTTGTGTTGCTTTTATGCTTTCAGGTCAAAAGAACACTTATATATTTTAGTTAAATAGGGATCCATTATAGATCTAACAAGGGAGGTTTACCTTATGCAATTTAGAGGGAGGTTAATAATTGAACCTACCCAACTCTTAGGAACATCATATCTTCAAAAAAAGAAGGGAATAGTATGAGTAAATAGTACATCAATATGAAGACCAATCTATTCACTAACATATTTTTGGTGAATCTACTCTAGAGTCGAGTAAAGGATGATCAACCATGGTTCTACCACATGGCAATGTGTTTCCTATATTTCAACCAAATCTAGGATTTCATGATACACAAGAGGATGTTGTTTCTCATTTGAATATGGTAGCTTAGAATTTATGAAAAAAAAACTATCAACATTAACAAGTGTTGAGAGTCCTTCAACAAGAAGAGGATATAGGTGAAATATTAAGAGGAATTCCTATTTTTCAAGAGATGGTAGTTGGGGAATAGGACTTCTCAGAATCCAGGGAGGAACTAGATCCCATAACTATGTGATAAACTAGAAGAACCTAAGTACATCAAAATCAAAAGGTACAAAGGAGTTATAAAAAAGATTTGAAGGCTATAATAAATTTGAATTTTTCTCCTAATCATAGTCACTAGAGAAAGAAAAAGTTAAAATATGCCAGTAGACCCTATTCACCTTCTTCTTTTCAGCCCTCACCAATGGTGCATGCATTCACCACACTAGGAATAGTCACACCCACCTATATAAATATACAACCTCTTAACTTTGTGTTACCAAAAATGGTCCTAAACTCTCAGGGAAAGACAAGAGGCCCTTTGAATCTAGGGTCAAACCTTAGAGCTTTACTTAAAGGAGGTTGAGATGTATTGCTAAAATTCAATGATGATGGTAAGGTCTTTGTTGAAGACCATTTGAGTTGTTTTCATTTAGCTTGTTGGTTCTTGGATTTTGCCACAGAAGATGTGGTTTTTCAATTTTTTGTTCAAACTCTTACCGATGTCATATTTAAGTGGGCTTGTCATGTACCTCAGGAATTCATAACCACTTGGAATGAAATGCTAGTGGCATTCAAGACAAGATTTAAGACACTGGGAGATGAAAATACCTTGCTTCTTTAGTTAGCTAAACTAAAGAAATAGAAACAAGAGCATATGAGGGAATTTGTGGAAAAGTTCAGTAAAATTGTACAAAATATTCCTGTGGCATATAGTCCCAATGGTGAAAATTAGAAAGAGTTCTTTATTAATACAATGTCCCTGAAATTAGTTTTCATTTGTGGAAACATCGGGTTTAAGATATGACAATGGCTCAAAGGTCATCTATTCAACTTGAAGATTTACTTATTATAGCTAGAAAATGGAAGAAGGGTGTGCAAATGCCAAGAGCTTCATCATTAGATGCTACTAACCCAATTATTCAAATACTGTTGAATGTAATGATCACCTTGAAAAGGAAAAAACAATCTAACCCTCCCAACCAAACTCCATATTAGGATATGGGGCATAAATAATACAATTCGCCCCATGGGAAAAATATAACATACCTGCAACCTCACCTACAAATTGAGCTCACCCTAGGTAAATAAGTCATGTTCTCTTTCCATTTTTTACTACTGATTATGATGAAGAAACCTATCCTAGTTAACTTAGATACTTATAACTGAATGCTATGAAAGATGAACTTGGAGAGCCATGTGTGGAAGAAGAAAATTCTAAAGTATTTGAGAGTTGTGGTACTTTTCACTTAGAGTACAAGTTTGATAATGATGAAAGGAGAGATATTCTAGATATTTTGAATGAACTTGCTTGTGTGATCTTGAACAAGAACTAGAGGATTCCCAAATTTTCACCTAGAGGTGGCTCACCAAATGTGGCACTTAAAGGAAAGGAACAAGCTAAAAATATCTCCTGTCCTAATGTAAAGGTGTTAAATAGTATCAAGGTTCAACAAGGAAATGTGGTAAGTTTTTTTTTTCTTCCACATTTAATATTATAGAGTTATGTAAAACACATTTAGTAAACATTTCTACTATTGAATACCTAAAGTCAAATCCCAAGGAATTTGGACAAACTAGTCAAATATTTTAAAGATAAAACTAGTTCAATGTATCAAACCAATCATTTTGAAGAAACTTCGCCCCTTACTCAAACTCCTATCTTCATGTCTAAAGATCCTCCTAAACCACCTAAAAGCCCTAAAATTTCACATGTATTAGAAGCCAATGAAGGAGATGTTAAACCAAATCCATTTTATATGTCCTTGTTACTAAATGGTAGTAAGATGAGAAAGTGTATAATAGATTCAAGGACATCAAGTAATTTTATGCCCACCTCAATTGACAAATATTTTGAACTCACCCTAACCAAAACTTTTGGTAGGTACTCTTCAATGGACGGTACATAAGTACCTTTGATGGGTCAAGTAAAAGATTCACAATAGATTTTGGATTATTTCCTTGAAAAGAGGCTAGAATTGATCATTCTCTTTGCAAATATTCTGACTATTTATGTGATGTTTCTTAGTCAAACCTTCTATAAATACATGGGAGGGGGAATAAAAATGGACCAATCTAAAGACATTGCACCCATAGTGAAGAAAATGTAAAAACTTAAGCTTGAACCAAAAAAAAGTACACCTTTTTTCCTTTTGACAACCCTAAGGATCAAATCTTCTATGAGGAATGTCAATTCAAAAATTATTTTATCTTTCCAAGAGATGACACTAAACTATCAACAATTTCAAGTGAAAAGAGTTTTGGGCTATGGAAAATGGAGTTTGACATAAGTTTTTTAAAGTTTTGGTTAAGGTGTAGGCATGGTATTGATATCTCCATTTGGGAAGTGTTTTCTTTCTCTTTCAAGATTGATTTCAAGAATACTAATAATACCACAAAATATGAAGCCTTTTTTCTTGGCTTGCACAAGGCTAAACATAACAGATTCAAGTTGTTGGTCATAAGAGAGTATGCAAAACTTATTGTGAGCCAGGTTAATAATCTATATGCAGTAAAGAATGAAAGGCTTAAGCATTACAAAAACTAGGTATCGGATGAGCTAGAGTCCTTTAAAGAATTCTCAATAAACATTATTCATAGGAGCAATAATAATCATACAGATTCTTTAGCAGATTCAACATCACTCCCATTACCTTGTCCAAACTTTTAAAAAAGCACTTATAGGATTGAGATGATCTACTAACCAAGAATTCTTAAAAATGTAGACTACTAGTAGGTGTTTAGTAGTAATGATAAAATTGAAGAGTTCCTTGCACTAGATACTTCTTTGAATTATATTTTGAAGTTTTAAATAATAGTTGGAAGTAATCTTTTTTAGATGTAAATAATGAAGATGGTGTGGTTCAATTAAAAGGGAACAAAATTCCAAAAGGTCTTGTCTCTTTGGAACATTTATTTTCAAATAAAGATGATAGTTCAATAAGGAAAAGGCCAATACATTCCAAAGGCTCCAAGGAATATTACAAGGTTAACATGAGTACTAACCTTGTACCCAAACAGATAACAATGGGTAAATCAAGTTCCTCCTTTGAAATAAATATTTTAAAGGGCCTGTTACTCAATTACAAAGATGTGTTTTCTTGGGGACATGAAGACCTCAAGAATTTTAGAGATGATTATTTTAGACATCATATTCCATTAAAATTGGATGTAGAAATTTTTAGAAAAAAAGATGAAAATTTATAATCCCAAAAACTCAGAGGTAATGACGAAGGAGGTAGATAAAATGTTAAAGGCAATGACAATCTACTAGATTCATCATTCTACTTGGATAACTAGCTAATATTATCCTAATGCTAAATAAAAATAGAGAGATCATGATTTGTGTGGACTTCCACAATCTCAACCAAGATAGCCTTAATGATAATTATGTCTTTCCTATAATGGAACATGTTCTTTAGACCATAATATGTTCTAAAATGATGTCCATGTAAAATGGTTTTTTAGGATACAACCAAATAAGCATGGCTAAATAAGATTGGCATAAGAAAACCTTCAAGTACCTATGCTTACACTATAATGTCATTCAATTTGATCAAAAATAGGAAAAACATTCTAGAGGGCTATGAATTCCTATTTTTAGGATCTAAGGAACAAAATCATAGTTATCTACCTTGATGACCTAAATTTTTCTTGAAATAAAGGAGGCATCATCTCAAAGACCTATTTTTAGTACCGCAAACTTGTAGGGAATACAACATATCTTTGAATCCTAAGAAAATAGTTTTCTTTATTGAAGAAGGAATGCTATTAGGGAACATTATTTCATAGGAAGGAATAAGGATTGATCTAAAAAGGGTCAAAAGTATCCAACAATTGAATCTCCTTGGAAATAGAAGTGAAGTAAATTATTTCTTTGGCTAGGTAAACTTTCTAAGGGTATTTATTCTAAAGTTCTCTTAGATTACTAAGCATATAATTGATATGATGATTGAGGAAAGAAACTTCAAATGGAGTGAAGAAGGCAGAAAGGCATTTGATGAGATTCAAGCCACTATAGCTAAAGGTCCCATGTTGGTCAGCCCATTTTCCAAAGGGGTTTTATTATACATTACTATGCATCAGAGCACACTCTCTCAAACATCTTGACTCAGAAAATGATAATGGAGAGCAAGCTCCCTTAACTTTAATGAGCACACCATTGAAGAAACATGAACTTAAGTATTCACTTATAGAAAAGAAGACATGTGTTATTGTATAAGGTATTAAACATTTTAGGTACTATATTTTAAATTACTATTCTACAAATTATGTACCTGATACTATAGTAAAAATAATTTTGACTCAGTAGGAAATAGGAGTAAATAAAAGAGAAACTTGGGTGGAAATAATACAAGACTATGACCTTACCTTAAAGCCAACCAAGCTAGTAAGAGGTGGAGGATTATGTAGATTGATAGATGAGAATGGAAGTCCACTAGAAGATAGCACTAAACAAGAACCTAGAACCTTTCTACTAAGCCTTACCAACCGTTGGTTCTCAAATGCAACACATTATTTAATGAATGGGGAGTGCCTTAGAAACTTAATAGCCCATAAAAAGATAAACATGAGAATTTAAGCAATAAAATATTTGCCCAAAGTATTTTGTACAAGAAAGGTGTGGAAGGAATCTTTCTAAGATGTATTGACAAAGACTAGTATAAATAATTCGTAAAGACTTTTAATGATGAAGCTTGTGGAAAGCACTTTTCCTCCATTGTGAAAACATTCAAAATCCTAAGAAATCACTTTTATTGGCAAGGAATGTTCCAAGAAAGCTATACATATGTGAAGAATTGTGAGAAATACAAGAATTTTATGGGCAAATATCTATTGAATACCCTACTCTTGAAACCAGTTGTCATTTTTGAACCATTCGAATAGTGGGGTTTAGATTTTATAGGCCCAATAAACCCAGCCTCAAGTGAAATTTATTCATATATATTGATAGTAACATACATTTGAAAATGGATGAATCGTGGCAAGTGGAGTGGAGCAGAGTGAAAATTTGAATCAATCTTCAGGAAGGAATCCAGAGAAAATGAGAAACATGAAATAGATTGCAAAGGCAGAGAAGGAAAAGGAGGGGCATGATGTTGATGCCACAAAGGATGGGGACCCACATGAACTACAGCCACATCCAGGTGAAAAGATTCCTATTCCTAGATCTTCTGGAGGAAGGATCTCTAGGGCAGGGGGTTGATGGTCAAACCTCTTTGGGGTTAAACTGATAGGTAAGTCGATCTTTCCCAAAATCATCGATAAATTTGATAAGAAAGAGGGGATCTTTGCTTTGGAAGTTCCCAGTGAGATTATCAACCATAATATCCAAAGCATGGTGTCAACCCTAGTGGGAAAATTTATTGGCCCTAGAACTAACATACATGTGGCAAGGGTATTTGTAAGGGAAAAATGGGAGCTAAAAGGGCAGGTTGAGGTCATGGCCATGGATAAGGGTTTTATGACTTTTGAGTTCTCTTGCTTAGAGGACTACTCCAAAATCTTGTGTGCAGGAAACTAGTCTTTGGGCAAGTCCACTCTTGTCCTTCAAAAGTGGACTTCTAACCTAGACCTAAACAATGACTTCCTAACCCAAGCCTTAGTTTGGATAAGGTTGTTAGAGTTTCCATTAGAATATTGGCATGAGGATGTCTTTGATGGTATTGCTAGATCCTTTAGAAAATTGCTATCTATTGATCCTATTACTATTGCCAAGAAAAGGCTTACATATCCCCAAATTTTTGTTGGGGTGATGGAGGGACAAGATATGCCCCAAGTGATTGAATTCCAGTCTTGTTTGGTAAGAAGGGTTTAGCAAATTGACTAAAAAAATGCCTCTTTTGCTTGTTTCCATTGCAAAAAGGTAGGCCATAAAATGAATACTTTCCCTTTATTTAAAGAGAAAGGTAAGTATGGAAAAGCCCAAAAGAAAGATGGCACAGAAAAAGCTAATGCACCTAGAAAAGTGTGGAAGGAGAAAAATATAAAAGACAAGAACATAGGAGGTGAAGCTAGGAATGACAAGAGGGATAAGCCTATGGAAAAAGAAATTCCTATTGATGTCAAATTTCTAGAGAACAAGATCTCAAGGGGTGAATCAGGGAATGATAGGGGGAAAAGACAAAGGATAGAGTAAATCCTAATGATGTCAAACTTTTAGAGAAGTCAGAAAACCCTTTGAATAGCAATGACGTGACTGATATCCTTGTATCAAATCACCCTTTGGCCAAGAAGTGGGGGATTCCATCTCCTAAGAAGGATGGACTAAATATGGCTATGATTTTTATAGAGGAGCTGGATATCTCTTTTGTCCCAGATTCATTGGTGGGATCTATTGGAGTGATGCAAGATCTTCCTCTATCCCAAGAATCCAATAATAGCCCTATTAAAGGAGCATCCCCCACGATAGTGAAAAGAATCCTCAAAAGACTCTTGGGCACTACCTTAGGGCATCTTTCTAGATTTGAAGCTCTCTTTGATCAATGTAAGGAGGATGAGGATCCTTGGACTACATTCAAATAGAGAAAGAAGAACAGTCGGGACCCCTCGCGAACTTCTCTAGTGACTGCTAGGAGTAGGGTAAAAGCCAATATTGGAAATAAATCCACCACTTTAGGAAGAAAAAGTAAGAACCAAATCAGATAGTAAGAAAAAAGAAGAAATCTAATGGATGAAATGCAAAGAACCACCCAAGAATCATGCTCATCAATCAAAGTATGAAGATCATTTCCTGAAACATTCGTGGACTCAATGGAATCCACAAACAGGAAATAGTTAGGAATACGGTAAGGGACCATAGACCAGATTTTTTTTAATTTAGGAAACCAAAATGAAAAAGGAAAAGATAGAGATGATTTCTTTTGGGAAAAGAATGAAAAATACTACCACAAAATCGAAAGTGTTGGATACAATTGTTCAATTGTGTGTTGTCCTTGATGTTACATAAATGTCATATCAGTTATCAGTCAGAGTCTACTAAGCTCAGTTGGTCAGCAAGGCAAAAGACAAAGTCTACTAAGTTCAGAAGGTTAGCAAAGAAAGTTTATAGTGTCTACTGAGTGTTCTTGGGCTTTACATTATACAGACAATTGTTATCGAGCTTTCAAAGTTAAACAAGGAAATTCAATTGTTACTAAGATCACTCGGTCATCAAAGGGAAATATCAAAGCTATTAGATTTCCACAATCCATGAATGTTTTATTAATTTCTGGGAAAGATTGTGTAAGAGTTTTTCATCAATGTTTCGGATCATACTACATGATCCATCATCAAGATGACAAAGAGTCAATGAGATTTCTTATCTCATTGACTCTTTGTCATCCTAATGATGGATCATGTAGTATGATCCAAAACGTTGATGAAAAAACTCTTACATAATCTTTCCCAGAAATTAATACAAAGGGAAATATGGTAGAGATAGGTCTTATCGAGCTCTCATGGTCAGCAAAGGAAATTTAGTTCTTACCGAGTTAACTCGGCAGCCAAAGGATTTTGTAGATTTTTCAGTATTAATCGAGTTGAGATGGTTAACTCAGGAAATTATTTTTAGAGTAGTGCTTATCGATCAAGGTTAGCCAATGAAGGATTTCATTGTTTTGTGAAATAAAGCTTATTTTTTTAATTTAATATTTGTAGCTGACTGATGTATGGTTTATTGGTAAATGTAACTTGGGAATGAGATGACTTGATAATCTAAATGGTATATATAAGAGGTTAAGTTGCAAATTCTAAGTGTAAGTGATGGATTTGATGTGATACGAATGAGAAGGAGGTCAAATTATTGTGAGAGAAAATTTTGAAGGATGATCAGAGATCATTGAGGAGCAGCAAAGCTATATTTGATCAAGAAGGATATAATAGTGCAGAATAGAGATCTATAATCAGCAAATTCAGTTGCATCTTATTTAAGTAAATTCATTGTTACTTTCTAACCATTGTAGCAATGATTTCAAAATCTCTTAACAGAGTTGGTTTAATAGCCATTTTGTAAATCCTCTAAGAAGGTGACAGTTTGGCTAAATTTTTCTAAGGACCTCTAGCAAGGCCACTCTTAACAAGGTGATTAAATCCTCTAACAGGGTCACACCTAACAATGTGTATTGTAACCTTTAATAGGGTTGGCTCCTAATAGGGCTCACTTCAGAAGAGTGAAAATTGGTAGCTAGTTACTTGGTGGTTTTTCTCATATTGGGTTTCCACGTTAAATTTGGTGTCTCTTATTTTCATGTTATTTACTTTTGCATGCATGCTAACAATTATAAATGCCTAAAGATCAGTAACAAGTTAATCTACTAAGTTACAACATTTTTGTAATGTGTTTACTGAGTGACAATAGTAACTAGTTATTTAAGACATCTAAGGGATCAAGATTTGTTTTTGTGGTAACTGATTCACCCCCCCTCTTAGTTACTTCATCTATAATCCCAACAATTGGTATCAGAGCTCTTGGTGCTTGTAGGAAAAGATTTGAAGGATCTAAGGTAAAGATCAAGATTTCTTACAAGAGGGAAATTCAAAAACTTAATAGGGACAACTTCTCAACACGGTAGAGATTGATGAGACTTCATCTGGCTTCTATTGGTGATTCAAGGCTGAAGTACCTTGATGAAAAATATGCAGAACCTGCTAGTACATTATCTTTTAATGATATTGCTGAAAAGAAGACTCACAACAACATGATGATAGATATTGCATCTGCCTTAAGTTATGAAGAATTTGATGATATAAAAGATTGCAAAACTGCCTTTGAAATGTGGAACAAGTTAAAAAGAGATCTATGGAGGTGATGATAATGTAAGAAGAGCCAAAGCAGAAAGTTTGAGAGGTCAACTTGATCAAATCAGGATGAGAGAAGATGAAAACATTGCAAAATATGTTTAAAGAGTTAAAGCATGTGTTAGTGCAATCAAAGCATCTGGAGGAGCTATCAAGGAAGAAATAGTTATAAGTAAAGTTCTTAGAACTCTACTTCCTATTTATGCAATTAGAATTTCTACAATTTAAGAAAGAAGATGTGAAGCAAATCATAAGATAAATTTAGAGGCCATAGTTGGAAGATTGACTGCATTCAAGCTAGACAACTATGATAATTATGTTCTAGCTGCCAAGAACATTGAATCAGCATTTGAAGCCAAGCTTTCACTCAAGGAAAAAGGCAAGAAGATAAAGGATCCTTAGTCATATAGTGATGAAAAATCAAAACAAAGTTTAGATAGTGATCTTGAGGGGGTTAAAGCTCTGCTAGCAAGGAAATATTCAAGAGGCAAAGGGAAATACAAAGGTAAGGTTCCTCTAATCTATTTTTCTTCTGAAGAAATTGAACATATTGTTGCTAGGTGCCCAAATAAGTAGAACAAGGATGAGAAGAAAGGTCACAAGTGCAATGGCAAGAAAGACTTAAACTCATTCAAGGATAAAGGTAAGAAAACACATTTCATGGCCAAAGATTCTAATGATTCTGATGATGAAGAAGAAGATAAAATTGTTTACATTGTTGTAAAGGATGAATCTGATAATGACGAAGAAATGGCACTTATTTCTCATGTGAGCAAAAATGGTACATGGATTATAGATAGTGGTTGTTCTCATCACATGACTGGTGATAAAACTAAGTTTGAATATTTTGAAGATTATGATGGTGGCAGTATGAGATTTGGCAATAATGAACCTTGTTACATAAAAGGAAAAGGAAGAATCTCTCTAACCAAAGAGCTTGTATGTGATAATGCATATTGGGTAGAAGGATTAAAACACAATCTATTAAGTGTGGCACAGCTACTCAATAATGTAATCAAAGTGGAATTCATGCATGGAAAAGCAAGACTACTAGATGGCAAAGGAAAGCTGATTGGATCAGGCACTCAAACAAAAGGTAACTTGTTTTATCTTGAACTTGGTGAATGTTCATGTTTTAATGCTCAAGTTGAAGAAAGTTGGTTATGGAATAGGAGGTTATGTCATGTGAACTTTGATAATTTGGTGAAAATAAGTAAATTCAGGAAAGTAAGAGGCATTCCTAACATAAAGAAACTTGAGGTTGGTCTATGCAAAAATTGTCAAATTGGCAAGTTGGGAAAGACTAGCTTTAAAAGCAAGAACTATCAATCCGAAGAAATTTTAGAATTTGTGCATACTGATTTGTGTGGACCTATTGGCATTGAAAGTTATACTAGTGAAAATTTCTTCATTCGTTTTGTTGATGATTACTCAAGAATGATGACTATCATGTACCTAAGAGAGAAATCAAAAAGCATTTGAAAAGTTTAAATGGTATTTGGCTAGAGTAGAAAAGGAAATAGGTAAAAGACTAAAATGTTTAAGGTCAAATAGAGGTGGTGAATTCATTTCACATGAGTTCAATAAATTTTGCATTGAAAGGGGAATCAAGAGACAAGTTTTAGTACCTAGAACTCCTGAACAAAATGGAATAGCTAAAAGAGGGAACAGATCTATCATGGACTGTGCAAAAACTTTAATATTTGAAAAGAGTATTGCTATCAAATACTGGAAGGAAGCTATTAGCACTATAGTTCATACCTTGAATTGAGTACAACCGAGTAAGGACTCATTCAAAACTCCCTATGAGTTATGGTATGGCTACAAACCAAATGTAAATTACCTAAAAGTATTTGGAAGAAAATGTTACATTTTGAAAGAATCTAGAAAAGATAAATTTGATGTAAAGGGTGATGAAAGAATATTTTTGGGATATTCTTGCAAAAGTAAAGCATATAGATGTTTGAATTTGTCTACTCACAAAGTCATAGCAAGTGCACATGTGAAAGTTGATGAGTTTGTAGAAAGAACTGAAGATGAAAGCAAAAAGGAACCAGAAGATTAAAGGAGATTTTTTTACATCGAACCTGATACAGTACCAAATGCACCTATTAATTAGGAATCTTCAACTCCTAAGTCTTCAATAACTAAGTTGCAGGAGGTTCAAACTGAGCCAATACCTACCAAGCTGCAAGAACCCAAGTTGCAAAAAAAAGCTATTGAATCATCAGCTACTGAACCTGAGCAACCAGAACCTAAAGCTGAAATACAAGAGGATGAAAATGCAAAGCATTCAAAAGGAAAGGAACCTATATTAGCCAAGTATGTCAGAAGGCATCATGCAATAGATTAGATCATTGGAGATAAATCTAAAGGAACTATGACAAGAAGTAAGTTGAAAGGAACTTGTTTACTTGCTAATTTTGAACCAAGAAATGTCAAAGATGTGTTGGAAAATGAAAGTTGGATTGAAGCTATGAATGAAGAAATAGAGCAGATAGAGAAAAATAAAACATGGACTCTTGTACCTAGGCCTAAAGACAAAAATGTGATTGGAACTAAGTGGGTATTTAGAAATAAGTTAAATGAAGATGGTAAGGTGTCAAGGAACAAAGCTACACTGGTATGCAAAGGATACTCTCAAGAAGAAGGTGTAGACTATGGAAAGACTTTTTCTCTTATTGCAAGATTGGAAGGTGTTAGAACATTACTTGCAGATGATGCGTACAAAGAATTCAAAGGTTATCAGATGGATGTTAATTCAACATTTCTCAATGGCATACTAGATGAAGAGGTTTACATTAAATAGCCTAAAGGTTTTGTTGATCCAGATAGGAAGGACATGGTCTGCAGATTACATAAAGCATTATATGGTTTGAAACAAGCCCCTAGAGCATGGTATGAAAGACTGCATAACTATCTTATTTAGATTGGTTTTCAAAGAGATAATGATAATAGTAGCTTTTACATCAGGGAAGGACCAGATAATAAGATTATTTTTATAAAAATATTTGTAGATGATACTTTGTTCACAAGAAATGATGATCTTTGTAAAGAATTTTTAGAACAAATGAACAAGGAATTTGAAATGTCAATGTTTGGTGAGATCAAATTCTTTGTTGATCTTCAAATTCATCAAAGAAAGAATGGCATCTACATCACTCAATCTAAATACATCAAGGAGATACCAAAAAAGTTTGGTATGGAAGACTATAAACTAGTTGGGACTCCTATGTGTACTGGATTGAAACTTACCAAGGATGATGAATCAAAAGAAGTGGATTAGACATTGTATAGATCTATGATTGGAAAGTTGCAGTATGTAGTGCACACAAGACTATACATTGCCCTTGTAGTAATAATTGTAGCAAGATTCTCAGAAAAACCAAAATAAAATCACATGATGGCAATCAAAAGGATCATGAGATATTTAAAAGGAACTGAAGATTATGGATTATGGTATAAAATTAGAGGAAATCTAGATTTAAAAGTGTTCACTGATGCAGATTGGGTACGGAATGTTGATGACAGAAAGAGTACAAGTGGAGGAGCTTTCTTTCTTGGAAAGAGGTTGGTTTCTTGGACAAGTAAAAAGTAGAACTATATATTCTAGTCCACAACAGAGGTTGAATATATTGCAGCAACAGTAAACTACTCAAACATTGTGTGGATTAAATAGTTATTGGAAGGTATGAAGAAAGAAACCAAGGAACCTTTTGTTATGTTTTGTGACAACACAAGTGCAATTAACATATCCAAGAATCCAGTGATGCATTCAAAAACCAAGCATATTGCTATAAAGTATCACTTTGTTAGAGAATTGGTATAGGAAAAGAAAATTAGATTGGAATATGTCCATACAAAGGAACAAATTGCTGACATATTCACAAAGCCTTTACCTAAGGATGCATTCTTGTATCTAAGAGGTAAATTAGGGGTCATTCCCCTATCTGAAGCTCACTAAAATATAGTTTTAGTGATGCATCAACAGAAATAGAAATGAAGATCTATGAGTTGATGTAGCAAAGTAATGAAGACATTGCATATGAATCAGTACTTAAGGTACAATGAAATTTATTTTGAAGTTATGTTGTCTTTGGCATGTGTTGTCAAAGAGGGAGAGTTTACTGTCATATCTTTCTGAAATTTGCAAGAAAAAGAGAGTTTATGTAAGCGGGAGAGATTACTATGAAAGTGGGAGATTATTGTATTTAAGGTATAAGAGGGAGAAGCATTCTGTCAGAAAAGACTTGTTTTCAAATTTCATTCTACTATGACATATTGTGTTTCCATCAATGCCAAAGAGGGAGATTATTGAATACAATTGTTCAATTGTGTGTTGTCCTTGATGTTACACAAATGTCATATTAGTTATTAGTCAGAGTCTACTGAGCTCAGTTGGTCAACGAGGCAAAAGATAGAGTCTACCGAATTTAAAAGGTTAGCAAAGAAAGTGTATAGTGTCTACCGAGCATTCTTAGGCTTTACTTTGTATAGACAATTGTTATCGAGATTTCAAGGTTAAACAAGGAAATTCAGTTGTTACCGAGCTCACTCGATCATCAAAGGGAAATATGGCAGAGACGGTTCTTACCGAGCTCTCATGGTCAACGAAAGAAATTCAATTCTTACCGAGTTAACTTGGTAGCCAAAGAATTTTGTAAATTTTTTAGTATTAACCAAGTTGAGATAGTTAACTCAGGAAATTATTTCTGGAGTAGTGCTTACTGAGCAAGGTCAACCAATGAAGGATTTCATTTTTTTGTGAAATAAAGAGTATTTTTTTAATGTAATATTTGTAGCCAACTGATGTATGGTTTATTGGTAAATTTAACTTGTGAATGAGTTGACTTGATAATCTAAATGGTATATATATGAGGTTAAGTTGCAAATTCTAAGTGTAAGTGATGGATTTGATGTGATATGAATGAGAAGGAGGTCTAATTATTGTGAGAGCAAATTTTGAAGGATGATTTGAAATCATTGAGGAGGAGCAAAGCTAAATTTTATTGAGAAGGATCTAATAGTGCAAAATAGAGATCTATAATCAGCAAGTTCAATTGCATCTTATTTAGGTCAATTCATTGTTATTTTCTAACCATTGTAGTAGTGATTTCAAAATCTCTTAATAGAGTTGGTTTAATAGCCATTTTGTAAATCCTCTAACAAGGTGAAAATTTAGTTGAATTGTTCTAAGAACCTCTAGCAAGGCCACTCTTAATAGGGTGATTAAATCTTTTAATAGGGTCACACCTAACAGTGTGTATTGTAACCTTTAATAGGGTTGGCTCCTAACATGGCTCGTTTAGAAGAGTAAAAATTGGTAGCTAGTTACTTGGTGCTTTTTCTCATATTGGATTTCCACATTAAATCCGGTGTCTCTTGTGTTCATGTTATTTACTTTTGCATGCATGCTAACAATTACAAATGCCTAAAGATCAATAACAAGTTACAACATTTTTGTGATGCGTTTATCAAGTGACAATAGTAACTAATTATTTAAGACATCTAAGGGATTAGGATTTGTTTGTGTGGTAACTGATTCACACCCCCCCCCACCCTCCTCTCAGTTACATCATCTATAATCCCAACAGGAAGGTGCCTCGGGAGGGCTTCTAACCATATGGAAGGACTCACTTGAGGTTACCATTCTCTTCAATGAAGGTAATATACTGCTTGTGAACTTTTTCAACCCTAAAGATCAAATTGTGTGGTTTTTGCTAAATTTTTATGCTCCCAATACTCAAAATAGTAGAAGGATTTTCTGGATCAAAATTTAGAATTTGGCTATTGGCTTAGGTGATACCAAGTGCATTGTTATGAGAGATTTTACTACTCATTTATTAGCATCTAATAAGTTAGGAGGGCACTTGATGTTGAAAGTAGACAACACTTGGCTGACATGATTAGGGATCTGGCTCTTTTGGATGTGGACCTGGGTGGATACAAGTTCACTTGG